>OV702294.1:43252197-43956568 GCA_916181665.1 Avena sativa
GACGAGTTTTTGGTCATACCTCTCAAACTTTTATATCGCCCTGGAACCCTCAAACTATGGGCAACAGCTCATGAAAACGGCCACAAAAGGAAAAAAAGGACGACTTTTTGGGCATACCTCTAAAACATGTAAATTGCCCTGGAACATCAAATTGTGGGCAATAGCTCATGAAAACTGCCATAAATCGCAAGAATGACGACCTTTTTGGTCATACCTCTCAACATGTAAATCGCCCTGGAACCCCAAACTGTGGACAATAGCTCATGAAAGCTGCCATAAATCGCAAGAAACGACGAATTTTGGCCATACCTCTCAAACATAAATATCGCCCTGGAACCCCAAAACTATGGGCAATAACTCATGAAAATGGCCATAAAATGCTAAAAGGGCGAATTTTTTTCATAACTCTAAACCATGTAAATCACCCTTGAACCTCAAAAAATGGGCAATAACTCATGAAAACGGCCATAAAATGCAAAAACGAAGAGTTTTTAGTCATACCTCTCAGTCATGTAAATGTCCCTGGAACCCCAAAATTGTGGGCAATAGCTCATTAAAAAGGTCATAAAAGGCAAAAAGAAGAATTTTTGGTCGTACATCTCAAAAATGTAAATCTCCCTAGAACCCCATAACTATGGGCAATATCTCATTAAACGGCCATAAAACGCAAAACGACGAGTTTTTGGTCATAACTCTAAAACATGTAAATCGCCCTGGAACCGAAAACTGTGGGCAATAACTCATGAAAACGGCAAGAAAATGCAAAAAACGACGAGTTTTTGGTTATACCTCTCAAACTTGTATATTGCCCTGGAACCCTAAAACTATGGGTAATAGCTCATGAAAACGGCCATAAAAGGAAAAAATGATGACTTTTTGGGCATACCTCTAAAACATGTAAATTGCCCTGGAACATCAAACTATGTGCAATAGCTCATGAAAACTGCCATAAATCGCAAGAAAGACGACTTTTTGGTCATACCTCTCAAACATGTAAATCGCCCTAGAACCCCAAATTGTGGACAATAGCTCATGAAAACTGCCATAAATCACAAGAACGATGACTTTTTGGCCATACCTCTCAAACATATAAATCGCCCTGGAACCCCAAACAATGGACAATAACTCATGAAAATGGCCATAAAATGCTAAAAGGACGAATTTTTTTCATAACTCTACACCATGTAAATCGCCCTAGAACCTCAAAAAATGGGCAATAATTCATGAAAACGACCATAAAATGCAAAAACGAAGAGTTTTTGCCATACCTCTGAGTCATGTAAAAGTCCCTGGAATCCCAAAATTGTGGGCAATAGCTCATTAAAACGGCCATAAAACGCAAAAAGACGACCTTTTGGTCGTACATCTCAAAAATGTAAATCGCCCTAGAACCCCAAAACTATGTGCAATAGCTCATTAAACGACCATCAACCGAAAAACAACGAGTTTTTGGTCATTACTCTAACACATGTATATCGCCCTGGAACCCAAAACTGTGGGCAATAACTCATGAAAACGGCAATAAAATGCAAAAAAACGACGAGTTTTTGGTCATACCTCTCAAACTTGTATATCGCCCTCGAACCCTAAAACTATGGGCAATAGCTCATGAAAACGGCCATAAAAGGAAAAAAGGATGACTTTTTGGGCATACCTCTAAAACATGTAAATTGCCCTAGAACATCAAACTGTGCGCAATAGCTCATGAAAACTGCCGTAAATCGCAAGAAAGACGACATTTTGGCCATACCTCTCAAACATGTAAATTGCCCTGGAACCCCAAACTGTGGACAATTGCTTATGAAAACTGCCATAAATCGCAAGAACGACGACTTTTTGGCCATACCTCTCAAACATATAAATCGCCCTAGAACCCCAAAACTATAGGCAATAACTCATGAAAATGGCCATAAAATGCTAAAAGGACGAATTTTTTTCATAACTCTAAACCATGTAAATTGCCCTAGAACCCCAAAAAATGGGCAATAACTCATGAAAACGGCCATAAAATGCAAAAACGAAGAATTTTTAGGCATACCTCTGAGTCATGTAAATATTCCTGGAATCCCAAAATTGTGGGCAATAGCTCATTAAAACGGCCATAAAATGCAAAAAAGACGACTTTTTGGTTGTACATCTCAAAAATGTAAATCGCCCAAGAACCTCAAAACTATGGGCAATATATCATTAAAACGACCATAAAACGCAAAACGTTGAGTTTTTGGTCATAACTCTAACACATGTAAATCGCCCTGGAACACAAAACTGTGGGCAATAACTCATGAAAATGGCCATAAAATGCTAAAAGGTCGAATTTGTTTCATAACTCTAAACCATGTAAATCGCTCTAGAAGCCAAAACTATGGGCAATAACTCATGAAAACGGCCATAAAATGCAAAAACGAAGAGTTTTTAGCCATACCTCTGAGTCATGTAAAAGTCCCTGGAATCCCAAAATTGTGGGCAATAGCTCATTAAAACGGCCATAAAACGCAAAAAAGACTACTTTTTGGTCGTACATCTCAAATATGTAAATCGTACAAGAACCCCAAAACTATGAGCAATATCTCATTAAAACGACCATAAAACGCAAAACGATGAGTTTTTTGTCATAACCCTAACACATGTTAATCGCCCTGGAACACAAAATTGTGGGTAATAACTCATGAAAACGGCAATAAAATGCAAAAACGACAAGTTTTTGGTCATACCTTTCAAACATGTAAATCGCCGTGGAACCCTAAAACTATGGGCAATAGCTCATTAAAACGGCCATAGAATGCTAAAAAGACGAATTTTTTTCATAACTCTAAAACATGAAAATTGCCCTGGAACATCAAACTGTGGGCAATAGCTCATGAAAACTGCCATAAAATGCAAAAACGATGACTTCTTGCGCATACCTCTCAAACATGTAAATCACCCTGGAATCCCAAACTATGGACAATAGCTCATGAAAACTGCCATAAATCGCAAGAACGACGACCTTTTTGGCCATACCTCTCAAACATTTGAATCGCCCTGGAACCCAAAACTATGGGCAATAACTCATGAAAATGGCCATAAAATGCTAAAAAGATGATTTTTTTCATAACTCTAAACCATGTAAATCGCTCTAGAAGCCAAAACTATGGGCAATAACTCATGAAAACGTCAATAAAATGCAAAAAGGAAGAGTTTTTAGTCATATCTCTGAGTCATGTAAATCTCCCTGGAACGCCAAAATTGTGGGCCATAGCTCATTAAAATGGCGATAAAATGCAAAAAGATGACTTTTTGGTCGTACATCTCAAAAATGTAAATCGCCTTAGAACCCCAAAACTATGGGCAATAGCTCATTAAAACGGCCATAAAACGCAAAACGACGAGTTTTGGTCATAACTCTAAAACATGTAAATCGCCCTGGAACCCAAAACTGTGGGCAATAACTCATGAAAACGGCAATAAAATGCAAAAACGACGAGTTTTTGGTGATACCTCTCAAACTTGTATATCGCCCTGGAACCCTAAAACTATGGGCAATAGCTCATGAAGACGGGCATAAAAGGAAAAAAGACGAATTTTTTTCATAACTCTAAGCCATGTAAATCGCCCTAGAAGCCAAAACTATAGGCAGTAACTCATGAAAACGGCCATAAA
Organism: Avena sativa; assembly: GCA_916181665.1. Taxonomy (NCBI): domain Eukaryota; kingdom Viridiplantae; phylum Streptophyta; class Magnoliopsida; order Poales; family Poaceae; genus Avena; species Avena sativa. The sequence goes on from OV702294.1 coordinate 43,255,837, forward strand.
ATGCAAAAACGATGACTTCTTGTGCATACCTCTCAAACATGTAAATCACCCTGGAATCCCAAACTATGGACAATAGCTCGTGAAAATTGCGATAAATCGCAAGAACGATGACTTTTTGGCCATATCTCTCAAACATACAAAATCGCCGTGGAACCCCAAAACTATGGGCAATAACTCCTGAAAATGGACATAAAATGCTAAAAGGACGAATTTTTTTCATAACTCTAAACCATGTAAATCGCCCTATAACCCCAAAAAATGGGCAATAACACATGAAAACGGCCATAAAATGCAAAAACGAAGAGTTTTTAGTCATACCTCTGAGTCATGTAAATGTCCCAGGAATCCCAAAATTGTGGGCAATAGCTCATTAAAACAGCCATAAAACGCAAAAAAGACGACTTTTTGGTCATACATCTCAAAAATGCAAATCGCCCTAGAACCCCAAAACTATGGGCAATATATCTTTAAAACGGCCATAAAACGCAAAACGACGAGTTTTTGGTCATAACTCTAGCACATCTAAATCACCCTGGAACCCAAAACTATGGGCAATAACTCATGAAAACTTATATAAAACGCAAGAACGACCAATTTTTGGTAATACCTCTAAAACATGTAAATTGCCCTGGAACCCCAAAACTATGGGCAATAGCTCATGAAAACGGCCACAAAAGGAAAAAACGATGACTTTTTGGGAATACCTATCAAACATGTAATTTGCCCTAGAACCTCCAACTATGGGCAATAGCTCATGAAAACTTCTATAAAACGCAAGAAAGACGAATTTTTGGTCATACCTCTCAAACATGTAAATCGCCCTGAAACCCCAAAACTATGGTAATATCTCATGAAAACGGCCATAAAATGCTAAAAAGAAGAATTTTTTTCATAACTCTAAACCATGTAAATCGCCCTAGAAGCCAAAACTATGGGAAATAACTCATGAAAACGGCCATAAAATGCAAAAACGATGACTTTTTGTGCATACCTCTGAAACATGTAAATCACCCTGGAATCCCAAACAGTGGACAATAGCTCATGAAAACTGCCATAGATCGCAAAAATGACGACTTTTTGGTCATACCTCTCAAACATGTAAATCGCCCTGGAACCCCAAAACTATGGGCAACAACTCATGAAAATGGCCATAAAATGCTAAAAGGACGAATTTTTTTCATAACTCTAAACCATGTAAATCGCCCTAGAACCTCAAAAAATGGGCAATAAGTCATGAAAACGGCCATAAAATGCAAAAACAAGAATCATGTAAATCTCCCTGGAACTCCAAAATTGTGGGCCATAGCTCATTAAAATTGCTATAAAATGCAAAAAAGATGACTTTTTGGTCGTACATCTCAAAAATGTAAACCGCCTTAGAACCCCAAAACTATGGGCAATAGCTCATTAAAACGGCCATAAAACGCAAAACGACGAGTTTTTGGTCATAATTCTAAAACATGTAAATCGCCCTGGAACCCAAAACTGTGGGCAATAACTCATGAAAACGGCAATAAAATGCAAAAACGACGAGTTTTTGGTGATACCTCTCAAACTTGTATATCGCCCTGGAACACTAAAACTATGGTAAATAGCTCATGAAATCGTCCATAAAAGGAAAAAAGACGAATTTTTTTCATAACTCTAAACCATGTAAATCTCCCTAGAAGCCAAAACTATAGGCAGTAACTCATGAAAACGGCCATAAAATGCAAAAACGATGACTTCTTGCGCATACCTCTCAAACATGTAAATCACCCAGAAATCCCAAACTATGGACAATAGCTCATGAAAACTGCCATAAATCGCAAGAACGATGACTTTTTGGCCATATGTCTCAAACATATAAATCGCTCTGGAACCCCAAAACTATGGGCAATAACTCATGAAAAAGGCCATAAAATGCTAAAAGGACGAATTTTTTTCATAACTCTAAACCATGTAAATCGCCCTATAACCTCAAAACATGGGCAATAACACATGAAAACGGCATAAAATGCAAAAACGAAGAGTTTTTAGTCATACGTCTGAGTCATGTAAATGTCCCTGGAATCCCAAAATTGTGGGCAATAGCTCATTAAAATGGCCATAAAACGCAAAAAAGACGACTTTTTGGTCATACATCTCAAAAATGCAAATCGCCCTAGAACCCCAAAACTATTGGCAATATATCATTAAAACGGCCATAAAACGCAAAACGACAAGGTTTGGTCATAACTCTAGCACATGTAAATCACCCTGGAACCCAAAACTGTGGGCAATAACTCATGAAAACTTATATAAAACGCAAGAACGACCAATTTTTGGTCATACCTCTAAAACATGTAAATTGCCTTGGAACCCCAAAACTATGGGCAATAGCTCATGAAAACGGCCATAAAAGGAAAAAACGATGACTTTTTGGGAATACCTATCAAACATGTAAATTGCCCTAGAACCTCAAACTATGGGCAATAGCTCATGAAAACTTCTATAAAACGCAAGAAAGACGAATTTTTGGTCATACCTCTCAAACATGTAAATCGCCCTGAAACCCCAAAACTATGGGTAATATCTCATTAAAACGGCCATAAAATGCTGGGCCATAGCTCATTAAAATGGCTATAAAATGCTGGGCCATAAACTTTTTGGTCGTACATCTAAAAAATGTAAATCGCCTTAGAACACCAAAACTATGGGCAATAGCTCATTAAAACGGCCATAAAACGCAAAACGACGAGTTTTTGGTCATAACTCTAAAACATGTAAATCGCCCTGGAACCCAAAACTATGGGCAATAACTCATGAAAACGGCCATAGAATGCTAAAAAGACGAGTTTTTGGTGATACCTCTCAAACTAGTATATCTTCATGGAACCCTAAAACTATGGGCAATAGCTCATGAAAACGGCCATAAAAGGAAAAAAGACGAATTTTTTTCATAACTCTAAACCATGTAAATCGCCCTAGAAGCCAAAACTATAGGCAGTAACTCATGAAAACGGCCATAAAATGCAAAAAACGATGACTTTTTGTGCATACCTCTCAAACATTTAAATCACCCTGGAATCTGAAACAGTGGACAATAGCTCATGAAAACTGCCATAAATCGCAAGAACAACGACTTTTTGGTCATACCTCTCAAACATGTAAATCGCCCCTGGAAACCCAAATTGTGGACAATAGCTCATGAAAACTGCCATAAATCGCAAGAACAACAACTTTTTGGCCATACCTCTCAAACATATAAATCGCCCTGAAACCCCAAAACTATGATCAATAACTCATGAAAATGGACATAAAAAGCTAAAAGGACGAATTTTTTTCATAACTCTAAACCATGTAAATCGCCCTAGAACCTCAAAAAATGGGCAATAGATCATGAAAACGTCCATAAAAAGCGAAAAACGTAGAGTTTTTGGTCATGTATCTCAACATGTATCGGGTCTTATGGGCCTTGAAAATCACCCTAGAACACCAAAATTGTGGGCAATAGCTCATGAAAATGGCCATAAAGCGCGAAAACGATGAGATTTTGGTAATGTATCTCAAGCATGTCCCGGGTCTTATGGGTCGTGCCAATCGCCTTAGAACACCAAAACTGTGGAAGATACCTCATGAAAATAGCCATAAAACAAAAAATTCCGAGTTTTTGGTCATCAGTCTCAAACATGTATTGTGTCTTTACGGGCAATGAAAATCCCCATGGAACCCCAAAACTGTAGGCAATAGCTCATGAAAACGGCCATAAAACATGAAAACAATGATTTTTTACTGATAACTCTCACACGTGTATGAGGTGTTACGAGTCGTGCAAATCGCCTTGGAAACCCCAAAATAGTGATCAATAGCTCTTGAAAACGTCCATAAAACGGTGAAAAAGTAGAATTTTTGGTCATGTCTCTCAAACATGTATCGGGTGTTACGAGAAGTACAAATCGCCCTAAAACCCCAAAATTGTGGGCAATACCTCATGAAAACGGCCATTTAACTTGAAAACACCGACTCTTTGGTCATAACTCTGAAACATGTATGGTGTCTTTATGGGCCATGAAGATCCCACGGAATCCCAAAACCATGGGCACTAGCTCATGAAAACGTCCATAAAACGCGAAAACGTCGAGTTTTTGGTCATGTCTCTCAAACATGTATCGTGTCTTATGGGCCTTGCAAATCCCCTTAGAACACCAAAAATGTGGGCCATAACACGTAAAAACGGTCATAAAACGCAAAAAAAGATGAGTTTTTGGTCATAACTCTCAAACATGTATCGTGTCTTTACGGGTCGTGAAAATCGCATTATAACCCCCAAATTGTGGGCAATAGGTCATGAAAAAGTTCATAAAACGCGAAAACTTAGAGTTTTTGGTCATGTCTCTCAAATATTTATCGCGTCTTATGGGTCTTGGAAATCTCCCTAGAACACTAAAACTGGGGGCAATAGCTCATCAAAATGTCCATAAAACGCGAAAAAACATGTATCGGGTCTTATGGGCCTTGCTAATCGCCCAAGAACACCAAAACCGTAGACAATAGCTCATGAAAACGGCCATAAAACACGAAAACTACGAGTTTTTTGTCATAACTCTCTAACATGTATCGTGTCTTGACGGGTCGTGCAAATCGCACTAGAACCCACAAATTGTGGGAAATAGCTCGTGAAAATGTCCATAAAACGCGAAAACAACAAGTTTTTGATCATCTCGCTCAAACATGTATCATGTCTTTTGGGCCATGCAAATCGCCTTGAAACACCAAAACTGTGGGCAACAGCTCATCAAAACGTCCATAAAACATGAAAACGACGAGTTTTTGGTCATGTATCTAAAACGTGTATCGGGTGTTACGAGAAGTGCAAATCGCCCTGAAAACCAAAAATTATGGGCAATAGCTCATGAACATCAATAAAACGCCAAAATGATGAGTTTTTGGTCATGTCTCTCAAACATGTATCGGGTCTTATGGGTCGTGCCAATCGCCTTGGAACACCAAAACTGTGGGCAATTCCTCATAAAAATGGCCATAAAACGCAGAGAACGCCGAGTTTTTGATCAAAACTCTCAAACATGTATCAGGTGTTTACGTGCCATGAAAATCTTCGTGGAACCCAAAACTGTGGGCAATAGCTCATAAAAACTGCAATAAAACATGAAAACAATGAGTTTTTCCTAATAACTCTCAAACGTGTATTATGTGTTACGAGTCATGCAAATCGCCTTGGAAACCCCAAAATTGTGGGCAATAGCTCATGAAAACGTCTATAAAACGTAGATTTTTTGGTCATGTCTCTCAAACATGTATCGGGTCTTATGGGCCTTGCATCGCCCTAGAACACCAAAGACGTGGGCAATAGCTCATGAAAAAGGCCATAAAACATGAAAAAGACGAGTTTTTGGTCATAACTCTCAAACATGTATCGTGTACTTACAAGTCGTGCAAACCGCACTAGAACCCCCGAATTATGGGAAATAGCTCATGAAAATGTCCATCGAACGCGGAAAACGACAAGTTTTTGGTCTCTCTCTCTCAAACATCTATCATGTCTTATGGGCCATGAAAATCGCCCTCGAACACCAAAGCTATGGGAAATAGATCATCAAGATGGCCATTAAACATGAAAACGACGAGTTTTTGCTCATAACTCCCAAACGTGTATCGGCGGTTACGATTTGTGTAAATCGCCCTGGAACGCTAAAACAGTGGGCAATAGCTCATGAAAACGGCCATAAAATATGAAAACACCGAGTTTTTGGTCATAACAATCAAACATGTACCGTGTCTTTACGGGGCATGAAAATCCCCATGGAACCCCCAAATTGTGGGCAATAGCTAATGAAAACGTCCATAAACGCGAATACGTAGATTTTTTGGTCATGTTCTCAGACATGTATCGGGTCTTATGGATCTTGAAAATCGCCCTAGAACATCAAAATTGTGGGCAATAGCTGATGAAAACGGCCATAAACGCGAAAACGATGAGTTTTCGATCATGTCTCTCAAGCATGTATCGGGTCTTATGGGTCATGCCAATCTCCTTGGAACACAAAAACTGTGGGAGATACCTCATGAAAACGGCCATAAAACAAGAAAACACCAATTTTTTGTCATAACTCTCAAACATGTATCGTGTCTTTACAGGCCATGAAAATCTCCATGGAACCCCAAAACTTTGGGAAATAGCTCATGAAAACGGTCATAAAGCGCGAAAACGATGAGTTTTTGGTCATGTATCTCAAGCATGTACCGGGTCTTATGGGTCGTGCCAATCGCCTTGGAACACCAAAACTGTGGGAGATACCTCATGAAAACGGCCATAAAACGAAAAATGCCGAGTTTTTGGTCATCAGTCTCAAACATGTATCGTGTCTTTACGGGCAATGAAAATCCCCATGGAACCCAAAACTGTAGGCAATAGCTCATGAAAACGGCCATAAAACATGAAAACAATGATTTTTTACTGATAACACTCACATGTGTATGACGTGTTACAAGTCGTGCAAATCGCCTTGGAAACCCCAAAATAGTGGGCAATAGCTCTTGAAAACGTCCATAAAACGTCAAAAAGTAGAATTTTTGGTCATGTCTCTCAAACATGAATCGGGTGTTACGAGAAGTACAAATCGCCCTCAAACCCCAAAATTGTGGGCAATTGCTCATGAAAACGGCCATTAAACGTTAAAACGCCGACTTTTTGGTCATAACTCTGAAACATGTATGGTGTCTTTATGGGCCATGAAAATCCCATGGAATCCCAAAACCGTGGGCACTAGCTCATGAAAACGTCCATAAAACGCGAAAACGTCGAGTTTTTGGTCATGTCTCTCAAACATGTATCGTGTCATATTGGCCTTGCAAATCCCCTAAGAACACCAAAAATGTGGGCCATAGCACGTAAAAACGGCCATAAAACGCAAAAAATATGAGTTTTTGGTCATAACTCTCAAACATGTATCGTGTCTTTACTGGTCGTCAAAATCGCATTAGAATCCCCAAATTGTGGGCAATAGGTCATGAAAACGTTCATAAAACGCGAAAACTTAGAGTTTTTGGTCATGTCTCTCAAACATGTATCGGATCTTATTGGTCTGGAAATCTCCCTAGAACACTAAAACTGGGGGCAATAGCTCATCAAAACGTTCATCAAACGCGAAAAAACATGTATCGGGTCTTATGGGCCTGGCAAATCGCCCAAGAACACCAAAACCGTAGGAAATAGCTCATGAAAACGGCCATAAAACACGAAAACTACGAGTTTTTGGTCATAACTCTCAAACATGTATCGTGTCTTGACGGGTCGTGCAAATCGCACTAGAACCCACAAATTGTGGAAAATAGCTCGTGAAAACGTCCATAAAATGCGAAAACAACAAGTTTTTTATCATGTTGCTCAATCATGTATCATGTCTTTTGGGCCATGCAAATCGCCCTGAAACACCAAAACAGTGGGCAATATAGCTCATCAAAACGTCCATAAAACATGAAAACGATGAGGTTTTGGTCATGTATCTAAAACGTGTATCGGGTGTTACGAGAAGTACAAATTGCCCTGAAAACCAAAAATTATGGGCAATAGCTCATGAACATCAATAAAACGCGAAAATGACGAGGTTTTGGTCATGTCTCTCAAACATGTATCGGGTCTTATGGGTCGTGCCAATCGCCTTGGAACACCAAAACTGTGGGCAATTCCTCATGAAAATGGCCATAAAACGCGAGAACGACGAGTTTTTTATCATAACTCTCAAACATGTATCGGGTGTTTACGTGCCATGAATATCCTCGTGGAACCCCAAAACTATGGGCAATAGCTCATAAAAACTGCAATAAAACATGAAAACAATGAGTTTTTCCTAATAACTCTCTAACGTGTATTAGCTGTTACGAGTCATGCAAATCGCCTTGAAAACCCCAAAATTGTGGGCAATAGCTCATGAAAACGTCTATAAAACGTAGATTTTTTGGTCATGTCTCTCAAACATGTATCGGGTCTTATGGGCCTTGCATCGCCCTAGAACACCAAAGACGTGGGCAATAGCTCATGAAAACGGCCATAAAACACGAAAAAGACGAGTTTTTGGTCATAACTCTCAAACATGTATCATGTACTTACAAGTCAGCGACGGAAGCCGAGACGCGGCGTGTTCCCGGCGTTGATGTGCGTCCGGCCTGGCGCGCTCCAAAAACGCCGACGATCGGCCGCGTTGTTGCGCTTCGGTGGCGACTCGTTCGGCGGCCCCTCGTGGCGGGCAAGCTCCTGGGCGCGGCGTTTGGCGAAGAACGTCTCCTAGTACAGGAGGTTGTCGGGGCTCTTGGCGGCGGAGGGGTCATCCATGGCGCCAATGAACTCCTGGATCTCGTAGGGCAGTTATTCCGATGTTGGCGTCGGCGGGATAGGGATGCCGCCGGCACTTAGCTTCCACCACAGAGGATTCCGTGTGTCCGGCGGCGCCATGTAGCCGGCTTCGTACAGCAGGCGTGCCTCCCAAGCCTGGAGGGTGCGCCGGCCGAAGCCGTTCGCCGTCGCACCATCGTCGGGGTACCGCTCGGCCATGGCTAAGTAGGGAGGGGAGAGTGAGAGTGTTCGCCGGAGTTTCGGTCTGGTGGGCTGGGGAGCTGTGAGAGAGTGTGAGAAACTCCGACCAGGGGTACGGCTTTTACAGGCCGAGGTGGGCGGCGAGGGCGGGAGGGGTGTAGCGGCGAGGGCGGAAAAAGGGGAAACGACGGGAAGTTAGTGCCCGCCGGTCCTTCGCGGGAGTCGAGGCGGCGGCGGTGGCGCGGTAATTCAGCGACGCGTGGCCGATGCGACGGGTAGTTATTGTCCGGCGGACGCCGCGTAGTTCCGAGGATGACGACGACTCGGCTTTCGTCGCTAACTCAGCGGGTCCATGCGCCGCTTCGTTTTTTTCGCCGAGTTTGCTGCGTCCGGCGTTCCTAAGGCGTACCCGGGAACCTGGGTACAGCCTGGGTAGTTCGTACCAAAGTTGGCCCAAATCCGGACGAAAATAGGTTCCTGGGTACATGACTGGGCCGATTTTCGGCGTCCGGATCGGCGTCCTGGATAGGCGAGTGTAGATGCTCTTAGTTTATCAGGTTCTCTATGCCATCACAGCTGCTTAAATTGATGACTATTTTAGAACTGTAAATGTTGCAGATTTACTGTAAATCTATTCTTCTTTCTTACCAACGAACAATAAACATTGTCCATTCACGTTTAAGTGTTTCATTTATGGTAGGGCTGTGCAGCCGTATGGGCATTTTCTTTGATTTGGTTGCTAATGAACTTGTAGCTCGAGTTTTCATGTGGTCATGGTGTGTTGAAGAAATTATTACAAAAAGTATATCCTCTCTAATTACATCCATCTGTGCTCCTCTAATCCACCCCGTGTGTGCTATGAGGCCACTGGTAGAAAACGTGCCATGCGTCCCAGTTGGTAAGGGGCTTTAGTCCCGGTTGCCCAACCGGGACGAGGCAATCGGGACTAAAGCCCTAACCTTTAGTCCCGGTTGCCCCACCAACCGGGACAAATGGGTGCACACGTGGCAGCGGCAGAGGGCGAGGGGGGTGGAACATTAGTCCCGGTTCGTATTACGAACCGGGACAAATAATCATCTGCCGCGGCAGAGATTTGGTCTATTTCTCTGTCGCGGCAGAGAATTCATTTTGGCACATATTGTTGCCGCGGCAGCATTTTCGCCATTTTTTGTGCCGCGGCAGAGAATTCATTTAGGTTGTTTTATTGTTTATTTAGTATTTTGCACTTATCAATGAAGGAACCGTTATATTACACAAGATCATCATGACAATATTACATTTAATACACGGATCGAGTTCATGCACTACATACAAAAGTTGCTATTTTTACAATCCCTATTGTCTATACACAGCCGAATAGTATTCCCCTTTTGGGTTTAGGATTTCTGCATCCAAGAATCCCGCCAATTCCTCCTGAATTGCTCGTACGCGATCCTTTGGCAGAAGACCGTCCCGTAGACGTTCGATCTGATTTAAAAAGGAGTCAGTATATATGAATAAAACTAAACACTATTTGATTGTAATTAAAAACTATAGAAATTGTTTACGTACGTGGAGTTGCTCTAAATTTCTACCCTTCTCATCGCACGTCTGCCGGATGAACTCGCAAACATAGTATCCACATAGATAGCTACCTGGTCCCTGCGTCAGGCACTTTACGAGAACAGAGTTCAATCAAAATAATAATCAAGCATGATAATAACTGTATCAAAACTAGAATCAAAGAGATGCGCGGATATAGCTAGTGGTGCTTACATTTAGTGGTTGAAATGTAAGCTCCTATTTCCAAACACCCCTAGCCTTGTTGGTGAACCATTTCCAAGAGCTGCCCGGCGAAGAAAATGAATAAAAAAGTTATTAATTACTTGATATCATAAAATTCACGAATGTTGCCGATATAGTGTCGTAATGATTAGAATTACCGCTGGAGAAGCATCTGCATGTCCTTCCACATCTCAAGGGGTTTATGTTTTGAGTCCATGACTAGTACACGCCCTTTGTCAAGTTGAATGATTAACAGAATATAGTGGAAGCTGCGAATGCATAACTAATCAATTATATACTTAACATCGAGTAAGCGAAATAGAAAGTGTATAGAAGACAATAACACTCACTCGAAGTTCTACGGAAAAAGTATTTCCCTTCTGGTTTCTTGAAACCTTAACGCGTGTACTATATTATCCTCCGTATCCTGGGGGCTTGTTTTGAGATTAGCTTCATGAACCCAATATGGGTCAATGAAGCCAATGTCATAGATTTGTCCTCTGCAGCATTCGAGAATCTTCATTTTGCATATTACAGTACGATTATATACATGCAATAAACAAGGTGAGATAGCTGGAGACTAAATTAATTACAGAATTAGTACTTACAGACAATAGGCACTGATGATCGATTTTTCCAAGGCGTCTTGATTGAATAATTGAAATAGTTCATCAAATTCAATGGATATCATGTCATCCTTTTCTTTCCCATGATGCTTTTTTGTAACCCTCAGCACTATCCAGTTAGCCCCGGCCTTTGTGGCATCCATGTACCAGTTATGCAATCTTCACATTTTTGTTGGAAGATTATTTACCTCCTCAGGTTTGACGAGAGGTTTGTCGTACTGGTATTTGTATGCTACTTCACTCACGGGGAAGAACTCTAACTGGGATAAATACTGGGCAATACTCATACCTTGAGCAGCGGCAACTTCTCCGTATTGTGCAACTACCTCTGGATCATACTGCTCTTCGGCCCCATATTTTCTCGACCCCACATTGGTTTGGGAAATCACCTTGAGAGGGGTGCAAGACTGTTTTTCTTGTTCTCCGAGCTGGGCAACAGATTTCTCGCTTGCATCAGTACTGCTCTTCGAGGATTTTTGTGCCGCATGTGACTTGAGAATAGAACGCTCATAGTCTGATGACAGCTTTGGCTCGGGTTGATGAAGAGTCTTTAGCATTTTCAACACTTTGGCGTTTTCTTCTTTGGTGTTGGGGAACTCTGGCTCTTTCGGCCGCCTCAGCTTAGCGAAAAATGCTGTCGTTTCCGCATCAATGATCGCCGCAGTCTCCTCTTCAGTACAGTCATAAGCTCTCTTGGGAGGACCCTTTGGTACTTTTGGAAGAGGCTCTTGTTTACGTTTCGGCGATCGCTTACCACGACGCACAGTAGCGGTACGCTTACGCTTTTTATCCTGAGGCGCCGGCGATGGATCCCGCGGCGATGGCTGCGCTGGAGATTGGTGAGGCGACGGAGCCGGGTGAGGCGACGAAGACGGCTGCCGTGGCGGCGACGACCTCGCTGGAGACGGGTGAGGCAGCGGCGAAGATGGCCTTGGCGTGTGATTTCGAAGAACGATACATTCCTTCGGCCATAGAATGGTGACGTTTTTTGCGTCTCCCAGTACAGTCACATCCCCTTCACCTGCAGGGTAGTGAAGATCCAAAACTTCAAATGTGGGCATGATTTCATCCACCCCGACAATAGCGTAACCCTCTGGAACCGGACGATAGTGGTAAGTTGGTGTGGGTCCAATTGGTAAGGCATAGCCGACCGCCACCTTCATTGATATGTTCACAACTTTGACATGTAGCTCGCAGTGTGTCATCTCTGTGATATCATCCACTGGGTAGCCAACAGGAGCCATCGTCGGTGCACCATCGTCATCGCCATTGTCATCACCCGAGATCTCGATGGAAGCCACACTGCTTTTTCGATTATTCGATAGGCCGGTAGCATCGAATGCAGTGTGCTGCTGAGATGGGCCGGTAGTACTTTGCTCTTTAAGTGCGTTAATTTAATCTTGTTGTTGCTTTAATCGTTTTTCAATTAAACGCATTCGCTCTTTCTGACTATCTGCTTCAACTTCTGCCCTGTCCTTTCTCCTCTGACGGCTTCTATCAGGATATTTCTTCCTCTCTTCGGGAAACCCAGTCCTCCATGGTTGGGAGCCTCTTGTGCCTCGTGTTCGTCCATAATGTTCCGTATTTCCAAGGGCGAGTGTGAGCTCATCATTCTCTCTATCGGGAATGAAGTCCCCATCTTTAACAGCCTTTACTGCTTTTCTCATCCTCTCGATTGGCAAGGGGTCTTCTTTATGTCGTATGTTATATATACACCTCCCTTCCGAGTCCAACGTGCCCCCATGCCCGTAAAACCAATTCCTTGCACGTTCTACCCAATCTTCTGTCTCTGGGTGATCTTTTTAGCACGCAGTTCATTCTCAAGTTTCTCCCACTTAGGAATGCCAGCCCTGTAGCCACCTTGCCCCATAGTATGGTGATACTTCTTGTTAGCAGCATTCAGCTTATTCGTTGCAGACATTTTCTTAGCTTTTTCTGATGTCTTGTACTCCACAAACTCAGCCCAGAATGGTTTTATCTTCTCAAACTGAATATTCTTGAAATCGGGAGTCTTCTTTTTCATGACATAGTCAAGGTGCAATCTTTTCTTCCAGTTGGTGAAACACTGGGCCATCTTCTTCAAATCCCACTCCCTGACCTTAGCCTCCATGGCTCTCCCATGTTGTAAGGCGTCCTCAACTGGATCCTCCGCATTTGGATCCAGCTCTATCTTCGGTAGTTTGAAATTAACCATGAGCCTCTTCCACAGTAAATCTTTGGCGTGGTTAGGGACAAATAAACATGTTCCCTCTTCATCCGCATTAGCAGGCCTATTCCAATTTCTAATGGTGATCAGGATTAAGTCCCTAACGATTACTCTGCATTGTGCCACAAATTTGTTTGCGACAACTTCGGGAGCCATCGGTTTGCCGTCTTCAGCGACATCTTCGATCCTAAACCTCTCATGGTCTTGCAACTTTTTGGTTGGGCCTCGTCTACTCTTTTTAGTAGATTCCTTTGATCCGGAGGGCTAAAAGAAGAAAGATCGTCGTTACTATTTCTATATAGATAGTAGATGATTAATTAATGAATTAATTATATTACATGCACCTCGCCGGAGCGGTCGTCTTCTCGATTACACAAGGCATCGCCTTCTCCCTCGCGGAAGGCAACACCTTCAACCTCAAACAAGTCGTCTATTCCGGTAAAAAGAGGATCACCCTCACCGGAGTTGTTCAGAAACGTTGATACGTCTAAATTTTCTTCCCCACGGATCACACCTTGGATCAACTCTTCCTTTTCTTCGTCTCTGACGTGTGGGTCCATATTTTCTGCATAGGTGGAAAAACGAATAAGTCAAAGCGGCTAAGGGAGAAAGTTAGGTACGGTGTTGAGAGATATAAATCCTAATTCAGAGAAACCCTAATATATACATACACAATAATAAAAATGAAGAGAAACCCTAAACCCTAAACCTAGCTACAAAAAGGAAACCGTGTAGTAGATAGTAGGTAAATCTAGCTAAAATCAACTAAAATCAATATTCCGGAGTTCCGAGGGGTGTAAAACCTAGTTCGAAGAAACCTTGGATGCATATGAGAGGGGAACATGAGTATAAGGCTACAAAAGGGAAACTATCCAGCAGATAGGTAACACTAGATACTAACAAAATACCATATTGGAATCGATTTAAGAGGGTTCGGAATGCCCTGGCGAAGGCACATCGTCGAACCCACATGCACCTAAGGGGTATTAATGATTCCTTATCTAAGATAGCGTTTTTAAGTTGTTTGACAATGTGAATCGGGTCTGGGGCTACCCACAGTGACTGACCAGTGGGGCCGAAGACTAATAATACCAAACTAATTAATAAACCTAATAATACCTAACTAATAATAAACCTAATAATCCAAACACCGAAATAAAGGGAAACCCTAAAGCATCGATGCAATGATCAAGCAAGTATGATGATATGACAAGTTAAATTGTATTGAAAAGTAACCCTAAAGCACGCTCGACAAATTAAACGGGGTTCCGAGGGGCGCAAACCCGAACTCGGCGAAACTCCGGAATCACCTGTGAGGGGTTACTATGTTCTTCTAATCATCTACATCATATACACCTAAATCATATTCTACACATACACCTAAAATTCATCAAACTAAATACAGCTAAATCATCTAACAACTAAATCATCTGACAACTAAATCATCTAACAACTAATACACCTAAAATAATCAAACCTAAATCTAACTAAAAAACTAAACAGCTAGCTAAGTCTACCCTTTTAATTTACTGTAAGATTCCTCTTGTTCCACTGATTCCAGGGACATCTTATTTGCAATTTTTGGAGTTGTAGAACTTTTTCTATGGATTTAATACTCTAAAAAGAACATTAACTCATTTAATTAACCAAGACAAAACCTTGCTGCAAAAGCATAAAACAACTGTAAAGCAGTATTCTACGTGAGACACTGATTCCATACATATTTTATTTGCAATTTTTGGCTCAGTAGATTATTTTCTATGAATTTTACAAGTTCCATCTAAAATCTGCCAAAATAAACCGAATTAAAGTAAATAGTCAAACGTGACCGTTTGACCACGCCGACGTGGCGCTGACATGGCGCTGACCAGCCAGCGCCCTAGGCTGACTAGTCAATGGTCCATCCGGACCATTGGATGTTGATCGGAGGGCAGAGGAAGCACGCGAGGGGAAGCTCACCAGAGCAGCCGACGGTGGCGGCGGCGACGGTCGGGGCGGCGGCGGAAGGTGAGACGGCGTCGGGGGCGAGGTAGCGGATCTCCTCGTGGTGGCGGCGCGTGCGCAGGCGACGGCGGTCGACGGCTGGAGTGGCGGGCAGCGTCGGTGGCGACGGCGGCGGCTCGCGGGCGTCGGGCCTGCGGGGAAAGAGAGGGAGGCGGTCAGCGGGTGGTGGCGGTGATACCCAGCGGGCGAGCGAGGCGAGGGGGAAGGTGCAGGCACGCACGGTACCGGCCGTGGCGGTGGGCGCGGGCGGCGCTGTGGCGGTCGGGGGAGGTGGAGGCGCCGGTGGAGTTGGTCGACGTATGTAGGCGACGCGTTTGGCCGAAGACGTACCGAGACGGCGCGCGGCGATGGACGAGGCAGCGTCTCCCCTGCGGCGCGTCGGGTGGTTGCGAGCTTGGGCAGCCTGCCGGCGTCGTGGGCGGTTCCTGTGCGCGTCGGTGAGAAGCAGAGTGAGATGGGGAAGAAGAAGAGGAAGCAGTTATAACCAAAGGACCTTTAGTCCCGGTTGGTGGCTCCAACCGGGACTAAAGGGTGTTATGTCCCGGTTGGAGCTACCAACCGGGACATATACTCCAATTTTCAGCAGATGAAGGGACGCGCGCGCAGGGGGTCTTTAGTCCCTGTTGGTGGCTCCAACTAGGACATATTCCCCTGTTTTCAAAAAATTTCAGGTATTTTCTCTCTCTTCCCGCCTTATTTTTTATTTTGGGGTTTAAATTTTTTAAGGGGGTCTTTAGTCCCAGTTGGTGGCTCCAAATGGGCGGAAAAAAGAGGACGGAAAATAATGGGCGGAAAGAAAATTTGATTAGGATAGAACTGGAATTAAAGTACATAACACAACTAACACAAAGTTACATAGAAGAACTGAAAATTAAGATACATGGTCAAATTAAGCCACAATGGCCGAACTTGTTTTGAAATGTTGGAATAATTCAGCCATGCTCCTGCCTACACCTATAATACTCGCAACTGTAGTCGTCGTACTCGCCGCGGCCGTCGTCACTATCGTCGTCGGGGTCGCCGTAGTTGAACCTTGAAGGTTGAGTACGAGTGGGATGGACTTGAGGGTAGCGCAGGCGGGGGCTAGAGTCGGTGGCCGTGTCGTAGGCCATGACGCTCTGGAGAGTCCGGCCGCACCACCACAGCCGACGGCCGGCCTCGTTGAAGTTCGGAGGAGGTGGGCCCTCCTCCTCGTGCCTGGCGAGTGCCCTCTCACGCTGATCCACAAAGAAGGCTTCCCAAGTCGGGAAATAGTCGGGATGCCATCTGGGATTCCTCCGCTGCTCCGGCGTGAGCTCGAAGTAGTAGTGGTTCGTGATGGCCATCCGACGCGCCACACCTAGAGGGACGGGAGGAACCGGCACGCCTCCGGCGCTCAGCATCCAGCCGACGGGGACATAGTAGCCCGGCGGGCAGGGGTAGTTCGAGGGGCAAAGCGCCTCCACCTTCCTGGGAGTTAGTGCCACGGTGGAAGCCATGGGAAAGAGTGATGAGGTTGCAGATATGAGTCTAGAGATGTGCAATGACAATGGAGGCCAACCCTACATATATATATAGTGAAGAACTGGCGGGAAGAACTGGAGGGAAGAACTGGCGGGAAAAATGGCGGGAAGAAAAATGGCGGGAAGAAAAATGGCGGGAAAAATGGCGTGTCGACATTATGTCGTGCGGCGTGTACCTTGTCCCGGATGGTGTCACCAACCGGGACTAACCTTTAGTCCCGGTTGGAGACACCAACCGGGACAAAACACGAGTCAGCACTAATAATAGGGGTGAGTGTCGACATTATTTCATAAGTATCGACACTATGCCGACAAAATGGGACGGTAGCATTCTGAAACAGCATTTTGGTGGTTACTTCACAAAACGACCCGTTTTTTGCGCTCTGAAAATGGAAAAGGGTTTTTCCGTGTGACAAAAAGGAAAACTTCCTCCTACAACATTGTTCTCCATACCAATGTCCACACACATGCATAATATGGGCACAACATCACAAACTATGCCGTGATTCAGCACATAACATCGGTCATTTGGACCGAAAGCCATGAAACCTCGAACATGATAGGTCATTTTGTGAAGGTTTTTTCGAAACATGATCAATATACCAAGTCTGGTATTTTTCCTTTCAACTATGTAACATAATATGACACCTCGCGAAGGATTTTCATTGTTCGGATTTCTTTTGAATTTATTATGCCCGTTTTGAATTATCTGAATTTCTAACTATGGTCGAACCGGTGTGCATGAAGATAGGGGACGAGCATCATTAGAACTTGCATTGGATCTCTGAAGAAACAACATATTGCAAGTCTAAAAATGATTTTTTCAAAAAATCACGACCGATAGATCATGTACCTGTAGTACAAACCGGACCCACTTCCTGCCGATTCGGCAGACATTTGTCCTTTTTACCCGGGATGGACGATTTCGGCAGGCTGGGCCAGGCAGCACTAATGATAGGGGTGAGTGTCGACATTATGTCGTGCGGCATATACCTTGTCCCGGATGGTGTCACCAACCAGGACTAAAGATCAACCTGTAGTCCCGGTTGGAGACACCAACCGGGACAAAACACGAGTCAGCACTAATGATAGGGGTGAGTCTCGACATTATTTCGTAAGTGTCGACACTATGACGAGCTGCTTGTACTATAAATAGGCATCCTTGCGAGTCCAGTTCTCCAACCAGTTTGAGGCATCTCCAAGATGGTTTTCGAGAGCAGGGACACCACTGCGGCCAGTTTTAGGGAGATGCCGACGGAGCCTTAGCCTCCGGCATCTCCGAGAAACTGGTCATAGAGGCACTCCCTAATATGTGAAATTAGTTAGCTTCGAGGCGTATTGATCTAGTTAGAGAAGTTACAAGCTGCAAGATGGTTTTCGAGAGCAGGGACACCACTGCGGCCAGTTTCAGGGAGATGCCGACAGAGCCCAGTCCTTCGGCATCTCCGAGAAACTGGTCATAGAGGCACTCCCTAATATGTGAAATTAGTTAGCTCCGAGGCGTATTGATCTAGTTAGAGAAGTTACAAGCTGCAAGATGGTTTTCGAGAGCAGGGACACCACTACGACCAGTTTCAGGGAGATGCCGCCGGATCCCAGTCCTCCGGCATCTCCAAGAAACTGGTCATAGAGGCACTCCCTAATATGTGACTGCGCGCGTTTGGAGATCAGATCTTAATGGTAAGTACGAATCGGGACAACTTCTTCATAGTCTCGGTCCAGCCACAAAACAGGACTAACACTCAAGACAATTATTAATATTAAAAACTGAGACTATAAAACCGGGACTAAAGGCCACAAACCGCGAAAGATATCCTTCGGTCAAGCCACAAACCGCGAAAGACATGAACTAGAGTTACATAATATGAGCATGAACTTCTTGGCATATGTCCTTCCTTATGATCGCTTCAGACGTAACCATGGAGCATCTTCTTTACTTAACGGAATGCTTGGGTCAGTTTTCACTATGAAGGGAGGAATTTCATCAAACTTATTATAATCTTCTGACATGTCTGTCTTGTCCTCGATTCCCACGATGTTTCTTTTCCCTGAAAGAACTATGTGACGCTTTGGCTCACCATATGATGTATTCGTTTGCATATTTTTTTTCTTTTTTTCGGTCTGGAGGACATGTCCTTCACATAGAAAACCTGAGACACATCATTGGCTAGGACGAATGGTTCATCTCTATAACCAAGATTGTTGAGATCCATTGTTGTCATTCCGTATAACTGGTCTATCTTTACCCCTTACCCATTCACGTTGACCCATTTGCAGCGAAACAAAGGGACCTTAAAAGAGACTCCATAGTCTAGTTCCCATATCTCCTCTATGTAACCATAATATGTGTCCTTTTGTCCATTCTCGTCTATTGCATCAAAGCGAACACCACTATTTTGGTTGGTGCTCTTTTTATCTTGGGCGATCGTGTAGAATGTATTCCCATTTATTTCGTACCCTTGGAAATTCAATACAGTAGGAGATGGTGACGCGTCCAACAAGTATAGCTGATCTCCAACAGTGGTGTCATTCAAGAGATGTGTCCGCATCCAACCACCGAAAGACTTCATGTGTTCATCTGTAATCCAAGATTCAGGCTTCCCCGGGTTTTTGGAGCGTATAATATTCTTGTGTTCCTCGATATATGGAGCTACCAAGGTGGAATTATGTAGAACTATGTAGTGTGCTTTAGTGAAAGAATCCCCGTCCCTACATATCATTGCTTTCTTTCCTAGCGTGCCTTTTCCACTTAGTCTTCCCTCATGCCGCGAGTCAGAAAAACCAATCGGCTTAAGGTCAGGAATAAAGTCAACACAAAACTCAATGACCTCCTCTGTTCCATATCCCTTGGAGATGCTTCCTTCTGGTCTAGCACGGTTATGAACATATTTCTTTAAGACTCCCATGAACCTCTCAAAGGGGAACATATTATGCAGAAATACCGGACCGAGAATGGCAATCTCTTCCACTAGGTGAACCAGGAGATGTGTCATAATATTGAAGAAGGATGGTGGGAACACCAATTCAAAACTAACAAGACATTGTACCACATCCTTCTGTAACCTTGGCAGAATATCTGGATTGATTACCTTCTGAGATATTGCATTGAGGAATGCACACAGCTTCACAATGGGTACTCGAACATTTTCCGGTAGAAGCCCCCTCAATGCAATCGGAAGCAACTGCGTCATAATCACGTGACAGTCATGAGACTTCAGGTTTTGGAACTTTTTCTCTGCCATATTTATTATCCCCTTTATATTAGATGAGAAGCCCGACGGCACCTTGATACTGTAAAGGACTTCAAAAAAGATTTCCTTCTCTGCTTTGGTAAGAGCATAGCTGGCACGACTTAAGTGACGCCCTTTATCCGTCTTGTTATGTGTATGCATGTTCTTTGGGTCTTTCATAATTTGTTGGTCCTCCCGTGCTTCTGGTGTATCTTTTGTCTTCCCATACACTCCTAGGAATCCTAGCAGGTTCACGCAAAGATTCTTCGTCACGTGCATCACGTCGATTGAAGAGCGGACACGCAGGACTTTCCAATATGGCAGCTCCCAAAATATAGATTTCTTCTTCCACATGGGTGCTTGTCCTGTAGCGACGTCGTTCGGAACTGATTGACCGCCGGGACCCTTTCCAAAGATTACTTCTATGTCCTTGACCATACCAAATACATCATCACCAGCAAGGAGTTCAGGCTTCTTCCGGTGATCTTCCTCACCTTTGAAATGCTTGCCTTTCTTTCTTACGGGATGATTGGTCGGAAGAAGTCGTCGATTTGCCAGGTACACAACCTTCTTGCATTTATGCAAATATGTACCTTCAGTCTTATCTAAACAGTGGGTGCATGCCTTATACCCCTTGTTTGTCTGTCCTGAAAGGTTACTAAGAGCAGGCCAATCATTGATGGTTACGAATAACAACCCTCGTAGATCAAATGGCTCCTGTTTGTTCTCATCCCACGCACGTACACCTGGTTTTCCCCACAACTGTAAGAGTTCTTCCACTAATGGCCTAAGGTACACATCAATGTCGTTGCCCGGTTGCTTCGGGCCTTGGATGAGCACTGGCATCGTAATGAACTTACGCTTCATGCGCAACCAAGGAGGCAGGCTGTAGATACATAGAGTCACGGGCCAGGTGCTGTGACTGCAGCTCTGCTCCCCAAAAGGATTCATGCCATCCGTACTTAGACCAAACCATAAGTTCCTTGCGTCACCTGCAAAGTCTGGGAAGTCTCTCTCGATTTTTCTCCACTGTGACCCATCAGCAGGGTGTCTCAACTTCCCGTCTAACTTACGGTATTCTTTGTGCCATCGCAACAACCTGGCATGCTCTTTGTTTCTGAACATGCGTTTCAACCTTGGTATTATAGGAGCATACCACATAACCTTAGCAGGAACCCTCTTCCGGAGGGGCTCTCCCTCAACATCACCAGGGTCATCTCGTTTGATCTTATACCGCAACGCATTGCATACCGGGCATTTATCTAAATTCTCATACTCCTTACCGCGGTAGAGGATGCAGTCATTAATGCATGCATGTATCTTTTGCACATCTAATCCCAGAGGACAGAGAGTCTTCTTTGCTTCGTAGGTACTCTCGGGAAGTTCGTTATGTTTTGGAAACTTCGGCTTCATTATTTTCAGCATCTTTTCAAATGAGGAGTCAGTTAGACCACACTCTGCCTTCCATCGCAACATTTCCAGTGTGGTACCGAGCTTTGTGCTGCCATCTTCACAATTTGGGTACAACAATTTCTTGTGATCTTCTAACATGCCCTCTAACTTCAACTTCTCATTTTCTGTTTCACAGTCTCGCTTTGCATCAGAAATGACCCTACCAAGTTCATCAGCCGGCTCATCCCATGCCCGTCCTTCACCTCTTTCCTCTCCATTGTCTTCCATTGCAGTATCACTGTATTCAGGAAACATATGATGATAGTTGTTATCATCATCTTCTTCACCATCTTCTATCATAACCCCTCTTTCCCCGTGCTTGGTCCAGCAATTATAGTTGGGCATGAAACCTTTCATAATCAGGTGGCCGCGAATGATTTTTGAGAAAGAGTACTCCTTGTTGTTCCGACATTGAACACATGGACAACGTATAAAACCATTCTCTTTGTTTGCCGTAGCCACATCGATAAATTTATCCACGCCTTTCATATACCTGGCTACGCGCCGGTCACCGTACATCCATTCCCGACCGTTCATCTGCATCATATAAGTAAGTTTATCAAAAAATAGGACATCATAAATAGTGAAATGACCAATTCACATTGACACATGCATTGTATCAATGACAGAGAAAAGATAAGATTGCTAACCTCGATCGAGGAAAATAAAGAGAAGAAAGCTCAAGTGCGTCTCAGACACCTTCTATATTTTTGTTCTATGAGAAATTGAACGGGATTATTCACTCAAACATTTCATCAAACACCTTCAATGCATGCATAGAAGAGAAAAAACTAGCACACCCCTCACACCTTCCACCAAGAGAAAAAACAGAGTGGAGGCAGAGGGGGCTGGGGCGTTGCATTTATAGAGGGCGGGAGAATACGTCCCGGTTGGAGCCAGCAACCGGGACTAAAGGTGTGTGCCATGCCACGTGGTTGTGGCCAAACCTTTAGTCCCGGTTGCTGGCTCCAACCGGGACGTGTGCCCCCTTACCAACCGGGACGCATGCCTCCTGGCCCCGTGCCCGCTCGAACCGGGACGCGTGCCAGCATTAGTCCCGGTTGGTGGCGCAACCGGGACTAATACTCGGAGGGGGCGTGAACGGATGGCCCTTTTTCCACTAGTGGGCCTTAAACACACTACCAGCTGTTGCGCGCATTGTGTATGATCTACAACCAGTTTATAATATCATTTCGTCTGACCGCTGTGTATAATCTGATATTTATCTTTACCCCTATAAAAATTTCAATTAGTTGTGGCAGTTTGTATGTTTAGCTACACCAGATGTTAGATTTGGCACAAACAGTTGGGACGAGAGTGGGTGAGAACAGTTTGGTACGACACAAATGGCAGGAGAATCTTCTTAACCATATGATATTTTTTAGCATGAGTATGGTACTTGCAACTTATGATTTCTTGGACGGCAGCATTTTACATAATCCATATGGTTGATGCAGTAACGCATAGATAGTTTACTCTTGCTTGTTGATAATGAATTAGTAACGAGTCCCTACATATCCTCTAGTGGTTCTGTATGCCAGCAAACTATGGTAAAGAGTTCGTAGATATGATATTGATGAGAGAAATACCTATAGTGTTATGTGTTTTATACACTGCCTTTACCATACCAAAGTGGACTTAGCTTTTAAGTGGTGTGTGCATTGTTCCCTTTTGAGTTAACCAACGATGCAAATGTTAACTAGAATTTCCGGTCTAAGTGTGTTATATTTAAGGTGCTTTTATATCCATTACACCATGAAATTGGTTTCCTGCGACGTGTCTTGGTTTGCATAGAACCATACAGTTATTTTGTTCACTCACCAGCCTGTTGTCCTAGAGACATACATTAACTAGTGTGAGTAGAAGTTACCCTGCTGTTTACGGAACTTCAGCACACAAAAAGGATGATACGTTCATTGATGCCTTGTCGATGTTTCTGGTACTTGTGTGCCTGTACTAATGAAGCCTTTGTAGTATGAATCTGTAAGACTGAGAATGTTTGAGGCGAAACACTGACTCTCTTCTGCTATTTGGTTGTGACGCGCAGCCAAGCTGTTTGTGAACGGGGAGATTGTGCAGAGATCTCCGAAGAGGTAGAGGAGGGTGGAGCCTGTGCCGCAGAGACCATCGGATAGGCCGAGGTACAATGACAGGAAACGCTATGCGCGGCAGAGGGAGAACCAGCAGTGATGATGATCTGCCGCAACGCGGAGTTTGCCTTGGGCACACAAGCACCTGCTGCTGATCTTGAAATGTAGCCCGCGCTATTGCTGCGTGTAATCTGAATCGTCTGTTTGGTAGTTTTTTCTCATCTTGTTACATGTGGATGGATGATTTTATCAAAATTTGTAATGTATAGTTATGGTTTTAACTCATAAGTGGGCCTGCTATGATGGATAGTGTTGTTGGGTGGGCTTGCCGTGCCAGTAGCTCTGTTTGTTGTCTTCATCTTTGTGAAACATCCATGAGTGCACCTGATTTCTCTTTTCCGACGCGCCAACTCCCTATTCAAATAAATAGAGAGAACAACAAGTGTGTGTTATATTGATATAAGAATGACAATAATATGGATAGAAAAAATAATCAATTCTATCTAGATAAATCTGTGACACTTATTTCTGAACAAAGGAGGTGCTATATAAAAATAACCATGGAAATGTATTATTTGCTTTTCTTTTGAAGTACTATATAGTTGATTGATTATAACAATAACCAAGAGTCATTAAGAAACGATTGCTTCAAATGAACTACTTTCTCCATACCGGATTATTGGGCTAATAGAGGTTTTGGAGGTACACCGAATCACTAGGCTAAATTGTGTATTGATTACCCCAATAAATTTTCCTGCGTGGCCTAAAAAACGTCCTAACCTTCCCAGGTTCTCTCCAATTATTTTTCTTGTGTAAACAGACCACTGCATGTCCGGGGAACAAGGAGAGAGGATCATGCATGTCCAAGTGGTTATCTCAATATAGGGCCTAAGACTGATCATAGTGGAGAGTGTTACTACCTCCATAGTAGGGAGTGGCATATGTATGATCACATAAAAAAATTATTAATTAATTTCACTAGTGGAAACGAGGTCTTTTGTTGATCCCGAAAAAGGCTTTAACACCGGTTCTTCTACGAACCGGTGTTAAAGGAGGGGCCGTACCAGCGTGGCCCCTGCGGCAAAAAAGGAGCCCCCCTTTAACACCGGTTCGTGCCACGAACCGGTGTTAAAGGTCCCTGCAGCAGTGGCCCGCGCACCCCCCCCCCCTTTAACACCGGTTCGTGGCATGAACCGGTGTTAAAGGGGGGGGCTATATAAGACACCACCCCAGCCCACACACACCCCACTCTTCCATTCTTTCACATTTTGGAGCCTAGCAAGAGGGTGTGAAGAGTGCTAGTTTGTGTTTTTTTCATATGCACTAGAGGTGTTCGGTGAAATGCCCGAGAGCTCAAAATAAGCTTTCTTGTTGCTCTTTCCGTCTCGGTCGAGGTCGGCAACTATAGTTTCATGTGTCATTTATGTACTATATATAAATGGTCATCTCCCTATTATTTTTTGATATATACTACATATTAATGCAAATGAATCGGCAATGGATGTACGGTGACTGCCGCACTTCTGAGTACATTACGGGCCTCCAAAATTTCATCGTTGTGGCTAATGCAAACCATGGTCACAATGGTTTTATGTGATGTCCGTGTGTTCACTGTCAGAACAAGAAAGACTACTCAAATACCAGAACCATTCACGCCCACCTGCTTCGATCCGGTTTCATGCCCAGCTATAATTGTTGGACCAAGCACGGAGAAAAAGGGGTTGTGATGGAAGACAACGAAGAAGAAGAGGATGATGACAACTATCATAATATGTATCCTGAATATGATGATAATGCAACGGAGGTAGATAATGAAGATCAAGAGGGAGCATATGGGCCCGCTGATGACGATCTTGGTCGGGCCATTGCTGATGCAAAGGAAGAATGTGAAACTGAAAAGGAGAAGGAGAAGCTGGAGCAGATGTTAAAGGATCACAAAACATTGTTGTATCCAACTTGCGAAGATGGCCACAAAAAGCTAGGTGCCACACTGGATTTGCTGCAATGGAAGGCAGAGAATGGTGTGACTGACAGCGCATTTTCAAAGTTGTTGGTAAAAATGAAGAATCTTCTTCCAAGAAATAATGAGTTGCCCGACAGTACATTCCAAGCAAAAAAGGTTGTCTGCCCTCTAGGATTAGACGTGCAGAAGATACATGCCTGCATTAATGACTGCATCCTCTACCGCGGTGACAAGTACGAGAATTTGG
Organism: Avena sativa; assembly: GCA_916181665.1. NCBI lineage: Eukaryota > Viridiplantae > Streptophyta > Magnoliopsida > Poales > Poaceae > Avena > Avena sativa. Next base: position 43,281,433 of record OV702294.1, read on the forward strand.
ATGCATGCCCGGTATGCACTGCACTGCGGTATAAGATCAGACGAGACGATCCTGGCGATGTTGAGGGCGAGGCCCCTAGGAAGAAGGTTCCCGCCAAGGTTATGTGGTATGCTCCTATAATACCACGGTTAAAACGTCTCTTCAGAAATAAAGAGCATGCCAAGTTGTTGCGATGGCACATGGAAGACCGTAAGAAAGACGCGATGTTGAGACACCCCGCTGATGGGTCACAGTGGAGAAAAGTCGAGCGAGAGTACCCGGACTTCGCACGTGACGCAAGGAACTTAAGATTTGGTCTAAGTACAGACGGCATGAATCCTTTTGGTGAGCAGAGCTGCAGTCGCAGCACCTCGAATGTGACCCTATGTATCTATAACCTTCCTCCTTGGTTGTGTATGAAGAGGAAGTTCATTATGATGCCAGTGCTCATCCAAGGCCCGAGGCAACCCGGCAACGACATTGATGTGTACCTAAGGCCATTAGTTGAAGAACTTTTACAGCTGTGGGCCAAACCAGGTGTACGTATGTGGGATGAGCACAAAGGGGAGCCATTTGACCTACGAGCATTGCTTTTCGTAACCATCAATGATTGGCCTGCTCTTAGTAACATTTCAGGGCAGACAAATAAGGGATACAATGCATGCACACACTGTTTAGATGATACTGAAAGTGTATATTTGGATAAATGTAAGAAGGTTGTGTACCTAGGGTATCGCCGATTTCTTCCGAACCTGCATCCAGTAAGAAAGAAAGGCAAGCATTTCAAACGTCTGGCAGAACCCCGGAGGAAGCCTATCCTCCGTACCGGTGAGGAGGTATTTGGTATGGTCAAGGACCTAGAAGTAATCTTTGGAAAAGGTCCTGGCAGTCTATCTGTTCCGAATGACGATGCCGGACACGCGCCCATGTGGAAGAAGCAATCTATATTTTGGGACCTACCCTATTGGAAAGTCTTAGAGGTCCGCTCTTCAATCGACGTGATGCACGTGACGAAAAATGTTTGCGTGAACCTGCTAGGCTTTCTAGGAGTGTATGGGAAGACAAAAGATACATCGGAAGCACGGCAGGACCAGCAACGTCTGAAGGCCCCTGAAGAGCCTATGCATCCTGAGAACGAGAAGGGTAAACGATGCCACTTAACTCCTGCCAGCTACGCTCTTACCAAAGCAGAGAAGGAAATCTTTTTTGAATGTCTGAGCAGTATCAAGGTCCTGTCTGGCTTCTCGTAGAATATAAAGGGAATAATAAATATGGCAGAGAAAAATTCCAAAAACTGAAGTCTCATGACTGCCACGTGATTATGACATAATTGCTTCCGATTGCATTGAGGGGGCTTCTACCTGAAAATGTTCGAGTACCCATTGTGAAGCTATGTGCATTCCTCAATGCAATATCTCAGAAGGTAATCGATCCAGAAAGCCTACCAGGGTTACAAACAGATGTGGCCCAATGTCTTGTCAACTTTGAGTTGGTGTTCCCACCATCCTTCTTCAATATTATGACGCATCTCCTGGTTCACCTAGTAGAAGAGATTGCCATTCTCGGTCCTGTATTTCTACACAATATGTTCCCCTTTGAGAGGTACATGGGAGTCTTAAAGAAATATGTTCATAACCGTGCTAGGCCAGAAGGAAGCATCTCCATGGGCTATGTAACAGAGGAGGTCATTGAGTTCTGTGTTGATTTTATTCCTGACCTTAAGGCGATTGGTGTTCCAGAATCACGACATGAGGGGAGACTGCGTGGAAAAGGAACCCTAGGATGTAAAGCAATGATATGTAGGGACGGGCATTCTCTCAATCAAGCACACTACACGGTTTTACAAAGATCTATCTTGCTTGCCCCGTATATCAATGAACACAAGAATTTAATACGCCTCAAACACCCGGGGCAGTCTGATGAATGGATTATAAGTGAACACATGGCGAGTTTTGGCGGCTGGCTGCAAAGACTTCTCACGAATAACACCACTGTTGGGGATCAGCTGTACTTGTTGGCCAGGACACCATCTTCGACTGTATGTACTTTCCAAGGGTACGAGATAAATGGGAATACATTTTACACGATAGGCCAAGATAAAAAGAGCACCAACCAAAACAGTGGTGTCCGCTTCGATGCAGCAGAAGACAATGGGCAAAAGACCACGTATTATGGGTTCATAGAGGAGATATGGGAACTTGACTATGGACCTAATTTTAAGGTCCCCTTGTTTCGATGCAAATGGGTCAAGCTAACAGGAGGAGGGGTTGAGGTAGACAAGAAGTACGGAATGACAACGGTGGATCTCAACAATCTTATGAAGAACTTAGACGAACCATTCGTCCTAGCCAATGATGTGGCTCAGGTTTTCTATGTGAAGGACATGTCCTCCAGACCAAAAAAAAAGAAAAAATATGCAAACGAATACATCATATGATGAGCCAAAGCGTCACATAGTTCTTTCAGGGAAAAGAAACATCATAGGAATCGAGGACAAGACAGACATGTCAGAAGATTATAATAAGTTTGATGAAATTCCGCCCTTCACAGTGAAAACTGACCCAAGCATTCCGTTAAGTAAAGAAGATGCTCCATGGTTACGTCTGAAGCGATCATAAGGAAGGACATATGCCAAGAAGTTCATGCTCATATTATGTAACTCTAGTTCATGTTTTTAATATTAATACATGTCTTGAGTGTTAGTCATGTTTTGTGGATGGACCGGGACTATGAGAAGAAGTTGTCCCGATTTGTACTTACCATTAAGATCTGATCTCCAAACGCGCGCGGTCACATATTAGGGAGTGCCTCTATGACCTGTTTCTTGGAGATGCCGGAGGACTAGGCTCCGTCGGCATCTCCCTGAAACTGGCCGTAGTGGTGTCCCTGCTCTCGAAAACCATCTTGCAGCTTTGTAACTTCTCTAACTAGATCAATACGCCTCGGAGCTAACTAATTTCACATATTAGGGAGTGCCTCTATGACCAGTTTCTCGGAGATGCCGGAGGACTGGGCTCCGTCGGCATCTCCCTGAAACTGGCCGTAGTGGTGTCCCTGCCTCAAACTGGCTGGAGGACTGGACTCACAAGGATGTCTATTTATAGTACAAGCAGCTCGACATAGTGTTGACACTTACGAAATAATGTCGACACTCACCCTATTATTAGTGCTGACTCGTGTTTTGTCCCGGATGGTGTCTCCAACCGGGACTAAAGGTTCATCTTTAGTCCCGGTTGGTGTCTCCAACCGGGACTAAAGGTTCATCTTTAGTCCCGGTTGGTGACACCATCCGGGACAAGGTACACGCCGCACGACATAATGTCGACATTCACCCCTATTATTAGTGCTGACTCGTGTTTTGTCCCGGTTGGTGTCTCCAACCGGGACTAAAGGTTCATCCCGCTATTTTTTCCCGCCAGTTCTTCTTCCCGCCATTTTTCTTCCCGCCATTTTTCTTCCCGTCAGTTCTTCCCGCTAGTTCACTATATATATATGTAGGGGGTTGGCCTCCATTGTCATTGCACATCTCTAGACTCATATCTGCAACCTCATCACTCTTTCCCATGGCTTCCACCGTAGCACTAACCCCCAGGGAGGCGGAGGCGCTTTGCGCCTCGAACTACCCCTGCCCGCCAGGCTACTGTGTCCCCGTCGGCTGGATGCTGAGCGTCGGAGGCGTGGCGGTTCCTCCTGTCCCTCTAGGTGTGGCGCGCCGGATGGCCATCACGAACCACTACTACTTCGAGCTCACGCCGGAGCAGCGGACGAATCCCAGATGGCATCCCGACTATTTCCCTACTTGGGAAGCCTTCTTCGTGGATCGGCGTGAGAGGGCGCTCGCCAGGCACGAGGAGGACGGCCCACCTCCTCCTAACTTCAACGAGGCCGGTCGTCGGCTATGGTGGCGCGGTCGGACTCTCCAGAGCGTCATGGCCTATGACACTGCCGCCGACTCTAACCCCCGTCTGCGCTACCCTCAAGTCCAGCCCACGCGCTACCCTCAAGTCCAGCCCACGCGTACTCTCCAGAGGTTCAATTACGGCGACCCCGACGACGACAGCGATGACGGCGGCGGCGAGTACGACGACTACAGTGGCGAGTATTACAGGTGTAGGCAGGAGCATGACTGAATCACTCCAACATTCCGAAACAAGTTCGTCCGATTGTTACTTAATCTGGCCATGTATCTTAATTTTCAGTTCTTTTATGTATCTTAATTTTCAGTTCCAGTTCGGCCGATTGTTACTTAATCTGGCCATGTATCTTAATTTTCAGTTCTTTTATGTATCTTAATTTTCAGTTCCAGTTCGGCTTTATGTAACTGTCTCAAAATGACCTATCTCATTCGAGGTTTCTTGGCTTTCGGGTCAAATGACCAATGTTATGGCTAGAATCAAGGCATAGTTTGTGATAATATGGCCATATTGTGCATACATGTGCATCATGGCATGGCAAACAATGTTGCAAGAGGAAGTTTTCCTTTTTATCGCACCAAAAAGGCATTTTCCATTTTCCGAGCATAAAAAACGGACGGTTTTGTGAAGCAACCACCAAATGGCTAATTCAAAAAACCACCAACACATTTTACAAAAATACTAGACCACCTTATATGCACAATGTACCAATAGGGGGATCTGAAACCTTTTCGTCCACCTCTGGTGAAAAAGACAAATTCCTACCGAATCGGTAGGAAGTGGGTCAGATATGAACTACAAGTACATGATACGATGCTCATGATTTTTTACAAAAATCATTTTTAGGTTCACAATATGCTATATTATCAAAAAACAATGCAAGTTGAGCGAGGCTTGGTGAGATTCAAGTGTATACAAAAGATGCGACATTTAAATATCCAATCAATTCAAAAATGTTAATACAAAAGATGCGGCATTAAAATATGATTTGATCTAATAAAAATCATTTTTTAGATGCTTAATATTTCTTATGTTCAAATTTTTAGGATTTAACAATTTATTTTGGTTTGAATTGAATAATTAAAATTTATATGTAAGTGTTTTAATTATTTTGAAAATTTTCATGTAAATTAAATATAAAATGATTTACATGAATGGATAGAAATTATTTTTATAAAAATTATGATATATTATTCATATTTTTCTGAGTTGAAATGAAAAAGATATGAATTTTCTAAATTCATATCATATTTTTTGAATTAAAAATGCGCCTTTAATGCATGAAATAAATGCCCCCCCTTTAACACCGGTTCCAGACAGGAACCGGTGTTAAAGGGGGGCATTTATTTCGTTTTCCGCGCGCGCCACACCCCCCCCCCCTTTAACACCGGTTCCAGCCACGAACCGGTGTTAAAGGGGGGGTAATAAATGCGCGCGGGAAACGGATTCCCCCCCCCCTTTAACACCGGTTCCAGCCACGAACCGGTGTTAAAGGGGGGTGTATTTATTTCACCTTCCCCTTCCTTTCTTCCCCCCCCCCACTGAGCCAGATCGATCGAACACACCGCCGCAGAGAGATTGAAGCGCCGCCACCGCCGCTCGAGGTCCTCCGTCTCGCCGCCCCCGACCCGCCGTCTCGCCGCCAACGCTTCGGAGCTCGATGTCCGCCGCCCCCGACCCTCTCTTCCCCACATCCTTCCCCTCCCTCTAACACGGTGGGGCTCCGGCCGTGTGCACGGCGCTCGTCGCCGCAGCGGGGCTAGACGCCCCTCTAACGCTAACGTTGCGCGGCCACGCCCTAGGCCTTTGCCTCCACACGCCCAGCCACGATATCCCGCGCCCACCGAAACTTCCGCCGGGGCGGCCGACGCCACACCGGAACCGACGCGGAGGGCGACGGCGACACGGCTCCCTCGTCGGGTTGCGGGCCGACGAGTCCATGTTGGCGAGGAGGAGAGGGGGGAGTCCCCCCTTGCCCGCGTCGTGCAACCCGTCTGGCCGATGGCGACAGGGATACTTCTTCCCCGGCGAGCCTCGGCCTCGTGTCATCGTCGTCTTCCCCGGCGATGCGGCGGAACGATTCCAGGACACAAGAGGTCGGGGCCATCTGCATGAGCACGATGCCCGCGGAGTACATGTCGAAGAGGTCGGGGCTGTTGAGCTGCCAGAGGATCGGGGAGAGGATGGCGGCGATGGGCTCGGCGGGCGTCATGAGGGTCTCCTCCGGGAGCACATAGAGCTCGGGTGGGCAGTAGTCCGGGTCGAGCAGGGTGCGGTCGGGCACGTAGTTCTTGCCGATGCGCAGGTCCGTGGCGGCGCCGAAGTCGATGAGCTTCACCTGGCCCCGACGCGTGACGATGAGGTTGGAGGGCTTGATGTCGCGGTGCACGATGCCGGTGTCGTGGATGCGGCGGAGCGAGATGATGAGCTGCCGCATCACCTGCTTAGAAACGATTCCAGGACACAGTCCTAGTAGCCTTTCTCCTGGAGCACTGACAACGCGCGTCTGATGGCCAGACCCTCGACAAGTTTAGAAACAGGGAATCCATCCAAACCCTCTGACACTGAGAGGATATCGAGGGAAACCCTAGTACAAGTCCGGGCAACAGCGTCGTCGACGTCGCATTCCTTCTTGAAGGTGTTGCTTGAAACACGGTGCTTCGAAGTGCTAGGAGTGAGGTGGGACAACTCCGGAGGGCGCAGCGGTCACGGGTCGTTTTCGTTCGTCGATCTGCTCGATGTCGGCATTTGTTTCTTTTATTTTTCTCTTTATTTTCTTTTGGGTTAGATTGTGCTGTTGCTTTTCTGTTGCTCCAACATTGTCGTTGTATCTTGTGATTGCTATATTAATATAGCGGGGCGCAAGCCTATTTCGAGGAGCCCTGACCACCTCGCTCTCTTCCCCGTGCAGGAGCGTCTCGCCGCCACTGCTCCGGAGCTCATAGGCCATGCCTCAACGCCGACGCCGCCCGCCGCCCGACGAGCCCGCCGCTAGCACCGCCGCCCGACGAGACCGCCGCATCCCTCCGACTAGCACCGCCGCCTGACGAGACCAACGTCACCCCACCGGTGAGCGCCACGTGTCTGCCACGTGTGTGATTGCTGACTCATCCTGATTAAAACTTGTTTGCTCGATAAATTGTACTACATGCATAGATTAAAACTTGTATACAAATTGTACCTCTGACTCATTTGTGTATTTATTTGTGTATTTTGGTATGAATAATATGTATATTTGTGTATGAATCCAAGTCCACTTGAATGTTTACACTCTTACTATAGATAATATTATTGTTTTAGAAACTATGGATCCACTTAGTACAAACCTTGAAGAAGAAGAAATAATGGAGAACATTATTGATGAGGACACCTCACAATATCTGAACTTGGAGGGACATGATGACGACAGCTCAAGTACTAGTCATGGAGAAGATGAAGACTCCGGTGAACGCAATTTAATGGTTACAAAGTCCGGCGAGGTATATGCATTGATTAAGCCTCTGCTGACTTCTACCAACAATCTTCTTCTACATGTATTAATTAACGCTTCTTTCTTCTTTTAGCCCTCTGGATCGACCAGCCAGCAACCATCTTCTTCTACGAAAAAGAGCAAGCGAGGCGCGAGCCAGCGGTTGAAAGATCGTGCAAAGTTCACGATCGAAGCAGTCCGTGTTGATGGCAGGCCGATGGAGCCCAAGAGGACGGGGTCAGGTGGCTACATATCTCAGAGGCCTAAGTGGGAGGAATCTGAGAAGGCCCTGCGCGAGAGAGGGATCACACCCCAGACAGATGGGTGGGACCTACGTGCAAAGACTTGGTTCTACGGAATCGGGGCAAGGTTGGACCCAGAAACAGGATTGTGTATCTTCCCAACCCTCCTTGCCAAACCCGTCACTGAACTCATCACGGCATACGAGGAAACATCCGCCAGGACCTTCCATCCCGACAGAGAGAATGACCAGCTCACACGCGCCATCGGTAAAAAAGAACACCCTGGACATGCACGAGGCACAGGGGGTATGACGTGGAAGGATGGGTTTGCCGACTGGAGCGACTCTTACAGATGGCGCGACAGAAAAGAAAAAGAGCGTACAGAGCGGATGACACAAATAGAACATGCACTTGCGGCGCTGCAGGCGCAAGTGAATGCACAACAGAGCCATCAAGCTACCGGCCCATCTCAGCGGCACGAAGAGCCTGCATTGGAAGCTGCCCGCGGCCCAGACTCTGCGCGGAAAAGCAGTGTGGCTTCCACGGAGAACGTGCAGCCCACGCTTGAAATGACGGGTCCTCGATACCCCATGGATGATATCACGGAGAGCGAACATGCTGAGATGCATGTGAGATTAATGGGCTTATCCATTAAGGTGGCTATCGGCTATGCCTTACCTCCTGTAGCTGGTGGAACTTACCACTGCCGACCGATTCCAGATGGCTATGCTATTGTCGGGGTGGATGAGGTTGTGAAGGAATATGAGGAAGCACAGCTTAACCATGCTACAGGTGAAGGGGAAACTCAACTCAAATTTGCAGTGAAAACAACCATTCTTTGGAAGAAGGAACACATTGTGCTTCCAAATTGGAGGTCACTGGCACCCCCGCCGTCTCCGCAGCGTCAGCAGTCTGAGCCGCTTCAGCTATCTCCTGCGCGGCAGCCATCTCCGGCACGGCAGCCATCTCCTGCGCGGCAGCCATCGCCGGCCCGTCAGCCATCTCCTGCGCGGCAGCCATCTCCGGCCCGTCAGCCATCTCCGGTGCTTCAGCCATCTCCTCAACGTAAGCGGAAGAGCACTGCCACGAGGAGCATCAGTAGCACTGCCACAAAGAAATCCGCAGGAAACCGTACGCCAAAGAGTTCAAAAAACTACGTCCCGCAGCCTTCCGCCAAGCCATTGCCGGTTTTACCGTGGAATCGCAGCGACGAGGAGACCAATAGGATCTCGGAAGAACAGGTCAAGGAATTCTTTGCACCTAGACGGGCCGAGCCAAAGGAGAAAATAGATCTGGCGGTGGTGGAGAAGTTTTACAAAAATCTTTTGAAACCTGAAACCCCACTTGTGCCGGACTACGAGCGCTAGATTTTGAAGGCGGATGCAAGGCACCGTAGGGAGACTGAAAGTAGCAGTCGTGAGGCACCCCAGAAAACAGTTCCCATGCTCGGAGAGCAGGAAAACCAATCATGTGCCCCGCTCCAAATGTTCGACACACGGGACGCTCCTCCCGTAAATGATTATGAGGCAGAGCTACAAAGAAAGGCCAATGAGATGGGGATGACTTACATTGCATACTTGAACATCATGGGAGACAACTTGCCCAAATGCGATGCCAACCCCATACAGCCATGGAAGTATGGGAAGAATCTAGTCAAGAAAGAGGAGCTCAAGAATCTACCAACAAAGATGCGAAAATTGCACAAGTGGTACCTTGATTTCTGCAAGACGAGAAAAGAAGAATGGATCACGGCGCATATAAGAGATCAGATTTTCTTGTGCGGAGACGACGCGATCGACTTCAACATTCAAGACTTGCATTTTCTATTCAATCAGAAGGAACTCGACAAATCTGCCATCAGCCTTTATTGTGTGTAAGTACTATTTCTGTAATTTTTATCTCATCTCATTCACTTCATTAATTGCATGTATATATATATGCTCACCATATATGTATATACTATTATGCAGGAAAAGGTTATGGAATGCATGAAAGGAGGCCCTTTTGACATTGGGTTCGTTGACCCAAATAGAGTTCATGAAGAAGTGGTAAAAACCAAACCCGCGCAAACAGAAGATTACTTGCTAATGTCTTTACTGAGACAACAAACCAAAAGGGAAATACTATTGCCTTACAACTTCTCGTGAGTACTGTTACCCTCTCTCTTGTACACATTCTGTTTCGGCTTACTCGATGTTAAGTGTAACTGATGATGAGTTATGCGTGCGTAGGTTCCACTTTATTCTGCTAGTCATTCAACCCGACTCAGCAAAAGTCCATGTCATGGACTCGTTACGAAAAGAAAAAGAGATATGGGCAGACTTTAGAGAGATGCTCCAGAGGTAATTTCAATCATATTATCGCACTAGATCGGCAACTTTCGTGACAACAAGTAATTAATTACTCCTTTATCCATTTTCTTTGCCGGACAGGGTTTGGAAAAGGTTCACAGGCAGGGCCGTGGGTGAATGGTCAGAAGAACTAAAATTTGTAGACCAAAATGTAAGTAATACTAGCTAGCTTCCAATTCCATTATATCATGCTTTATTGATTATTATTTTGATTGAACTCTCTATTCTCGTAAAGTGCGCGCATCAGGGACACGGCAATAACTTATGTGGGTACTATGTTTGCGAGTTCGTTCGCAACACGATATGTGCGACGGGCCAAGCCGCACTAGAACAACTTAGAGTAAGTAAACAAAGTCCACAACATTATTTTATTACCATCAATTGTGTTGAGTTTTATTCTTATATATATATTGACGGCCCATTCTTCATATATATTCAGATCGAACGGATGCGGGACCAACTACTACCATTTGAACGCATACGAGCCATTCAAGAGGAATTGGCGGGGTTCATACTTGATGAGGTCGTCACGCCTAGCGGAGAACTCTTTAGATATCCACCAAAATGAACGATGACGATGTATATGTGCCGATGACGATGTATGTGCTGATGACGATATTTGTGTATAATAATAGTTGCTTAATTATTCATTTACTCGTATGTACCGATGACGATTTATGTGTATACCGCTCCCGATCGATTCCCCCTCGCTCCCCCCCCCCTCCCGCAGAAATACGCCCAGAACGGGGCAGAGGCAGAAGTCTGCCGTGGCAGAGATTTAGGCCGTTTTCTTGCCGCGACAGGAAAATGGCCTAAATCTCTGCCGCGGCAGAAGAACCTTTAACACCGGTTCCAGATACGAACCGGTGTTAAAGGGGGGGGCCTGAGGCCTGCGGCAACCCCACGTGCGCCACCCTTTAACACCGGTTGGGGCCCCCCCTCTAACACCGAACCCTCAACAGCGGTTGGGGAACCGCTATTAGAGGGCCCTCCCAACCGGAGTTAAAGGGGGGGCTCTGCACTAGTGTTTGTAGACTCATTTTGTATTAAAAAGTGTGATATGAGATGCATGTTATCATTTATGTTACTCACAATATGACCAGCCTAAAGTGAGGGCTGAGATTCTGGTTTTAATTACCGCATCTATCAAAAGGCTAAATTGTTGCTTCTCTCTCCTTTTTTAGGCATTTCACAATAGAGGTTTCTTAGCGCTTTATCCTGTCCTTCGTTGCCACCAGGAGAATTTTGATCCATGGCAAAGTGATACGTTGCAAACGTGTCTATAATTTTTTATGCTCCATGCTTGTTTTGCACCATTTATATTATGTTTTGTCCACACTTTGTGGCATTTTCTGAATTTTCTGGAACTAACATATTAACAAGTGCCACAGAGCCAGTTTCCTGTTTTCTACTGTTTTTGGTTTCAGAAAAACTAGTAAAGAAATATTCTCGGAATTGGATGAAACAAAAGCTGAAGTTCCTATTTTTTCTAACACGACACGGAGCCCGAAGGAGAGGGGGAGACGCACCCCAGGGCGGCCACACCTGGGCTAGGCACGGCCATGAGGCGCACGCCGCCCTAGGGTATGGGCCCCATGGTGCTCCACCGACCTTGTTCCTTCGCCTATATAAACCCTCCGAGACAAAAACCCAAAAGAAAAAGATCAGAATTTCACGAAAAAGTCCATAGCCACCGCCACCGTCATCCCTAGATCGGGAGGGATCTGAAGCTCTTCCCAGCACCCTGCCAAGAGGGGAGATCATCCCGGAGGTCTTCTTCATCACCATGCCTGCCTCTGGAGTGTTGTGTGAATAGTTCATCCTTGGACTATGGGTCCATAGCAGTAGCTAGATGGTTGTTTCTCCTATTTGTGCCACCATGTTTAGATCTTGTGAGCTGCCTATCATGATCAAGATCATCTTATTGTAATGTTACATGTTGTGTTTGTGGGTATCCAATGGATATTGAGTATTATGTCAGATTGATTATTGTTCTATCATGTCTATGTTATTTGTGATCCTGCATGCTCTCCGTTGCTAGTAGTTACTCTGGCCAAGTATTTGCTTGTGACTCCAAGAGAGAGTATTTATGCTCGATAGTAGGTTCATGCCTCTAGTAATCTGGGAGAGTGACAGAAACTTCTAAGATTGTAGATGTGTTGTTGCTACTAGGGAGAAAACAACAATCTTTTTTCCGAAGGGCAATTGTACTGTTTATATTACACACTTTGCTTAATGCAATTATCTGTTGCTTGCAACTTAATACCCGAGGGTTGTTCGAATGATATCCCGAAGGTGGATTATTAGTCATAGATGCAGTTGGATTACGGTCTATGTATCATGTTATAATGCCCAAGTGAATCTTATAATGATCATCATGTCATGTACATGCATTGTTATGCATTCTCTATTTGTCAATAGCCTCGCTGTAATTTGTTCACCCAGTATTTTATTTATCTTATGGAGGAAACACCTCTAGTAAACTGTGGACCCTGGTCCATTCCTTCCCATTGATATTCATCTACTGTTTACCGTTTACTTTCTACAATTACCACAAGCAATTACTTTCTTCCACACCATACGTTCAATCCTTTGTTTTTAGAAAAACTAGTAATCTTGACAACCTCACTGATAAGTTGGGGCAACGTATTTTGGTTGTGTTGTGTGCAGGTTCCACGTTGCTAGCAACACCTTCGGAAGTGGTTTCTTTCTCCTACTGGTTCGATAACCTTGGTTTTATAACTAAGGGAAAACTTATTGCTGTGATCATCATACCTTGCTCTTGGGGTTTCCAACAGGCTCTACATCAACTGAGCCATCATCATCATGAAGTCAGAGGCGGAGAGTATCATGAAGGCCAGGTTGGAGTTCTATCAATGAAGGTTCGAGTCGCCGCATTGTTGAGGGACTTTCTTGGTGTTCTAGGCTTCACATCAGCAGTATGTAAGTGGGGGTGGCAACATAGGTGAAGTTCAGAATCTTACCTTTCAGGGTGAAAATCCAAGGTCTGACCTTAGCTGGTTGTGCCTGGCAATGGCATTGTTGAAGGCATTGTTTTGAGAGTGGGGATTATCTTCAGGGTGAAAATCTAAAACTTTGATCAGGTAACGACGGCACTTGTGCATTGTTCCCTTCTTGGAGGCGTTGCTTTTGAAGAGCCCGGAGTTCAGGTGTTATATTGGTGGTGGTTGTACTGTTACTGCTAGGACCGAAACACTATAGCGGGTCTTTTATTTTCTTAGTTTTCTTTCTCTTTTGTTGGCTGTGTGCATCTGTAATGCCAATAGGGTATTGTGTTGTTGAAGAGGTCAGGTGTAATTGGTATCTCTTAATATTAATATATATTCCTTTACAAAAATAATGCGTAGGATAAGCTTCACGCCGCTCCCTCCTGAACCAAACGGCCAGAATAAAACATGGGTGCGCACGACCGAATACCACCGGTCCAGCGAACTGCAGGAATATGAGCGCTGGTATATTCGCGGATGGAGCCTTCCGGAACATGCCACTCCGGCTAGATCAAGGACCAGCCTCAGGAAGGTGATCATCTTCGCACAAGAGGAACCCTAGGTCGAGCCACCTTTATTCGACCGACCAACCAACTCTCACAGGGGATAAGGACACCACCACCATGTTCGGGATTGTAGCCCCATGTGACCTCGTGAAGCCAGACGAACCCAGAAGACATCACATCACTAGCGACGATAGATCTGACAGAAAACGGCTGAGATCGGGCTCAAGGAGATCTCCCGCTCATGCCATCACCATCTGGAGGATGAGGCCAGGAGGACAGCACCGCCGCTGCCGATAAACTCCCGCCGCCGAGGCTTCTAGCTGCTAACCGCCGTCGTCCGCCGTCACCATCCTTGACGAGGGTGTGGGGGCGCCGCCGCCGTCCTAGATCTCGGACGCGAGGAATGTCCGCCGCGCCGCGGAGGCTTTGCCTAGCGGCAGAGCCAACGACAGCGGGTTGGGGGAAGAGCGGAGCGGTGTAGTTCGGGGCGGTCGGTGGCTACATCCCGGTGCGGCACGGGCGCCGCTGCACGGGGTCAGTAGGGGTTGGGTGAGGCAACACACGATCAAAAGCCCCACATATCGTGTAGGCAACGCATTTTATTATGTGGTACTATAGCTAATGATGAAGGAGATTGAGATTTTCTCTTAGCTAGAAAGACCTCTTGCACGAAACCATAGATAAAAAACATTGTTAGACAAATCACATGCATGTATTTCCTCTAAATTATTAAATGTAGAGACACCATTTAAGAAAAAAATGCATGGGAGAGGTTTTCTCTTAACCATTTATTTCTCCTATGATAGCATGCTAAGATACACTCCATTGTGAAAGGCCTCATACCCAATGAGAAACGACCTAGGTCCCAGCGTTTTGCTAATTTAGTGCAATAATCCGGTATGGAGGAAGTAGCATGCCGAAACATGGCATAAAACATATGCATTTACTTTGTCTCCTTGCTCTATATGCTTGATAACCTATGTATAGATCCCAATGCAAGAAAAATAAACAACGAAGAGGGGAAAGTGCCCCCCTAACATTAGGTGTGTCGTTTTACTTGTGCAGTTATCAATGCTATTAGGTTTGATACGTCGTTACCAAGCCTGCCGGTGAAGATGCTAGTTCCAACCTACAAGAAACCCGCTTATGTTGTCGGTCCCGATAGGGAAAGTTGTGGCTTTTAGCCTCGTAATATCAATGTGTGGTGACGACGCGAGCAACATCAGCGGGTTGCGGCATTGGACCCTATAGTTAGTAGAACTACCACTACAGACATTGAATAAAACATAGACATTTTATTTGTCCCCATGGTCTAGATGCTTGATAACCAATATATAGATCCTCGTCATAAGAAAATGAACAAGGGAAGGGGCAAGTGCCCCCTACCTTATGTGTGCGGTGGAACTTGTACAATTGTCAATGCGGTTGGGTTCGAATCGCCATTGCCAAGCCTGCTGGCAAAGATGCCAGTTCCATCCTACAAGAAATCCGCTTATGTTTTCGATCTGATCGAGAAAGTTGAAGGCGAGCAACACTATAGTGTGGTAACAGTGGGGGTAGTATCACCGAGCGGGCAGTGACAACGACCCTATAATTACTAGAACTAGCACGACAAAATATTGAATAAAACATAGGCATTTTATGTGTCTCGTTGCTCTAGATGCTTGATAACCTGTATATAGATCCTCAGTGTAGAATATTGAAAAATGGGAGAGGGCAAGTGCCCCTACCTTATACTCCCTCCGTTTTAGAATATAAGATGTTTTAGCTTTGTGAAGCAAATGTATCTAGACTTTTTTCATATATAGATTCACTCAGTTGTGGAGTGAATCTAGACACTAAAACAAGTCTAGATATATTTTCTTTGCAAACTTAAAACATCTTATATTTTGAAACGGAGGGAATATGTGTTTTCTCATACCTTTCCGTTTGCCTCATTATATGTCCAAAGCGTCGTTGCCAAGAACCACACGAACATAGGACTATACCCCAACACTTATTTTGGACAACGTGAGAGAAAATTACCGGGTAAATTTGTTGGCTGACACTTTGGAATATCGGTACCAATTTGAACATGCATTGGAGTATGGTGTCTGACTATAGGGAATGAGGTAGTATTGGAAAATCCTAAAGTCCAATCTGCTGAAGTAAAGGCCCAATGTAATTTTTCCAATAATGGAGAAGTTTCATGTATATTTGCGCATGTACATGTATTATATATTCCCATTCCCGACCGCTTCACGGCCATCGCCCGGCCGCCGCCTGGCCTATCGACCCCGTCCGCCACGGCTGTTGCTGCGTGTTGCGGATCTGATCAGATCAGATCTGATCTGATTTTCGTCAAAAAAAAGAGCAAAAAAAAATGTCTTCCTTGTCGGGCTATCTTGCGATTCCTAGGTGCCCGGTGATCTTTGATGGCGCGAATTATCCTGATTTTGCTGCCTTTATGCGTGTCCACATGCGCGGTCTTCGTCTTTGAGGTGTGCTTTATGGCGAGGTCTCCTGTCCGCCGCGCCCCGCTGCTCCTACGTCGCCTATTGCCCTTGCCCCCGATGCTCCTCAGGATCTGACTGACTACACTCAATGGATAGATGAGGATGCTCGTGCTGCTGCTGTTCTCACTTCCAGTGTTCTGCCTCAGTATGATGCTGAGTTCATGGGTTTTCCCACTGCTGCTACTCAGTGGGCTTTTCTTCGTCAGCGCTACCAGCCGTCTGGGGATGCTCTTTACCTGTCTGTGGTTCGCCAGGAGCATGCTCTTCAGCAGGGTGACTCTACTGTTGATGAGTTCTATACTCAGAGTGCTGCTATTTGGCGTCAGCTTGATTCTCTCAGTGCAGCAGTGTGTGCCACCTGTCCTTGCTGTCTGACTGTGCGCGCGGATCTGGAGTTTCAGCGCGTTTTTGAGTTCTTGTCGCGGCTCCGTAAGGAGTTTGAGCCACGCCGTGCCTAACTGCTTGCCTGTGGTCGTGTTCCACTCTCTGAGGTACTGCCTGAGCTTCGTGCTGAGGAGACTCGTCTTCGTGGTGCTGGTCTTCTTGAGGTTCCCTCCGTACTTGCTGCTCATGGTCCTCCTGTGCCGTCGGCTTCGTTGCGGTATCCAGTACCGCGGATACTCTCTACTCCTCCGGTCCAGAGCCAGAGTCAGCCTCAGCAGCCTTGTGGTATGACAGCACCTCCTCGTCCTCCCTGTGCCTACTGTGGCAAGCCTGGCCACGATGTCTCTAGCTGCTGGAGGAGGGATCCTAGCTTACGTCAGTAGTATCATGCTCGTAGGCAGGCTGGTTCTTCAGGATCTTCTGCTGTTGCACTTTCTGGTCAGGACATTCTTCGTGGTCTACTCACTGCTACAGGCTCTTCCTCGTCGGGTACTGCTGGTTCTGTGCCTAGATCTTCTGGCACCGCGCGACCACCACCTTCTACACAGTCAGGTACGTCATCCCCGTGGTATCTGGATTCTAGAGCTTCTTTTCATATGACTTCTGCGTCCTCTATTCTTTCTGCTCTTTGCTCTCTTATTTCTCCTGTCTGTGTTATCACGGCTGATGGTACCTCTCTTCCTGTTTCCAGTCGAGGCACCTTTTCTACTTCATCTTTCTCTGTTCCTGACGTTTCTCATGTTCCTAGTCTTAAGATGAACCTTTTCTCTGCTAGTCAGCTTACTGATTATCGTTGTCGTGTCATTCTTGACACTGATTCTTGTGCGGTTTAGGACCGCCGTACCCAGGCCCTGGTTGGAGCTAGTCCTCGCAGTCTTGAGTCTCCGAGGCTATGGGAGTTAGACTGGCTTCGCGTTCCATCCACTGACACTTGATCTACTAGTTCTTCTGCGTTTGTTGCTTCTGTCACTGGCTCTTTTCAGCAGTGGCATCATCGGCTGGGTCACCTTTGTGGCTCCCGTTTATCGTCCTTAGTTCGACGTGGTCTTCTAGGGTCTGTCTCAGGAGATGTGTCTTTGCATTCGTGTCAGGGTTGTAGGTTAGGCAAACAAATTCAGCTTCCCTATCCTACTAGTGTGTCTGTATCTCAGCGACCTTTTGATTTAGTTCATTCAGATGTTTGGGGTCCGGCTCCCTTTGCTTCCAAAGGGGGCCATCGATACTATATTTTATTTATTGATGATTTTTCACGGTACACCTGGTTGTTTTTTATGCGCTCTCGCAGTGAGGTGCTCTCTATTTATCAGCGTTTTGTGGTCATGGTTCGTACTCAGTATTCCACGCATATCCGTGTGTTTCGTGCTGATACTGCAGGAGAGTATATCTCCCAGCACTTGCGTGGTGTCCTTGCTGAGCAGGGCACCCTCGCTCAGTTCTCGTGTCCCGGCGCCCATTCTCAAAATGGTGTCGCCGAGCGTAGGCATCGTCATATTTTAAAAACTACCCGTGCTATGATGATTGCTTCCTCTCTTTCGCCGCATTTCTGAGCTGAGGCTGTCGCTACGTCGACTTACCTCATTAACATTCAGCCTTCTGCTGCCCTTCAAGGTGGTATTCCTCTCGAGCGTCTCTCTGGTAGCTCTCTAGACTATTCGACTCTTCATTTATTTGGTTGCGTTTGCTATGTCCTTCTACCTCCTCACGAACGCACCAAACTGACCGCTCAGTCTGTTGAGTGTGTTTTTCTCGGATACAGTGATGAGCATAAGGGCTATCGCTGTTGGGACCCTGTTGGTCGTCGGATGCGCATCTCTCGTGATATCACCTTTGATGAGACGCGTCCCTTCTATCCTTGCCCCACCTCTGGTACTTACCCGGTGGATGATATCTCTTTTCTTATTTTTCCTGATGCACCTTCTGCTGTCCCTTCGTCTCCACCTCTTACTTCTGATGTGCCCTCTTTGATTTCGGCGCCATCCTCTCCTCCGTCTAGTTCCCCTAGTTCTCCTTGTTCTCCCCTAGTTTCTTCTCCACCTCGTTCTCCGGCTTCGAACCCTTCCTCTGATGTTCCTTCTACCTCTTCTTCTGATGAGTCGTCTTCCGCCGATGAGCTTCCCTCTTCACGGCCTGTTCGTCAGCGTCGTGCTCCAGACCGTTACTCTCCTAGTCAGTATGGTCTCTCTGTCGTCTCTGAGCCGACTTCTTATCGGGATGCCGAGCGTCATCCTAAATGGCAGCTTGCCATGGCTGAGGAGATCGCTGCGCTTGAGCGCACTGGCACCTGGGATCTTGTTTCTCCCCCTCCTGGTGTTCGTCCTATCACGTGTAACTGGGTCTATAAAATTAAGACCCGCTCTGATGGATCTCTTGAGCGCTATAAAGCGCGTCTTGTGGCTCGTGGCTTTCAGCAGGAGCACAGCCGTGACTATGATGAGACTTTTGCCCCTGTGGCTCATATGACCACTGTGCGTACTCTTCTTGTTGTTGCTTCTGTTCGACGCTGGTCTATGTCCCAGCTTGATGTTCAGAACGCTTTTCTTAATGGCGAGTTGAGTGAGGAGGTTTACATGCAGCCTCCTCCTGGGTATTCTGTTCCCGATGGGATGGTTTGCCGTCTTCGACGTTCCCTTTATGGCCTGAAACAGGCCCCTCGTGCCTGGTTTGAGCGCTTTGCCTCTGTGGTGACTGCTGCTGGTTTCTCTCCTAGTTTTCATGATCCAGCGCTATTTGTTCACACTTCTCCTCGTGCACGCACTCTTCTTCTTCTCTATGTTGATGATATGATCATTACTGGTGATGATCCTGAGTATATTGCCTTTGTCAAGGCTCGTTTTCGTGATCAGTTTCTTATGACTGATCTTGGTCCTCTTCGCTATTTTCTTGGGATTGAGGTCTCCTCCACTTCTGATGGCTTTTCTATCTCTCAGGAAAAGTATATTCAGGATCTGTGGGCTCCACCTTCCTCTGCATCTACGGGCTAGGCGCCGAGGCCGCGTTGGGAGCAGTTGAGGTCGCGGCCCATCAGCATGGCGGAACTGGACCTGGCGCCGGCAACAAGACTGCAAGTATGGATCCCCTCCCAGCAACACTGCAGACTCGGCCCAGCACCACACTTGATGCTCATTGCTCGGCTCTCGGTGGTGGCATTTAGTAACCAAAAGAGGGAAATGTGCAAACAGTAGGACATGATTTGTACGGTAGCTATAAAAACTTGGTGATCACTGCTAAAACATTCAATACAAGATCAGAATTAATTTCATGTTCCTTGTTGATTTGCCGAAAATGGAGACAACCGATGTGCAGATATTACAACACTATTATGTGTGGCGGGGGTGGAGGCAGACGGACCAGCCGTTCTTGGCGGTGTGCAGGTACGAGCGACCTCTCCATGGCCGCATGAAGTCCACACCACAGGGTGCCGCTCGCGTCTTCTTTGCCTCCGAGAGACTGTCGCCGCTCGTGTCTTCTCCTCCTCCGGGAGACCACAGCTCGCCGTTGATTTTTTCGAACAGAGGGTGCCGCTCACATATTCTTCGCCTCCGGGAAAGGCCACACCTTCCAATGCTCCTTGCCTCCCAACGAGCCCCGATTTTGTCGCTTTCTTCGTCAGCAAGCGATAATAGATCCAGGAAGAGAGGAAACCTAGAAAGATAAAGGCATGTACCAAAAAAATAGATAAAGGGTTTTTTGAAAAAAAAACAGAAGCCAGGGCAGTTGCGAGGTTATCCAGGACAGTTGCGTCCTTAAGGGCATGTACAATACGGTGATGTCAGCCTTCTCTTACGGTTGCTACGTCGGATTTTCGCTTAGTTGGAGGAAAGAGAATGAAGAAAGAGAAAGTTGTCTTCCCTTAGCTAAGGAATAATCCCTTAAAAATAAGAGAAGACTATTTTTCTCCATTGTATCTTATGTCTTCTCTTATCAACACAATTTCTTATTATAATTAGTTAATTCACATTAATTCTTAGAGATGACAGTAAAAGATGACCCATTGTACAACTTATTTTTATTATCTTCTCTAGATTACGTGGAGGGCTAAGAGAAGACCAGTCTTCTCTAGCATTGTACGTGCCCTAAGAGGCGGTCTCTCGGAGGCAAAGAAGACGCGAGCGGTCCAGTGTAGGTCAAAGCGCCCCGCTCCAGTGTAGGTCAAAGTGCGTCTTCTCCTCCTCTAGTACAAGGACCTTTTCTCGGTGGCCCCCGGTTCAGGGGTGTATCTGGCCCCCGACTTTTGGACCGTGGACGTGATGGTCACCCCTGCTGAGAATCTGGATCTCACACGTCCATTTTCCCAGGAGGAGGTAGCTGCCGCGATCATGTCCATGAAGACCAACTCAGCCCCTGGCCCAGATGGTCTCCCAGTGCCCTTCTTTCAGACATTCTAGGACCAGCTTCGGCCGGCCATCATGGCTATGTTTTAGGAGTTCTACTCTGGAACATTGGTTATGTCTAGGCTGAACTTTGGGGTGATTACTCTGATCCCTAAAGTCGCGGGCGCCACGGATATCCGCCAATTTTGGCCGATCACAGTCATCAATGTTATTCAGAGGATCTTCTCGAAGGTGTGTGCCATTAGACTAGCACCGGTGCTGGAGCGTCTTACTCATCCTCTCCAGTTTGCCTTCTTGAAGGGTCGCCTCATTCACGATGGTGTCCTGGCCCTACATGAAATTATTCATGAGGTCAAGACCCGTCGTTAGAGAGGGGTGTTCCTCAAGTTGGACTTCCAAAAGTCCTATGATCGCCTGGACTGGCCATTCCTTCGTACGTCACTAGAGAGGAGGGGGTTTGATCCTCGACATTGGCTGGATCATGCAATTTGTGATGAGTGGTAGTACTTCCATCAATATTAATGGGGAGGTGGGGCCTTATTTCAGACCCACCTGCGGGGTTAGACAGGGTGATCCCATATCACCTCTCATGTTTAACTCGGTTGTAGATGTCCTTGCAGAGATCTTGGATAGAGCCAAGAACTCTGGCCATATCTCTGGAGTGGTAGGACATCTTATCCCCGGAGGGGGGGGGTGACCCACCTCCAATATGCGGATGACATCATGATCATGGTTCAGGGCTCGGAGAATGACATTGCTCACCTTAAATTCCTTCTCTTGTGCTTTGAATCGATGTCGGGGCTTAAGATTAACTTCGACAAGAGCGAGGTGATGATTCTTGGTTACTCGGAGGAGGATCGCCTCGTATCGCAGCCAATCTCAACTGCCGCCTTTCTGACTTCCCCATCTCCTACCTAGGGATGCCTGTGCGATACCCAGATCTTGATCAAGGATCTCGCTCCCTTGGTCTCACGGGTTCAGTCAAAGGCGGAACCCTGGCGGGGCCGCCTCACGACTAAGGGTAGCAAGACGACTTTGATCAATGCCCATCTGTCTAGTCTGCCCATGTACCAGATGGGACTATACCTACTTTGCTAAGGAGTTATCGAGGTTCTTTTGGGCGGCTAGGGATGGTCACCAAAAATACCACATGGTAAAATGGACAGACCTTTGCTCCCCCAAGTCCCTTGGGGGCCTTGGCATCCTTGACTCCCGCCGCTTCAACATTGCCCTCATGTTGAAATGGGTGTGGCGCATCCTCAAGGATGATGGAGGCCTGTGGTTACAACTCATCAATGCCAAGTATCTGTGGGGCTACCCCCTTATTGCCTGTGATCGCAGGGAGGGCTCCCAATTCTGGCGTGCCATCCAGGACATCAAACATGGAATCCGCTGGGGGCCTCCTTCTCGGTGGGCGACGGTCGTGGAGTGCTCTTTTGGCTGGATCCCTGGCTTGACGACACTCCTCTCTCCACATCCTTCTCGTCCATGTTTGCCATTTGCGCCTCCCCTCTGGGGCTCGTGGCGGAAATTGCGACAGACGGGACCTGGATCATTCCTTTCCGGAGGCCTTATAGTGCGGCTGAGGCCGTTGAGTTTGCCCGGTTACAGGGATCTCTCCCCTCGTCCCTTTCTGAGGAAAGGGACCTGGTTTCCTGGAAACCCTCCCCCAAGGAGGGTTTTCCGTGGGCTCGGCCTATCGGTCCCTATTTCAGGGACCGGAGCTGGGGTGGACCGCGCCACTCTGGAAAGAGCCCTGCCCTCTTAGTCAGAAGATTTTTGTCTAGGAGCTTCTCCGTGACCGACTCCCCTCTAGGGTGGAGGTAGCCAAGAGAAACGGGCCAGGAAATGGGCTTTGTCCCCTATGTGGGACGCCAGAAACCTGTACGCATATTATGTTTTCGTGCCCTGCTGCCCAGTTTCTTTGGAGCTTCATCCGGGACGCCTTGGGGCCTTCGTGGCACGCCGACGACCTGGGGGAGTTCCTGGAAACGGAGGCAAACCGTGTTAGAGGCAGGCGTCGCCTCTTCTGGCTAGTGTTTGCGGCCATGACCTGGGCCCTGTGGAATATTCGCAACAAGATGGTGATTGAGCACGTGTTCCCGCGCCAGGCATCTGACTCGATTTTCTATTTTCTTGGTTTTCTTCAGCAGTGGTCCCCGCTTGCTAGGCGGAAGGACAAGGAGCACCTCGAAGGCATTCTCTAGGCTCTTTATAGTCAGGCGGGTCTCTTCGCGGCCCCATCTCCATGAGGGCGTTGGTGTCGGCCTCGGTGCGGCAGTGTCTTTGCCTCGCTCTGGTCTTTTTTTTGTTTTTCCTTCTATTGGGCTTCGATGTGCTGTTGCCCCAGTGTTGCCACCTTTTTTATTTTTCCCTTTTGGCACAGTTAGCGTCGGTTGTGTTGTATGGCTGGTTGGTACCTGGATATTGCTTTACTTATAAAGCGGGGCGAATAGCCTGTTTCGAGGTCAAAGCGGTCCAGTGCAGGCAAAGAAGCGCGAAACGTCGCCACGGTTGAGAGGTCTAGTGCCAGGGCAGTTGCGCCCTTAATAGGCTGGAGCGCCTCCGGAGGCGGCATTACCAAGTAAACCCTCGAGAGGCCCTGCTTCGCGAGGATACGGTCTGTCTCCAGGGTATGCGTTCAAGAGAAGGACCCCTCTGCAACCCTCCACTACACTGCCTCGAGGTGTGCTTAGGGCCTATTTGGTAATCTCGCAGGCTTCCAGTAGTCGAGGCGGATCCGACAAGGGGCACAACGACCCTGCGCTTCTGGTTTGCCTCGGTGAAGGAAGGCCTGGTACGTCTCCTTTCCTGTAAGAAGAGGACATACGACCTCAGCATGGAAGGCGCTCGCCTTTGCCATTTTGGTGCTAGGAAGAAAAGAAGGCAGCGTCGGATGGAGAGAAACGATGCTAAAGAATATCGCTTTACAGGAGGACGAGGAATCCCTGGCTCCCAAGACTAGGTCACCAAAAGTAGTCTTGTAGACCAGGACCTCGAGGAGAGGCATTGTGGTAGCCCTTCCTGCTTAAGAATTAGGGGAAGAGGCCCAACGCCTCTATATAAGGGGCACTCCTCCTACCTTAGCACGGATCGGTTCTAGATATCTGAAACCCTAGTTCCTTCGTGGGATAATTCTCTAACATTTGTCGCGCCTGGTAGAGGGTTGAGGCGCGATTTCGAGACCTTCATAAACCTCGATGCCATTTCGACTCGCAACGAGACCTGCGCCGAGCATGCTCTCCGTCGTGTGGCAAGAAAGGCTCAGACGGAGCCCGCCCCGCGGCGAGCCGCCTCCGAGCAGGCCTCGTGGACGGAGGATGAGGGGGGCTCTTCCTACCACCCGTCACGGGAACCACTATCCTCATCGCGCGGTGCCACGTCGCTCTATCGCACCACATCTTCGCGCGGCCCCTCCAAGCTCCTAACACCGGAGGCCGCCAAGCGCATGGTGTACGAGCTCCTAGACCACCCGCTAGCAAACCAGGCAAAGGAAGGTGGTGCGACCGGCTCAGCGAGCTCCTCGACATCGCCACCTTCTCTCTAGGCAGGCAGGGGGCTCGGGCCGAGGACAAGGCACCAGGGTCTGGGGGCTCACACCCGGCTCGACGCCACGTGGGTGCCCACAAGCCCAACAACATCACTCCTCCATCGGCAAACAACTGCCAAATCATCTCACCCCCTGCAGCCGTGTCGCCGCCGCGTGGGCGCGAGGACCGCCTCATAGAGGAAATCGCCACCGCGGGTCAATAGAACCGTGCAGCCCTTGACAGGGGCTAGGAGGTGCATGCGAACAGCTACCTCTCTTTCACCAAGGAGCTCTGTCTCATGGTCTAGACACACAAGTTCCGCTCGGAGGTGCCTTCATGCTATGATGGGATGGTCAACTCATGCGATTTCCTGCAACTCTACACCACGGGCATCGAGGCCGTGGGAGTCGATGACCGCGTCATGGTGAAATGGCTCCCCCTATGCCTGACGGACATGACTAGTACATGGCTGATGAATCTCCCTATGGATTCCATCGGTTCTTAGTCGGACCTCTTCTCCCTCTTCATCACCAACTTCAAGGGAACCTATGAGCGCCCCCTCGCCTACTACAACATCTGCCAGGTATGCCAGCAACTTGGAGAGACCCTCTTCAAGTTCGTCCAGAGGTTTAGTCGAGTCCGCGATAAGATCGCAAAGATCTTGGACTCCAACGTCATCACCGCTTTCTCTGAGGGTGTCATAGACGTCAAAGATGAGGAGAAGAACGGCATCCATGGAGAAAACCTCACCACGGCAGCCAAACTCTTCATCATGGCTGAAAAGTGTTCCAAGGCAGAGGCAGGGCGGATGTTCGGCCTCGCCAAGGTGGAGACCACCCCCAAGGCCTCGAGCTCATCCAACAGCAAGGACAAGGACCCCAAGCACAAGACCGCTTTTGTCCTCGCTGATGAATCAGACCAGAAGAGCCCTCGCGAGGGGAACAGCGAAGGGGAGCGAGATGACTGCCCGTACTGCCTCATCCACAAGACGCATGGGCACCCTACTGATGACTACTTTGAGCTCAAAAAGCTCCACGACATGTGTAGCAACCAGATGAGAGTAAGGAAAGGCATGGGCAAGGCAGCCCGCGAGGCAGTTACCAGGGGTGTGAACGCTGGAACAATAACTCCAGCGGCCATGACACTCCACAGGCGGGCTAACAGGCCAACGCCGTGCAGCAGCACCAACACCCCCAGGAGAAGAGCCACACTAGGGAGAGTGTTGGGGCTACCAAGAGCCGCACGACACCATAGCCTACATCCTTGGTGGTTCCCAGGCTCCAGCATCCAACCGACACTTCAAGTTGCTCACTCATGAGGTCGCCATCGCCAGACCAGGCGTCCCAACCCCGAAGCTCAAGTGGTCCTAATGTGCCATCACCTTCGATGCCGGCGACCACCCCACTTCAACCAGGGTTGTGGGCACTCTACCCATGATCTGCACCACCACCATCAATAACATCACAGTCGCAAAGACCTTTATCGACGGAGGTGCCGGCTTGAACATGATCCCCACCGAGACGTTCACCAAGCCGCAGGTGCCATACAACAGGATAATATCGATCATGCCATTCTCCAGAGTGACCAACAGGACCACCATACCCATCGGGCAGGTGCGCCTCTCCGTCACGTTCGGGACGCGCGATAACTACCACACCGAGCTCATTGACTCCGACGTGGCGCACATTGGTCTCCCATACAACGTCATCCTCGGTTACCCTGTGCTGGCCCAGTTCATGGCGGACACCCTCCACGCCTACAACATCGTCAAGATGCCCGAGGTTAGTGGCGGAGTCATCCTGATTCGATGCGATGAGGTCGAGGCCCTGCTCTCCCTCGAGTACGCCTATAAGACCGCAACTACTGCCTATCCCGAGGACGTGGGTTCCATGGACTATGTCAAGGGCTCCATGAGGAGAAAAAAGATGGTGGCCTAGGAAAATGCCATGGCCAAGAGGGCAGCATCCGCCTTGTACCCACCTCGTGAGGAGAGGACCATGTTCGGCACCCATACCCTCAAGAGGGACACCGGGCCACTGCCGCCTACCCTCGCGAGTGCTGAAGAGGCTCCCTAGAACTACATCGACCCGGGGGCTGCAAACTTCCTGGTAGACTGCACTCAAGGCGCGTACAACTTTGACCGTCTCCTCGACAGCGTCTAAGCTACCGGCTGAGCAGGAGGATCAGGCTGCTGGAAGGTGGACAAACCTCTCCGTACGACGCACCTGACTCCTCGACCTTTTGAAGGTGACCTCCCAAAACCTCATAACTTACAGCTTTATCTCCTGTAAGACCCCATGTTAGACACCACAACATTGTAATAAGCTCGAACTTCCGACTTTTTTTGGATCTTGTGCCCCGTGCATGTCTTGGCATTTGGTTTTCCCTCAGAAAAACATTTCTCCAAAACCATGCAGGACAGGAGTTCCCTTACATACAACACACGAGCAGGGGATTGGACACGGTGCTCATCACCGGGTCACTTTCCGTCATCATCAGAGCCTAAAGTGTCAAGGTCTGAACTTACAGACTAGTTCCAGCCATAAGTCACCTCACCTATGGTTTTTGGTGCTTGAGACCCTCGCGCGAAGCATGTACGTAACCCCAGCGGCACGCATCTTTGACATACAACCCTCTCCTGGTAAGCTCTACAGGGTGTCCCATGAGGTACATTCCCTCCGCTAGCCAAAAAAAGTACATGACCTAAAGATTCGAGATATGAACTTACAGATTGGTTCCGACGACGAGTCACCTCACCTACGGTTCCTGTCACCTGGATTTCTCTCATGGCGACATGCTCAGGATTTCACTGGTGTGTGTTTTTCCCTACAGGGTGAATCTTTAGGCACTGCCCCTCCAGCGGCCCAAGCTCTTAGGACCTAAAGTATCAAGATATGAGATTACTGGCAGATTTCGGCGGTAAGTCACCTCACCCATGGCCCAACCTCGTGATACACCTATGTCCCCTTTGCAAGGGGCCAACAGGATAAGCATTTGCCCTACAACTTTCTCCTCGAGAGGCTTAAGGGGCGGCTCTGGAGGCACACCCTCTCCAGCGGCCAAAACTTTGCAGGACTTATAGTTCGGTTTCGGTAGGAGGTCATCTCACCCACGGTTCCTAGCGCACAAAAACATTTCACGCAAGTACATTTTAGGGACACCATGGCACTTGTGTTCTCTCCACAATCATCTCCTCAAGAGGCTCCATGAAGGGCGGGAGGTAGAGTCCCTTCGCGACGCAATCGCTACCTGCGGCCCAAAAAGTACCAACGGCGAGTCGCCGCGCCCATGTTAAGGTGTTTTCCCTACAGTACTCCCCTCGAGAGGTCTGCAGAATGGTTTGCGAGACAAAGCCTCGTCATGAGCCTAAACATCGACAGCTGTGGAAAACGCCTAAACTCGCTCCCCTTTCCTCGAGAGGTGGCTCGCATAGTTGCTCCCTCAAGCAAGGAATAAGAGTACGCTTAGGCCTCGGGAGGCTGAATACCACTCATAATGTTGGGCCCTGAGGCCAGACTCCCTCACAAGGGCACATGCCAGAACTTCTCTCGCCTCACGAGGTCCTGCGAAATCATTGTGCCCTCAACTCAAATACCCTTCAAGAGGGCAGGGGCTTCCCCTGGAAACATAAGGAAGCTCCTCTCGAGCCACCGGGCGGAACCTGCCGCACAGCGGCCAAAGCCACAGCTGGGAGAGCTCCTCGCGAGCAGCGTTTCCCAGACACCTCTTGTGGAAACTCATTATCAGGGTGCGGCCTTCACGAGCCCCCTCATGAAGGTATCTTCCCAAAGCACATCTGCCACTCAGCAGGAAAGCGAGGGCCTTGCGAGGGCAGTCACCTAGAAAAAGCCATGCAGCAGCTCCGTCGAGCCGGTGCCGCACTATGTCCACTCTCAGACTCCAGCATGACAACGAAAACATGCAAAGAGAGACAACAAGTGCTAAGATCTTTTTAAAGAGATCCATGATTATCTCCGACAATCTTGTCCACAGGACGAGAAACTAAGGGATACTACTACTCCGCGGCTACGCTAACAAAAGGCCCACGACCCCGACAACGCGACAACAACAGCGTCGTAGGCACTTCCCCAACCGTTTCAGAGGCGGCGAGGGTAATCAACGCAGCATGGCATGGGGCCGTACATCACCACGAAGAAGTCCCTCTCGATGTTGTAGTGAAACAACAGCAGAAAGCCGCGCCCGATCTTGTGATCGCGGATAAAGCTCTTCCAGTCGGAGGTGAAGTACATCTCCCCAGACGAAGGAAATTTGATCGCCACGGTCCACCCGTCACCGCCTCCCGAGTGCCTCAGCTGCGTGGATTCCTGGAAGTGACCCTGGGAAGCCAGGGCAAAGGCGCACAGGGAGCCGCACCTTGGTGGACCACTCGTCTTCCTTGAGGATGAGGACGAAGTCAATCACTGGCTCGGGCTCGCCCCCGTCCTTGGCCTTGACCCCGGATTGGAGATAGTGCAAGGACGATACTTGAACCGACATGATGGCTCTAACAAACACCAGAGCGGTACATGCAGAGGCAACATCTGAGGGCGAGTCACCGACTGCATGCACTCCAAGGCCGCTCCCACGCGGCCGGCCTCGTCCGCGCTTCATCGACAGGGCCTCTTCCACCTCCGCAATCACGACTTTACCTTTCTCAGCGGCGGAGATGCAACTTGGGGCCATCAGAGGCTAGGTTTCGACTCGGGTGCACGATAAGGAAGAGGGAAGGGGGCAGAGTGGAGTGATGGGATAACACGCCCACACCTCGATATAACACGCCCACACCTGGAACGCGGTATTAACTATTGGGCCCCACACGCCGTCGCGTCGTGGGAACAATTACTGGGGCGGAAGCATCGCGCCCGAGATCTGCAGCCAAGGGTGCACAGCTGTTTGGAATCCACGGCTAGGATAAGGGCGTGGCAGACCCGTGTTGACCAAACGGGTGTCAAGACCCATCAACCGTCCTAGGCCGCTTTCCTCTTTGAGTCCACCTAAGGACACGTGCAAGTCAAGCGTCCAGGGGCTATTATCGGAGTCCTGGCAACCGGGGTGCCACGTCCCTATGGTTGATAGGTCTAGTGCTAGGGCAGTTACACCCTCATGAGGTTGGAGCGCCTCCGGAGGTGGCACGACCAAGTGAACCCTCGCGAGGAGACGATCTCCAGGGGATGCGTCCAAGTGAAGGACACCTCTACAACGCTCCACTGCGCTGGCAGGATTCGGATGCCTCGAAGCGTTCTCATGGCCTATTTGGTAATCCCGATAGGCCACTAATAGCCGAGGCAGATGCCTGCAAGGGGCACAACGACCCTACGCTTCCGGTTCTCCTCGGTAAAGAAAGGTCCGTCTCCTTTCCTATAAGAAGAGGACAGCCGATCTCAGCATTGCAGCCGCCCACCTTAGTTGTTTTGGTGCTAGGAAGGAAAGCAGGCAGCGCCGGATGGAGACAAACAACACTAAAGAGAAGATCGCTAAAGAGAAGATCGCTTTACCAAAAGTAGTCTTGTATACCAGGACCCGAGGAGCGACATTGTGGTAGCCCTTCCGGCCTAAGAATTGGGGGAAGACGCCCAATGCCTCTATATAAGGAGCCCTCCTCACGGATCGATTCCAGTGATCTGAAACCCTAGTTCATTCGCGGGACAAATCTCTAACACCGTTCGACACTTCCTGTCCGCAATCAACAACGTCAGGCCGACTCAGGGAGGAGCGGCGGCGGCGGCGATGCGCCGTCGACACAGTCTGAAGGTTAAAGATGAAAGATTTCTCAAGTATCTCGTCGTAATTTTCGTTTTTCTTAAGGTATTTTGTACCGTTAGTCCTATTCAAAAAAAAGACAACCAGTAAATAACGTATTTCTAAGATCAATGACCGTATAAAAAACCACTCATCGATTTTACTCTTCTTTTCCCACCGATCACAGTAGGACTTTCATAAGATCAATGACCGTATTTCTAAGACTTTTCTTGTTCTGGTTTGTTCCATACTTCCATCCACTCGATGGACCATGCCACGTGTCTGTTCCACCCAAGCAAAAGAGCCAAAGGCAGACACGAACCAAGGCATAGCAGAGCGGCGCCGCCTCCGCCGTATAAGACTAGACTAGAAGGCAGCCACCTCCTCTCCTCCCAGACCACAAATTGATCTACGGATTTGTGGGCGGACGGCTGCGTCGAGGGATCTGTCGTTCATACCTCCTTCCTTGGAGTCCCCGCAGTCGCAGTAGATCCTCCCGGCAGGTCAGGTACTCATCAAAATTTTATGCCGATAATAGGTACGTACTCCTCAATTTTTTTCCGATTATAGGTAGAACTCATCAATACTCGTTTGGAAGATTTCGTACTGTTGTCTGTCTGAATTTCCTTCCCATAGTGACTGGTCTGTTAACTGAATAATGTGCACAGTCTGTAGTTCTAAATTAAGTTAAAAGTTCAGAGATTTCAGAGCTTGTTTGCTTGTGAATGACTTAGATTTAGAAACACACTGACTAAAACATATGTAAACATCAAAGCTGCTATGCATCCCCAGAAATAAAATAGTAATTATACTAGTTGGTTGTATCACACATACACCAGTATACATGTTTATATCGTAAGCTTGAGATTCTTAAGAGACACAGCTGGCCATCCACCGAATTGATTGTTTGAATAGTCAGATCGTAAATGAAGACATATACAAGCATCACACACCATCGTGCAATCAGATGTAGTCTACTACATTTCTGTATAGTCTGAAGCACCTTTTAATCCCCCTCCTACATTTTTGTACTGCAGCTTTTTGGTCTATTGTGTATTCTGGTCTGATATGTGCCATTGGTACAAAACTAGCTAGCACAAAACCTACAGAGTAAACAGAAAGTGGGACCAGCCCATTCTCTCTTGATTACACAATCTGGGGAAGAGAGAGGCCAGAAAGAGAAATATAAAGTACTATTCCTCTCAAACTTCTCCCTTGCTGATTCTCCCCTCGAGAAACACAATTCTGAAGCATCAGTAAATGGTAGACAAGAGGACCTGGGTTCCCAATTCACCTTGCCCATGCTCTTTGTAAAACCTGAAAGCTTCGCATACATAGATTGCAAGCAAGTGTTCATGTGCAAACAATTATTGAAAACCCACATGAACTTTGGTGGAGAGACTTCCCACAACCTTATCAAAGTAGCATCTAGCAATTGAGCACAAGCTTAAATCACAACTTTATTCATTGCCATAAGGGAATGGAGGTGGGTTTCATTTTATGAGAGTGAACAGCATCAACGGTATAGCTCCAAAGTTTTTTGAACACCAAGTCACTAGGCTGCTCAACTTCAATGTCATGAGCAAAGGGAAACAAGAGCATCCAATTTTTTTATTCCATCGTTAACCTTCCAAGAGCAGGTATCTATTGAAATTACCTCGGCATGATCAAGAGTTACTTCTTGTCACATGATAGTAGTCGTCACTGGCCAGCGGCCAAAGTGTTCCCTATCTACTAGTAGCCGAGGCGGATCCCTTCAAGGGGCACAGCGACTCTGCGCTTCTGGTTTTCCTCGGTAAAGAAAGGTCCAGTCCGTCTCCTTTCCTATAAGAAGAGGATAGACGATCTCAGCATTGTAGGCGCCCACCTTTGCCGTTTTGGTGCGAGGAAGGAAAGCAAGCAGCACCGGATGAAGACAAACGACGCTAATGAAGATCGCTTTACAGGAGGACGGGAAGCTGTGGCGCCCACTCGGTCTACCAAAAGTGGTCTTGTAGACCAGGACCCTGAGGAGCGACATTGTGGCAGCCCTTCCCACCTAAGAATTAGTGGAAGAGGCCCAATGTCTCTATATAAGGAGCCCTCGTCCTACATTAGCACGGAACGATTCAAGAGATCTGAAACCCTTGTTCATTCGCGGGACAAATCTCTGACACCGTTCGACGACTTCACGTCCGCAATCAACAACGCCAGGCCGACTCAGGGAGGAGCGGCAGCGGCAGCGGCGGTGCATCGTCGACACAAGAGGTTGAAGATGAAGGGCTTCTCAAGTATCTCATTGTAATTCTCGTTTTTCTTAAGGTGCTTTGTACTGTTCATTGTTTCTTTTAGTGCCAGAGTCCTATTCGCAAAAAACAATCACCATATTTACCAGTAAATAAGTATTTCTAAGATTAGTAACCGTATAAAAAACCACTCGTGGATTTTACTCTTCTTTTGCCACTGATCGTAGTAGGCCAGGCCCGACTTTTCTTGTTCTTGTTTGTTCCATCCACTCGATGGACTATACCACGTGTATGTTCCACCCAAACAAGAGAGCCAAAGGCACGCACGAACCAAAGCATAGCAGAGCGGCGCCGCCTCCGCCGTGTAAGTTTTCGAAGGTGAGACGCACGGCGAAGCCAACCACCTCCTCTCCTCCCCGACCACAAATTGATCTACGGATTTGGTCGAGGGGATTTGTGGGCGGACGGCTGCGTCGAGAGATCTGTCGTTCATACCTCCTTCTGGCCGGCAGGTCAGGTACTCATCAAAATTTTATGCCGATAATAGGTAGTACTCATCAATTTTTTTCCCGATAATAGGTAGTACTCATCAATACTCGCTTGGAAGATTTCGTACTGTGTCTTTCTGAATTTCCTTCCCATAGTGGTTGGTCAGTTAATTGAATGATGTGCACAGTGTGCAGTTCTAAATCAAGTTAAAAGTTGAGAGATTTCAGAGCTTGCTTGCTTGTTCTAGAAATACGCCGACTAAAGCATATGTAAACATCAAAGCTGCTATGCATCCCCAGAAATAAAATAGTAATTATACTAGTTGGTTGTATCACACATACACCAGTATACATGTTTATATCGTAAGCTTGAGATTCTTAAGAGACACAGCTGGCCATCCACCGAATTGATTGTTTGAAAATCAATTCGTAAATGAAGACATACACAAGCATCACACACCATCGCTCAATCAGATGTAGTCTACTACATTTCTGTATAGTCTGATGCATCTTTTAATCCCCCTCCTACATTTTTGTACTGCAGCTTTTTGGTCTATTGTGTATTCTGGTCTGATATGTGCCATTGGTACAAAACTAGCTAGCACAAAACCTACGGAGTAAACAGAAAGTGGGACCAGCCCGTTCTCTCTTTATTACACAATCTGGGGAAGAGAGATGCCAGAAAGAGAAATATAAATTACTATTTATCTCAAACTTCTCCCTTGCTGATTCTCTCCTCGAGAAACACAATTCTGAAACATCAGTAAATGGTAGACAAGAGGATCTGGGTTCCCAATTCACCTTGCCCATGTGCTTTGTAAAACCTGAAAGCTTAGCATACATAGATTGCAAGCAAGTGTTCATGTGCAAACAATTATTGAAAACCCACATGAACTTCGGCGGAGAGACTTGACACAACCTTATCAAAGTAGCATCTAGCAATTGAGCACAAGCTTGAGTCACATCTTTATTCATTGCCATAAGGGAATGGAGGTGGGTTTCATTTTATGAGAGTGAACAGCATCAACGATATAGCTCCAAAGTTTTTTGAACACCAAATCACTAGGATGATCAACTTCAATGTCATGCGCAAACGGAAACAAGAGCATCCAACTTTTTTATTCCACCGTTAACCTTCCAAGAGCAGGTTCTATTGAAATTACCTCAGCATGATCCGATGTTACTTCTTGTCACATGATAGTAGTCGTCACTGGCCAGCGGCCAAAGTGTTCCCTATCTACTTTATATTTGTGGAAGGCTTATCTGGAGCTTGGTAGGATAATTCTAGAAATGAGCAAATCCGAAATCTATATCGTAAAGCTAAATAAGAGTTCAACTCTAGTACAAAGAAGTTTTCACATGCCAGTCATTGGAAAAATAATATCCAGAGTATGTGGGAGTGAATGGACTCATCATGCCAAAGAATTGATTTAGAAGCCTATGCAATGAAACATGATATCAAGATGCTAGAGATGTTTTCGACATCTTTACTGCATAGGTTGTAGTCTGATTAGCCATTCTGCACATGAACATGATCGCGCTTCTGACTATTTCCTCCTGCTTAAGGATGAAGATTTCAATCTTTTGAATGGTGCCCCTCTTTCTTTTTCTTTTTTTTTTCTTTTTTTACTTTGAGAGGCGTTAATGCTAAAGAATATAGCTCTTCTTGATGATGAAATTTGCAAGGTTGATGACAATGACAAGTCCCTTTTTTTAGTCTCCTCGAACTTTTATGAGTGTGGTAAATCAACTACTACGGAATATCGAGAGATGTGCTATATAGGTAGGTATGGTCTGAGCACATGGAAGAAATGGTTTAATTTCTTGGTGTTGGATATCCACACTGGCAGAGTATGTGATACCCCGATGAAGGTATGCAATGCTGAGTGTTGGAGAGGCTAGAAAAAAGTAAGTTACACAAAAAGAATGACTGGCTTTGGAAAACTTCAGACTGGAGGAACATCAAACTTAACAATACAAACTAAATATTCAGATTGCAATACTCAAGGCTCATGTAATCTACTCTGGTTTTGGCTTTTGTAGGACAGAAAAATATTCCGAACCAATTAGAGTATAAAATCAACTTCACCATACTTAACTTGGGGGCTTTATGAATAAAACTTAGCAAGATCGAGCCCTTTTCCTCAATCAGTGTTCATCAATCACCTAGCAACAAGCGTTCTTTACATTGGAGACTATATGTATCAACTGAAAACTCTTATATTATTTAATTCAGCGAGGCAATGAATTCGTTATTATAAGTGTGCTCAATAGCTAGAGTACTAACTTACTAAGAAAGCAGCAAGTTCTCGAACTTTTGCTCATGAGGCAATAAGTGTTTCACTATGGGACATTGACTGCAATCTAGCTCTGCTAAAGCCATCTCAAATTTCAGCAGTGGTTCACTAAGCCGCGCCGAAAGGCACAAATAGAGTTATACCTTCACAGACATGTGTCCTATTGCATTCTTGGTTTCCAATATTGTACCGCTTGCCACATCTATGAATAGGCCAAGACCCATAGGTTAGTGTGGAAGTTGTTAACTTGAAAAATTAAAGAAGTAAGCTTCTAGACTAGTAGATGGATGCAAGGGAGAATGTTGCGCATACCAATTCATGACAAGGCGTATAAATAAATTGGCTCCACGCAAGCACTGGCATCATACACGGGTATTCCTGTAAAGTTGCAGTTCATTAAATTTCACCAAGCAATTCTAACTTGAATATACCGTACTGCAGGGTGCATACTGTTTCCTAATTCAGAGCAAAGGGGAGCTTTACCTTCAGGCCTCTGCTACTACTGCCTTGTTGTGTTCTGAATTTCTAAGACAGGCTAGCTCTGAATCTGAAATTTTGGAACAAAACATTTATTCATATTCCCACTTTTTTCTCAAGCAACATCAATAAGGATGCAGCGGGAGAACAAGTTGGGCATACCTATGAGATCTGGAGTCACTCCATGCACGCATAAATATGCCATGCTGCTATTTTGCTCTTCGAGCCTTAAGACTGAATTAGCTATCCAAGTACACCACCAAGTCTCCATAGTAATGATCAAAATTAAAATGCAATCTAAGAGCGAGGAGACGAACACCTGCAGACAACCAAAACAATGGGTGAATACGTTGTAGATTTCATGGTTTTTCGTCTAGTTAGAAAAAACAAAGAAATCATGAGAAATCATCAACGGAGAACTATATGAGTCCCACAAAATTAAGGAGTATTTGGGTGAGGGAATCTTAAACACTGCTTTAGGAAATCTATTTTTATTAGCCTCGAGAGGGAGAATGAAAAACTAAACGCAAAATGATTTTGCCCATATCTCCGGGAGTATAAAAAGAGTTATTAATGACATGGTAGAGCATGGCAATGAAGTTATATAGGAAACCGTACTTACCACAGATTCGAATATGTGAAGAAGACCATCGTGTGCAAATTTGTGAATGGATGGACTGCACCGCTAGACGAATGTACAACTCCAAGAAACAGAGCCCTGCACAGTTGATGGAAACAAATAAGATTATTCAGATTATACAACAAAAAATTCAAGCAGACTAGGACTAACTTCAAGTGCGTGGGGACCATGTAAAAAGTAAATAGTAACAGTGGGTGTTAGAAACAGAGCAATAAATAAGACACTCCCTCCGACCCATATTAGTTGACTTAAATTTGTCTAGACACGGACTAAAACTTGACTAGATACATCCGTATCTAGATGAGTCTAATCAACTAATATGGATCGGAGAGTATTAAAAAGTAAAGAGTAACAGTTGGTGTTACCTTGGATTAGTTCCGGTAACACGGCCATGTATGGATTTCTGGGATGGTTCCTGTTAACTGCCTACACTGCTCTGTTAACTCCTAATTGCCGCATTTTCTGACATCCAATGGGGAGGCCATCCTTGGGCAAACGTCCGATGCCTGGACAGTCATAATCCTTAGTCTCTCGAGGCTGGTAAGCTTGTTCAGTCCTTCAGGGAGGCTCCGCAGGTTCCAACTTTCCAAAACTCGAGTTCGTGGAAACCTTGAGAGGGAAAATGGAAATATTGAAGACGAAGCTCGAGTTCCTGGAAACCTTGAGAGGCAAAATGGATATATTGAAAATCAAAATGAAAATGGAAAATGGAAACCTTCAAGGGGTTCATTAAACCCCCTTGAAAGGCACAAATAGGAGTTATACCTTCACAGACATGTGTCCTACTGCATTCTTGATTTCCAATGTTGTACCGCATGCCACATCTATGAATAGGCCAAGACCCATAGGTTAGTGTGGAAGTTTTTAACTTGTAAAATTACAGAAGTAGGCTTTTAGACTAGTAGACGAATGCAAGGGATAATGTTGCGCATACCAATTATTGACAGCCCGTGAATAAGTTGGCTTCGCACAA
Source organism: Avena sativa (assembly GCA_916181665.1). Taxonomy (NCBI): domain Eukaryota; kingdom Viridiplantae; phylum Streptophyta; class Magnoliopsida; order Poales; family Poaceae; genus Avena; species Avena sativa. Next base: position 43,318,481 of record OV702294.1, read on the forward strand.
GCACTAGCTTCATACGCGTGGTATTCCCGTAGAGTTCAGCTCATTAAATTTCACCAAGAAACTCTAACTCCCACATGTCATACTGCTGGGTGCAGACTCTTTCCAAATTCGGAGCAAAGGGGTGCAGACTCTTGTTGAGTTCCAAATTTCTAAGAAAACCATCAGGCATGCCAACTGCTAGTTCTGAATCTGAAAGTTTGGAAGAAGGCATATATTCATATTTCTGATTTTTCTTGAATATACAAGAAACATTAAAAAAGATGCAGAACATGTTGGGTGTACCTATGAGTTTTGGAGTGACTCCACGCAAGCATAATTATTGAAACCTTGATACCAGAAGTGAAACACTGGAAAGACAATTTTCCCATGGTACTATTTTGATCCTAAAGTCTTAAGCCTGAATTAGTTAGCCAAGCACACAACCAAGTCTTCGTAGTGATGACTAGAATTAAAATTCCAACTAAGAATGAGCAGATGAACACCTGCATAGAAACCAAAACAATGGGTAAATATATTGTAGATTTCATGGTTTTTGGCCAGGAAGAAAAACCCAAAGAAACCACGAGAAAGCATCAATAGATAACTAAATGAGTCCCACTAAACTTACGAGTTTTGGTATGAAGAAATCTCAAAAACTGATTTAGGCAAGCTGATTTTATTAACCTTGAGAGGAAAAAATGGAAATATTGAAGGTGAAATTCTTTTACCCACATCTGACGTATCACCTGGAGGATAACTGGGAGTTATTTTTTTACCGATATGCATGGTAGAGCAAGGGAATAAAGTTCCATGTTGGACTTACTTACCACAGATTCGGGTGCGAATATCTTAATGGATGGACAGTGTTCTACAGGGCTAGAAGAATTTACAACTCCAAGAAAGAGAGCCCTGCAGTACGGATGATGGAAACAAACGTCATTGAGATTATTATGTAACAAAATAGTAGAGCAAACTGGAATTTAATAATTAATTAACTTCACGTGTGTGGGGATCATGTAAAAAGTAAAGAGTAACCGTGGGTGTGTAGAAACAGAGCAATAGAGTATTTGTTACCTTGGATTAGTTCCAGTAAAAAGTAAAGAGTAACCGTGGGTGTGTAGAAACAGAGCAATAAATAATGTATTAAAAAGTAAAGAGTAACGATTGGTGTTACCTTGGATTATTTCCGGTAACACGGCCATGTATGGATTTCTGGGATGGTTCCTGCTAACTGTCTGCACTGCTCTTTTAGCTCATCATTCGCGCAGCCACTGACATCTAACGTTTGCAGTGAACTGGGGAGGCCGCCCTTGGGAAGACACCGAATGGATGGACAGTGAGAGATTTCTTGAAAGGCACAAATAGGAGTTCTACCTTCACAGACATGTGTCCTACTGCATTCTTGATTTCCAATGTTCTACCGCATTGCCACATCTATGAATAGGCCATGACCCATAGGTTAGTGTGGAAGTTTTTAACTTATAAAATTACAGAAGTAAGCTTTTAGACTAGTAGGGATGCAAGGGATAATGTTGCGCATACCAATTATTGACAACCCGTGAATAAGTTGGCTTCATACGCGTGGTATTCCTGTAGAGTTCAGCTCATTAAATTTCACCAATAAACTCTTAACTACCATATGTCATACTGCCGGGTGCAGACTCTTTCCAAATTCGGAGCAAAGGGGATATTTACCTTCTACCCTCTGCTACTACTGTGTTGCTGAGTTCCAAATTTCTAAGAAAACCATCAGGCATGCCAAGACTGCTAGTTCTGAATCTGAATGTTTGGAAGAAGACATATATTCATATTTCTGCTTTTTTCTTGAATATACAAGAAACTTTAAAAAAGATGCAGAACATGTTGGGCGTACCATGAGTTTTGGAGTGACTCCACACAAGCATAATTAGTGAAACCTTGATACCAGAAGTGAAACACTGGAAGCGCAATTTTTCCATGGTAATGTTTTGATCCTAAAGCCTTAAAGCTGAATTAGTTAGCCAAGCACACAGCCAAGTCTTGGTAGTCATGACTAGAATTAAAATTCCAACTAAGAATGAGCAGATGAACACCTGCATAGAAACCAAAACAATGGGTAAATATATTGTAGATTTCATGGTTTTTGGCCAGGAAGAAAAACCCAAAGAAACTATGAGGAAGCTTCAATAGATAACTAAATGAGTCCCACAAAATTTACGAGTTTTGGTAATGAAGAAATCTCAAAAACTGATTTAGGCAAGCTGCTTTTATTAACCTTGAGAGGAAAAAATGGAAATATTGAAGGTGAAATTCTTTTACCCACATCTGACGTAGCACCAGGAGGATAACTGGGAGTTATTTTTTTTACTGATATGCATGGTAGAGCAAGGGAATGAAGTTCCATGTTGGACTTACTTACCACAGATTCGGGTGCGAATATCTTAATGGATGAACAGTGTTCTACAGGGCTAGAAGAATTTACAGCTCCAAGAAAAAGAGCCCTGCAGTTCGGATGATGGAAACAAACGTCATTGAGATTATGATGTAACAAAAAGGTAGAGCAAACTGGAATTTAATAATTAATTAACTTCACGTGTGTGGGGATCATGTAAGAAGTAAAGAGTAACCGTGGGTGTGTAGAAACAGAGCAAGAGAGTATTTGTTACCTTGGATTAGTTCCAGTAAGATGGTCATGTATCGATTTCTGGGATGGTTCCTGTTAACTGCCTGCACTGCTCTTTTAGCTCATCATTCCCGCAAACACTGACATGTAATATTTGCAGTGAACTGGGGAGGCCGTCCTTGGGAAGACACCGAATGGATGGACACATAGAGATTTCTAGTCTCTTGAGGCTGGTAAGCTTGTTCAAGCCCTCGGGGAGGCTCCGCAGCTTGTTAGAAACCCGAAACACGAGTTCCTGGAGGGAGGTGAGGAGGTGAAGGGCCTCTTCTTGTTCCTTTGCGAAGCACTCAACCTCTGGGAAGAAACTAAAATGTAAACTAGTGAGGGAGAAGGATAGGACTCTGCAGACGGACCCACAAAGGTACCCCTGTATGTCATCTGTCTTGAACTCGTAGAGTTTGCAGGAACGGGAAAGAAGCAACTGCTCTTGTTCATCTTGAACGGGAACGGGAAAGAAGTTGGGGCTTCCAAAGACATCTAGTTCCCTGAGATGTCCCATGTAAACGAGATGCCACAGGCCCTCCGATCTTAATCTATCTTCTCTTACATCTAATCTGGTGAGACGAGTGAGGTTTGAGAGGCACTCCAACGTCTCCATGTAAACATGTTTAAGAGTGAGTTTTTGTAGGGAGGATGGGAACGGGCAACAGGAAGAAGAGGAGTAGGCCGAGAGGAACTTGGGGCAATCAAATATAGACAATTTCCGTAGGGAGTGCAGGGCCTGGAGCCCTCCCTTATGGTTCTGGCCATTGGGAGTAATCAGGGTCAACTGTGAACAAAAGCTAATATGCAACGTCTGTAGACAGCCTGTGCGATTGGACGGCAAGAGCAGTATCCTCCCATCATCTCCGCCTATTTCAGATACATGCTGTTGATGCAGATCTGTCTCATCACCCAACAGTGTTATATTTTTGCAACCCTCTATTTTTAGTTTACGGAGCCTTGTGAGACCACACAAGAGCTGTGCCACTTCCTTACCACTCACGTCACACCATCCGATGCCCAGAGTCTCAATGGGCAACTGCCATTCCGAATCACCCACAGTTCCGGCCACGATTTTGCAGCTTTCTAGTGACAACCGCTTCAATGAGGTCAGCATTTTTAGGTCCGACAACATCAGAGGTGCGCCCCAGCTAATCGATAACTGCTGCAATTCTGTTAAATTACTGGGCACAAGGAGAATCTCTTCTTGTTCTCCATATTCCACTCTAATATCCAGATCTACGGGAGAGGAATATTTCGAGTAGGTTAGCTCATCTAGCCATCCTATACGTTTGATCTTGACCTCCAACAGAGTAGGTGTCCAAGGAATAGGAGGCAGCGACATGAGTTTAGGACATTTCTTTATAATAAACTCTCGTAAGTTAGGAAGGAAATGCATATTGTTCACAAATGGCAACTCCAAGAGTTCAGGACAGTTTATAATGGTCAATACTTGTAAACCAGAGAACAACCGAGGTGCATCTCCCACAACCCATTTTTCCAATCTTTCCAAGCGAAAAAGTGTTAGGCGTTTCAAGCTGCAGAAGCTTGGCTCTGTGATGGGTCCAAAATTATTTGGACCAAACTCGTTGAGTGTATGAATACAGTTCAACGAAAGCTCATCAAGCACCCACATTTGCCCCAAAGATGGGAGAGTTTTCCAAGCCACGTCATCTAGTTGAAGTGATTTTAGACCTTTAACACAGAGCTTACTACCCAGCCATGTTGGACAGGAAGGACCTCTATGACCTCCAATGTTTAAGGCCTGAAGATTGTTATGTGGCCGAAGGCTTTCAAGAACCAGTGTTTCCATATCAGGCTCATTATTAGATTCCCATTGTAATATTAAATTACGCATGTGGATTTTGTCTGCTAACCTTGCTTCGGCTGCTGTTTCTTTTGTTTGTACTCTCTCAAGGTTATAAATACCCAACTCTGTTAGATCCACCAAATGACTGAGTTGATTTAATTCAAAACCATTTTCTTCTCTACCAACTATAAATTTGTTTAACTCTTGTAAGAATTGCAGTTTCCCGACATTGGAGATATCAGAGTGAAAATTTCCATTAGCTTGTGTATTAATGTGACGTAATTTTGCAAGATTGCTAAAGTGTTTGGGTAAATGAAGATATCCACGCCATCCTTTTATATCAAGAATCCTCAAATGATAAAATGTAGAAATCTCACCCGGTAGATGCATTCCGGACCAACTCACGTTTCCTAGTAGTAAATATCGTAGGTGGATAAATTTCGAAAAATTATGGAACATGGACAACACGGGATTAGAAATTCCATGCAAATGAAGAACACGCAGGCCATTAGCTTTCTCAAACAAATCTCTGAAAATGTGTCCAAAACTTTCATCTATTTCTCCAAAGATCAACAAAGTTTGCAATTTTTCAACCTTCAGTCTTGTCTTTAATTTTATCAATTCACTTTTAAAGTTTTCCTGGGTCACTCCATCACTATCACCTGCATTATCAATGACGATAGACACGTGACGGACCGACGGCAGGATTTGTTCCGGCATCACATTGGAGCGACGTAAACTAAGACAATCATGAGATGCAACGTTCAATGCTAAATTATGCAGCAGGTCATGCATGATATATCTTTGACGCCCATCAGTTTCATCTTTTCTAAAAAATCCTTGTGTTACCAAATCATTTAAACTGGTTTGACCAATATCTTCAACCATTTTGTTTCGACTACCAGAATGCAAAATATCCATTCCTACCCAAAAGTGAATGAGCTCTTTGCTAGTAAACATGTAATCTTCAGGATACAATGCACAACAGGAAAAACATTGTTTCAAATGGAAAGGGAGATAGTCATAGCTGAGCTTCAATGCAGGCATAATGTCATGGTCATTGTTCTGTGTCTCCCATTCCTTACTTTCTAGGACATAATCCCAGTGATTCAAATCAATGCCCCTTTTCAGTAATCTACCCACAGTTTTTGCTGCAAGAGGGGAGCCCTTCAATTTTTCCATTATTTTATCGCCTGTCTCAAGCAACAAAAGGTGCTCCGTTCTATATTGCTCGTCACCATCAAAGACAAATGATAGGAATAACTTCCTAAACTCTCCGGGCTCTAAACCTCCCAGTTCTATTGAATGATCAGTTGTTTTAACCAATTGTGCTAGTTCTGATAACCGAGTTGTAACCATAATTACGTTACCATTTTTTTGTGATCTTTTTAATGGAAGCATCAACCTTTTCCAGTCATCCTCGTTATTAAATTTCCACATATCATCCATCATAAGCAAGAATCTTTTGGATTTTAGTCTTTCCGCAATGACCTCGCCAGTTGTACTACCCTCTTTCTCATCTTCAATTTTCGGGATTTTTTGTTTAATCTCTTCAAGCAGTTTAACTGGGTCGAAATTGAGAGAAACACACACCCAAATTACGACATCAAAATGGTTTTGCACTTCTTTGTTGTGATATATGTGTTGTGCTATAGTTGTCTTCCCTATGCCCCCCACACCAACAATTGGAAGGACGGTTAGGTCCTTGTTGCGGTATTTACCCTTGGTGATGTCATTTATGATGCTAATCACCGTATCATCCCTCCCATACAATTTGGGCTCTATGCTTTCAGAGGTGGTGATGGGACGATTATGGCCAATGTCTGGAGCAAGGCTACGGCTACAACCGAGTAAAATGGTGGAAACCTCAGTACGCAAGGGCCGTAGTTGGTCCACAATTTGTTTCATGCTCTTAGATACTTCCACCCTGCTGAATTGCAAACTCTGTGTTTCTTCATCGTTTTTACTTAGGATTGACCTAGCAGAATTTGGTTTTGATGAGCAAGGAAAGAGGTTACCGAGCTTGCCCGTACGTGCGACGACATCCTCACCAGCGTGGTTTGTGCTTGGCGCCGAGGAGGAACTGCCAGGTGCCCTTTGCCTTGCACGTAGCTGAGCGCAGCAGGGGGCCTGTTGTGTCCCGTCTTCTCCAGGAGGATTACCTGCGGTGGTACATGAAAACAGTTTGCCAAAAGCTTTGGCGGTGTGGCGTGCAGTCTGGACGAGCTCATGGCCCCGACCCTTGGGATTCTCATTGGCAGCGTGAAAGGTGCCGTTGAGCTCGTCGTGGATGCGGAAGTAGTCAAGCTCGTCGAACAAGTCCTCAGCTCTCTGTGCCGAGTCCCGCATTTTCTGCAGCAGCTGCTCCAGGGCTGAGTTGCCGTCAAGCTGCTTGTTGTTGGCGTTTTCCAGCGTGGCCTTGACGAGCAGCAGCTCCGTGTTGAGGGCCTCGATGTTGACACCGAGGTTCTTGCTGGCAGCCCAAGCCTCAAGCAAGCCATCCGTAAAGGGGGAAAGCGCTTTGCCAACCACCCACAGCGCCGTACTGAGGGCCACGCTCATCCTCACACACAAGGAGGATGCTGCATACATGAAATTAATGGACAAACATTACTAAATGCAGACTCTGATCTAACAAAAGCCATAATATATACAAGGGTATATATAGTGTAGTGCACATGATAAGCTACCTCATACCAACAAACAAAATAAATATAGAAGGTATATATACTTACATGAGGGGACTCGAACTCAACGAATGTGGGAGAGCTTCGATCTCGCGGAAATTCAGAGATTTGAGAAACAAAACAGACCTAGTCTGTTGTTGCGGAAATTCGCGGAACTCAACGAATGTCGGTTGGAATCATCGACTTATCTGCTTTTCTTTGCTTATGAACTGAGGTTGCCTCTACTTCACTAGCAAGCCAACTAAATGCCTAGGATTCGCAAAGTGTGGAGGTGTTGATGCGTAGGAGGGGAATATATAGTTATAGAGATAGAGAGGGAGATTCGTCGGAGGAGGGAAAGGCCCATCACCTACAGAGCGACATTAACATGGAGACTTGACTTCATATCTCTACTGCTCGGTATTCATTATTGCTCTAAGGAAACATCACCAGTGGCCAGTTGGGCAAGACACAGAAAGAAATTAATGTCGGCCTCAAAACACTGATATGAAAACGACCACAGCACAACGCGCCGGAGTTTGGAGTCTCCCTTGGTGGAAGCAGTGATATTGTTCCTGTGGACCGCACCAAATACGGCAAAAAAAGTACTTATCACTGATTTAGTATATAGTTGTACAAAATCAGCTAGAACTTATATGGATCGAAGGACGTATTATTTTTCAACATTTTTGAAGGAATAGTAAAATAAATAGAAAACTTTCAAACATGATTTTAGAAGTAACTCGAACATGAACAGTAACGCGGCATGAACAATACTTTTTATATTTTTTCCTTCTTTCAAAATCCTCGCTGATAATTGTTTCTCCTCTCAAAATCCTTGCTGATAATTCTTAGCGGGACTTTTTGGCTAAAATTATATTCCCACATTTAACTATGTCTACCTTCAAAACAATATGTTTTTTAGACGGTATTTCTTTACATTTGTCGATAATAGATTTTGTAGACTGCATTTCTTAACGTTTGTTATTTTTTTAGACTTTTCAACGATAATTATTGGTGTGACTATTTCCGATTCTCATTTAATTGTGCCTACCTTCCAAACAATAGATTTTGGACCGTATTTTTATGTTTGTCGACAATGTTTTAAAAAGATTGGTTCCTACCCTTGCTGGTGATTTTTAGTGACACTTTTCGGCTAAAATTACCGACCCGCATTTAACTATGTTTACCTTTAAAGCAATAGATTTTTTAGACGGTATTTCTTAACATTTGTTGATAATAGATTTTCTAGACAATATTTTGTAACGTTTGTCGTTTCTTTCTAGACTTTTCAACGATAATTATTGTGTGACTCTTAGAAGCTAAAATTTACGATTCTCAATTAACCACGCCTACCTTCCAAACAATAGATTTTGGATCGTATTTTTAATGTTTGTCGACAATGTTTTAAAAACATTGGTTTCCTTTTAGACTTCTCGACGACAATTTTTGGCCCGACTTCTTGACTAATATTCCCTTGCTGTATTTAATTGCGCCTACCTTCGGTCAAGATAGAGTTATCTCTATCCTTGCTTATTGACGGCAGTTTTTTAAGGTTTGTCGATAATGTTTCAAACAATTTTTATATTTTCTCCGCTCATCTCGGTCCATGCTACATAGATGTTTCACCTCTTTTTTTTGGTTCATCGTTTTTTGACTCTTTGAGTGCAATTTTCGACTGTAAATTAACTGCCCGTCTACCTCTCAAACAAGAGGTTACCTAACGGTATTTGTTTAGGTCCTTTCCTCCTAGCTAATGGACAAAAAAAATTTGACACGCCTTTATGACCATAGTAGATACTAACTTTTAAGTCATGTTAGATTTGCACTTACCCCTTAGTGATCCACTTATGTTCGATCGATGGTATTGTAGATTTTCGGTTTTGCCCAACGGGAGTAAAATAAAATGCAATAAACAGTAAAAAGACAAACAATATAGTTTTCCTCTTTTCTTCCTTCTCCTTCAACGTCAAGTTTTTACCGGTCAATAGTTGTCACTGATTTAGTATATAGTTGTACAAAATCAGCTAGAACTTATATGGATCGAAGGACGTATTATTTTTCAACATTTTTGAAGGAATAGTAAAATAAATAGAAAACTTCCAAACATGATTTTAGAAGTATTATTTTTTCGAATCCTATTGTTAAAGAGTCCTGCTAGCACGCGAACGGCTCCGCGCGTGCGCGGGCGCGTGACGCTCCGCTGGCCCGTACGATCCTGAATCGACACTCCTAGGAAAAACAGCAAAAAACCCAACGAAAAATAAAAAATGCCATGAAAAAAAATGAAAAGTACAATGGCAAATTATATTTGTGTGTGCTCCGAGGAACTAGGGCACATTTAGATCTTGGGTTGTTAAAACATTCAATAGACTTGCTTTACAACAAATAGACATTTGATCTGCCATCACGCTTGCAAACCATATGTGAGGTAGCACGTAGATGAGCATGAACTTGGTACTAACATATAGGGCATGTTTGCTTGTTTGTAGCTTTTTTTTCTCTACTGGTTCAACTTGCACACGCGGGGACTACACGCGCGGATCAGACTCTAAGTCAAAATATCCCAGTTATTTGCTTGCCCGTATTGACTCTATTCGGAAGCTGGGAAAAAATTAGGCCCGTTGTTTGAGGGTTGTATTAGGCCTGGGAGAAACAAAAAGTGTGTTTGGTTTCATCCCGATCGTGTGGTCTGATAATCTCTTTCTCATATGGTGAGTTTACGAGGAATCACAAATAAAGGCTAAAACCCCAACAAACACATACTAAGCATTGACACACATATCATAGTTAACGACACTGCAATATATAGCAACACGAAATAAGTTTGTATCAATTTAACCGCACGATAGTACGACAAAGTTCACAGCAAACACATACTTATTACATGATAGCGATAACCTTCTACTCATCAATCATGGCAAGGGCTGGATCATGCTCCGAGCACACTTTAGTCATGGTGTAGTCGAAGAAGGTGACCTTGAATAGGTCACCCTTAAGCATCTTGAAGGTCATAAAGTACCCGATCTTGATCTGGTGGGTAATGGCAAAGCCATGCCAGCCCTACTCAAGGAAAACCCTATTGCTAGCATCCCTGAGCTTCACCATCCAGCTTCATCTAGTGTTGTTCTTCAGCACAATTGTCCTCGGCACAATGCCAAGTAAAGGCCTGAAGTCATTTGGAAATGGGAGCACGTCCAACCCAGGTGCCAAGATTACCTTGGCGAAATGGGTTGGACCTAGTTGATCATGGAAGTGTCCAACCTTCATAGGCCTTCCCCTCGGCCTCTTGGTAGCACTACGCTCACCAGCATCGCTCACCCTCTTGGAGGCACTTCCCTCGCCATCATCCCTTGAGCATCCTCCTCCATTGGTGGGGAAAGCACCTCCCATATGCATCTTGGAGCACTAAAAAAAGAAATAACACATGTAAGCACATACATTGTGGTGATCGCACATGAACAAGCAATGTGATTAGCACAAATAATAAAGCAATTGTAGGGGTTCGTGGCATGGAAAACAAAAAAATTCTATCACATGAATAGACACAAGTCAAGATCAATCTACCAGATTGTAGCAACGAGTCGATAGAGTACTAACCCTCGAAGATCCAAAGAGGTTAACGAGAGCAGATTCTCGTGGATGATGTAGTCGTACACTTGTCGATCTCAAGATCGCGTAGACGATTCTTCTGGCGCTGTGTTCCGGTAGTGCTTACGCAATTGGTCACATGTTCGGTATTCAATGAAGACATTCCTCTCTCTTGTTCCAGCAGACAGCAGAGGTTGTAGTTCTCTCCTCGCGATTCCGGCAGCACGACGGCGTGGTGTCGGAAGTAGAGGGAAGATCCCATAGGTCTTCGCCTAAGCCGGAGCAAGTTATGGTGGAGTATTAGGGTTTCCCTCCCGATCTAAGGTTTAGAAGCCGGAGAGGAGGAGGAGTCGGCGGCGACGTGGTGCGGCAGCGGCATTGGGCGGCGGCGCGGTGTGGGGAGGGACTGGTGTTGTGTCTCTTGGGGCACCTCTCCCCTCTATTTATGAGAGGGAAGGCAGCTTGGGAGAGGGGAGTTTGAATCCTTCCCCAACTCCCTCTCCTAGTAGGCTTGTGGTGGAGGGAAATAAAAATTCTTTCCTTCCTCCACCAGGATACATTGTTCCAGTTTGACTTTTTAAACTTGTCTTTTGACTTTTAATTTGGATCTTAATTTCTTTCTTACAAATGCCCAACCAAGTGACATAGGACATGATACAATCATTCCACTTATTTATGACACATTCATGTATCCTTTCCCTTCCGGTCCGGTGAACCTTCTAGACCCTTCTAGATCATTCCGGTGAAAACACCGGAATCATTCCCGAACTCCGGAATTGGACTTTCCTTATATGAATCTTATTCTCCAGACTATTCTGGATCTCCTCGTGATATCCCGGATCCCATCCGAGATTCCGAACAATATTCGCTCTCCCTACTTATATTCCATATCTACTAAACAACATCGAATCCTTAAGTGTGTCTCCCTATGGTTCATGAATTATGCAAACATGATCGAGACTCTTCTCCGATCAATAACCAATAGAGGAATCTGGAAATTCATATGGCTCCCACATATTTTTACGATTACTTTATGATCGAATGAACCATTTACATACGATACCAATTTTCTTTTGTCTCGCGATATTTTACTTATTTGAGGTTTGATCGTCGGTATCTCTGCATATCTAGTTCAATCTTGTTACTGATAAGTAATCTTTTCTCGTTCCCGTGATATGTGATCCCTTGTGAGCCAGTCACATGCTTGCAAGTCAATTGGATGACATTCCACTGAGAGGGCCCAGAGTATATCTATCCATCATATGGATGGACAAATCCCACTCTTGATCCATGTGCCTCAACACATACTTTCCGAACACTCAATGCCACCTTTATAGCCACCCAGTTACGGTGTGGTGTTTGATATCATCAAAGCATCCATCCGGTGATGGTGATTAGCATAATCTCATGGTCGAAGGATTTAGGTTACTATGTATATAAAAGCTTATAGCAACTGAACTATATTAAATGACTTGATCTTTATGGTACGCTTAACTATATGAGTATGTCCATCACATCATTCTTTTAATGATATGACCGTGTTGTTAATAACATTTCAATGTTCGTGATCAGGAAACCATGATCGTAAATTAACCAACAAGCTAGTTTAACAAGAGGCTTTCCTAGGGACTCTTACATGTTTCCGGTTAATACAATTATAGTATGGTATGTAAACATTTATCATAAGCATAAAGATATGATAATAACCACTTTATTATTGTCTCTTGGGCATATCTCCAACGGTATCCCACTTGCATTAGAGACAATAAGTAGTTTTAAATCTTTGTGTATTCAACACCTATGGCTTTCCGGTGTTGCATGTACACGATTGCTAGTGGTCAACTGATCTTCAGATCCGACACTTTTAGGTCCTGTATAATTGCATGTCTTTGCGTCTCTACGCATCACTCATTCTTTAGTGAGATGGCCTTGTATAAATTTGGTCCTTTGGTGAGACCTTTAGTTCCTTAGGGTTAAAACGTGTTGATAATATTGTCATACAATATCTCTTCATAGTACTATCCCGCTATGAACCACACCTAGTTTGATAACAAACTACTTGACACAAATGCCCACTTTTGCTACTATAATAGCAGTCATATACTTAGCCTTTTATTGTAGTATCTGTCACAATGTATTAACTTTGGAACTCATCCAAATACATTATAGAACTTTACTTTCCAATATTGTGTCACCCTTAGTTTAGATTGAGATAAACTTGATTTTTACTTTGTGACAAAACTAGTATCAATGTAGTACTTTTACAATGAACTAACCATCTATTTGTCACCTCTACAAAATAATATATTTTTAGTTCTTCAAAAAGATCATAAGAATATCCTTACTATCGTCCAATGATCATCTTATAAATCATTCTAGTATATGCTCATAATATTTAGAGCATAGGACATATCTATATTTGTACATATCACAATATGATTGATAAAAATACTCTTTGTGATTTCATACATCAAGTATCAATCTATACTTGAATCTTTGTTTCACTTACCAAGTGTCAACACATTTGAATTTCTATTCAATCCTTTCTATGCGACAAGAACCTTTCTTGTAGTTTCTATATTGAACTCATTCAATATATCATCTATGTACTTTGGGCGCAACCATATTAGCATCTCAATCTATCCATATAGATATTGATACCAAATATTCGGGTTTTGCCTAAGTCTTTCATCGAGATGAAATTCTTAACTTGTGTCAATAAAAGATACATCATTTACAATAAACAATATGTCTTCCACATAATGTATTGGAAATATGTATTAGCGCTCCCACTTGATTTCTTGCAAATGCAAGCATCTTCATCATCTCCGATAAGATTAAACTCTTTTAACAGTTTCATCATGATGAAAATTCCAACTCCGCGATGCTTATTTCAACCATTAAAATTTGCATATGCCTTTAGCATCCCTTAAACTAAGAAAAACCTTTGTATCGTGTAATGTACACGTCCTAGGTAACAATTCTATTAAAAGAACTTTGTTTTATTTGTTCAACTACCATATAACAAAATTATATATAGTGGTTGCTACATTAATCCGTCTAGACTAAATATCGCTATGAAAGATCAAATCTTGTCATAGTCATCCTTTGAACATTGTTGTGAACTCTTTCCCAATATTTCGACTAATTAATAGATGTGAAACATCCATGTCTATTTCTTTATAGATCCAAACACACCTGTAAGGTCTTACACCTTTTCAGAGGGTCTTTCAAGTTCAAATCTTGATTTCTCGTGTATGGAACTATCACGGATTCTAGGGCTTCAAGCCATTTGATGCAGTCAGGGACCATCATCGCTTATTTGCATACAGTCGGTTCATCATTGTCAAATAATGATCTAACTCTCAAATCTTGGTATTTGATTGTTTACCCGACCTACTTGGTTCAATATGAACTTAGACCTCCGCGACCACAACCTTTGAGGCACGTGAGCCATGAGCATTGTTGCTGTCTCCGAAACGCTTTCCGGTGCTACGCAACTCAGCACATATAGCTAAGGTTCTTTTAACCTTATCAAAGTTCTATTGTCCTCCCACTTAACTTTTCACGAAAAGTCCCTTCTCAAAGAAACTTGACGTTCTAAGCGACAAACACTTTTGTCTTCGGTGTTTATGGAGGAATACTCATCGGTTATTCGAAATAACTTACAAAGACACACTCATCTGAATTTGTGTGTAAACATCTTACTTATGTATAGAATACCAATGTTTAAGAAAGGACAACTTGGGTTTTATCCCAAACCATAACTTTATATGGTGTCATTTCAACGGATCATGTGGAGCTCTTTTCAGTGAAAAGCGGTAGTCTCTAAAGCTTTTAATCTTTAAAATATAATGATAGTTTTATAAATGACACATTTGATCTTACCATGTCAAACAAGGTTTTATTACATATATCGAACACTCCATACTCTTATGGTGTTTCGGAAAATGCAGATCCATGGAACGATTCCTAGAATCTTAGGTGTTTTGCTAAACTTTGTAACTTAAAATATCTTCCTTTATGATTAAATCATAAACTCTTTATTTTCTTGTTACAATGATTTTCCACTTCATCTTGAAAGTCTTCGAACTTTTCGAATGTTTCACACTTCATCCTTATTAATTAAATATTCATATATTCACTCAAATTTTCCGAGAAAGTGTATGGAGTTGAAATCCATCGCTCTTGACTACACATAATGGACTTCATACAATAATATGTACAAGTTCCAATAAGCTAGTCATTCGTTCCCTTTGGCCTATGAACGGAGTTTTAATTATCTCTAGGAAAGTTTCACAAATGTCATTTGATCGAAATCAAAAGACTCCAAAATTCCATCCACATGGAGTTTCTTCATGTTTTCTTTCTAATATAATTTAAATGGCGATGTCACTTCCTAAGTGATCTTTTAATCAATTGTCTTTCGACATTTTTAGCACTAGTTTTATGGATGTGATTTATCCAACGAGATTTGTAAATCATCCATATTTTATGGATTATGGTAATTATCTGAACTACCTGAAAAAATAAATCTTGAAGGCAAGCTTTGATATTAACGAGCAACATAACAACCCTTTATTTGTTCTCGATGAACATCATCACATATTCTTTTGCTAGTTACTTAGGCCATTGTAGTTCATAAATTGTGTTGTTTCGTATGACGATTCACAGCAACAAATTCAGTATCCAATACTCAAGAACTACATTGTTTAACAAGCAAAGAATACAGCCATAACACGTATATCCTCTATATACCTAAGCTGAACAATTCTAGTCTTTTCCTTTCTGCCAAATATTTCTTAGATTTCTCTTCCAGTATTTCTTTATCCTTTCAAAAGAATCTTATCAACATCAATAGTGGAGTCATACACATGACACATAGTCCAAAGCATGTATAGTTAAATACCAATGTCTTTGTACTTGCACTTTGAAGTAGATCACCAGCATCAAATGTTTGGTGTTCTTTCAAATTCCATTCTTTAGTAATCTTTTAGTGTAGTAAAAATTTTACCTACATCAAATATTCATCCTTATCATGGTCATGATCAAGCTACTTTAGCTTATAACGGTGAATTGCGAGTATAATGTTGCTCTCCAAAACCTTTTGGGGAATTAGGACGACCACGTCTTTAACCTTTTGCAAATTCTCATCAATTATGAGAACATGACTTTTGCCATATTATACTCTATCATGTTGCAATCAAAACTTCGTTTCAGATATCACAATATCTTTCACACATGATGGTTTTTTGAACAATTCTTTCAGCTCCCCGATAACCTTGATATTAAAACAATCTTTTGAAAATCAAGAATCATGGAGACAAACATGATATTTATATACTAACACTGGAATTGTTACTCTTGATTTAATACTAATTATTAAACTTCAAGAAGTAACCAGAACTTACTGAAAGTTTGCAATAGGACTTTTAAACTTTAGATTAACACATCAAAACAATACGATACTAGTCCGTAAAGTAACTTTCCAAATTCTATAGTTCTATTATCTCAATTATAACTAAGCGCAAGGCGGTAAATGGATGTCAATGACTACAACAACTATGCAAATTCACTTTGATTTAATTTGTGATAAATAGTGTTCAACTTTTAATCATATTGTTGTTGAAATCCCACTCAAAACAATATCCCTCACATTCTTTTAGTGATTACATGAACCAAATCTACTACACCAAGTCTGATCATCACGTGACATGATGTAGTTTCAAAGGCAAACAATCATCATGTTCATCATATCATCTATATGACTCATGCTTTATCTTTGGGTATTATGTGTTCCGAGACCATGTATGTACATGCTAGGCTCGTCAAGATTTAACCTCAGTTTCCGCATGAGCAAATCTGGCTTGCTCCCATTGTATACACTCGCAGAATCTAACACACCCGATCATCACGTGGTGCTTCGAAACAACGACCTTTGGTAACGGTGCCTACTAAGGATGAACACTTTATAACTTGATATTTTGTGATAGGGATCATCTTATAATGCTACCGTCGCAATCTAAACAATACAAGATGCATAAAAGGATTAACATCACATGCAATTCATAATATGTGATATGATATGGCCTTTCTTCTTGTGCTTCCAATCTCCATCTTCAAGCACGAACATGATCTCCATCATCACCGGCGTGGCGTCAAGGTCAATGGCACCGCTCCATGTTTGTCGTCCTCCAGCATAAACTATTAAAACTACTTTGAATAATAGACACGCAGTTCTTAACGAAATTTAAAAGACAACCATAAGGCTCCTGCCAGTTGCCGACTTACAATAAGGATCATTGCATACATCATATATAATCACAATCATGGCCATATCACATCACAGCACACCCCTGCAAAACAAAGTTAGACGCCTCTAATTTTTCTTTGCATGTTTTACATGGTTTGGGGTTTTCAATAAGTGTCGCTCTAACTTACGAACAAGAACCACAACGTTGATACTAGTATTGTCAATCACGCGTTGTAAATTTAATCTTCACTATGTTGGGAGAAATAGGCACCCGCAAAGTCACTTATGCAATAAAAGTTGCATGTCAAGCGTGGAGCAAGTTTTATGAACGATGTCATGTAAGGTTAGCCTGGGCCGCTTCATCCCACCTTCCTGCAAGATGCAAAGTACACAAGAAGCAATCGACAACAAAACATCAACGCCCACAATGACCATTGTGTTCGACTCGTGAAACAGGTCTACATATATACACGACTCTGATACCACTATAGGGGTTCGTAGCATGGAAAACAAAAAAATTCTATCGTATGAACACACACAAGCCAAGATCTATCTACAAGATTGTAGCAATGAGTCGATAGAGTACTAATGCTCTAAGATCCAAAGAGGTTAACGAGAGTAGATTCTCGTGGATGTTGTAGTCGTACACTTGCTGATCTCAAGATCGCGTAGACGATCCTTCTGGCGCTGCATTCCGGTAGCGCTTCTGCAGTCGGTCATACGTTAGGTACTCGATGAAGACTTTCCTATCCCTTGTTCCAGCAGGCAGCGGAGGTTGTAGTTCTATCCTCGCGATTCCGTCCGCACGACGGCGTGGTGTCGGAAGTAGAGGGAAGATCCCGCAGGGCTTCGCCTAAGCCGGAGGGAGTTATGGTCGAGTATTAGGGTTTCCCCGGCGATCTAGGGTTTAGAAGCCAGAGAAGAGGAGGAGGAGTCGGCGGCGACGTGGTGCGGCGGCGGCGCGGTGTGGGGAGGGAATAGTTTTGTGTCTCTTGGGGCACCCTCTCCCCTCTATTTATAAGAGGGAGGGCAGCTTGGGAGAGGGGAGTTTGAATCCTTCCCCAACTCCCTCTCCTAGTTGGCTTGTGGTGGACGAAAAGAAGGATTCTTTTCTTCATCCACCAGGATACATTGTCCTAGTTTGACTTTTCAAACTTGCCTTTTGACTTTCAATTTGGAGCTTAATTTATTTCTTACAAATGCCCAACCAAGTGACATAGGACATGATAAAATCATTCCACTTATTCATGACACATTCATGTACCCTTCCCCTTCCTGTCCGGTGAACCTTCTAGACCCTTCTAGATCATTCCGGTGAAAACACCGGAATCATTTCCGAACTCCGGAATTGGACTTTCCTTATATGAATCTTATTCTCCGGATTATTCCGGATCTCCTCGTGATATCCCGGATCCCATTCGAGACTCCGAACAACATTCGGTCTCCTTACTTACATTCCATATCTACTAAACAACATCGAATCCTTAAGTGTGCCTCCCTACGGTTCGTGAATTATGCAGACATGACCGAGACTCTTCTCCGATCAATAGCCAATAGAGGAATCTAGAAATTCATATGGCTCTCACATATTTCTACGATTACTTTGTGATAGAATGAACCATTTACATATGATACCAATTTCCCTTTGTCTCGCGATATTTTACTTATTCGAGGTTTGATCGTCGGTATCTCTACATACCTAGTTCAGCCTCGTTACTGATAAGTACTCTTTTCTCGTTCCCATGATATGTGATCCCTTGTGAGCCAGTCACATGCTTGCAAGCCAATTGGATGACATTCCACTGAGAGGGCCTAGAGTATATCTATCCATCATATGGATGGATAAATCCCACTCTTGATCCATGTGCCTCAACACATACTTTCCGAACACTCAATGCTACCTTTATAGCCACCAAGTTACGGTGTGGTGTTTGATGTCATCAAAGCATCCATCCGGTGATGGTGATTAGCATGATCTCATGGTCGAAGGATTTAGGTTACTATGTATCTGAAAGCTTATAGCAACTGAACTATATTAAATGACTTGATCTTTATGCTACACTTAACTATAGGAGTATGTCCATCACATAATTCTTCTAATGATATGACCTTGTTGTTAATAACATCTCAATGTTCATGATCAGGAAACCATGATCGTATATTAACCAACAAGCTAGTTTAACAAAAGGCTTTCATAGGGACTCTTACATGTTTACAAATAACACGAGTATTAATGTTTTTGGTTAATACAATTATAGCATGGTATGTAAACATTTATCATAAGCATGAAGATATGATAATGACCACTTTATTATTGCCTCTTGGGCTTATCTCCAACAACAATATGGTATCATATGTAAGGGCACAAATGCAAAGGGATTATCCCCATGACCAACACAAACCAACAATCAATTTGGTTAGCATAGAAGTTTCGGCATGACGACAATCCCCAAGCATTTCATTGCTTGACATTTGTAATCATTGACCAAAGCAATGAAAATACAATGATCTAAACAAGTCTGAGCATCAGAATAATTAGCACACAAATGGAAGAGATGGTGCTACTAAAATTCAGAGGATATGCACAACCAATTTTGTTGTACATACCATCGGGTCCCAATAGAACTCGATCTAGGATCACATTGTACTAGATGTCATCATAAGCTGGGTGAGATATGTGAGCCTCATATATGATGTGCACACAAAGGCGGAGGGAAGGACTCTGTACTACCTAGGGCAATGCACAACATTCTTTGTTATGAATGATTCAAGGAAATACAGATTCACCCCCGATCACATTTGGTAAAAGTTTTAATCATCGTCCAAAACTAAACGGAAAACACAAAATCATGCCTCATAGTTCAGAGAACATATAACAGAGAAAGTGGTGATCCTACCGAACCAAGTTCCATGATCTTGAATAGATGGCGGAACAAGGTTCTTAAGGGTCATCCCTTCCATTTTGTTGTGCTGCATATTTAATCATTGACATTCACCTAATTGAAGAACAAATATTTGTACCTCATAGTAGGCATCGTGTGTCCAAATTCAATCATAACAAGCCTGATTTGATGCAACTCATTGGGATCTTGGACATATAATGCTAGGTAATCATAGGCATTGAAACAGAACATGAACAATGAAAAAATCCCCAATTTTTTTATCAAGGAAACCCTAAACAGACCATCTTCCTAAATCTAGCCAGTAACAAGCATAGATCGAACCAATGTTTCAGTAGATGTAGTGCTTAAAAAGGCACCACATGCAACACAAGAACAACAAAGACCAAAACCTATCAAATCGATCGAAAGAACCACAAATCAATACAAATCTAGTATGCATGTCAATTATACACTCAAAACTAGACGCTAACATACAGATTTGCGCTGCTAAGGCAAAGAGAGGTGGTTTAAGGCCTTACCGCCATTGTTGCAAGTCAGGAGCACATGATGTGCCAAGGAAGAAGGTGTCACAGTCGTTGATCCCCTGCCGCCAGTAGAAGCACAGTGGTCGCCCTCGATCTACCGCCATGTGTTGTCCTTGCGGTGGTCTCAGATATGCTGGCGGTAGAGGAACCACCGATGGTGAGAGGGGAGAGAAGAAGGACAGATTGTCAATGGGAAGAGGGAGAGTGGTGAGTGACAGGGAAGGAGATTTATGGAGCATGTTCTCTATGAGCCGCGCGTCTCCCGCTCTTCTCCGCGCGTGCACCCGCGTGTCGACTTTGGCTCGCTTGGTTTGTCCATGCAAAAAACGACCAATTTTGGCGTTTCTAGCTGACCAACTTTTTGGCTGCTTTAAAACGGTGGATACGTCTATATATAGGACTCGTCTCGTCTCTCTCCCCCCCGGTCGATGACGGGGCTGGTCTCGCTACGCTGCCCTCCTCCAGGCCCCCTTCTTCCCCCATCACCATCAGCGTGCACCGCTAGGCGGGCCCTCTTCCTCCCGGCGGCGGCAGGGTGCGCGGGACGCCTTTGCTGGCAGAGGCGCTCCATGGCGGGTTCAGCGGGGTTGTTAATGGGCGGGGCGGCGACGAATCTGGCTCCTCCGAGCTTTGTGGCGGTGGGCAGCCCGGCAGGATGACGGGCGGGGTCACAGGTGCACCGACGGTGAGCTCCATAGGGGCATATCTGGGCCATGCGGGCCCCGTTCGGGGACCTCTGTCACTAGCAAGGTGGCAGGTGGTATACGGTCTATCTTGGCTGTGGTGCAGCGAAGACACCGGATCTGGGCCGGGCGGGCCTAGGTCGGGTGGTCACCCGACAAATCCCTCTTGGGGTGGCCCAGGGGCGGCACATAGGTGCCGTGTTCGCCGTGTTCGTCCCTCCTCGCCCTTGCGGGCCCAGGTGGTGATCCTTAGACCGGCGGTGGACTGGGAATCCCGGATGAGCACGGTGGAGAGAGCGCTACTGCTTGGTGGCAGTGGATCCACTGGCGGGCGAAGAGGTAGGGACTATTGCTAGGGTCGGCTGCGACGGTGACACCCTTGTTGCAGTGTGTCGGTGGGGCTTCACGAGTCTATTTGGGCTTGGCTAGACCAGAGAGGGCCTGGTTTGACCCCGCTGCTACATCCGGTCGGCTACACCTTTCGGTGATGGAGGTTGTTTCGTCCCGAAGTGTCATTGTATCATCGACCCTCGCCGAAGTTTCTTCTTCTCGGTCGTTCCAGTCTCGCTGGAGGTTGTTTCGGTGCTGCTTGATATGGACGCTTTAGAGAGGCTAGGAGAGGGGTGGAAATTCTTCGGTGAGCGCTCGTTTTCGTTGAGCCACTGTCGTCGGCTTTGTTTTCTTTTTCATTTTATATTTGTTTTTTTTTTGGCTGATGTGCTGTCTCACCCAGGGGCGATATCAATGGTGGTTATTATATTAATATAGCCGATACGAGTTCTCGACCCATCATCACATTTTTCAAATCGTACTTATTTCTTCCGGAGGTGCGAGAAACGGGCGGTGCCCCTAGCAAACACGCCCATACTAATTAACTTAGTGCCACCTCAGCAACAGTTGAGCACTAGCGACTGGAGCCCGAGGGAGCAAGATTGCAGTGCACTGCTGCTTGTCCTGCGGTGCCACAAACAAGCATGTCTGCTGTGCTTTTATAGCCAAACCTCTTATAATAAATATTTCTAGTACTAATAGCGATAGGATCTTTTTTTTTCCAGGTTGTGACAGCCTGCAAGCCCATGTGAGTATCACAGATAGCTCTAAATATCCTAGTCCAGCAGGTACCATGCACGGCTCAGCTCGAGTAGTTATAGCACTCAGTAAAGACTAGTACTATCAAGTGGGTGTGCAGCTAGATCTGTCCATTGAACTTTGTCATTTGGTAGCTCATCTTTCCATCGCCATTACTAAATGTCAGCTCGCTGGCATCTTGATAAATGTGAGATCTCTCCGCATCTACGAAATCAGTGGCCAGACTATACTAACATCAAGTCAAGTCAAGTCTTTGTTTCACATTCGGTTGTTCAAGTGTAGGCTCAGTGGCCAGACTATACTACCATCAAGCCAAATCTTTGTTTCACATTCTGGTTGTTCAAATGTAGGCCAAGTATCCAGGTAAATATGAAGATATTACAGGTATGTTTCTAGTAAATCGACCGAATAAACTAGCATCATCAGATACTTAAGAATGCACCATTTTGTAGATAAAAAACTTTTGTCCAACTTCAAATTAGCAAAGCCCACGAAGATCCAGATTACAATACCATGCCGTTGATACCAGTTTACAATAGAGACGCACGACAAAGAGAAAAAAGACACCCGAAAAAGAAAGAACGATCTAAAACTACAAGCTAAACTAAAGGCTTGAGATTCGTAGCTTGAGCTCCTCGCCTCATGTCAACGACTAAGTGCATAGGCAACAAAGAGATTGCTCGGTGCGCTTAATGCCACTTGTGTTGCTCTTGTCAAATAAAATTCTTGATTCTCACCCAATATGTATCACTTGATTGATCAGTGCCAACGGTAGGATTCATACCAACTGCACACCATGCTTGCATAGTAGTATGTCTTCTTCCCTGGTGTAGTAGGCTGCTCTTCTTCTCGGTCCATCAATCACGCCTTTACCATCCTCATCCACTTTATATGTATCTTTTTAATAATACACGTTTTTAATTCAGAAGTATTGTACGAAATTAAGAGTTTCGTTATCTAGCACATTGTTGGTCTGGCCCAAGCCGACTGTGCTTCAATCGGCCTGGGCCGCAACGATTGTGCAGTTGATGGGCAGCCCGCACGCAATCGGTCAGGAGCAAACCGATTACTCCAATTAAAAAAGGGAGACGGCCGGGGTGTGAAAAACGCATAGCGCGGAGGATGCAAAGTTTTGTTCTACTATTCTGTAGGACGAAAGCGAACCGCCACCGACACATTGAGCTAGTACTAATAGGAGTAATTGGAAAGTTCGAAGAATTAGACAAGGGACTCGGTGGATCAGTAGATCAGTAGATCAAGCCGGAGCAATAGTTCCAAGTTAGTATGAGCAAGATCAGCTAGCGTGAGGGTGACGAACGGATGGACACATGCACTCGGTTAGGCCGTGACTGATTTGGCCACTTGGCCAAGCTATTGGCTAGTGTAGCATTCGGCCGACGACCACTTGCAATCGGACTGCTCCTCGCCAAATGGAGTTAAATCGGTCAGGCCAGACCGAGTGATCCATTCGGCTAGGCCCAGGCTGACAATGCGCTAGATTTGTAAATTGCGAAATTCATGCAATAATTTCGAAAATAATTAAAAAAAGTGTATTATTTAAAAAAATCGCTATCTTGTTGAGACATGCACTCATGTGATTGAGACGAGCCAACATTGATGGTAGATATTAGAGTCTCGTCATCGACACTACATTGTGCCAACAAGACAACACTTCAATTTCTATTCGTTACATGCAAATCCCTCCTCCCCCCCCCACCCCCACCCCCACCCCCCCAAAAAAAGAGGAAACTCACCTTGCCGGTGTTAGGTCGAACACGTTGCGCGCTGGCGCTGGCACTTGCTGCGGTGGCGCTGGTTCTTGCTGCGGCGGAGGCGGTGCTGGTGTTTTCGCGGGAATTGGCTTCAGGGCATTGGTGGATGGAATCCCCCCTAGGGTTTCTGTCCTCCCGCTGGCGACGGCGTTGAGTCCTGGGCGATTGCGACTATGAGTCCGATCTGATCCTGTTCCCCGGCAAGAGTCCTCCTCGGAAGGCCTTTCTGGTTGTCCCTGAGGGTAAAGTGGCTTCTCTCGTCATACTGTAGGGCCCCTCGCGGAAGTGCTGCTAGGGTTTCGGTTCTTTCTGAGTATGGCAGGATCGCAATCTAGTTCCAACGCGGACAAAGCGGGTGGGGCGGCGGCTGAGGGCACGCTGCCTGCGCACGTTGGTGTGGATGATCTGGCTAAGGATGGTGCAGCCACAGTGGGGGCTGGCAGTAGCAATGGCATCGATTCCATGTTTGAGAATCTGGAGATCGGTGATGATGAGTTCAATGACTTGGTACTTGATGAGGTTGAAGGGGATATTCTGGAAAGTACTCGTTGGTTAGCTGTTGCGCGAGTCCATACGGTGAAGAATTTCAGCCATGAAGCCTTCTACCAACACATGTACTATGCCTGGAACTCTGCGAAAGAGATCGATATTCGCCCTGTAGGCGATAACAGGTTTGTGATACAGTGTTCGTGTCTTGGCGACTGGGAAAAAGTTACAGAAAGAGGTCCATGGCTGTTTCGCGAGTGGCCTCTGATCATTGCTCCGTATGATGGTTTTTCGGATCCTGATTCGGTAGAACTGGAATATATGCCTGTTTGGATACAAGTCCACAAACCTCCGACGGCGTATCGGAAGGAAGAAGTTATTAAGTTGCTGATTGATCGTACTGCTGGGAAAGTCACCAAAGTGGAGATGTCGCCTACAGGTGCTTTTCGTGGGGATTTTCTGCGGCTCCGCATTAATCATGATGTGTGTAAACCTCTTACCCGCTTTGTCTCAATCTCTCTAGGTGGGAAGAGGTTCACGTATGCAGTCAAATATGAAAAACTAGGACGACTATGTTACGTCTGTGGTCTAATTGGCCATGAGAGTAAGGAATGTGGGGATGGTATGCATGAGGAAAAGGACTTGAAATATGGCGATTGGATTTATGCTTATGGCCGAGGTCGTGGTGCTACTCCTGCTCGTGGTGCTGTCCGTGGTGGTTTGGGTGCTGGACGTGGCTCAGTTGGAGATAGGCCACACGTGAGAGGAAGAGGCGGATTTGGTGGTATCGTTGGTAGGGGAAGAGGTGGATATGACTGGCGTCTACACCCAGAACGGGATGGTGTGTTAGCGAAGGATCCTTCTGACAAGGACCTGGCTGATACTGCTACAAGTCCCGTCAAGATGCGTGACACTGTTATGACTGAGTCCGAGAAAATTGCTAAGAGGAACCTGGGTTCTGAATTTGAAGAGGAGTTGAATGATGTTTTTACTGCTCCTAGCAATGTAATGTTGGTGGATGGTGTGTCTGTTCTGGGTACTACTGCAAATGAGTTAAGCGGAGTAATTCCCAAGCGGCACAAAAATAATGATGGCACTTCCGTTGGTAGTGCAAACTCTGGATCGGTGGTGCCCTTCGGGACGACCGCCGGGAACAATGAATTGTCTTGGTTGGAACTATCGGGGTGCTGGGAACAAACCGACAGTTCGCGAGCTCGCTACTCTGGTTAGGAATAACCAAGCGAGTATTGTGTTCCTCTGTGAGACTAGGCAGAAGTGTGATAGAGTGTAGAGACTACGTAACAGGCTTGGTCTCAAAGGTTTTACGGGCTTTGATAGTGAGGGTTTGAGTGGAGGTCTAGCTCTATTTTGGAGCGAGAATATTTATGTGGATGTGCAGGAGGTGACGGAAAGGTACATTGATGCTCATGTTCGATTATCTCCGGAGGACCCGCTTTGGAGATTAACGTGTATCTATGGTGAACCTAGAACTGAAAACCGGCATAGCATGTGGACACAACTACAGGTTTTGAAGACCCATTCTGACCTACCTTGGTGTG
The DNA here is from genome assembly GCA_916181665.1 of Avena sativa. Classification (NCBI taxonomy): domain Eukaryota; kingdom Viridiplantae; phylum Streptophyta; class Magnoliopsida; order Poales; family Poaceae; genus Avena; species Avena sativa. The sequence goes on from OV702294.1 coordinate 43,344,440, forward strand.
TGTCGGGAGACTTTAATGAGGCGATGTGGCCTTTTGAACACTTCTCGGTTACAGCTAGAGGGGAGCAACAAATGGTTGCCTTCCGAGACATCCTTGAGGTCTGTGAGCTTACCGATCTGGGTTTTTCTGGGCTGCCGTACACATATGATAACAAGAGAAGTGGCCGCGCAAATGTGAGGGTGCGACTGGATAGAGCAGTGGCTTGCAATGGGTGGCGCGATATTTTTTCTGACTCTGGTGTGACACACATTGTCTCACCTTGCTCGGATCACTTACCTATTGTTCTCAGCTATGTAAAGGAGGAGGTGGCGAGGCATCGGCCAGTACGAAACCATTACGAAATAATGCGGGAACGTGATGCCAGTCTACCGGAGCGCATCGCGACGACATGGTCTGATGCTGCAGCGAAGCATAGTCTGGGAGATGTTCGGATGGGCCTGGGCAGGGTGATGGGTCACTTGGAGTCATGGAGTAAGCAATCGTTCGGCTCTGTGGCTAGGGAGGTTGAGAAGTCAAGGACAAGGCTCGAGGAGCTATTGGCGATGAATGCTGATCGACAAGAGATTCGTGTTGAAACTGATAAAATGAATGAGATGATCTATAGGGAGGAAATGATGTCGCTTTAGAGATCCAGAATTAATTTGTTACGTGAGGGTGATCGTAATACAATTTTTTTTCACAGGACTGCAGTGTGGCGTGCAAGGAAGAATAAGATAAATGGTCTGGAGGATTCGGATGGTACATGGCATACTGAAGCGGCGGCAATGAGAGGTATTGCTACGGATTACTTCTAAAATATTTTCTCTGCGGATCCAAATCTTATTCCAGAACCTGTTATCAATTTGTTTGAAGAGAAGGTCAATGCTGAAATGAATGTTAAATTATGTGCTGAATTTTCGGATAGAGAAATTGGTGATGCTTTGTTCCAGATAGGCCCTCGTAAAGCACCTGGACCAGATGGTTTCCCGGCACGTTTCTTTCATAGGAATTGGGGTGTTATGGAAAAAGAAATTATAGCTGCGGTTAAGGATTTCTTTACTAGGGGTATAATGCCTGAGGGGATCAACGACATTGCCCTAGTGTTGATTCCAAAGGTGGACAACCCAAGGAAGATAACTGAATTCCAGCCTATTAGTTTATGCAATGTAATATATAAGGTGGTATCGAAGTGTCTTGTGAATCGCTTGAGGCCAATCTTGGGTGACATTGTTTCTAAGGAGCAGAGTGCTTTTATCCCTGGTCGTCTTATCACTGACAATGCTCTGCTAGCTTTTGAGTGTATGCATCATATACATACTGAGAAGAATCCAAATAAGAGTTTTTGTGCTTACAAGCTGGACCTATCAAAGGCGTATGACAACGTTGACCGGGGTTTCTTGAGGCAGATGATGGAAAAGTTGGGCTTTGCTCACCGGTGGGTGGAGTGCATTATGACGTGTGTCACCACGGTGAGATGTTCTGTAAAATTGAATGGAGCCCTCTTGGATTCGTTTGCACCGTCACGTGGGCTACGGCAAAAGGTGACCCCTTATCTCCTTTTTTGTTCCTCTTTATCGCTCATGGTTTTTTGGCTCTTCTCAGACAAGGTGTTCAGTTGAATAATATTGAACCGGTCAAGGTGTGCCCTAGGGCGCCAGGTGTCTCACACCTTTTGTTTGAGGATGATACTTTGCTTTTCTTCCGTGCTCAGCAACATCAAGCGGAAAGTATTATGGATATTATCAATACATATGCTCTGGCAATGGGACAGCTAATAAAATTATGATATGTGTTCTATTTCATTTGGTGGATGTTGTCCAAACAATATACAAGAAGATGTGAAGAATATTCTGCAGGTGCAAGTTGATGGTGCACAAGAGAAATACCTTGGTCTCCCCACTCCCCAACATCGCATGCATAAGGGAAGATTTCAGAACTTGCAGGAACAATTGACCAAACGTATTCTGGGAGATGGCTACCCATCTCAAGGAGGCAGGGAGATTTTAATCAAAGAAATTGCATAATCAATTTCTACATATTTGATGGGTGTCTTCAAACTTCCTTTTTCGGTCTGTCATGATTTAACCAGGATAGTTCGTAATTTTTGGTGGGATCTCGTGATGGCAAAAGAAGAACGCAGTGGAAGGCGTGGGATCACCTCTTGAGACCCAAAGCTTGTGGGGGTATGGGTTTCCGCGACTTCAGAGTTTTCAACCAAGCCTTGCTCGCTCGACAGGCTTGGAGGCTTATTGTAAATCCGGACTGTCTTTATGCTCGTGTTCTCAAGGCGAAATATTACCCAAGGGGTCAGCTGCAAGACATCGTTTTCTCTGGAAATGCTTCTTCTACCTGGCAGGCAATTCAATACGGTCTGGACCGGCTGAAAAAGGGCATTGTGTGGAGAATTGGAAATGGCCGCCAAGTACGTGTATGGCGAGATCCTTGGATTCCAAGGCCTGATTCTTACCGTCCAATTACAAGACAGGGAGAGTGTCGCATTCGGCGTGTCTCAGAATTACTTGATGATCATGGCGCCTAGAACCTGGGCCTTCTTCGACAACATTTTATACAGGCTGATATTCAGGAGATTGTCAAGATCAGAACCTCCCCAGCGCACCACGATGATGTACTTGCTTGGGCTCCAACAAAGAACGACATCTTCACTGTCAAGAGTGCGTACTGGTTGGCGATGGATGAACGTCAACGGCCCTCTATGGGCGCCACTAGCAGGGCACCAGATGGCCATCGCGCCATCTGGACGACAATTTGAGGGTGCCCTGCCGCCCAAAAGGTACGCATCTTCGCATGGAAGCTTGCAACAAATGGTCTTGCCACATGGGATAATAAACACAAACGGAAACTGGAGATCACTGACATATGCATGTTATGTGGTGTTGAATGCGAGGACAACTTCCACGCTTTTTGCAGGTGTCCGTTGGCGCTAAATCTTTGGCGGGCGATGATGGAGGTCTGGCCCCTGCCGGACCCGACTACGGTGATCAATACTGGAGAGGAGTGGGTGCTCCACCTGTTGGACAACCGCTCGGAGATGGACCGTGCTAGGATCATCATGCTTTTATGGCGGATCTGGCATGTCAGAAATGAGGTGGTTCACTTCAAACCAGCTCCTCCGGTGGAGGCGTCACGGCGCTTCCTCTGCAGCTATTTAGAATCGATCACAACGATCAAGTTCTATCCCCAAGAGGACCACATCAAGGGGAAGGCGCCGGCCATTGAGTGCATGGTGCAGTACAAGAAGGAGAATGATGTAGCATCGTCGAGATTTCCAAAACGACGCTGGTCTCCTCCTGCGAAGGATTGGGTGAAGCTAAATGCTGATGGTTCTTTCCATTCTGAATCAGGCAGGGCGGCCATTAGGATGGTGCTGAGAGATGACTTGGGAGAGATTATTTTCTCTTCTTGTCATGCTTTGTTCTCATTCTCATCACCCTTGGAGGCGGAGCTTGCTGCGAACTTGCTCTTCAATGGAGTAACCTTCCATGCATAATTGAGATGGATAGTGTGGAAGCGGTGGCGATGATCAATGCGGAGGTGGAGAACAGATCACCTAATATTTTCTTGCTACATGAGATAAAGCGCCTGTTGGGGGAGATGAAAGGGTTTAAGGTAGAGAATATTCAGCGAGAGCAAAACTTGGTTAGTGATGCTCTCGCCAACCTGGGTCGAACGGAGACAAGGACTGCTATTTGGCTTCGCTCGGACCCCCTAGATATACCTAAACTCTGTAGGGAGGATTGTAATATTGGTGTTTAATTAATATAAATGCCAGTTTCACAACAAAAAAAAATGGTCAGGCCAGACTAAGTGGTCCATTCGGCTAGGCCCAGTCCGACAATGCACTAGATTTGTAAATTGCGAATTTCATGCAATAATTTTGGAAATAATTAAAAAAAGTGTATTATTTAAAAAAAATCACTATCTTGTTGAGACATGTACTCATGTGATTGAGACGAGCCAACATTCATGATAGTTATTAGAGTCGCGTCTGTTAGATGTATATATCTGTATATTATATTTCCCCCATATGTTAGGGGGCTTCCTGCATATTAGCCCTGTACCTGTACTATATATTGTGGCCTTTGGCCCCAGAGGAATACAAGTTGCATATTCCTGATATGGTATCAGAGCTAGGTTAGCCTCTTTCTACTCGCAACTTCGTCGCTCCAGCCGCCACCGTCCCTGTCGCCGACGGCCTTGCCGTCGTCGCCGCCGGCGGTCGCCGCCTGTCTACGTCCAGTTTCTGGCCGTCTGTCGTCGTCATCTGTTTCTTCTCAGTCTATAGATCGGATCCAGATTCGTTCAGATCTGTTTCTTCTCGATCAGAGCAAGGTCTCCACGAGCAAGGTCCACGCGGGATCGATCAGAGCAAGGTCTCCACATCGCGTCGGTGTCCACGCGCCGCGCGGGATCGACACACCTGCTCCCGCCCTTGGTCTCCACGCCGCCCTCGGTCTCCACAATCGGCTACCTGACGCCCTGCCGCTTGAGCGCTACCCTCCTCCACGCGGACGCTGTACACCCGCGTGACTCTCCACGAGCAAGGGCCTGCACTCCCCCACGTGCAACCCCCTAGTAAGGACCCCACGTGCAACCTCCTCAAACTCCCTGCCAGCCCTCTGCTGGCCCGCTGCAGGCTCTCTCAGCTGGCTCGCTGCTGTCACACGCCCGCTGCACGGCGGACGAAATCAGCTCTGATCGGATCTGCTGCCGGCGTCTTCTTTTTTTTCGTCGGATCTGAGCGAGTAAAAAAAAATTGAGCAATGTCTTCTGCATCGGGCTATGTTGCGATTCCTCGCTGCCCGGTGATCTTCGATGGCGCGAATTATCCTGATTTCGCTGCCTTTATGCGTGTTCACATGCGCGGTCTCCGTCTTTGGGGTGTGCTCTCCGGCGAGGTCTCCTGTCCGCCATGCCCCCTGCTCCTGTGGCTCCTCTTCCGCCGACGCCGATTGTTCTCGGCGCTGATGCTTCTCAGGAGGCCAAGGATGCTGCTCAGAGTGCCGATGATAGTGTTGTTGCTGCTTATGACCTAAAGTTTAAGCAGTACTCTGCTGATCTCGAGACCTATCGCCACGCTCTGACTGCCTACACTCAGTGGGTCGATGAGGATGCTCGTGCCGCTGCTGTCCTCACATCCAGTGTTCTGCCCCAGTATGATGCTGAGTTTATGAGTCTACCTACTGTTGTTGCTTAGTGGGCACATCTTCGTCAGCGCTATCAGCCGTCTGGGGATGCTCTTTACCTGTCTGTGGTTCGCCAGGAGCATGCTCTTCAGCAGGGTGATTCCACTATTGATGAGTTCTATACTCAGAGTGCTGCTATCTGGCGTCAGCTTGATTCTCTCCGTACTGCTGTTTGTGGCACATGCTCATGTTGCCAGATTGTGCGCTCGGATTTGGAGTTTCACCGCATCTATGAGTTTCTGTCTCGGCTCCACCAGGAGTTTGAGCCCCGGCGTGCTCAGCTGAATGCTCGTGGTCGTGTTCCGCTCTCTGAGGTGTTGTCTGAGCTTCGGGCTGAGGAGACTCGTCTCCGTGGTGCTGGTCTTCTTGCGGTTCCATCTGTGCTCGCTACCCGTGGTCCTCCTATGCCGTCTGCTCCCTCGCCTCAGTCGCGGTCCTCTGTGCCACCGCCGATACTACCCACTCCTCCAGGTCAGGGCCAGAGTTAGCACCAGCAGTCTCAGGGACAGATTCAGCACCAGCAGGCTCATGGTCAGGGTCGCCGTGGTTCTCTTTGTCACTGTTCTTACTGTAACAGGGATGGCCACACTTGGGCCACCTGTTATACACGGGACCCCAGTTTACGTCAGCAGCACCAGGCTCGTGGGCAGTCGGCTCCTTCCGGGTCTTCAGCAGTTGCTCTCTCTGATCAGGACATTATCAGGAGTCTTCGCGGTCTGCTTGCTGCTACAGGCTCTTCTTCGACGGGCTCTACTGGTTATGTGACTGATTCTTTAGGCACTGCACGACCACCACCTTCTACACAGTCAGGTACGTCTCCGTGGTATCTGGATTCTGGAGATTCCTTTCATATGACCTCTGAGTCTTCTTTTACGTCCGCTCTTCGTTCTCTTCCTTCTCTTGTCCGTATTTTTATGGCTGATGGTACTTCTCTTCCTGTTTCTAGTCGGGGCACCCTTTCTACTTCTTCTTTTTCTGTTCCTGATATTTCTTATGTCCCTCTTCTTAAGATGAATCTATTCTCTGCTAGCCAGCTTACTGACTCTGGTTGTCGCGTCATTCTTGATGCTGATTCTTGTTTTGTCCAGGACCGTCGCACACAGGCCCTGGTTCGAGCTGGCCCTCGCAGCCGTGACTCTTCAGGACTTTGGGAGTTAGACTGGCTTCGTGTTCCTTCCGCTGCCACTTCATCTGCCAGTTCTTCTCCGGTCGTCGCCTCTGCTATCAGCTCCTTTCAGCAGTGGCATCATCGTCTTGGTCACCTTTGTGACTCCCGCTTGTCATCATTAGTTCATCGTGGTCTTCTGGGGCCTGTCTCAGGAGATGGTCTTTACATTGTCAGGGCTGTAGGTTGGATAAACAGATTCAGCTTCCCTATCCTACTAGCGCGTCTGTATCTCAGCGACCTTTTGATTTAGTTCATTCCGATGTTTGGGGTCCGGCTCCTTTCGCTTCGAAAGGGGGCCATCGCTACTATATTTTATTCATCGATGATTTTTCTCGGTACACTTGGTTGTATTTTATGCGCTCTCGCAGTGAAGTGCTCTCCATATATCAGCGTTTTGCGGCCATGGTCCGTACTCAATATTCTACCCCCATTCGTGTGTTTCGTGCTGATTCTGCTGGTGAGTATATCTCCCAGATGTTGCGAGGTGTTCTTGCCGAGCAGGGCACTCTTGCTCAGTTCTCCTGTCCTGGTGCACATGCCCAAAATGGCGTTGCTGAGCGTAAGCATCGCCATCTTCTTGAGACCACTCGTGCCATGATGATTGCTTCTTCTCTTCCGCCGCATTTCTGGGCTGAGGTTGTCGCTACGTCGACTTACCTCATCAATATTCAGCCTTCTGCTGCTCTGCAGGGTGGTATCCCTCTTGAGCGCCTATCTGGACAGTCTCCAGACTACTCCATGTTTCGCTTGTTTGGTTGTGTTTGTTATGTTCTTCTTGCTCCTCGCGAACGCACCAAACTGACTGCTCAGTCTGTTGAGTGTGTCTTCCTTGGATACAATGATGAGCATAAGGGTTATCGCTGTTGGGACCCCGTTGGTAGTCGGATGCGTATCTCTCGTGATGTTACTTTTGATGAGACGCGTCCTTTCTATCCTCGTCCCACCGCTGGTACTTACCCGGTGGAAGATATCTCTTTTCTTCTCTTTCCTGACACATCTCCTTCTACCCCTATTGTGTCTTCTTCAGGATCTCCTCCCCCTGATGTCTCTTCTTCAACACCGTCCTCCTCTGCTCCGTCTAGTTCTCCTAGTTCTCCTCGTTCTCCAGAGTCTTCCTCTACTATTCCCTCTTCTTCATCGTCGTCACCTGCGTCGTCTTCCTCTGATGATCTTCCCTCTACTCGTCCTGTTCGTCAGCGTCGGGCCCCTAACCGTTACTCTCCTAGTCAGTACGGTCTTTCTGTTGCCTCCAAGCCGACTTCTTATCGGGATGCTGAGCATCATCCTGAATGGCAGCTGGCCATGGCTGAGGAGATTGCTGCGCTTGAGCGCACTGGCACCTGGGATCTTGTTTCTCCCCCTCCCGGTGTTCGTCCTATCACGTGTAAGTGGGTCTATAAGATTAAGACTCGCTCTGATAGATCTCCTGAGCGCTATAAAGCGCGTCTTGTGGCTCGTGGTTTTCAGTAGGAGCATGGTCGTGACTATGATGAGACCTTTGCTCATGTGTCTCATATGACCACTGTGCGTACTCTTCTTGCTGTTGCTTCTGTTCGTCACTGGTCTGTGTCCCAGCTTGATGTTTAGAACGCCTTTCTCAATGGTGAGTTGAGTGAGGAGGTTTATATGCAGCCTCCTCCTGGGTATTCTGTTCCCGAGGGGATGGTTTGTCGTCTTCGACGTTCTCTTTATGGCCTCAAACAGGCCCCTCGTGCCTGGTTTGAGCGCTTTGCTTCTGTAATGACTGCTGCTGGTTTCTCCCCTAGTGCTCATGATCCAGCGTTGTTTGTTCATACTTCTCCTCGTGGACGCACTCTTCTTCTTCTCTATGTTGATGATATGATCATTACCGGTGATGATCCTGAGTATATCGCCTTTGTTAAGGCTCGTCTTCGTGATCAGTTTCTTATGACTGATCTTGGTCCTCTTCGATACTTTCTTGGGATTGAGGTTTCCTCCACTTCTGATGGCTTTTACATCTCTCAGGAAAAGTATATTCAGGATCTTCTTGCTTGTGCTGCTCTTGGGGATGAGCGCACTGTTGCGACTCCTATGGAGCTTAATGTTAAGCTTCAACTTACTGATGGTGATCCTCTATCTGATCCGACGCGTTATCGTCATCTTGTTGGGAGTCTTGTTTATCTTGCTGTCACTCGTCCTGACATCTCTTATCCTGTTCATATTCTGAGTCAGTTTGTTTCTGCTCCTACCACTGTTCACTATAGTCATCTTCTCCGTGTTCTTCGTTATCTTCAAGGTACGATCACTCGTCGCCTTTTCTTTCCTCGTTCCAGCTCTCTCCAGCTCCAGTGCTATTCGGACGCTACGTGGGCGAGTGATCCTTCGGATCTCCGTTCCCTTTCTGCTTACTGTGTGTTTCTTGGTGGTTCGCTCATTGCTTGGAAGACGAAGAAACAGACAGCGGTTTCCCGTTCGAGTGTTGAGGCTGAGTTGCGTGCTATGGCCTTGTTGACTGCTGAGGTGACCTGGTTACGGTGGTTACTTGCGGATTTTGGGGTCTCTCTTACCACACCCAGTCTAGTTTTGTTTGACAGTACAGGTGCTATTAGTGTTGCACGTGATCCGGTCAAGCATGAGCTTACCAAGCATATTGGTGTTGATGCTTTCTATACACGTGCCCAGGTGCAGGCTCAGGTTGTTGCGCTTCAGTATGTGCCTTCAGATTTGCAGTTGGCGGATTTCTTCACAAAGGCACAGACCAGAGCGCAGCATGATTTCTTACTCTCCAAACTCAGTGTTGTGGATCTACCATGAGTTTAGGGGGGGTGTTAGATGTATATATCTGTATATTGTATTTCCCCCATATGTTAGGGGGCTTCCTGCATATTAGCTCTGTACCTGTACTATATATTGTGGCTTTTGGCCCCAGAGAAATACAAGTTACATATTCCTGACAGCGTCATCGACACTGCATTGTGCCAACAAGACAACACTCCACACACACACACCACCCACCCCAAAAAAAGGAAACTCACCTTGCGGGTGTTCGGTCGAACACGTTGCGCGCTGGCGCTGGCACTTGTTGCGCTGGAGGTGGCGCTGGTTCTTGCTGCGGCGGAGGCGGTGCTGGTGTTGGCGGGAATTGGATTCAGTGTGTTGGTGGATGGAATTGGCCCTCGCCCGTGTCGCGTACGTTGCCCCACCGGTCTTCCTTTTCTTTACGCCGGCGCCCGCCGTAGCCGCCGGTCTCTTGTGGGCGGTGTTCCTAACCTTAGTGGGCGGAGGCGGTGGGTAGGAGCCGTGGTAGTTCGATGGCCGTGGCGGCGCGAACAGGAAATGTGGGCCTCAAAACATTGATATGAAATGACCACAGCACAACGCGCTGGAGTTTGGAGTCTCCCCTTGGTGGAAGCACTGATACTATTCCTGTGGACCGCACCAAATAAGGAAAAAAAAAGTACTCAGTACGGTCAATATTAGTTGTCACTAATTTAGTATATAGTTGTCCAAGATCAGCTAGAAATAATCTGGATCGAAGGGCGTATTATTTTTCAACAATTTTTTAAGTAGTAGTAAAATAAATAGAAACCTTTCGAACATGATTTTAGAAGTACTATTTTTTTGCGAAATAGATGTACTATTGTTAAAACATTCAATAGACTTGCTTTACAACAAATAGACATTTGATGTGCCATCACGCTTGCAAACCATATGTGAGGTAGCACGTAGCTGAGCACGAACTTGGTATTAACATATAGGGTGTGTTTGCTTGCTCGTAGCCTTTTTAATTTGGTAGGTCATCTTGGTATTAACATATAGGGTTGTTTTTGGTATACGTAGTACATATTTTATACTATCTATTTCAAAAATTCCAGGATTTTTTTGAATGGGAAATGAGAGAGTACTAGCTCACCTACATAAGCGCGCCGGCGGAGTAATTTGAAACAGAGGGAGTAATTGCCAGCTAGTTGGCATGCATCTTAGTAACTGCGAGATCTGTCGGTATCGACGACATCAATGGCCCATCCTGGCTCTAATGTTTCGAGGAATTAAACGAGCACTAAATTCCACGTAGATGCCGACGAAATTGACTGAGCTAATACTGCTGGTAGATGCCTTCGCCCTACATGTTTATCCTTGTCTAGATCCACACTCACTGGATGAGGTTGAACTAAGAAGAAGGGGAAAATGGGGAAGACGACCTAAGCAAGCAAGGTTAGCGAAAGAGGGAGAGTGAGTGACCGTGAGGACCTGGATATGAGCAAAGTTGATTTTTTTAGAACTTTTCCTGCCTTTATTCAGATAGTTTAAACAATTTACAAGCAAAATTAAACGCTCAGCTTCTTTGTCCCATTCTCTACCTTCATGGCAATATGTCGCTTCCATCGGCATGGTCTTCTCCTTCACTTCACTCAGTACAGTGCCAAACAATGTGATGCAATATGGACCGGTCTCAGTTGGAGATCGGCAGCCAAGTCCAACACCTCTCGACACCCCATTGCTTCCAGGCATCCAGCGTGGGTGTATCCATCAAACACCACTATTCCCTCCGTTTCAAAGAATGTGGTGTACTCCATGTTTTTTTAAATAAAAGACAATATGTATGCAATCTACTACTTCCTCCATTTCAAAATATAAGATGTTTTAGATTTGTAAAGCAAATGTATCTAGACTTCTTTTAGTGTTTAGGTTGAGCTTCACAAAGATAAAACATCTTATATTTTGAAATCGGAGGGAGTACAAACCTTCTCGATGTTGTGACGCGATGAACGTTCCTCATTCCGTGTAGAGCCTCCTCCTCTCGGTTGTGGCAGACGAGAGTCAGGTCCATCTTGGCCTTCCAGTGCGCGCTCAGTCTGGATTTTAGAGTTTGTCTGAATTCCCTTCCAAAAAGTGCTTTTATTGAAGAATATGCATATATAGTGCAGTTCTTGTTTTAAAAAAATGGGAAAAACCCCTGGCCTCTGCATTGCCGCTGAAGGGGTGTTGGGGCATGTGGGCGGCCGTGGAAGGCATTTTTAACTTGAGTTAGAACTGGTTGTACATGGCCGGCCGCTGAGGAGATGCGTGCGGAAGCTGTTCGGGAGCGGACGCAGAGGAGGGACAGGAGGTGCTGACGTTCTGATCCGGGCGATTGCGATAGTAAGGCAGACAGGCCCGATCTAGGGCAGTGGCTTGTGTCGCGGTCCGGCTCATTGGCCATCTAGGTGCAATGGCATGCCCATGACTGCTTGCATCTTGCTCGGGCATGCATAAAGTCGGAGGCAAATGGCACCATTGTGGGGTGTTGTATCCTTCCATCGACTACGATGAGGAAGTTCGTTGCAGAAGTGGGGTGGCGTGGCTAGATGTGCAGCCGCGACGGGGTATAGTGAGAGAGGCCGTGGAGACATTGTCGATGGAGGGTTGTTATGGTGTGTGGGCGGCTGGCCGAATCTTGTGTTGGCATGGTTGAGGTTTTCGGTGAAAGCCACACTCCGGTTAGAGTTGAACTCGCACGTATATTAATTAAGAACTTTATCAAAAATTAATTGCCGACATCCCTTCTCCTCCTGCACCCGCGCGGCGGCGCCGCGCTGGGCGGCCTCCCCTCCCCGCCGAGCCCTCCCTTCCGTGGTCTCTCCTCCCCGCCTCCGCCGCCACCCGGATCGTCGCCAGGCAAAGACCTGGGGGGCGTGGCGGCGGCGTCCCTGATCGCGATCTGGCGGGAAGGCAGCAGCGTCCGTCCCGGCTGGTTTGGTGGCGGTGTTGCGGCGAGCGGCGGCCGGTGATCCTCGGCCCAGATGGTGGCAGGCGGCGGCGGGGATCTGTGCCTAGCCGCGATCTGTCCCGTCCGTTGGCCTCGACGCCGACGCCCAGGCGACCCGGGCCTTGTCCGTGACACTAGGGCGCTTGGGGAATCTGCCCCCGACATGGTGGTGGTGGCCTTCTTCTCCGTCGGAATGGTCGGCCGGGTGGTCTTTCCGTCTTGCGGCGGATCCTGCTAGTTTCCGGCGGGTGGCGTGGGGGCTGCTGGCTCGGTTTCATTAAAGGAGGTGGTCCTGAATCCCTCTCAAGCCAAGACGATGATCTACCAGATGTTGGTCTCCATTGATCTGGTTTCTGTGCCGTGTTCCGGAAGGCTCCACCGGCGAACTCCATAAGTGCTATCATGTTGTGAGTTTGTTGAAAGGATTGAATTCGGTCGTACACACCTATCCTGACCGTTTGGTTTCAGAGGGTGTGCTCCGAAGCTTTGTTGGATATTATTATCATGGGGTATGCTCTTGTTCCATGGTGCTAACGGAGAAAGCCATGGAGACCGAGCTCTGAGGACAGATAATGGTGGTTCGAGTCTGAGTGGTGACGAGGAATTGGCTAGGTGACTTGTGAATTGGAGCAGTGGCATGCAAGTGGGTCATGCAAGTGGGGACGACTGCACATGAGAGGTTCATGGTCCTACCTCTCATGATGAAAACCCAGGGTCTAGCCTTAATTGGTTGTGCCTGACAATGGCCTTGTTGAAGATATTGTTTTAAGAGCGTGGACTTTCTTCAGGGTGAAAACCTAGATCTTTGATCAGACGGTGATGGTGTTTGTGCACTGTTCCCTTCTTGGAGGCGTCGTTTTTGGAGAAGCTGGACTTCTGCTGCTGTCTTGGTGGTGATAGTAATGTTGTTTCAAGGAATGAGTCACTGTAGCGGGACTTTTTTTTTTAATTTTTTTTTTGATGTGTGCATCCGTGTGACCGCTAGGACAATACGTAGTTGCAGAGGCTGGATGTAATTTATATCCTCTGATATTAATATATGCTCCTTTTCAAAAAAAAATCAAAAATTAATTATCTCGATTAGTGGGAAATCGCTCTGGCTAGCTGACAGATTACTTCACCCTACATGTGACCAGATCCGTTTTAATCGCCTAACTGAGTAGTACTGGCGTATTGTTTTTGGAGGAAGCATGCATGTTGCCTAAAGCTATTACAGCTATCTGCCATATACTCACATGGGATTTCAAGCTCTCACCAGTTGAGAAAAGCTATTAGTGTATGTTCCCTATTCGCTATAAGAGCACTCCAAACTTGCGTGTTTGCGGCACGGCAAGACAAACCATACACGGCATTCTTGCTACCTCAACACATAGATCTAGCAGCTGTTGCGACCGGAGAGAGATGGCTGATACGGTGCTGAGCATGGCTAGGTCCATGCTGGGCGGCGCCGTCAGCAAGGCAGCCTCTGCTGCCGCTGATGAGATGAGCCTCCTCATGGGTGTGCGCAAGGACATATGGTACTATGTTTTTCTAGAACTTGGTTTGTTTAGATTGTAGTGCACCGTCTAGCTAGCCTATTAAATCCATTTTTCTTTTATGAAATCCCTAGTAGTGGCTATATTATGCTTGAAGCAAAATTCAATGTTTTATTCCACTCCGATCATGGACCATGCGTGTTTTAAGATTATTTTTGACATTTGCTTGGTAGGTTCATCAAAGACGAGTTAGAGACGATGCAGGCGTTCTTGGTGGCTACTGAAGGAATGAAGGAGAAAGATATGCTACTCAAGGTGTGGGCGAAGCAAGTAAGGGACCTGTCCTACAACATTGAAGATTGCCTTGGTGAATTCATGGTGCATGTGGCAAGTCAAAGCTTGTCGCGCAAGATGATGAAGCTCAGAGATCGCCATCGAATCGCCATGCAGATCCGTGATCTCAAATCAAGAGTTGAAAAAGTGAGCAATAGGAACACACGCTACAACTTGATTGACAAGAACCAAATCCTCTCCAGAGCTGTTGAGGAGAGAGAGTCTTGCATGGAAGATATACGCAACCAGTCAGGTTGCAACATCGATGAAGCTGAACTTGTGGGATTTTCCAAGCCCAAGGAAGAGTTGATAAAGCTTCTAAATGTGCATGCCGGAAATGGCCCGGCTCAGGTAGTATGTGTGGTTGGCATGGGTGGTCTAGGTAAGACCACTCTTACAAGGAAGGTTTATGAAAGTATCAAGAACTTTTCATGTTGTGCTTGGATCACTGTCTCGCAGTCATTTGTCAGGATGGATCTTCTCAAAGTTCTGATCAAAGAACTTTTTGGAAATGAGGCATTGAAGAAGCAACTTGAAGGGGATGTAGTGCGAGAAGAGAACCTTGCCAACTACCTCAGAAAAGAGTTACATGAGAAGAGGTACTTTGTTGTTCTTGATGATTTATGGAACTTAGATGATTGGAAATGGATCAAAAGTGTTGCTTTTCCTAGTGATACCAATAAAGCTAGTCGGATAATGGTAACAACACGAAATGTTGGCTTAGCTGAGGAGTGTACATTGGAATCTTCTAGATCACTTGTCTACCACCATGAGCCCCTAAAAACAGATGATGCCATAAAGTTGCTTCTAAGGAAGACTAGGAAAAATGAGGAAGACATGAAAAATGTCAAGGGCATGAAGGAAATAGTTACTAAGATAGTAAAAAAATCTGGCCGCTTACCCCTAGCCATACTCACGATTGGAGGCATGCTTGCCACAAGAGTGATTGACGAGTGGCAAAGTATTTATGACCAGATCCCATTAGAGCTAGAGGGTAACCGAAGTCTTGATGCAATCAGGAAGATGGTTACTCTTAGCTACAACCACTTGCCTTCTCATCTTAAGTTATGTTTTCTGTATTTAAGCATATTTCCTGAGGATTTTGAGATCAAAAGGAGACGTCTAGTTGATAGATGGATTGCCGAGGGGTTTGTTATCGCCAGGTTTGGGGTGAGTGTTGAGGATATTGGGAATAGTTACTTTAAGGACCTAATCAACCGAAGCATGATCCAGCCAGCAAGAGTGAATATAGAAGGAACTGTGAAGAGCTGTCAAGTTCATGATATCGTTCGTGATGTCATGATCTCAATTTCTAGAGATGAAAATTTTGCATGCTCGACATGGGACAATCTAACTGGCATAGGAGGTGAGAACTTCCGTCATGTGGCAGATCAAGGTAGTAAGTGCCAAAATAAAAGCATGGATTGGAACCATGTACGATCATTTACTGTGTTTGCTAAGAGACCCATGGCGCTAGCACATTCAGTTTGTTCGCCTAACTTTAGGATGTTGAGAACCTTGGATTTAGAGAATGCCCGGTTTGAAATAACACAAAAAGATGTGAACAACATAGGGTTGTTGCGTCATTTGAAATATGTCAATGTTCAAGATGATTGGGATTCATATGTTTACAAGATCCCAAGATCCATAGGGAAAATACAAGGGTTGCAGATTTTGGACATGAGAAATTGTTATATTCCATCACTACCAACTGAAATCACTAAACTACAAAGCCTCCGTAGCCTCCAAGTTTGCAAAGGAAGAAGGAATACTAATTTGTACACCTATTACCCTATGATGTGGTTCTTTTCCATTGTTTGCATGCCTATTGTGTTCACTCCTTTACTTGATCCGGATATGCGTAGGCTATTTATGATGGAATTTCACATGTCCTGGACTGGCCGTTTGTCCAACTCTGCAGGCGTGAGAGTGCCTAGAGGGATCAACAACCTAAAGGAGTTAGAGATACTAGAGGTTGTGGACATTCAGCGGACTAGTAAGAAAGCAGTAAAAGAGCTTGGGGAGCTGGTAAAGCTAAGAAAGTTAAGTGTTACACTAGGGAGAAGCAAGGAGAAGAGCAAGATACTTTGTGAATCCATTGAGAAGCTCACTTCCCTCCGCTCTCTTCATATTCATTTCTGCTATATTTCTCAGAGAAGCGGTGCCTCGCTCAAGTGCTTGCATTCAATTTCCTCTATCCCACCTCTATTGAGGAAGTTGAAGCTAGTTGGTAGGCTTGAGAAGATGCCTGGCTGGTTTGGGGATCTGGCAAATTTGGTAAAGATTCAGTTAAAGTTTAGCCATATGACGGATGGAGATAAAAGCATGAACACACTAGGTGCACTGCCCAAGCTCAAGCACCTCAGTATTTTTTGGGGGTGGAATATAATATACGGCATAAACTGGTTTTTAGAGCGGATACCTTCAGAAAACTGAAGCAACTTGATATTTGCGCTTGGGAGCAACTGAGAGAGCTTATATTCGAGGAGGACGCTTCGCCGGACTTGGAAAGGATAGAAATCGGGCACTGCAGGCTGCAATCAGGGATTACTGGTATCAAAAACCTTCCAAGCCTCAAGGAAATTTCACTTGCTTTCCTTGCTGAAGTGGCGAGGCTTGGTTTTTTGAAACGTGAAATGGACGCACACCCCAACAATCCTATTCTGCGGCTGGAGAAAGCCTGGAGCAAGCACGACCTGGATCATTCCGTACAAGCGGAAGAAGGAACGGAATCATCTCTCCAACCCGAGCCAGCAGCATCGGCGGAGAGCCCAGACTTTCAGGCGCCGAGCGGAAGCGACAGGTCAGCTAAATTCTCTACCGTTTACTCAATAGAAATACTCTGTCCATCGACCGATGATGTTCATTATTATACGCTTATTACAATCCATCTCTCCTCTCCTCTGTTTCACGTCTCTTAACAGTGAAGATGATCTACGGTGAAGGCGACGAGTTTCTAGCTGACGAGTTTCCGTCTCTTCTGCTTTCGGTTCGCTCGTCTCTTTACCGAGTATCTTTGCTCTGCGCATGCCGCCTCGGAGTCCCTCACCCTCACGTTGCTGCCGCCTTCCGCCATATTGAACAACCTGCTATCATGCATGTACAGGCTCCATCAAGTCTCACTCTGCTTTTTTCGCTCCATTCAGTATGGGTTTCTCACCATGTTTTTCTCTCTCTAATAACAGGACGTGTTGCCCGTTCCCACTTGTCGCTGATGGCCAGGATTATATGGCCCTCGTTTTCTGTGTCCGTTGCTCCTCATTTGCTTCTTCGAATCTGCTGCCTCCACATCTGACTCGATGCAGCTGGTACCACTCAAACCTAGCTACTTCGATTTATTTTATTCCATTCCATCTGATTTCTTGCAACCTAGTTCTGACATCTTTGAGCTTTAGTCCACTTTGTAGCAAAAAATACCATATAGACTCTATTTTTAGTGTTCAGAATGGTAACATATTTGTTCTGTCACAGAAGCTGGAGTAACTATGCTGGATGAGTCTTGAGCAGGGAGCTTCTCAGGGAGCTGCCATGCCAAGAATACTGAACAACGTTCACAGTGCCTCAACGGTCATCCAAACGCCTCCGAAGCGTGAACCGTGAAGTTATCATCCTAATAACCGGTGAGTTCAGAAAGCAGCATCCCTTTTGTAGTTATTTGATATTTCTGAGGTTGTTTTCAGCTAGTGAACACATAAAAATTGCTGATGAAATAACCGCATGGATACTCTTTACATGTGTTTTCAGCTGCGTAGAGGACGCGGCCTATGCCCCGCCGGATGAAACTGCCATTGGTCTGCACATTGTTATGCTGCAGTTGGTCGTTGCATTCATCTTCCCATGTTCGCCGCTTCTGGCCTCTGATATGGTGCGAGGTGAAGCAGACAAGATATAACCTGATGTTCCTACGCTATGAATGGGAGGGAGGATTCAATGTTTCAGAGCGAAGCTGGCTGAACACCATTTTCGAGCTGATGTTCCAAGTTCTTCCTCTCCGCAAACAGAATATATGCAGCCACAACAATGAATTGCACGCCAAGATGCCACGGCTCATCGATCTCTGTGAGTGGCTGATTTGCGATCAAGTCTCTGTGCCATTATGTGCAGACTAAGTAATGTTGTGTTTTCCACCCATTATGTGTCAATGTCATAGTGTCAGTGTGTTCCACTGTTTTTCTGTTGAAGATACTCTTTGTATTTGTGTTCTGTACCCATAAATATCATAATGTCGGTGTGTTCTCTACACTTAAAAAATATAAGAGTTGGTGTGCTTAATTTGATGTTTATAAACAGATGTTGGCCGATATTTTTTCAAAGGATGTTGTGTGTGCTTTATTTGCTTGACTCGATGTTGTATCCACACTCTTGTGTTGTGTTCTGGTCTGAGGATTGCAGTAGAGTTTCACACCCTACTTGTATGTACACTACTATGACATTCTTAACTCCGAAGAGTGAACATTTAATGGTTGCAGGAACATTTTGTGGTGTATAGTTTACAGGCGTGTTTGAATTCTAGTTATCGCTAAAATATAATGTCATTTTTCACTCTGGAGACTGGACATTTTGTGGTGTATGTTTGCAGGAACATTCAGGTACAACCAGGACCAAGAGCAGGATATACAAAACAGAAGATGCTTAGCTCAGGCCATGCCTCAGACTTGTGATGAATCAGCAACATCTGTCTTTCGCTGCTTCTCACTCAAGCGCGAATATTGTGTTCTCTGTGCGGCAGAGGCTGCAAAACCAACAAACAGCGCAGGAAAACCACTTTCGTTGGTGGACTAACCATAATCTATTATGCTACAAGCAAGCAGTGTGTATCATTCTCCTATCAAAGATAAGGATCTGATGCAATGGATCGAAAAGGAACATAAACATGTAATCTATTTGGAGCTTCCGCGCCTAATAGTACTGGATCATGTTCGTTGCTGGCTGGACATGAATGTAGTCAGCGTACGCGTAGGGTTAACAACATGGGAAATAACATTCGCTGAAAGTGTTCACACCTTGAAGAGAAACAACCCTGAAAATAGTGGTGCCATCATATGATAGACATCGTGCCAATTAGGGCATAGTAAGAGCATAAGAAAAGAAGAGGGGAATTTGTAATAGACTGCCAGATATGCACTTGTTCAATATACAAGCTTTGATCTTTTCTTTGTTATTTGCTGCTTGATTTCTCCTTGCTTTTAAGTCCATAAATACGTCCACTTTTTAGAATGTTATCCAAATATGTCCACTTTGAGTTGTAGCCTAAAATTCTCACTTTAATATAGAAAATTGTTTATCGAATGTGTTTTTACCTACATACTAATTCACAAATCTGAAACATCTTATATTTTGAAACGGAGGGAGTAGGTTGCAAGTAATAAGATGGAATGGAATAAAATAAATCGAAGTATGTTTGAGTGGTACCAGCTGCATCGAGTCAAATGTGGAGGCAGAAGATTTGAAGAAGAGCAACGGACACAGAAAACGAGGGCCATATAATCCTGGCCATCAGCGACAAGTGGGAACGGGCAACACGTCCTGTTATTAGAGAGAGAAAAACATGGTGAGAAACCCATACTGAATGGAGTGAAAAAAGCAGAGTGAGATTTGATGGAGCCTGTACATGCATGATAGCATGTTGTTCCATGGCGGAAGGCGGACGTGAGGGCAGGAGACTCCGAGGTGGCATGCAGAGCAAGTAAACCGAAAGCAGAAGAGACAGATCACCAGCTAGAACCTCGCCGTCGTCACCGTAGATCATCTTCACTGGTAAGAGACGTGAAACAGAGAAGAGAGATCGATTGTAATAAGTGTATAATGAACATCATCGGTCGACGGACAGAGTATTGCTACTGATTAAACTGTAGAGAATTTAGCTCGGCGCTTGCGAGTGTCGGCTCTGTGTCGATGGTTGGAGAGATGATTCCGTTCCTTCTTCTGCTTGTACGGTCGTGCTCGCTCCAGGCTTCCTTCAGCCGCAGAATAGGATTGTTGGGGTGTGCGTCCACTTCACGTTTCAACACACCAAGCCTCGCCACTTTAAGATCGTAACCAAATGAAATTTCCTTGAGGCTTGGAAGGTGTTTGATACCAGTAATCCCTGATTCCAACCTGCAGAAATTGATTTCTACCTTTTCCAAGTCCAGCGAAGTGTCCTCCTCGAATATAAGCTCTAACTGTTGGAAGCTAGCGCAAATATCAAGTTGCTTGAGTTTTCTGAAGGTATCCGCTCTGAAAACTAGTTTCTCCCCGGCATGACACTTCCAACCAATACTAAGGTGCTTGAGCTTGGGCAGTGCACCTAGTGTGTTCATGCTTTTATCTCCTTCCGTTCCTACGCAGCGGGCTGCGACGCCGGTGTCCCAAGCTGCTAATGCACAGGTGGTGGCTTCGTCGACCGGTCCGCAACCAAGGGCTCCCCAACCATCTGCTTCGATATCTTTCGCTGGTGGCATGCCGCAGCCGCCCCCGTTCGTTGGGTTTCCTCCGGGTGTCGTCTTCAGACCTCCGGCGACGTATTATGCCGCCGCACAAGGGAGCCAGCCGCAGCCGCTTCAACCTCCGTATTGGGGACCGATACCGCAGTTTGCTGGTGGTCAAGGGCCGGTGCCTGGTGGACGCATGCAGGGAATGTTCAGCCAAATTCCTTTGTTGCAGGGGCTGTTTCGTCAGGGGTGCCGGTGCCGAAGAGGAAAAAGAAGAAGAAGCCGGTGCAAGGTGTGACGCAACCTCACTTTGCGCCTGGAACCAATCTGCAGCAGCCTCTGAATTTTCAGCAAACTACAATGGCTGGACAGCAGCAATTTGGGTATCCACTTGGTACGACCGCTCCTGTTTCACCATCTTTTCCACCTACTAGTCAGTTTCAAGGTAATTTGAATAGTAATCAGATCATTTTAATTCTGCTGTGGTTGATGCACCTGCTGCTGCGGAGGTTGTGCCTGTAACAAAGAAAAATAAGAAATCGGTTAGGTGCTGGAAGTGCGCTGTGGACACTCATGCATCCAAGGATTGCAAAGCTACACATTACTGTTATTTGTGATGTCAAGTATCACCCAACCTTGAGGTGCCCTGTGTTGAAACAGCCGAGACCAAATGCTTTTATGACTGGGATTGGACATGACAAGACTCTGTTTGCTCAGATTCCTGACAGTGTGGTCCGTAGAAATTTGGAGACTACTCAGACACCTATTGTTTTGATCAAAGTTACAGGAGATGCAGTCTCAGCTGATGTGGTACAACAATAGATTCCCAGAAGGTGTCCGTTACAATCACAGTGGAAGTGGGAAGCTTTATCTTATGAGAATAATGATTACTTGGTAAGCTTTTCTTCGTTTGAGGTGCTAGACAGAGTGGATGGCAGCCAGTTCTCGATGCCCCTGGGTAAGACACAACTTGCCGTTTCTATTTTCAAGACTCACGAGGTTCTGCACAAGATAATCCTTGAACAAGTCTGGGTGCATGTTGAGGGGGTTCCGCATTCTCTGCAGACTTTTCTTGGGCTTTGGGTTGTTGGTTCTCTTATGGGTACTACCTTGGATGTGGATCTTCTGAGCCTCCGTCGGCGAGGTGTCGTCCGTATCTTTGTTGCTATGTGCGATATTTCTGTTTTCTAGAAGAAGAAGGATGCTTTAGGTTTCTTCCTATTATCTGACGTTGTGGTTGATCTGAAAGGATATGAGCTGCGCTTCAGATTGGAACCCGATGATTTTGTGCCTGAACCTGATTTTTCACCGCTCCTGTGGAGAAAGAGTAAGGATGATTCTGAGGATGATGGCTCTGGAAAGAATGGTGATGATGCCATGGATACTTCTGGACCAGCGGATAACACTACTGCTCATGCTTCGGCTGGACCGTCTGGTAGTCAGACTTCTGAGCAGGGTGCACCGTCTACTTATACTCGCCAGGTTCCGGGTTTGGTTTATGCGGTGACTCCCTTTAATGCTACACCTACTACTCCGCGTGTCAAAGAGATTTTGGACGCTCTTCCAAGGGATTCTCCACTTCGCGGGACGGCTTGTGGATCTCCCAGGGTTTCTCCTTCTCAGCTATCAGCTGCGCTTCAGGCGGCGAGCATGTCGGCTGGTAGGTCTTCGGCACAGGTGGAGCGGCCGGGCGAGCTGGTGCCTAGGGGGATCGCCGATTGTTGTTTCGTCGCTGGCTTGGCGGGCTGCTGGAGCATCGATGGCCCAGGAGGGGCCGTCATCTGCTGCGGTGCGGGAGGTACTGCCCACTGCTGCTTCCCATGACAGGCGGCCCACTGCCGCGGTCCTCGAGGGCCCAACCGTTGCTGTCCAGGTGGGGTGGTACACGGAGGGTAAGGACCCGAAGGGTCTGCCCTCTGCCGATGCTTCAGTGGCCCAGGCGGGGCTGCTGTCCGACGCGACCCATGCCCAGAAGGGGCTAGATGCTGGCCTTGGACCCGTGGCCCAGGAGGGGCTGCGGGAGGGCGCTATTTCAGCCCAAGAGGGGCGACCATCTGGGGGAAATCTGGCCCAGGCGGGGCTGGGTGTTCCCCTGGAGGTGGTCACACCGATTCAGGAGACACCGGCGCGAACTACCCATGGGGTCGATGCTCTTAGGGAGACGGCTACTGATGAGGACTCGATGGTCAAGGCAATGCGCAGGAAGGCGGAAATAAATCTTGATTCTGATGGTATGAAGTCTTCGAAATCATTTCTTTTTTTTTCTACACCTGTAATGACTAAAAAACTAGCAAACGTTGGTGTTAGTCTGGGTTATTCTGTCAAACAGGTTAATTTATCTAGTAATGTACTTAGTCATATGGAGGTTGACCGTTTGACGGTTACTCCTAAGGCCTGTTTTATTCCCGAATCTTTATCAGCTGAGGAGGAGGATTGCATGCCACAATAGATGGTCAACTGCTCTCTCACTTAGTTGGTGAAGTATCGGAGGTTGGCTTTGATGAGACGGATCTAGGTTCACTTTTTGAACTAAAAGCTTCTGGTCATAAATCAAAGAGCCAAATGTCTCGGAAAAGGACCCGTGTATCCAAAAGCATTATTGTTTCTCAATAAATGGAATGTTTTCAAACAGCAGAGTTCTTTGGGACTTGGCTAAACATCTATTCTTTGCCGATTGTGTAAGAGAACATAACTTGGATTTCTTGGGTATTTCTGAAACCGGTCGACGTGATTTCTCACAAGCTCTGCTCAATCGCCTTTCTGGTGGAGTGAACTTTACGTGGGTATCACGTCCTCCACGTGGTAGATCCGGGGGGATCCTGTTAGGCATCAGATATGAGACTATGGAAGTCTTGGCCAGTTTGGTTGGAGATTTTTTTATTAAACTCCATATCCGTAACAAGGCCAACGATTTCACATGGTCTCTAGTCGTTGTCTACGGGGTTGCCCAGGATGTTTATAAGGCAGACTTTCTGCGTGAGTTGGTAAATCTAGCTAAGGATAACCCTTATCCTATTCTTATAGGTGGGGACTTTAACTTGCTAAGATTCCCTCATGAGAAAAGTCAGGGCAGGTTCGATGAACATTGGCCTTTCTTATTCAATGTTATCATAGATAGTCTGGATTTAAGAGAGGTTACTATGATTGGGAGACAGTTCACTTGGGCTAATAGTCTCCAGAGCCGACTTACGAGAAATTAGATAGAGTACTTATGCATACACTGTGGGAGGATAAGTTCCCATTAGTAACCGTTCGGGCTCTAGAGCGTATTGAGGCTTTATCGGACCATGCTCCATTACTTTTATCTGTTGGAACACCATCACAAAGATCCAGACATAGCTTCAAGTTTGAACTTGGATGGATTGAAAGAGATGGTTTTTTGATTTAGTGAAAGACGTGTGGGAAAAACCGGTGGCTGGTCAAACGCCTATACAGTGGTGGAATAATAAAATGCGAGCTCTTCGTAAATTCCTTCGCGGTTGGGGCAGACATACTGCCGGTATCCTGAAAAAAGAAAAAAATACGTCTTCCATCTTTGGAGGCTTCTGCGGAAATAAGGCTTTTAACTGCATCTGAGATTGAGCTTAAGAAGCAATCGAATGCAGAAATTGCCAGAATTCTTCGCGAGGAAGAACTCAAGTGGTACCAACGCTCTAAAGCAAAATTCATCCTTGAAGAAGATGCGAATACAAGATACTTCCATGCTATTGCCAATGGCAAGCATAAGAAGAAACTTATTCACTCTTTGATTCAGGATGAAGGTACGATTGAGGGACAGGAGCAGCTAAAATCTTACATTATAAAGTATTACAAATCATTGTTTGGGGCACCACTAGAAAACTCCATATCACTGGAGGAATCCCAAACAGATGATATTCCCCAGGTTTCTGATGACGAAAACAAGTTTCTAGCCGCCCCTTATATGGAGGAAGAGGTCAAGAAAGCTGTTTTTCAAATGAAACACAATAAAGCACCAGGACCTGACGGCTTTCCAGCTGAATTTTATCAGAAATTCTGGGAAGTTATTAAGGAGGATTTGATGCACTTGTTTCATGTTTTGCATGAAGGTCAGCTTGATATTTTCAGACTAAACTTTGGCAATATTATTTTACTTCCTAAAGTTATTAATGTAGAGCGAATACAACAATACCGCCCAATCTGCCTTCTTAATGTAAGTTTTAAAATCTTTACAAAGGTTGCAACGATTAGGCTAAACTCAATAGCTGATAATGTAGTGCGCCCTCCTCAAACGGCTTTTTTGCAAGGAAGAAACATCTTAGATGGTGTAGTAATCTTGCATGAAACAATCCATGAACTACACTCAAAGAAATTGAATGGAGTATTGTTCAAGATTGATTTTGAGAAGGCGTATGATAAAGTTAATTGGTCTTTCCTTCAGCAAACACTCCGTATGAAAGGTTTTTCTCAGGAGTGGCGCAATCTCATTCAGTCTTTTGTTTCTGGGGGTAGTGTTGCTATAAATGTCAATGATGACATAGGCAAATACTTCCGGACAAACAAAGGATTAAGACAAGGGGATCCACTTTCGCCTGTATTATTTAATATGGTGGCGGATATGTTGGCAATCCTTATTGAGAGAGCTAAGGCTGATGACCAAATTGAAGGATTAGTTCCACATCTGGTAGATGGTGGACTATCAATCCTTCAATATGCAGACGATACAATACTTTTTATGGAGCATGATCTTGAGAAGGCTAAGAATCTGAAGTTAATACTTTCAGCTTTTGAGCAATTATCAGGACTGAAAATCAACTTCCATAAAAGTGACTTGTATTGCTTTGGCGAAGCTAAAAATGAGGCACATTTATATGCTGAGTTATTTGGTTGTGGCCATGGGCTCTTTCCTATTAACTATCTGGGTATACCGATACATTATCGGCGTCTCACGATAGCTGAATGGAAAGGGGTTGAGGAAAGACTACAAAAACGTTTTAATAGTTGGAAAGGAAAACTTCTATCCCTTGGTGGAAGGCTTGTAATCATTAATTCAGTACTGACTAATATGGTATTGTATATGATCTCATTCTTTCAAATACCGAAAGGGGTCTTGAAGAAAGTGGATTATTTCCGCTCAAGATTCTTTTGGCAAGGGGATGAGGTGAAAAAGAAATATCGACTGGCCAAATGGACTGTGGTTTGCCGACCAAAGGAATATGATAGACTTGGCATACATGATTTGCAAGTCAAGAACACTGCACTCCTAGGTAAATGGCTGTTCAAACTTCTCTCAGAAGGAGTCTGGCAAACCATTTTGTGGAGGAAGTATATTGGATCCAAAGCACTGTCTCAAGTGGTCTGGAAGCCAGGCGACTCACACTTTTGGGCTGGACTGATGGCATCCAAAAAACATTTTCTAAGCTTTGGTTCTTTTAATATTAAGGATAGATCACAGATTAGGTTCTGGGAAGATAGATGGCTTGGCCAAATGTCCCTTAGAGAACAATATCCTGCTCTATATTCGATAGTTAGACATAAGGGGGATACACTTTCCAGGGTAATGGAATCTAATCCTCCAAATGTCTCTTTCCGTAGAAGTCTTATAGGTCCTAGACTACTATCATGGAACAATCTCTTATTGAGACTGTCTACGATACAGTTGTCGGAGGGTGTGGACGAATTTAACTAGAAGCTATTACGGAATGGTAAATTTTCTGTTGATTCGTTTTATAGAGCTTTGATCCAATCAAATATTCCAGTTGATGATAATAGTAGAATTTGGAAAATGAAAATACCCCTGAAAACGAAAGTATTTGCTTGGTATCTTCGAAAAGGGGTAATTCTTACAAAAGATAATCTTGTTAAGAGGAATTGGCAAGGAAGCAAACAATGTGTCTTCTGTAATCATAATGAGACAATTAGACACTTATTCTTCCAGTGTAAATTTGCTCGTACTATATGGTCAATCACCCAAGTGGCCTCTGGTTTATCTCCCCCTTCATCGGTTGCTAATGTTTTTGGCAATTGGTTGAATGGGTTGATGATAAATATGGGACTGTTTTTAGGGTGGGAGCGCTTGCCATTATTTGGTCGCTATGGCTATGTAGGAATGACAAGATTTTTAATAATATGATGTCTTCTCCATTGCAGGTTATCTTCCGAGCCACGACAATCCTACGATCATGGACAACTCTTCAACGTATGGAGTTCCGCGACTTCTTCGCGGAAGGGTGTAGGCGTTTGGAGGCCGCGGCGCGGGATATTTTTTCTAGATATGGATGACAGCGTTTGTACTTCTTATTCTACGATATTTTTCTAGATATTTTTTCTACGATTAGAAATATCATAGTAACAGTCCATTGTGTTATCTATACGTTTGTACTTCTTATTCTATTACTTCTGGTTGTAAGTTGTCAAGATCTTTGGTTGTGTGCATCCTAGTTATGCAGAGGCCGGGTGTAAACATTGCTTTGAGTAATAAAACGCCCATTTCCAAACCAGCTTAATCCCCAAACCAGCCAGGCATCTCCTCAAGACTACCAACCAGCTTCAACTTCCTCAATAGAGGTGGGATAGAGGAAATTGAATGCAAGAACTTGAGCGAGGCACCGCTTCTCCGAGAAATATAGCACAACTCAATATGAAGAGAGCGGAGGGAAGTGAGCTTCTCAATGGATTCACAAAGTATCTTGCTCTTCTCCTTGCTGCTCCCTAGTGTAACACTTAACTTTCTTAGCTTTATGAGCTCCCCGAGCTCTTTTACTGCTTTCCTACTAGTTCGTTGAATGTCCACAATCTCTAGTATCTCTAACTCCTTTAGGTTGTTGATCCCTCTAGGCACTCACACCTTCAGAGTTGGAAACGCGGCCAGTCCAGGCCATGTGACATTCCATACGCTTGTCACGACTAATTAAAGATGTGAACAAAAAAGTCATACAAACTATGGAACAGAAGCAGGTCCTAGAGTAATGTGTGTACAAATTTTCGTCTGTACTTTCTTTCATACAACGAAGGCTACGAAGGCTTGATAGTTTAGTGATCTCAGTTGGGAGTGATGCAATATAACTATCTCTCATGTCCAAAATCTGTAAGCCTTGTAGTTTTCCTATGGATCATGGGAGCTTGTAAATATACGCAAAGGAATTGTATAACTCAAAATTGACATATTTCAAATGGCGTAATAACCCTGTGGTGTTGATATCTTTTTGTTCTATTCCAAACTGGGCATTATTCAGATCCAAGACTCTAAGCATCTTGAGGTCGCCTGAACAAACTGAAGGTGTTGACTTCATGGGTCTCTCACCAAACATAGTCAATGATCGGACATGGTTCCAATCCAAGCCTTTATCTGGGCACCGATTGCCTTGGTCTGCTACATGACGGAAGTTCTCACCTCCTATGCCAGTCAGATTGTCCCATGTCGAGCATGCAAAATGTTCATCTCTAGAAATCGAGATCATGACATCACGAACAATATCATGAACTTGGCAGCTCTTCACAGTTCCTTCTATGTTCACTCTTGCTTGCTAGATCATGCTTCGGTTGATTAGGTCCTTAAAGTAACTATTGCCAATATCCTCAACACTCACCCCAAACCTGGCGATAACAAAGCCCTCGGCTATCCATCTATCTACCAGACGTCTCCTTTTGATCACAAAATCCTCAGGAAATATGCTTAAATATAGAAAACATAACTTAAGATGAGAAGGCAAGTGGTTGTAGCTAGGAGTAACCATCTTCCTCATTGCATCAAGACTTCGGTTACCCTCTAGCTCTAACGGGATCTGGTCATAAATACTCTGCCACTCGTGAATCACTCTTGTGGCAAGCATGCCTCCAATCGTGAGTATAGCTAGGGGTAACCAGCCAGATTTTTTTACTATCTTAGTAACTATTTCCTTCACGCCCTTGACATTTTTCATGTCTTCCTTAGTTTTCCTAGTCTTCCTTAGAAGCAACTTTATGGCATCATCTGTTTTTAGGGGCTCATGGTGGTAGACAAGCGATCTAGAAGATTCCAAAGTACACTCCTCAGCTAAGCCCACATTCCGTGTTGTTACCATTATCCGACTAGCTTTGTTGTTACCACTAGGAAAAGCAACACTTTTGATCCATTTCCAATCATCTAGGTTCCATAAATCATCAAGAACAACAAAGTACCTCTTCTCAAGTAACTCTTTTAGGAGGTAGTTGGCAAGGTTCTCTTCTCGCACTACATCCCCTTCAAGTTGCTTCTTCAATGCCTCATTGCCAAAAAGTTCTTTGATCAGAACTTTGAGAAGATCCATCCTGACAAATGACTGCGAGACAGTGATCCAAGCACAACATGAAAAGTTCTTGATACTTTCATAAACCTTCCTTGTAAGAGTAGTCTTACCTAGACCACCCATGCCAACCACACATACTACCTGAGCAGGGCCATTTGTGGCATGCACATCTAGAAGCTTTATCAATTCTTCTTTGGGCTTGGAAAAACCCACAAGTTCAGCTTCATCAATGTTGCTACCTGACTGGTTGCGAATATCCTCCATGCAAGACTCACTCTCATCAAATGCTTTGGTGAGGACTTGGTTCTTGTCAATAAGGTTATAACGTGTGTTCCTATTGCTCACTTCTTCAACTCTTGATTTGAGATCACGGATTTGCATGGCGATTCGATGGCGATCTTTGAGCTTCATCATCTTCCGCAACAACTTTTGACTTGCCACATGCACCATGAATTCACCAAGGCAATCTTAAATATTGTAGGACAGGTCCCTTACTTGCTTCGCCCACACCTTAAGTAGCAGGTCTTTCTCCTTGATTGCTTCAGCAGCCATCAGGAACGCCTGCATCGTCTCTAACTCTTCTTTGAAGAACCTACCAAGCAAATGTCAAAAATAATCTTAAAACACGCATGGTACATTATTGGAGTGGAGTAAAACATTATATTTTGCTTCAAGCATAATATAGCCACTACTAGGAAGTTCATAAAAGAAAAAGGGATTTAATAGGCTAGCTAGACGGTGCACTATAATCTAAACAAACCAAGTTCTAGCAAAAACATAGTACCATATGTCCTTGCGCACACCCATGAGGAGGCTCATCTCGTCGGCTGCAGCAGAGGCGGCCTTGCTGACGGCGCCGCCAACCATGGACCTAGCCATGCTCAGCACCGTATCAGCCATCTCTCTCCGGTCGCAAAAGCTGCTAGATCTATGTGTTGAGGTACCAAGAATGCCGAGGTAGCAAGAATGCCATGTATGGTTTGTCTTGCCGTGCCGCAAACACGCAAGTTCAGAGTGCTCTTATAGCGAATAGGGAACATACACTAATAGCTTTTCTCAACTGGTGAGAGCTTGAAAGCCCATGTGAGTATATCGCAGATAGCTGTAATAGCTTTAGGCAACATGCATGCCTCAACTAGCTAGCAAGATTCCTCCAAAAAACAATACGCCAGTACTACTCAGTTAGGCGATTAAAACAGATCTGGTCACATATAGAGTGGAGTAATCTGTTAGCTAGCCAGAGCCATTTCCCACTAATCGAGATGATTAATTTTTGATAAAGTTCTTAATTATTATAGGTGCGAGTTCAACTCTAACCGGACTGCGGCTTTCACCGGCAACCTCAACTATCCCAGCCCAAGATTCGGCCAGCCGCCCACACACCGCAACAACCCTCCACCAGCAATGTCTCGACGGCCGCTCTCACTATACCCTGTCGCGGCTGCACATCTAGCCACGCCACCCCACTTCTGCAACGAACTTCCTCATCACAGTCGGTGGAAGGATACAACACCCACAATGGTGCCATTCGCCTCCGACTTTCTAGATGCCCGAGCAAGATGCAAGCAGTCATGGGAATGCCACTGCATCTGGACGGCCAATGAGCCGGACCGCAACACAAGCCACTGCCCTAGATCGTGTTGGAAATATAAGAAATAATCCATATGATTTAATCCGAATAATAAATTGATAAAGCATGATCATACAGACAGTAGTAAAACCAATCATGCAGATCAACAAAGTAGATGAACAGATTACATCTATACAAGACAAACCTATCACATCTACGCCAAACGCTAGAAATAGAAACTCTAGCATAATCCAAAAGAGAGAGATTGAGATCACATACGATGCAGTTACGGCAGTAGCCGTGGCAGAGCTGTCGCTCATGTTGAGGTTGCCGAAGAGGTCGCTGACGTCCGGGAAGAAGTCATCGTTCGGGAACTCGTCGTCGGACGACGTTGTGGTTGCCAGTAGTCGCGCTTGAGCGCTCCCTAAAAACCTGATCGCCCCTCACCCGTACAGGTTCACGAGAGGCGGGGTTCTGGAGGCCTACTGTCCCGATCTGCGGTGCACGCCGCAAGCCGGGATGGGGAAGACGAAAGCGGCGGCGCAAGGTTCTGAAGGTAGGCGCGTGTGTCGATTGACTCACCGATTAGGTTTAGCGCAGACGCTTATATAATGCAGGTTAAGGAGATCGTGAGACTCAGCCCACTTCCGAGTCGGTAACAGTCTACGTCCATAAAAACTGGAAACGGCTGTAATTAACGCGCCCGTTAATAACTCATAATCAGTTTTCCCAACCAGCAAAATAAAGCTCGGCTCGGCGAGATTCCTGCAACACGCGGCGCGCGCGCGTCGTGGCGAGGCGAGGCGGGCGACGTCGGAGGAGGAGTGCGCGAGGGCTACTCTTCTTGTCACACCTTAGTGAGTGGTGCAACACTCTACTATATAAGGTGGTCCAACTCCCCTTCAACTAGCAATGTGAAACTAAACTTTAGCACCACTAGCACAGCCATATGCTACCATATACATGCGGGCCAAAGAGAATTTCAGAATTTGTCTAATGGGCCAACAGCCCAAAACTCACCAAATTCCAACAATCCTCCACAAAGTCTCATTGGCACATCACAACACTTTTCTTCCAGAACATTGTTTTATATACCGGTGTGTAGTGGAGACTGTTAAGTTGAACTTCCACGTTAAACTTCATGCTACGCTAGCTAGCAACTTGAATAGTGGACTATGCCTTGAACTACAAGTTTTCTGCGTGCTAGTTTCACACAAAATCTAGACCGGTATAGGGCTACCGTCAACTTCCCCACGGTTTGGAGCTTATGCGTCATACTCCAGGGCCTTTCATGATTTTATTAGAGAGCACCCAACTCTCACGGACTGCGACGTTTGACATTCAGACTCATACAGGTGTGTTCCTCAAAAGATGTTTTGCAGGACAACATCTCCGCTTATAAAAAGCCACTTGGAACACATTAAGATAAATATCAACCTGCCATGCAGATTAAGAGAGTATTGCATTTTTATGGAGATGTAAATATAATATAGGGATACTCTCCTCTCAGCTGACCAACAGCTTGTCTCCTAGCTCTAATTCACGAGATCTCCGATCACATAGAGTGGGTTGCCACTGGGATCAACTCATAGCGTGGGTCTCAAACCCATCTCCCTCGATGCATTATCTATCACATTTCGTGATAGTCCCTTTGTGAAAGGATCTGCTAGGTTCTTAGATGTTTGGATATAATCCAACGCAATAACTCCATAGTTTCTCAGTTTCCTGACAGATTTCAATCTCCTCTTCACATGCCTTGATGACTTCATATTATCCTTAGAACTGTTTACTTTGATGATCACAGTTTGATTATCATAGTTCATCGGGATGGCGCGTATTGGTTTTTCAACCACAGGTAAGTCCATCAAGAGCTCACGAAGCCACTCTGCTTCAACAGTGGCTATGTCTAATGCTGTGAGTTCTGCTTCCATTATTGACCTTGTTAAGATGGTCTGCTTGCAAGACTTCTAGGAAACAGCGCCACCATGAAGTGTAAATAAATAACCACTTGTGGCCTTAATCTCATCGGCATTAGATATCCAATTTGAATCACTATAACCCTCAAGTACCCGTGGATACCCAGTATAGTGAATACCATAACTCGCAGTGTCTTTCAAATAGCGCAAAACTCTTTCAAGAGCATGCCAATGATCATCTCCAGGATTTGACACAAATCGACTCAGTTTGCTTACAACAAAGGAGATGTCAGGTCTAGTAGCGCTTGCTAAATACATGAGCGAGCCAATAATTTGAGAATATCTCAATTGATCTTTAGCAGTCCTTCGATTCTTTCGAAGTAGCACACTCGAATCATAAGGCGTTGGAGAAGAATTGCAGTCGCTATACCCAAAGCGACTCAATATCTTTTCCACATAGTGAGACTGAAGCAGTGTAATCCCACCATTGTCATCCTTTAGTAGCTTGATGTTTAAAATTACATCAGCCACTCCCAAGTCCTTCATCTCAAAGCAGCGAGATAGGAACTCTTTGACCTCCTCGATAACAGCGAGGTTGGTCCCGAATATCAATATGTCGTCAACATAGAGACACATAATAACTCCCTCGCCCCCACCATGGCGATAGTACACACATTTGTCAGCTTCGTTTACAACAAAGCCTTCAGCAGTTAAAGTTCTTTCAAACTTCTCGTGCCACTGCTTAGGAGCTTGCTTAAGACCATACAAAGACTTCACTAACCTACACACCTTTCCTTCTTTACCATCTACTACAAATCCGTCAGGCTGCTCCATATAAATTTCCTCATCTAGCTCTCCATTTAGAAAAGCTGTCTTAACGTCCATTTGATGAACGAGAAGACCATGTGAGGCAGCCAAGAAAAGTAGTACTCGAATAGTGGTCAATCTAGCTACAGGTGAGTAGGTATCGAAGAAGTCTTCACCTTCCTTTTGGGTATAACCCTTAGCCACAAGACGCGCCTTGTACTTTTCAATAGTACCATCAGGTCTAAGCTTTTTCTTGAACACCCACTTACATCCTACAGGTTTGCAACCATAAGGACGATCAGTGACTTCTCAAGTACCATTAGCTAAGATTGAGTCCATCTCGCTTCGGACAGCTTCCTTCCAGTAGTCAGCATCTTGAGATGCATAAGCTTCTGAAATGGAAGTGGGAGTATCATCCACAAGGTACACAATGAAATCATCACCAAATAACTTTGCAGTCCTTTGTCCCTTGCTCCTTTTGGGAGCTTCATTGTCATCCTCCATAGGATCATCAGAGTGTTCTATCGGCATAGTGGGTTCAGGAATTATAGAAAAATCCTGACTAGATGAACTAGTCATATCCTGATTTGATGAGCTAGACATACCTTTCATAGGAAAGATGTCCTCAAAGAAAGTCGCATCATTCGACTCCATAATTGTATCAACATGCATGTCGGATACCTCAGATTTTACTATCAAAAATCTATAGCCAATGCTATGAAAAGCATATCCCAGAAAAACACAATCAACGGTTTTTGGTCCAAGCTTTCGCTTCTTAGGTATTGGAATATTGACTTTCGCCAAACAACCCCAAGTTCGTAAGTAAGAGAGTTTAAGCCTTTTCTTTTCCCATTCCTCAAATGGAGTCATGGTTTTATCCTTTACAGGAACACGGTTTAGGACATGACACGCAGTCATTAGCGCCTCCCCCCACCATTCCTTGGAAAGACCCGATGTATCTAACATGGCGTTAACCAAATCAGTTAGAGTGCGGTTTTTCCTTTCGGCCACCCCATTTGACTGAGGTAAATAGGGAGGCGTCCTCTCATGTATAATACCATGTTCCATACAGAATAAATCAAATTCGTTTGAAAAGTACTCTCCACCATGATCCTACCTTAGCCGCTTGATTTTAAGATCAAGTTGGTTTTCTGCCTCAGCTTTATAGATTTTGAAGTAGTTCAAAGCAGTATCTAGTTCATCTTTAGATTTCAGAAGATAAACATAGCAGTATCTAGTGGAGTCATCAATCAACATCATAAAGTATCTTTTTCCACCTTTTGTCAATACACCATTCATCTCACAAAGATCTGAATGTATAAGTTCTAGCAGTGCTAAGTTTCTCGGTTCCGCAGCCGTATGAGACTTGCGGGTTTGCTTTGCTTGCACACAAACTTGGCACTTAGAACCTTTGACAGTGGTAAATTTCAGAATTAAACTCATATTGGCTAGCCGCGTCATGCAACCAAAGTTAATATGACAGAGTCGTGAATGCCAAACATTAGACTCATTATCATTGCAAACATGATTAATAACTTTAGTACATGACTCTGACAAAGACAAGCGGAACAGACCTCCGCACTCATAATCCTTTCCAACAAATTGTACATACTTAGAAATTACAACTTTATTGGACTCAAAAACCAACTTAAAGCCATCTCGACATAAAAGCGATCCGTTGACGAGATTCTTATTGATGGAGGGAACGTGCTGCACATTCTTCAGTTGTACGGTCTTTTCCGAAGTAAACTTCAGATTTACCGTACCAACACCATGAACAGAAGCACGTGAGCCGTTTTCCATCAGCACGGAAGAGGTCCTTGAGACCTTATAAGAGGAAAACATGGAAATATCATAACATACATGTGTATTAGCACCCGTGTCTATCCACCAATCAGGAGAATGACATACTGAAAGGATAGTAGGTAAAATACCGTACCCAACATCCTTCATCTTAGTATCGCTAATAACAACATTAGAGGCCTTGCCGCTGTTTCCATATTGACGATTGTCAAAGCGATTAGGGCAGCTAGGATCCCCAATGATCAGGATCACCACAGACGTGGCAAAAGCCTTTCCTCTTATCATTTTTCTTCTTGAAGATGGTAGAGTGCGTGGCCTTGTTCTTGCCATCAAACTTTTCCTTTCCTTCAGTTTTGTTCTTATTCTTGAACTTGTGGGATTTGAAGTTTTTCCTCTGCACTAAATTGGCAGTAGAACCTCCCTCAAGTCCTCGAGCAGTTTTGTCCTTTGCTCTCGCCTTCTCTTCCACATGAAGAGACCCAATGAGATCCGTAACGGAGAACTCTTGTCTCTTATGTTTCAGAGAAGTAGCAAAGTTCCTCCACGAAGGAGAAAGCTTGGCAATAATGCCACCAGCCACAAATTTGTCTGGTAAGGAACACTTGAACTGCTCAAGTTCTTTGGCATGTGATTGTATCTCATGAGCTTGCTCAACGATGGAGCGCTCATCAACCATATTGTAGTCATAGAATTGCTCCATGACATACAACTCAGTGCCAGCGTCCAAGACCCAAATTTGGCCTCGAGCGCTTCCCACGCGTACTTGCCATTATCAAATGACATATACGGGTCAACAATGTTGTCCCCAAGAACACTGAACAAAGCCGCCATAAACATGGTATCGGCTTTCTTAAAGTTCGCTTCCTGCTCAGCAGAAAGATCTCCTTTAGGCTTGCCAAGAGTGGCGGTATAGCAGTTTAGGTTTTCAAACCAGAGAACTGCTCTCTTGCGCCATCTCTTATAGTGCATGCCATCAAAAGGAGGCGGCCTAGTAGCCGCGGCTACACCAGTGGAATTCAGTTGCCTATAATCAGGTTTTTGGATTGTTGGAAATATAAGCAATAATCCATATGATTTAATCCGAATAATAAATTGATAAAGCATGATCATACAGATAGTAGTAAAACCAATCATGCAGATCAACAAAGTAGATGAACAGATTACATTTATACAAGACAAACCTGTCACATCTACGCCAAACGCTAGAAATAGAAACTCTAGCATAATCCAAAAGAGAGAGATTGAGATCACATACGATGCAGTTGCGACAGTAACCGCGGCAGAGCTGTCGCCCATGTTGAGGTTGCCGAAGAGGTCGCTGACGTCCGGGAAGAAGTTGTCGTTCGGGAACTCGTCGTCGGACGACGTCGTGGTTGCCAGTAGTCGCGCTTGAGCGCTTCCCAAAAACCCGATCGCCCCTCACCCGTACAGGTTCACGAGAGACGGGGTTCCGGAGGCCTACTGTCCCGATCTGCGGTGCACGCCGCAAGCCGGGATGGGAAAGACGAAAGCGGCGACGCAAGGTTCTGGAGGTAGGCGTGTGTATCGATTGACTCACCGATTAGGTTTAGCGCGGACGCTTATATAATGCAGGTTAGGGAGATCGTGGGACTCAACCCACTTCTGAGTCGGTAACAGTCCACGTCCATAAAAACTGGAAACGGCTATAATTAGCGCGTCCGTTAATGACTCATAATCAGTTTTCCCAACCAGCAAAATAAAGCTCGGCTCAGCGAGATTCCCGCAACCCGCAACCCGCGGCGCGCGCGTCGTGACGAGGCGAGGCGGGCGGCGTCAAAGGAGTGCGCGAGGGCTACTCTTCTTGTCACACCTTAGTGAGTGGTGCAACACTCTACTATATAAGGTGGTCCAACTCCCCTTCAACTAGCAATGTGGGACTAAACTTTAGCACCACTAGCACAGCCATATGCTGCCATATACAAGTGGATCAAAGAGAATTTCAGAATTTGTCTAATGGGTCAACAGCCTGAAACTCACCAAATTCCAACAATTCGGGCCTGCCTGCCTTACTATCGCAATTGCCCGGATCAGAACGTCGGCACCTCCTGTCCCTCCTCTACGTCCGCTCCCGAACAGCTTCCGCACCCTGGATGCCTGGAAGCAATGGCGTGTCGAGATGTGTTGGACTTGGCTGCCGATCTCCAACTGAGACCGGTCCATATTGCATCGCATTCTTCGGATGTGGTACAAGTTCTTAAAACCTACTACTGAGGAGGTTTTTGGCACTGTACTGAGTGAAGTGAAGGAGAAGACCATGCCGATGGAAGCCGAGAGGGACAATGAAGGTAGAGAATGGGACAATGAAGCCGAGAGGTTTAATTTTTCTTGTAAATTGTTTAAACTATCTGAATAAAGGCAGGGAAAGTTCTTAAAAAATCAACTTGGAGTGCTACGGAAATATGGCTGCCGGCACACACCGTGCTCATATCCTCACGCTTACTCTCCCTCTTTCGCTAACCTTGTTTGCTTAGGTCTTTGCCCCTTTTCCCCCTCTTAATCTTAGTTCAACCTCATCCAGTGAGTGTAGGACGAAGACATCTACCATGTCATTAGCAGTATCAGATCAGTCAAACAATAAATTCGTCGGCATGTACGTGGAATTTAGTGCTCATTTAATTCCTGAAACATTAGAGCCAGGATGGGCCATTGATGTCATCGATGCCGACAGATATCGCAGTTACTAAGATGCATGCCAACTGGCTGGCAATCAGTAACGGCGATCGAAACATGACCTACCAAATTACAATGAGGTGTATACACATTTAGTCCCATATCTTGCACCACCAGAGCATTTTAGTTCCACGTCTTGTAAAATGAGCAATACTAGTCCCACAACTTGTATCTCATGAGCATTTTAGTCTAATCTAATTGAATTTCAATAATTTTGACTAAATTCGTCCACAAATGATGTTGAATTTTTTAAATGACCCCTCTATATTTAAAATAATTAAATCTCTAAGCTAGAATCTATCAGTACTAACAAAATAATTAATTCTTTAAGCAGGGAAGGGAATCGAACTCAAACCCTTTGCACAACAACAAATCAGCAGAAGCCACTACGCCGGTAGATGCTGTATGTTAGTTAGGGGGACGTAATTATTTTATACAATACAAAATCCCAGACGCACCTAAAAATTCTCATATCTACTACAAGCATAATCTTGTGCGTTGTCTGTACCGAAACATCTCGTCACATGCATGTTGGTGCGGTCCATAATATCTACCGTATAGCTTAGTCGATAACCTAGTAGCTAGTTGCAGTGTCTAAAATAAATTTGAGTTTTTTCTTATTCGCAAAAAAAAAGAATAAACTTGTGTTGTAACCGTAGCTCAGAACACAAGTTATTTCGGATTGATAATCTTTATTTTTTTAATCGTTTTCACAATTTTAGAACACGTATTTTTAAGTGTCCAAAATAAAGAACACATCAACTGTGTGCGCGTGTAGGTTAGCTAGGACACATTAGCCAAAAAATAATGTATAATAAGTGAGCGCTCTTCAATTAATCACGTTGATGTGTGTTTTGTAGTGGCAAAGCTGATTCTTTAGTATTGTAGGTAGTGAGTTCGATTCCATGCATGTGTATATTTTCTCATTATTTTTCTTATTTGTACAACCACTCACATATCGGGTCCGCCTATCAAGTCATACCAAGGTCACAAGCGGCATAGACAAAATATGCAAGGGCCATTTTGCAAAAATTATGATGCCACATGTTAGGTCCAGAATGAGTTACCACCAATTCGGTAAAAATTACAGAATTTGTTTAAATTGGACTA
This sequence comes from Avena sativa, assembly GCA_916181665.1. NCBI lineage: Eukaryota > Viridiplantae > Streptophyta > Magnoliopsida > Poales > Poaceae > Avena > Avena sativa. Next base: position 43,382,844 of record OV702294.1, read on the forward strand.
AAATGCTCGCAGATTACAAGTTGTGGGACTAGTGGTGTTCACTTTGCAAGATGTAGGACTAAAACGCTTTTGTGGTGCAAGCTGTGGGACTAAAAATGCATATATCTCAATTACAATGTTCAGATCTAGCAGCCCACCCACTGGACTGCACCACCTTTAATGTCAAGTAATGTGATACTACTCGCATGGGCTTTCAGGCCGCCCGCTTGGTACTGTGACACTCGGGAGCTGACAAAAACCATAAAGTTTATGTTCCCTTTTCTATCGCTGTTAGAAAGTGGTGGCCTTCGCATCGCATTTGTGAGGGCACCATCTTTATTTGTATTTTATAGAAGAGCATCATCATTATTTTGGTCAAAATTGTTTTAAAAAATACCTTCATAAATTCTTAATATTATATAATTGAATGTAATACATTTTGCATCCACCTTTGTATATATAAAGTAAATAGATAGCACATGGGTAGAAACGATCTTTTTAACCATATTTAGTTTCTGGGTGAATGACTATTTGGATGTTTCAACAAACTAATGAACATAAGTGAAATTTGTGCATGATATTAACTGGGTATAAATCATGAGATAGCTTGTAGTTTTGATTTGATCTTAGATTAGTATATGCAAGGCTAACATGCGCATTTTTAAAAAACGAGCATGGTGGCCCTCGCAAATGCGAGGGCATAAACTTTTATACATGAAAAATGATAAATATTTATACCCAATCTTATATATCTATTTGCTTCCTCCCAATTACCTCTTTTATTGAAGAATATAGGGCATTTCAAACATAGATATACATACAGTGGTAAGAAATAATAGAAAGAAATGGAACCTCTTTAGGAGAAATGTAATAATACTATTTTTTATGAGCAACCTATTTTCTAAAAAAAATGTGGAGGAAACATCTTCAATTATTCATCCCTTTTCTAGGATATGAAGCAATAATTAATAGTTCGACAACTTATTTATTTATTTATTAGTGTTCTTTATCTATTTCCCCTTGATAGATCCACATGGCCATAACAATGAGCCCTTACATTCCTTCGACAAATGAAATGTTTGTTGATGTTTATCATCTCGATCTACCCCGTGCAAGAGGTAATTGCACCCTTGTTCAAAAATAATTTCCTTAATTTGTTTCTATCATAATAAAGGAATTATATGTTTAAAATTTAACAGATGATTTTTTATGCACGCTTACATATATAAATGTATGTGTACTATTGCTAACTACCATTGTATACACCGAAGCAATAACATACAATCTACCCTTGTTTGCACAAAAAAGAAAGGCACACTAACATATTCTCTTATGTATCCGTAGTTCCTCGCAAATGCATGTTCATTTTTTTAAAATTTGGTGAAACTGGATGAGAATTGATTTTTCATGGTATACTCACATTATATGATTGAAACCTATATTTTGAAAAAAAAATACCAAATTGGGTTTATTGTTGGAATAAGATTGACCAAGTTTCTATAAAATTATAAGATTTTTTATGATATAATTTACTCTTCTCTCCATATTAATTGATTCAACTTTGATACGCATGTATCTAGATACCAAAACTCATTCTATCTAGAGGACGTTGAGTCAATTAATTTGGAACATATGAATTAGTAAAATAGGAGCCAAAATGGTCCTTATATTCACAAAAATAAATTGTTTTCTAATAAATATTATTATTTGTAAATTGTTAGTAGGTAATCTTTTGGACATACACGTTTCACAAATAAAAAATTATGTATTAAAGAATTATTAAAATCTTGTTAATTACATATATCAGAAATATACATTCTAGTTTAGTTGGACTATGAAGTTACCCATAGTTTAAAAATATTACTAGCACAAAAGAATCATGCACCGCTTGTTTTCCCAAGCATATATATTGTGACAAACAATACTATTTTATTTGTACAATTCTATACCAAGCTTTTTCAATAATGGTACTAATTATTTGGATTATCTTGCACAGTTCGAGTCTTCCTCGCATCTGGTTCTGCAGTAGGTTCACGTCTTCAATTGCAATACGGTATGTACATGTATGTGACATACCTTCCTTTAAAACAGAAGATAATCATAATACATTTAATTTTTTACGCACACAAGATAACTGGTGTTAATAAACAAAGTGTACCATGGTCATTGGCCAGCTTCTGCTCCAACTTCTGACATCGAGCAGAATTTGATACATGGCACCGTGGCTAACGACGTCATGTTTGCATGCTTAAACAACTACCCACAAATGAGTTCAATAGAAGGTCGGTGAGCCGATGAATTCATGTGAGACTTTGAGGGTGGCCTCTGTATCCATCAGCCGCACCGAACAACAAATGTTACTTAGAAATAGATAGTTGAGGCAAACCAATTAGTAGGATTAGACAACCTTGTTCTTCTGGTTCTTGGACGGGCTTCAGCAAGACACCAACATTGTACCATGATGTCGCGTCGTCGAACGTTTTTGTCGAACCACGGGTGCATCAGCGGATTATCCATGGTCTAGACAATTCATTTTTCTTTGGATGATAGTTGCATCCTATTAGACTTGTATCTGCTCAGATGAATCCTGATTCGAATGAAATAGACCATTACGGCATTGAGAGACGACATGTGTCATCACTTCTACACAGATTTATTTCATTTTATCCTTCTATTGTGTGTTGCTTGTCCCTATATTTTTGATTGTTTTTGTGTTGGTGGATAGAAATTCCATCCACTTACATCTTAAATTATCGTGCAGAATAAAAAATAATAGTAATAGCCTATTTATTAATCAAATACGCAGAAGACTAAACTTGAATGTTACACGATCGGAGTTGTGTTGGTGCCGGAAAACCATATGCCATATCCAATGAATTTTGTCTCCCTCTCTTGACCAGAAGGCTTCAATCAATAGTATGTTCGTTCTAGAGTCCTAAGCCATTCAATTTCCCGTGAGTTTTTTTCTTTTAGAGCTCTATGGTCGGTTGGCCGGCCAGAACTCCATGTACGGTATTGCGACTCTTGGGTAGTTTCTAGTTTTCTTGTCAATTGAGTTATGTGTACATGTTCAATGTTTGCTTGTAAATTGTTTAAACTATCTGAATAAACGCAGGAAAAGTTCTAGAAAAATCAACTTGGTGTCCTCACACTCACTCTCCCTCTTTCACTAACCTTGCTTGCTTAGGTCTTCTCCCTTTTTCCCCCTCTTCTTAGTTCAACCTCATCCAGTGAGTGTGGATCCAGACAAGGATAAACATGTAGGACGAAGACATCTACCATGTCATCAGCAGTATCAGATCAGTCAATTTCGTCGGCATCTACGTGGAATTTAGTGCTCGTTTATTTTGGTTAAAATTGTTTAAAATATATCTTCATAAATTCTTAACATTAATTATAATTGAATGTAATACATTTTGCATCAACCGTTTTGTATATAGAAAGTAAATAGATAGCACATGGATAGAAAGATCTTTAATCGTATTTAGTTTCTGGGTGAAAGACTATTATGATGTTTCAACAAACTAATGAACATATGTGAAATTTGTGCATGAGATTAGCAGGGTATAAATCATGAGATAGCTTGTAGTTTTTATTTGATCTTAGATTAGTATGCAAGGCTAACATGCACATTTTTAAATAATTACAGTTTACTTTGTAAATAATCCCACGATGTTTAGACCATTTTGAGGGAACACAAATACTTTTATTAGTAAGGCTGATAATTTGGTGTTCCTTCTTTTTTATAAAAAGAGTTCATCCTCATTAATATATAGGTCAACTAAACATTAAGAATTTCAATTCTGCTTTTATTTATCCTTTTACCTCTTGTTCCTTCATTTGCCGTAAAAACGCAAATTCTCATGCTGATTTGACATACATGGCATCTTAAAATGGGGAGTCTAAAATATACAACTGGACCTACCAAATGAGCTGGCAATTAGTAATGGCGATCGAAAGATGACCCACCAAATTACAAAGTTTAGATCTAGCAGCCCACCCATCGGACAGAGACTGGTCATAGTGCTAGTATCATAAGGTGTATCATGCATGGCAACTTGGCAAAAATCTGATGTGGGGTCATAATTAATGAAGAGAAATGGTTAGAGTATCATAGTTCGATACCGTATCATAGCACGTAAAACTAGAAATCATAATGACAAGTAAATTTTGTACATATATTTTACATAGAGATTCTACAAATCAATAAATATACCACTACTATGATACTACTAAATGATACAATGCACTAGAGACATAGTATCATACACTAGTATCATATATATGATACTAGTATTATGATACTCCCATTATGACCAGCCTGACTACTACTGCTCCAGCTTTAATATCAAGTACTGTGATACTCACATGGGATTTCAGGCCGCCCGCTTGGTACCGTGACATTTGTGAGCTGACAAAAACCATCAAGTTTATGTTTTCTTTTCAATCGCTGTTAAAAAGTAATTTTTCAAAGATACCTCAATGGTTTTCTAGTCGGTGCCCCCTCGGTACTCCGACTCACTGGTGTGGTGACACTGAATTTCGTGTTGATCGTAGGTGAACGCAAATCGCTCATATGACTCTACTCATGCTGAGTCCATGTTAACATTTCCCCCCAGGAAACACCCTACAAAGGAGCAAGTAGCGAGGATCAGCCGACTAGGAGCATGACGCACCCCCACCAAGTCCCCTGGTTAGGACACAGAAGGAAGAGCAGCTCTCAATGACACCCGAGAAGAGCGGTCCTGCGAGATACAACGCGCCTTGGCCACCTCACTAGCCTGTCGCTCGATGGCGCGCCGACCGCTGTCGTGCCCTCCTCACGGCGCGCCCAGTGGAAACTCCCAATGGCTAACCTAGGATGTTCTGATGGCATCATCCCGGATCCATCAAAGTATCTCTCCAAGGAAGTACGAGAAGCCCCAAGAACGTCGGTGAGGACGACACGATGACGCAAGCTCTAGAAAGGAGATACGGCAAAGGCAAGCCCCTAATGGCATCTCCAAGAGAATCGACAAAGGCATTGCTTTCGCCGCTCCAGGCATCCTCTTCGACATTCCTTTCGTCGTCTCTTGTGGCACCCATGTCGCCGTCTTTGCTCTTGTCGGCTTCTCTATGGCTTCACGCCGACAGTCCTTTTTGTCCGCGCCCTTCTCCATGCCTTCACGCCGACTGTCCTTTTTGTCCGTGCCTTGAGACATTATACTTGGTTCGATGAAGTACTTTCTCATCGATGCCTCGCATATTTTATCTACCGCTTGTCGATTCTCTTGGATGCAATAGAACAAATATGTAGGAGTTGGTTCTCCTTTATCTATCTGGCCACCGGTCCACACTCTTGGACCATCGCCTTCTGGCCTTGCTGGCATGTTTGCTGGGCTCGCTTCAACTCCCCCTTCTTTTCTTATAATTGCTGGGCAAACAAGTGTAGGTATCGCTACACATGCATCTGTGCACCCTTCCAGTTCCATATCTTCTGGCCATGGACTAGCCTTTTCTTCAAACTCTTTGTCTTCTGGGAGAATCCCTAGTGCTTCTGGTCTGGTGTCCACGCATGGAGCTTCCCTTAGGCCTTCAATGTCTTCTGGGCCCGAACTTGCTAACAAGGATAAGCTCGATTGATCCATATTTTCTTCATACTCAAGATCCCCGTGAAAAGTTGAATATTCCAGTTCATTGTAGCCCCAATTCCATGACTTGCCTTCCTCAAAGATTATGTCTTCCTTGAAAACCACCTCATTGGTATAAGGATTGCACAAGCGGTATGTCTTTGAGCCTTCATAGCCTGTCATGATCATTGGAATACGTTGCTCCGCCAATTCCGCCTTTACATGCGCCATACATCCAAAAGTACGAAGATGATCAACCGAGGGCTTCCATCCGTACCATGCTTCGTACGATGTTGTACCAACTCCACTCTCAGTAGATTCCATGTTCAGCAAATACACAACCGTATTGACTGCCTCACCCCAGAATTTTCCTGGCAAGTCTTTACTCTTCATCATGCTCCGTGCCATGGTCAACACAGTTTGATGCAGCTCACCCCCCTCATCAATGCGTAGGGCTCTTATCTCTGCCTCCACCTTGAACTCTTCGGCTTCCTAGATCTTCTCGAATGCTTGTTGAGCTTGATCCTTACTTTTTAGCAACACAATCCACATGTATTTACTATCATCCACCACAAGCATGAAGAACTTATTGCCGGACGGAGTTGCGGGTGAGATTCCAACGCATAGATCGCCATGAACAAGTTCCGAGGCTTCACTTGCCCCAAACGCGGCTTCACATGGGAACGGGGCACTCCGTTCCTCGTGATGCACACACGGTAGATCATGATCCACTTGCGCCACAATCTCCGTAGCCGGTGATGGAGGATCCTCCTCATCCTTCAACTCAGTTACTTCAAGCATCAGCATCATCGGTCCATCATCTCCTTCCTGGACGATGAGAGCCCTCTCCTTTTCCTTTGGTGCTTTCCGGCAATCAGCCTTGAAGTGACCGAGCTCGCTGCAGTTATGACACCTTACTTTCTTTATATCAAACTTCCTCCGCGGCGGGGCGTCATCTTCGTCCTCCTGCCCTGCGATGTACTTATCGCTGGACGTTGCTTCTCCTTGCCGCTCGTGGAGCCTCCTTGCTTTTCTTTTGAAAGAGTCATCCACTGCTGCTTTGTGAGCATCAGGTGCTCAACCTGTTCTGGATCACCGAAGCTGATCCGTATTCTCTCATCGTGTGCCTTGAATCTTTCGACGAGATCCTCAACTGTCAATGTATTCAGGTCAAGACATTGTTCGATCGATGTAACGATCTGCATGTAGCGCGCCGGCGCCGCACGCAGGAACCTTCTGACGTTCTTGATCTCATCCAATTTCTCGCCATATCCCCTGGTTGCGTTGACAAGGGTAACGAAATGGGCGGCAAACTGATCAACCGTCTCGCTCTCCTCCATCTTCAGATCTTCATAGCTTTTTGTCAAAGTTTGAAGATGCGCTTCATTCACGCGGGCATGACCTTGGTGCAAGATCTTGATCGTCTCCCATGCATCCTTCACCGATTTCTTTCCGACGAGGTGCTGCATCACGTCCTTTGGCACGACGGAATAGAGCGTCGTTAACGCTTGGCGATCCTTCCGGTACTTCGCGCCTCCCTTAACGTACTCGTCGCCTCCTGGATCGACGGTCTCCCAAACCTCCTGACCCTCCATGGCCACCTCCATGTTGAGTGCCCATAGTCTGTAGTCCTTGCGATCGAGGCGTGGATACAAAGCCGCCCCCACCGTCTCTGTCACCGGTGCCGATGCCGAGCTCTCGCCAAATTTCACCATCGCCATGACCTCCTAGTACTTTCAGCAGATCACGAACGACGACCTTGGCTCTGATACCAATTGTTGGAAATTGGCCCGATATGCGACACCGTTCGTCGAGTACTTTCCGACAACAGACGGCGCGATAGCGGCAAGATCACTCGATCAACTCCGGCGAGACGCGCAGAACTAGAACAATCGATAAGACGCTCACGTACATGAGCTAAACCAGCCTGGTCGTTGCTTTTGATCAGCTAGCTCGTTTCCACAACTCACGTACGCAAAAAATCAATATGATGGCCACAGGCCCATATCGAGCCTGGTGATCTCTTGGATTGATTCAAGTCATGATGTGTTACGGGCTAGCTATTACATGTGTATATATACTAGGCCTAACACTATCCGAGTCCAACTAGTACTCCAGGACCAAACCGACTAGAGAACTATCACCGTGTCCTACCTACACAAGTACTCGGAAGCATGTATGTATTCTACTCGTATACGCGTCCGCCGTGCCGGTTCCGGAGAGCCGGAGTGCTTATTCCTAACATCATCAAGATACATATGAAGTGGATGAGGACATACTACGCCAGGGAAGAAGACATACTACTACGCAAGCATCGTGTGCCATTGGTATGGATCCTACCGTTGGCACCGATCAATCAAGTGGTACATATTGGGTGAGAATCAAGGAGTTCTTTGACAAGAGAAACACAAGCGGCATTGAGCGCACCGAACGATCTCTTCGTTCCCTATTAGTCGTTGACATGAGGCAAGGAGCTCAAACTATGAATCTCAAGCCTTTAGTTTAGCTTGTAGTTCTAGATCGTTCTTTCTTTTTTGGATGTCTATCTTCTGTTTGTCGTGTCACGGCATGGTATTGTAATCTAGACCTTTGTGGGCTTTGTTAATTTAAAGTCGGACGAAAGACTTTTATCTTAAAAATGGTGTTTTCTTAAGTATCTGATGATGCTAGTTTACTCGGTCCATTTACTAGTAACATACATGTAATATCTTCATATTTACCTGGATACTAGACCTACATTTGAACAACCAGAATGTGAAACAAAGACTTGACTTGACTTGACTTGATAGTAGTATAGTCTGGCCAATAATTTCGTAGATGCTGAGAGATCTCACATTTATCAAGATGCCAATGAGCTGACAGTTAGTAATGGCGATGGAAAGATGAGCTACCAAATGACAAAGTTCAATGGGCAGATCCAGCTGCACACCCACTTGGACTAGTCTTTACCGAGTGCTATAACTACTCCAGCTGAGCCGTGCATGTTACCATTTGGACTAGGCTATTTAGAGCTATCTGTGATACTCACATGGGCTTGCAGGCTGTCACAACCTGAAAAAAATTAGGTCTATAAAGATTTATTATAAGAGGTTTGGTTATAAAAAGCACAGCAGACTTGCTTGTTGGTGGCACCGCAGGACAAATAGCAGTACACTGCAATCTTGCTCCTTAGCAAAGTTTGGAGTATATGTTAGTACCGAGTTCATGCTCAGCTGCGTGCTACCTCACAACATATGGTTTGCAAGCGTGATGGCAGATCAAATGTCTATTTGTTGTAAAGCAAGTCTATTGAATGTTTTAACAATAGTACTTCTAAAATCATGTTCAAAAGTTTTCTATTTATTTTACTATTCTCTTAAAAGATTATTGAAAAAAATACGCCCTTCGATCCATATTAGTTCTAGCTGATTTTGTATAACTATATACTAAATCAGTGACAACTAATATTGACCGTAACAAGTACTTTTTTTTGCCGTATTTGGTGCGGTCCACGGGAACAATATCAGTGCTTCCACCAAGGGGAGACTCCAAACTCCGGCGCGCGTTGTGCTGTGGTCGTTTTCATATCAGTGTTTTGAGGCCGCCATTAATTTCCTTCTGTGTCTTGCCCAACTGGCCACTGGTGATGTTTGCTTAGAGCAATAATGAATAGCGAGCAGTAGAGATATGAAGTCAAGTCTCCATTTTAATGTCGTGCTGTCGGTGATGGGCCTTTCCCTCCTCCGACGAATCTCCCTCTCTATCTCTATATATTCCCCTCCTACGCATCAACACCTCCACACTTTGTGAATCCTATGAATTTGGTTGGCTTGCTAGTGAAGTAGAGGCAACCTCAGTTCATAAGCAAAGCAAAGCAGATAAGTCGATGATTCCAACCGACATTCGTTGAGTTCCGCGAATTTCCGCAACAACAGACTAGGTCTGTTTTCTTTCTCAAATCTCTGAATTTCCGCGAGATCGAAGCTCTCCCACATTCGTTGAGTTCGAGTCCCCTCATGTAAGCATATATACCTTCTATGTTTATTTTGTTTGTTGGTATGAGGTAGCTTATCACGTGCACTACACTATATATACCCTTCTTCTATATATTATGGCTTTTGTAACAACAGATTGTTAGATCAGAGTCTGCTGCATTTAGTAATTTTTATCCATTAATTTCTTGCATGCAGCATCCTCCTTGTGTGTGAGGATGAACGTGGCTCTCAGTACGGCGCAGTGGGTGGTGGGCAAGGCGCTAGCCCCCATTGCCGATGGCCTGCTTGAGGCTTGGGCTGCCAGCAAGAACCTCGGTGCCAACATCGAGGCCCTCAACACGGAGCTGCTGTACGTCCAGGCCACGCTGAAAAATGCCAGCAGCAGGCAGCTTGACGGCAACTCAGCCCTGGAGCAGCTGCTGCAGAAAATGCGGGACTCGGCGCAGAGAGCTGAGGACTTGCTCGACGAGCTTGACTACTTCCGCATCCACGACGAGCTCAACGGCACCTTTGACACCGCCGACGAGAATCCTAGGGGGTGGGGCCATGAGCTCGTCCAGACTGCGTGCCACACCGCCAAAGCTTTTGCCAAACCGCACTCTGCCACCTCTGGTAATAATCCTGTAGAAGAAGATGCGACACAACGGCGGGTCCTCTGCTGTCCTCTGTGGCGTGCCACGCGAAGGGTACCCTGCGGTGATGAGGCCTGCGGACGCACCAGCAAGTTTGGTAACCTCTTTCCATGCTCATCTTTACCAAATGTTTATGATGGTGATCATAATTCTGCCAAGCCAGTTCTAAGTCGTAGCAACGATGAAGAAAAACATAGCTTGCAGTTTAGGAGGGTGGAAGTCTCTAACAGCATGAAGCAAATTGTGGACGACCTACGGCCTTTGCGTCAAGAGGTTTCCACCATTTTACTCGGTTGTAGCCATAGCGTTGCTCCAGATATTGCCCATAAACGTCCAATTACCACCTCTGAAATCATAGAGCCAAAGCTTTACGGGAGGGACATTACAGTCAATAGCATCATAAATGACATCACAAAGGGCAAATATTGTGCGGAGGACCTAACCGTACTTCCAATTGTTGGTGTAGGGGGCATAGGGAAGACAACAATAACACAACACGTATATAACAACAAAGAAGTGCAAAACCATTTTGATGTCGCAATTTGGGTGTGTGTTTCTCTCAATTTCGATCCAGTTAAACTGCTTGAAGAGATTAAACAAAAAATCCCTAAAGTTGAAGATGAGAAAGATGGTAGTACAATCGGCGAGGTCATTGCGGAAAGGCTAAAATCCAAAAGATTCTTGCTTATAATGGATGATATGTGGGAATGTAGTAACGAGGATGATTGGAAAAGATTGATGCTTCCATTCAAAAAATCACAAGAAAATGGTAACATAATTATGGTTACAACTCGGTTGCTAGAACTCGCACAAATGATAAAAACAACTGATCATTCAATAGAACTGGGAGGTTTAGAGCCCGGAGAGTTTAGAAAGTTATTCCTATCATTTGTCTTTGATGGTGACGAGCAATATAGAATGGAGCACCTTTTGTTGCTTGAGACAGGCGATAAAATAATGGAAAAATTGAAGGGCTCCCCTCTTGCAGCAAAAACTGTGGGTAGATTACTGAGAAGGGCCCTTGATTTGAATCACTGGAATGATGTCCTAGAAAGTAAGGAATGGGAGACACAGACCGCTGACCATGACATTATGCCTGCATTGAAGCTCAGCTATGACTATCTCCCTTTCCGTTTGCGACAATGTTTTTCCTGTTGTGCATTGTATCCTGAAGATTACATGTTTACTAGCAAAGAGCTCATTCACTTTTGGGTAGGAATGGATATTTTGCATATTGGTAGTCGAAACAAAACGGTTGAAGATATTGGTCAAACCAATTTAAATGATTTGGTAACACATGGATTTTTTAGAAAAGATGAAACTGATGGGCGTCAAAGATATATCATGCATGACCTGCTGCATGATTTAGCATTGAATGTTGCATCTCATGATTGTCTTAGTTTACGTCGCTCCAATGTGATGTTGGTAAAATTCCTGCCATCGGTCCGTCACGTGTCTATCGTCATTGATAGTGCAGGTGATAGTGATGGAGTGACCCAGGAAAACTTTAAAAGTGAATTGATAAAATTAAAGACGAGATTGAAGGTTGAAAGTTTGCAAACTTTGTTGATCTTTGGAAGTATAGATGAAGGTTTTGGACACATTTTCAGTGTTTTGTTTGAGAAAACTAATGGCCTGCGTATTCTTCATTTGCCTGGAATTTCTAAACCCGTGGAGTCCATATTCCATAATTTTTCAAAATTTATCCACCTACGATATTTACTGCTAGGAATCGCGTTTATGTCCGAAATGCATCTACCGGGTGAGATTTCTACATTTTATCATTTGAGGATTCTTGGTATAATAGGATTGGATGAATATTTGATGATTCGTGATGTAAGAGGATTGGATGGAAATCTTCATTTACCCAAACACTTTAGCAATCTTGCAAAATTACGTCACATTAATACACAAGCTAATGAAAATTTTCACTCTGCTATCTCCAATGTTGGGAAACTACAATTCTTACAAGAGTTAAACAAATTTATAGTTAGTAGAGAAGAAAATGGTTTTGAATTAAATCAACTCAGTCATTTGGTGGATCTAACAGAGTTGGGTATTTATAACCTTGAGAGAGTACAAACAAAAGAAACAACAGCCGAAGCAAGGTTAGCAGACAAAATTCACATGCGTAATTTAATATTACAATGGGAATCTAATAATGAGCCTGATATGGAAACAGTGGTTCTTGAAAGCCTTCGGCCACATAACAATCTTCAGGCCTTAAACATTGCAGGTCATAGAGGTCCATCCTGTCCAACATGGCTGGGTAGTAAGCTCTGTGTTAAAGGTCTAAAATCACTTCAACTAGATGACGTGGCTTGGAAAACTCTCCCATCTTTGGGGAAAATGTGGGTGCTTGATGAGCTTTCGCTGAAGCGTATTCATACACTCAACGAGTTTGGTCCAAATCATTTTGGACCCATCACAGAGCCAAGCTTCTGCAGCTTGAAACGCCTAACACTTTTTCGCTTGGAAAGATTGGAAAAATGGGTTGTGGGAGATGCACCTCAGTTGTTCTCTGGTTTACAAGTATTGACCATTAAAAACTGTCCTGAACTCTTGGAGTTGCCATTTGTGAACAATATGCCTTTCCTTCCTAACTTAGGAGAGTTTATTATAAGTACATGTCCTAAACTCATGTCGCTGCCTCCTATTCTTTGGACACATACTCTGTCGTTGGTCGAGATGAGAGATGTAGGATCGCTATCTTGGCTAAACTACTCGAAATATTCCTCTCCCGTAAAACTGGATATTAGTGTGACATATGGAAAACAACAAGAGATTCTCCTTGTGCCCAGTAATTTAACAGAATTGCAGCAGTTAAAGATGACGTCTTGCCCACCTCTGATGTTGTCGGACCTAAAAATGATGACCTCATTGAAGCGGTTGTCACTAGAAAGCTGCAAAATCGTGGCCGGAACTGTGGGTGATTCGGAATGGCAGTTGCCCATTGAGACTCTGGGCATCGGATGGTGTGACGTGAGTGGTAAGGAAGTGGCACAGCTCTTGCGTGGTCTCACAAGGCTTCGTGAACTGCAAATAATTGGTTGCGATAATATAACACTGTTGGGTGATGAGACGGAGGAGACACAAGCAACAGATCTGCATCAACAGCATGTATCTGAAATAGGCGGAGATGATGGGCTACTGCTCTTGCCGTCCAATCTCAGAGGCTGTCTACAGACGTTGGATTTTAGCTGTTGTTCACAGTTGACCCTGATTACTCCTAATGGCCAGAACCAGAAGGGAGGGCTCCAGGCCCTGCGCTCCCTTCGGGAATTGTCAATATCATATTGCTCCAACTTCCTCGTGACCTACTCTTCTTCTTCATGTTGCCCGTTCCCATCCTCCCTACAAGAACTCAGACTTAGACATAATTACATGAAGACGCTGGAGTGCCTCTCAAACCTCACTTGTCTCACCAGATTACAAGTAGATGGTGACGAATTAAGATCAGAGGTCCTGTGGCATCTCGTTTCCATGGGCCAGCTCAGGGAACTATATGTCCTTGGAAGCCAGTTCATGTTCTTTCCTGTTCCCGTTCAGGATGAACAAGAGCAGTTGCTTCTTTCCCGTTCCTGCAAACTCTACAAGTTAAGGACAGGTGACATAGAAGGGTTCCTTTGTGGGTCCGTCTGCAGAGTCCTATCCTTCTCCCTCACTATTTTAGATTTGTATTTATACCAAGAGGTTGAGGGCTTCACAAAGGAACAAGAAGAGGCCCTTCACCTCCTTACCTCCCTCCAGGAACTCTCGTTATACGAGCTGCGGAGCCTCCCCGAGGGCTTGAACAAGCTTACCAGCCTCAAGAGACTAAAAATCTCTATGTGTCCATCCATTCGGTGTCTTCCCAAGGACGGCCTCCCCAGTTCACTGCAAACATTAGATGTCAGCTGTTGCGAGAATGCTGAGCTAAAAGAGCAGTGCAGGCAGTTAACAGGAACCATCCCAGAAATCTATACATGACCATCTTACTGGAACTAATCCAAGGTAACAAATACTCTCTTGCTCTGTTTCTACACACACGTGAAGTTAACTAATTATTAAATTCCAGTTTGCTCTACTTTTTTGTTACATCATAATCTCAATGACGTTTGTTTCCATCATCCGAACTGCAGGGCTCTTTTTCTTGGAGCTGTAAATTCTTCTAGCCCTGTAGAACACTGTTCATCCATTAAGATATTCGCACCCGAATCTGTGGTAAGTAAGTCCAACATGGAACTTCATTCCCTTGCTCTACCATGCATATCAGTAAAAAAATAACTCCCAGTTATCCTCCTGGTGCTACGTCAGATGTGGGTAAAAGAATTTCACCTTCAATATTTCCATTTTTTCCTCTCAAGGTTAATAAAAGCAGCTTGCCTAAATCAGTTTTTGAGATTTCTTCATTACCAAAACTCGTAAATTTTGTGGGACTCATTTAGTTATCTATTGAAGCTTCCTCATAGTTTCTTTGGGTTTTTCTTCCTGGCCAAAAACCATGAAATCTACAATATATTTACCCATTGTTTTGGTTTCTATGCAGGTGTTCATCTGCTCATTCTTAGTTGGAATTTTAATTCTAGTCATCACTACCAAGACTTGGCTGTGTGCTTGGCTAACTAATTCAGCTTTAAGGCTTTAGGATCAAAACATTACCATGGAAAAATTGCGCTTCCAGTGTTTCACTTCTGGTATCAAGGTTTCACTAATTATGCTTGTGTGGAGTCACTCCAAAACTCATGGTACGCCCAACATGTTCTGCATCTTTTTTAAAGTTTCTTGTATATTCAAGAAAAAAGCAGAAATATGAATATATGTCTTCTTCCAAACATTCAGATTCAGAACTAGCAGTCTTGGCATGCCTGATGGTTTTCTTAGAAATTTGGAACTCAGCAAGACAGTAGTAGCAGAGGGTAGAAGGTAAATATCCCCTTTGCTCCGAATTTGGAAAGAGTCTGCACCCGGCAGTATGACATATGGTAGTTAGAGTTTATTGGTGAAATTTAATGAGCTGAACTCTACAGGAATACCACGCGTATAAAGCTAGTGCTTGTGTGAAGCCAACTTATTCACGGGTTGTCAATAATTGGTATGCGCAACATTATCCCTTGCATCCCTACTAGTCTAAAAGCTTACTTCTGTAATTTTATAAGTTAAAAACTTCCACACTAACCTATGGGTCTTGGCCTATTCATAGATGTGGCAATGCGGTAGAACATTGGAAATCAAGAATGCAGTAGGACACATGTCTGTGAAGGTAGAACTCCTATTTGTGCCTTTCAAGGGGGCTTAATGAACCCCTTGAAGGTTTCCATTTTCCATTTTCATTTTCATTTACAATATTTAAATTTTGCCTCTCAAGGTTTCTAGGAACTCGAGTTTTGTCTTCAATATTTCCATTTTCCCTCTCAAGGTTTCCAGGAACTCGAGTTTCGGGAAAGTTGGAACCTGCGGAGCCTCCTGAAGGACTGAACAAGCTTGCCAGCCTCGAGAGACTAAGGATATATGACTGTCCAGGCATCGGACGTTTGCCCAAGGATGTGAGCAAATGCGGCAATTAGGAGATAACAGAGCAGCGTAGGCGGTTAACAGGAACCATCCCAGAAATCCATACATGGCCGTGTTAAGGTAACACCAACTGTTACTCTTTATTTTTTAATACTTTATTTATTGCTCTATTTCTAACGCCCAGTGTTACTCTTTAATTTTTACATGGTCCCCACGCACTTGAAGTTAGTCCCGGTCAGCTTGACTTTTTTGTTGTATAATCTGAATAATCTTATTTGTTTCCATCAACTATGCAGGGCTCTATTTATTGGATTTGTACATTCTTCTAGCGGTGCAGTCCATCCATTCACAAATTTTCACACGACGGTCTTCTTCACATATTCAAATCTGTGGTAAGTACGGTTTTCTATATAACTTCATTGCCATGCTCTACCATATCATTAATAACTCGTTGTTATACTCCCGGAGATATATATCATATATGAGTAAACTCATTTTGCGTTTAGTTTTTCATTCTCCCTCTCGAGGCTAATAAAAATAGCTTTCCTAAAGCAGTGTTTAAGATTCCCTCACCCAAATACTCATTAATTTTGTGGGACTCATATAGTTCTCCGCTGATGATTTCTTTGTTTTTTCTAACTGGACGAAAAACCATGAAATCTACAACATATTCACCCATTGTTTTGATTGTCTGCAGGTGTTCGTCTCCTCATTCTTAGCAGAGCTAGATTGCATTCAATGTGCCACAGTGAAACACTTATTGCCTCATGAGCAGAAGTTCGAGAACTTGCTGCTTTCTTAGTAAGTTAGTACTCTAGCTATTGAGCACACTTATAATAACGAATTCATTGCCTCGCTGAATTAAATAACATAAGAGAGTTTTCAGTTGATACATATAGTCTCAAAGGTAAAGAACGCTTGTTGCTAGGTGATTTATTAACACTGATGGAGGAAAAGGGCTCGAGCTTGCTAATTTTTATTCATAAAGCCCCCAAGTTAAGTATGGTGGAGTTGATTTTCTTCTCTAATTGGTTCGGAATATTTTTCTGTCCTACAAAAACCAAAACCAGAGTATATTACATGAGCCTTGAGTATTGCAATCTGGATATTTAGTTTGTATTGTTAAGTTTGATGTTCCTCTAGTCTGAAGTTTTCCAAAGCCAGTCATTCTTTTTGTGTAACTTACTTTTTTCTAGCCTCTCCAACACTCAGCATTGCATACCTTCATCGGGGTATCGCATACTCTGTCAGTGTGCATATCCAACACCAAGAAATTAAACCATTTCTTCCATGTGCTCACACCATAACTACCTATATAGCACATCTCTCGATATTCCATAGTAGTTGATTTACCACACTCATAAAAGTTCGAGGAGACTCAAAAAAGGGACTTGTCATTGTCATCAACCTTGCAAATTTCATCATCAAGAAGAATTATATTCTTTAGCATTAACACCTCTCAAAGAAAAAAAAAGAAAGAGGGGCACCATTCAAAAGATTGAAATCTTCATCCTTAAGCAGAAGGAGATAGTCAGAAGCGCGTTCATGTTCATGTGCAGAATGGCTAATCAGACTACAACCTATGCAATTAATAAAGATGCTGAGAACATCTCTAGCATCTTGATATCATGTTTCATTGCATAGGCTTCTAAATCAATTCTTTGGCATGATGAGTCCATTCTCTCCCACATACTCTGGATATTATTTTTCCAATGACTGGCATGTGAAAACTTCCTTGTACTAGAGTTGAACTCTTATTTAGCTTTATGATATAGATTTCAGATTTGCTCATTTCTAGAATTACCCTACCAAGCTCCAGATAAGCCTTCCACAAATATAAAGTAGATAGGGAACACTTTGGCCGCTGGCCAGTGACAACTACTATCATGTGACAAGAAGTAACTCTTGATCATGCCGAGATAATTTCAACAAATACCTGCTCTTGGAAGGTTAACGATGGAATAAAAAATTGGATGCTCTTGTTTCCCTTTGCTCATGACATTGAAGTTGAGCAGCCTAGTGACTTGGTGTTCAAAAAACTTTGGAGCTATATTGTTGATACTGTTCACTCTCATAAAATGAAACCCACCTCCATTCCCTTTTGGCAATGAATAAAGTTGTGATTCAAGCTTGTGCTCAATTGCTAGATGCTACTTTGATAAGGTTGTGTCAAGTCTCTCCACCGAAGTTCATGTGGGTTTTCAATAATTGTTTGCACATGAACACTTGCTTGCAATCTATGTATGCTAAGCTTTCAGGTTTTACAAAGCACATGGGCAAGGTGAATTGGGAACCCAGGTCCTCTTGTCTACCATTTACTGATGCTTCAGAATTGTGTTTCTCGAGGGGAGAATCAGCAAGGGAGAAGTTTGAGATGAATAGTTAATTTATATTTCTCTTTCTGGCCTCTCTCTTCTCCAGATTGTGTAATAAAGACAGAATGGGCTGGTCCCACTTTCTGTTTACTCTGTAGGTTTTGTGCTAGCTAGTTTTGTACCAATGGAACATATCAGACCAGAATACACAATAGACCAAAAAGCTGCAGTATAAAAATATAGGAGGGGGATTAAAAGATGCATCAGACTTTACAGAAATGTAGTAGACTACATCTGATTGCTTGTGATGCTTGTGTATGTCTTCATTTGTGACCTGACTATTCAAACAATCAATTCGGCGAATCTCAAGCTTATGAGGTAGTGCTACAAAAACATGTATATTGGTGTATTTGTGATACAACAAACTAGTATAATTACTATTTTATTTCTAGGGATGAATAGCAGCTTTGGTGTTTACATATGCTTTAGTCGGTGTGTTTCTAAGTCTAAGTCATGCACAAGCAAGCAAGCTCTGAAATCTCTGAGCTTCTAACTTGATTTAGAACTGCACACTGTGCACATTATTCAGTTAACAGACCAGTCACTATGGGAAGGAAATTCAGACAGACAACAGTACAAAATCTTCCAAACGAGTATTGATGAGTACTATCTATTATCGGAGAAAAAAATTGATAAGTACTCCGTACGTACCTATTATCGGAATAAAATTTGGATGAGTACCTAACCTGCCGGCCGGGAGGATCTACTGCGACTGCGGGGACTCCAACGACAGATCCCTCGACGCAGCCGTCCGCCGGTCGGGTTCGTCGCCCACAAAATCCCATCGACCAAATCCGTAGATCAATTTGTGGTCGTGGAGGAGAGGAGGCGGAGGCGGAGGCGGCGCCGCTCTGCTATGCTTTGGTTCGTGTCTGCCTTTGGCTCTTTTGCTTGGGTGGAACAGACACGTGGCATGGTCCATCCAGTGGATGGAACAAACCAGAAGAAGAAAAGTCGGGGCTGGCGGTGGAAAAAAAGAAGAGTAAAATCCAAGAGTGGTTTTTTACTGAGAGAATTTCTTGTATGATACGATTTTTAAATAAATATGTTTTCTTATTTGACACTCGAAACATTTTTTTTTCTACACTACACTCGGTGTAAATTTTTTGTCTTACATGACACTCTAGAGTATTTTAAAAGCTAACGGTGTCAATTGATGATCTACAAAGACGGTTTTACCCGCGGTGCAATACGTGACAAAATTACATGAATGCTGTTGTACTATGTGATATATCAACTCATGATTAAATTAGAGGCCTCATTAAATTATCAGATGTGACCATGCAAATAGTAGTCCATCTGGTACCGTGTATTAGGGTTAGTACCAAAATCTTCCTGTTCCGATTTATCCTTTCTCTAAGGCCCGCTTGGCCATTAATTAAATTTTAGTTACGATGTAATTGCTCTCCACCGCATTCCTATCCCCTTCCTTTTCTCGGTGGAACCAGCTGCATGCTGACGTGCGATGTTGGGACCACAATCGCCAACAACACGCGTGATGTGGCCATAGTTTGCGGGTGTTTATTTGCATGACTTATTAGAAGTAGTGCTAATTAGAAGTAGTGTCAGTCGAACGTAGCACCCAGGGCTATTTTGGATCAGACGGGAAAAAGTTGAAGGAACGGTTATAACAGATCTGATGGCAGTGTCATGCAAGGCAAAAAAATTATACCAAGTGTCATGTAGGAAAGAAAAAGGTTTTGAGTGTCAAATAAGGAACTATATTTACATGTAGTGTCACACAAGGAATTCTCTTTTTTTTTTATACCGTCACTAATCTTAGAAATACGCTTATTTACAGTCAGTAAGTATGGTGATTGTTTTTCTTTGCGAATAGGACTTAAGCACTAAAAGAAATAACCAACAGTACAGAACATTTTAAGAAAAACGAAAATTACAACAAGATACTTGAAAAGTCCTTCATATTCAACCTCCATACCGTGTCGACGGCGCGCCGTTACTGTCGCTCCTCCCCGAGTCGGCCTGACATTGTTGATTGCGGACGGGAAGTCATCGAACGGTGTCGGAGATTTGTTCTGCGAATGAACTAGGGTTTCAGATCTCTGGAATCCATCCGTGCTAAGGTAGGACAAGGGCTCCTTATATAGAGGCATTGGGCCTCTTCCCCCAATTCTTAGGCGGGAAGGGCTACCACAATGTCGCTCCTCGGGTCCTGGTCTACAAGACTACTTTTGGTAGACTGAGTCTTGGGTGCCATGGCTTCCCCGTCCTCCTGTAAAGCAATCTTCTTTAGTGTCGTTTGTCTCCATCCGGCGCTGCCTGCTTTCCTTCCTAGCACCAAAACGGCAAAGGTGGGCGCATGCAATGCTAAGATTGTCTGTCCTCTTCTTATAGGAAAGGAGACGGACCGGACCTTTCTGTACCGAGGAGAACCGAAAGCGCATGGTTGTTGTGCCCCTTGCAGGGATCCGCCTCGGCTACTAGCGGCCTAGCGGGATTACCAAATAGGCCATGAGCACGCTTTGAGGCATTCAAATCCCGGCAGCACAGTGGAGCGTTGCAGAGGGGTCCTTCTCTTAGACGCATCTCCTGGAGACCGTCTCCTCGAGAGGGTTCACTTGGTCGTGCCACCTCCGGAGGCGCTCCAGCCTCTTGAGGGTGTAACTACCCTAGCATTGGACCTATCAACCGTGGGGACGTGGCACCCCAGTTGCCAGGACTCTGATAGTATCCCCCGGGCGCTTGACTTGCACGTGTCCTTTGGTGGACTCAAAGGGGAAAGCGGCCTAGGACGGTTGACGAGTCTTGGCACCCGTTTGGTCAACACAGGTCTGCCATGCCCTTATCTTGGTCGTGGATTCCAAACAGTCGTGCACCCTTGGCCGCAGATCTTGGACGCGATGCTTCCGCCCCAGAGTTGTTCCCACGACGCGACAACATGTGTGGCCCAGCAGTTAATACCGTGTGCCGGGCATAGCGACATGTATTTTCAACTAGCACTGTTATATCGGGGTGTGGGCGTGTTATACCATCACTCCACTCTGCCCCTTCCCTCTTCCTTCTCGCGCACCCGAGTCGAAACCTAGCCTATGATGGCGCCAAGTCGCTTCTCCGCCGCTGAGGAAGGTAAAGTCGATGGAGATGGCTCCGGGGGCAATTCTCCGTCCTGGCAGGGTGCCGGAACAGAGACTTTTGTCCCCTAAATCTCCCCTTCGGTGGCGGCAGCGCTACGGAACTTTTCGTGGATGTATGATGATTCATCTAGGGTTTTCTCATCGGGGGCTTTATATAGGCGGAAGGGTAAGGTCGGTGGAGGGCCAGGGGCCCACACCCCTGGTGGCACCACCAGGGGCTACCAGCGCCACCCATAGGGTGTGGCCGCCCTGGTGCCCTCCTCCGTCTCTACTTCGCGTTTCCGTATTGCTCCGGGAAAAATAGGCAGATTGGCTTTTGTTCCATACAATTCCGAGAATATTCATTTTTTAGCATTTCTAAAACAAAAACAACAGAAAATAGGCAACTGGCACTGCGGCATCTTATCAAAAGGTTAGTTCTAGAAAGTGAATAAAAATACCTCAAAATGTAGACAAAACATAAGATATTTGATATAAAACAAGCATGGAGCATCAAAAGTTATAGATACGTTTACGACGTATCACCGCCACACCCTCCAGTCGTGGGTGGCCTGCATGTTGTACGAGGCGGGCTACATGGCATCGACGGACATTCGCCTCCCGAACATGGGATCCCCATTTCGCCAGAGCCAAAGCCCGAGGAGCTCGACGACGAGATCCAGGCGGCCATCACCGCCATGGATGACCCGGGCCTCGTCGAGGATCCGGGCAACCGCGTGTTCTGGGAACAGTACCTCGTGGACCGGTGGCAACAGGCGCTCGCCCTCCACGAGGGGCCACCGGGCTCACCGCCGAAGAGGAACAATGCGGTCGGGCGCCACCACTGGTAAAGAGCTCCCGGGCAAACCCTCACCGCCGTGCTGGAGCACATCCACGCCGGCAACGAGCCCCGCCTCGGCTTCCCCCGCAACCCCACGCCGTCGGCAAGGGCGAGGCGCCATCCTCCGGCCAACTGGTGATGCAGCGCTAGTCCAAGTGGGAGCGCTTCGTCGGGAAACCCCAAGAGCAAGGTGTGAAGCAGCACATCAGCAAGTTTTCCCTCGGTTAAGAAACTGAGGTTATTGAACCAGTAGGAGGAAGGAAACGTCACACAGGTGTTGCAAGCAACACGGAGACCTGCACAACACAAACTGAAGACTTTGCCCCAACGAATCAGTGAGGTTATCAAGCTCACCGGTTTGTTGTAACAAAGGATTAAACGTATAGTGTGGAAGGTAATAGTTTGCAACAAGTAAACAAGTAACAGTGGAGGATGTATCAATGGTAAAGATTGGACCGGGGTCCATAGTTCACTAGAGGTGCTCTCCTTAGATAAACAACATGGCATGAAGGGTAAACAAATTACAGCAGGGCAATTGACAGGAACTGAGCAAGGCATAAAAATGCAATTACTAGTCAGAAATATCCTATGAGATTCGATTGGCAATACAACAAGATACATAGACCGCCATCCAACTACATCTATGACTAGAAGTCCACCTTCAGGTTATCATCCGAACCCCCTCCAGTATTAAGTTGCAAGCAACAAACAACTGCTTTAAGCAAAGTGTGTAAGGTAAACAGTCCACATGTTCCATGAACAAGAGACCATTGTTTTCTCCCTAGTGGCAACAGCACATCTACAACCGAAGAGATTTCTATCACTTCGCTTGGAAACTAGAGTCATGAACCCACTATCGAGCATAAATACCCCCTCTTGGAGTCACTAGCAACTACTTGGCCAAGATAGCTACTAACAACAGAGAGCATGCAAGATCACAAACAACATAGACATGATAGAATCATAAAGACAAAACCATTAATCAAACCAACATAATAATCTCAATATCCATCGGATCCCCGCAAACACAACATGCATGATTACAAATAGATTAGATCTTGATCATGAATGGAGCTCACAAGATCTATACATGAAAGCACAAAGGAGGAGATACAACCATCTAGCTACTACATGGACTCATAGTCCAAGGTGGAACTACTCATGCATCATACCGGAGAGAAGGCCTCCGGGATGATCTCCCCTCTGGCAGGGTGCCGGGAAGAACTTTAGATCCCCCCGATCTAGGGACGATGGTGGCGGCGGCTATAGATGGTTTCGTGGAGATTTGATCGGGTGCTTAGGGTTTCTGCATCGGGGGCTTCTTATCGGCCAAGGGGGAGGCCGAGGAGGCGACCAGGGGGTCAAACCCTACCCAGGCGCGGGCCCACCCCTGGCCGCGCCTAGGGGGTTTGGTCGCCCTGGCACGCTTCTTCGTCTCCCCTCTGGACTTCTTGTTCCCCACGGAAAGTTATTGACTTTGAAATTTGTCCCGTCCAATTTCGAGAATATTTCTTTACTAGCTTTTCTGAAACCAAAAACAGCAGAAAACAGGCAACAGGCACTGTGGCAACTTGTTAATAGGTTAGTACCAGAAAACATGTAAAAATCACCTCAAAGTGTAGACAAAGAAAAGCAAAGTAGATACTAAACAAGCATGGAGCAGAAAAATTATAGATACGTTTCCGACGTATCAACATGTAGGGTTTCGTAGCATGGAAAACAAAAAAATTCTACCGCATACAAACAAACAAGCCAAGATCTATCTACTAGATTTTAGCAACGAGTCGATAGAATAACTCACCCTCGAAGATTCCAAAGTGTTTAACGAGAGCGGATTCTCGTGGGTGATGTAGTCGTACTCTTCCCGATCTCAAGATCGCGTAGACGATCCTTCCGGCGCTGCGTTCCGGCAGCGCTCCCGCAGTCGGTCACACGTTCGGTACTTGACGAAGACCTTCCTCTCCCTTGTTCCAGCAGGCAACAGAGGTTGTAGCACTCTCCTCGCGATTCCGGCAGCACAACGGCGTGGTACCGGAAGTAGAGGGGAGATCTCGCAGGGCTTCGCCTTAAGCCGGAGCGAGTATGGTGGAGTATGAGAGAGTCCCTCGACGATCTAGGGTTTAGACACGCCGAGGAGGGGGCAAGCCGGCGGCTAGGGTTAGCTAGGCGGCGGCAGCGGTTTGCAGGTCGGCGGCGGCGGCAGTGGAGGTGGCGGCGCCGGCGGCTAGGGTTTAGAGGTGGTGGAGTTATGTGTCTAGGAGGGGAGCTCTGCCCCTCCTTTTATAGGTGGAGGGGCCGGCCGGCCAAGGGGAGGGGAGTCCCTCCCCAACTCGGCTTGGAGGTGGGCCGGCGGTGGAGGAGGGACTCCTCCCCAACTCGGTTTCCTCCTCCTTCCCCACTTCCCAAAAATAGCCGTTTGACTTTCAAACTAGCCGTTTGACTTTTCAAACTAGGATTTGAATAAACCCTCTATTTTGTTCAGCGATGACACCGAGTACATAATGCAATCATACCAACTTGATATAACACATTCATGTACCCTTCCCCTCCGGAGTGCCGTACATTCCGGAACCTTCTAGAACATTCCCGATGAAAACACCGGAACCATCCTTCAACTCTGAAACGGGACTTTCCTTATATGAATCTTATTATCTGGACCATTCCGGATCTCCTCGTGATATCCCGAATCACATTCGAGACTCCGAACAACATTCGGACTCTTTCTCATCATTCCATAACTACTCAAACAACGTCGAATCCTTAAGTGTGTCTCCCTACGGTTCGTGAATTATGCGGACATGATCGAGACACTTCTCCGATCAATAACCAATAGAGGAATCTGGAAATTCATATGGCTCCCACATATTTCTACGATTACTTTGCGATCGAATGAACCACTTACATACGATACCAATTTCCTTTTGTCTCACGATAGTTTACTTATCCGAGGTTATGATTGTCGGTATCTCTGCATACCTAGTTCAACCTCGTTACCGATAAGTAATCTTTTCTCGTTCCCGTGATATGTGATACCTTGTGAGCCAGTCACATGCTTGCAAGCTAATTGGATGACATTTCACCGAGAGGGCCCAGAGTATATCTATCCGCCATATGGATGGACAAATCCCACTCTTGATCCATGTGTTTCAACCAATACTTTCCGAACACTCAATGCCAGCCACCCAGTTACGGTGTGGTGTTTGATGTCATCAAAGCATCCATCCGGTAAAGGTGTATGCATGATCTCATGGTCGAAGGAATTAGGTTACTATGTATCAGAAAGCATATAGCAATTGATCTATTAAAATGACTTGATCTTTATGCTACACTTATCTATAGGAGTATGTCCACCATATCATTCTCCTAACGATATGATCTTGTTGTTAATAACATCTCAATGTTCATGATGGGGAAACCACAATCATCTATTAACCAACAAGCTAGTATTATATAGAGGCTTTACTAAGGACTTCAAATTAAGTTTACAAATCACACAAGTATTAATGTTTCCTTGTTAATACTATTATAGCATGAATGTAAACATTTATCATAAACACAAAGATATAATAATAACTACATTTATTATTGCCTCTAGGGCATATCTCCAACATTATCCCACTTGCACTAGAGTCATCTAATCTAGATTGCATGGTAATATACCGAACACCCATGGCAGTTTGGTGCTGGTCATGTTTTGCCCTCGGGAGAGGTTTAGTCAACGGATCCGCCACATTTAGATCTGTGTGTACTTTGCAAATCTTTATATCCCCATCTTGGATATGTTCTCGAATAGCGTGAAAACGTAGCTTGATATGCTTTAGCTTCTTGTGTGACCTTGGTTCTTGCGCATTGGCTATGGCGCCCATGTTATCACAGTAGATAGACATTGGGTCCAGCGCACTAGGAACCACACCCAGCTCTGTAATGAACTCTTTCATCCATATTGCTTCTTGTGAAGCCTCCGAAGCAGCCATGTATTCCGATTCAGTTGAAGATCTCGCCACAACGCTTTGCTTTGCACTCCTCCAGCTAACTACTGCACCATTCAAAATAAATACGTATCCAGATTGTGATTTAGAATCATCCGGATCGGTGTTCCAACTAGCATCGGTGTAACCATTAACAACGAGCTGTTCATCACCTCCATAAGAAAGAACCATATCCTTAGTTCTTCTCAAGTACTTAAGGATGTTTTTGACCGCTGTCCAATGATCCACTCCTGGATCACTTTGATATCTGCTAGTTAAACTAACAGCATATGCAATGTCGGGTCTTGTACATAGCATGGCATACATTAGAGATCCTATGGCTGAGGCATAGGGAGTCTTACTCATCCTTTCTCTATCTTCTGCCGATGTCGGACTTTGAGTTTTACTCAAGGTCGTATTGGGAAACATGGGCAAGAACCCTTTCTTGCTATCTTCCATTCCAAACCTCTTTAGAACTTTGTCCAAATATGTACTTTGTGACAATGATATTTGGCGTCTCGATCTATCTCTATAAATCTTTATGCCTAATATGTAAGCTGCTTCACCAAGATCCTTCATTGAAAAACTATTATTCAAATATTCCTTGACACTATTAAGAAGGTCTACATCATTCCCAATCAACAATATGTCATCTACATATAGTATTAAGAATGCTACAGAGCTCCCACTCACTTTCTTGTAAATACAAGCTTCTCAATAAGTTTGTATAAAACCAAAACTTTTGATCACCTTATCAAAACGTTGATTCCAACTTCGGGATGCTTGCTTCAATCCATAGATGGACCGTTGAAGTTTGCATACCTTGTTAGCATCTTTAGGATCGACAAAACCTTTGGGTTGCATCATATACAACTCTTCATCAATGTCTCCATTGAGGAATGCTGTTTTGACATCCATCTGCCATATCTCATAATCATAATATGCAGCGATTGCTAACATAATCCTCACAGACTTTAGCTTCGCTACTGGTGAGAAAGTCTCATCGTAGTCAACTCCTTGAATTTGTCGAAACCCCTTTGCGACAAGTCGAGCTTTATAGACAGTAACATTACCATTACCATCAGCATCTGTTTTCTTCTTGAAAATCCATTTGTTCTCGACAGCCTTCCGGCCATCCGGTAAGTCCACCAAAGTCCATACTTGGTTTTCGTACATGGATCCAATCTCGGATTTCATGGCTTCTTGCCATTTATTGGAATCTGGGCTCATCATTGCTTCCTCATATGTCTCAGGGTGATCGGTGTTGTCCACCAACATGACACTCATAACGGGATCATACCAATCTGGAGTGGTACGAGTTCTGTTGACCTGCGAGGCTCTGTAGCAACTTCAACCGAAGTTTCATGATCATCATCATTAGCTTCCTCTCTAATTGGTGCGGGCACCACAGGAACTTCTTCCGGCGCTACGCTACTCGCAATTTCGAGAGAAGGTTCGACAACCTCGTCGAGTTCTACTTTCCTTCCAGTCACTTCTTTCGAGAGAAATTCCTTCTCTAGAAAGGATCCATTCTTGGCAACGAAGATTTTGCCTTCGGATCTATGATAGAAGGTATACCCAATAGTTTCCTTCGGGTATCCTATGAAGACGCATTTTTCCGCTTTGGGTTCAAGCTTGTCCGGCTGTAACTTCTTTACATAGGCTTCGCATCCCCAAACTTTAAGGAACGACAATCTAGGTTTCTTCCCAAACCATAATTCATATGGTGTCGTTTTAACGGATTTAGATGGTGCCCTATTTAAAGTGAATGCGGTTGTTTCTAATGCATAACCCCAAAATGATAGCGGTAAATCTGTAAGTGACATCATAGAACGAACAATATCTAAGAGAGTTTGATTACGACGTTCGGACACACCATTACGCTGTGGTGTTCCCGGCGGTGTCAATTGTGAAAGTATTCCACATTTCTTCAAATGCTCGCCAAACTCGTAACTTAGATATTCACCTCCACGATCAGAACGTAGAAATTTAATCTTGTTGTTACGTTGATTCTCTACCTCACTTTGAAATTCCTTAAACTTCTCGAAAGTTTCGGACTTATGTTTCATGAAATAGATATACCCATATCTACTCAAGTCATCTATGAAGGTAAGAACATAACGATAACCACCACGCGACGCTACACTCATTGGACCACATACATCGGTATGTATGATTTCCAATAAGTCCGTAGCTCGCTCCATCATACCAGAAAATGGAGTCTTAGTCATTTTACCCATCAGACATGCTTCGCATCTATCAAGTGATTCAAAATCAATTGACTCAAGAAGTCCATCGGAATGGAGTTTCTTCATACGCTTCACTCCAATGTGACCAAGACGACAGTGCCACATATAGGTCGAGTTATCGCTCGATTTCAAACGTTTAGCCTCAATGTTGTTAATATGTGTATTTCCACTATCGAGATTCAACAAGAATATACCATCTATCAAAGGTGCATGTGCATAAAACATATTACTCATATAAATCGAACAACCATTATTCTCGGATTTAAACAAGTAACCGTCTCGCAATAAACAAGATCCCGATATAATGTTCATGCTTAACGCAGGCACCAAATAACAATTATTTAAGTATAAAACTAATCCCGATGGTAGATGAAGGGGTAGTGTGCCGACCGCGATCACATCAACCTTTGATCCGTTTCCCACGCGCATCGTCACCTCGTTCTTCGCTAGCTTCCGTTTATTCTGCAGCACCTGTTTCGAGTTACAAATATGAGCAACCGAACCAGTATCAAATACCCAGGCACTACTACGAGTACTAGTGAGATACACATCAATAACATGTATATCAGATATACCTTTCTTCTTGATGTTGCCGTTCTTCAAATCCGCCAAGTACTTTGGGCAATTCCGCTTCTAGTGACCTTCTCCCTTGCAGTAAAAGCACTCAGTATCAGGCTTAGGTCCAGCCTTGGTCTTCTTCGTCGGCGTGGTAACTTTCTTACCACCCTTCTTGAAGTGTCCCTTCTGCTTAGACTTGCCTTTCTTGAATTTGGTGGTCTTATTGACCAACAACACTTGGTGCTCTTTCTTGATCTCCACTTCTGCAGATTTCAACATGGCAAAGAGTTCTGGCAACGTCTTGTTCATGTTTTGCATGTTGTAGTTCATCACAAAGTTCTTGTAACTTGGTGGTAGTGATTGGAGGACGCGGTAAATCCCCAAAGCATTAGGAATCACTATACCCAAGCTTTGAAGTTTGTTTGCGTGCCCAGACATCTTAAGCACATGCTCACTGACTGAGCTACCCTCTTCCATCTTGCAGTTAAAGAACTTTTCAGAAGCCTCATAGCTTTCAATTGTCGCATGAGTCTCAAAGATCAATTTGAGATCCTCGACAATATCATATGGGTCTGAATTCTCAAACCTTTTCTGAAGCTCCGATTCTAAACCATATAAGATAGCACACTGAACTGTGGAGTACTGAGTCTTCCGAGTGAGGTAAACATTCTTTACTTCATCGGCAGCATCAGCTGCAGGTGGGTCACCCAGCGGTGCATCCAGCACATAGGTCAAATTACCAGCTGTGAGGACAATCCTCAAATTGCGGAACCAATCCGCGAAGTTGCTTCCATTGTTTTTCAACTTTTCTTTCTCTAGGAACGCATTAAAATTGATGGTAGGGGCTGCCATTGATCTACAACATATTTGCAATAGTTTAGACTAAGTTTATGACAAATTGAGTTCAAATTAATAATAAAATTAATCTAGGTGAACTCCCACTCAAAACAATATCCCTCACATTGTTTTAGTGATCACACGAACCAAATCCACCACATCAACACCAATCATCACGAGAGCTGATATAGTTTCAATGGCGAACAATCGACATGTTCATCATATCTACTATATGATTCATGCTTTACCTTTCGGTGATCCGTGTTCCGAGACCATGTCTGTACATGCTAGGCTCGTCAAGATCAAACCTTAGTTTCCGCATGAGCAAATCTGGCTTGCTCACGTTGTATACACTTGCGGAATCTAACACACCCGATCATCACGTGGTGCTTCAAAACAACAAGCTTTAGCAACGGTGCTAACTAAGGGTGAACACTTTATGACTTGAAATTCATGTGCATGAGGGATCATCTTATAATGCTACCGTCGTCTACTAAGCAATACAAGATGCATAAAGGATTAACATCACATGCAATTCATAATATGTGATATGATATGGCCTTTCTTCTTTGTGCTTCCGATCTCCATCTTCTAGCACGAACATGATCTCCATCATCACCGGCATTGCATCAAGGTCAATGACGCTTCTCCATGGTTGTTGTCCACCGGCTTCAACTATTACAACTACTTTGAATAGACACGCGGGTCTTAACATAAATTAAAGACAACCATATGGCTCCTGCCGGTTGCCAACTTACAATAAGGAACATTGCATACATCAAATATAATCACAATCATGGCCATATCACATCACAGCACACCCCTGCAAAACAAAGTTAGACGCCTCTACTTTCTTTGCATGTTTTACGTGGTTTGGGGCTTTCAATAAGTGTCGTTCTAACTTACGAAAATGAACCACAACATTGATACTAATATTGTTAATCACCCGTTGTAAATTGGATCTTAACTATGCTAGGAGAAACAGGCACCCACAAAGCCACTTATGCAATACAAGTTGCATGTCAAGCGTGGAGCAAGTCTCATGAACGATGTCATGTAAGGTTATCCTGGGCCGCTTCATCCCAACATACCGCAAGATGCAAAGTACACAAGAAGCAATCAACAATAAAAGCATCAACGCCCACAATGACCATTGTGTTCTACTCGTGCAACAGATCTACATATAGACACGGCTCTGATACCACTGTAGGGTTTCGTAGCATGGAAAACAAAAAATTTCTACCGCATACAAACAAACAAGCCAAGATCTATCTACTAGATTTTAGCAACGAGTCGATAGAATAACTCACCCTCGAAGATTCCAAAGTGTTTAACGAGAGCGGATTCTCGTGGGTGATGCAGTCGTACTCTTCCCGATCTCAAGATCGCGTAGACGATCCTTCCGGCGCTGCGTTCCGGCAGCGCTCCCGCAGTCGGTCACACGTTCGGTACTTGACGAAGACCTTCCTCTCCCTTGTTCCAGCAGGCAGCGGAGGTTGTAGCACTCTCCTCGCGATTCCGGCAGCACAACGGCGTGGTACCGGAAGTAGAGGGGAGATCTCACAGGGCTTCGCCTTAAGCCGGAGCGAGTATGGTGGAGTATGAGAGAGTCCCTCGATGATCTAGGGTTTAGACACGCCGAGGAGGGGGCAAGCCGGTGGCTAGGGTTAGCTAGGCGGCGGCGGTTTGCCCTAGGTCGGCGGCGGCGGCAGTGGAGGTGGCGGCGCCGGCGGTGGCGGCGCCGGCGGCGCCGGCGGCTAGGGTTTAGAGGTGGTGGAGTTGTGTGTCTAGGAGGGGAGCCCTGCCCCTCCTTTTATAGGTGGAGGGGCCGGCCGGCCAAGGGAAGGGGAGTCCCTCCCCAACTCGGCTTGGAGGTGGGCCGGCGGTGGAGGAGGGACTCCTCCCCAACTCGGTTTCCTCCTCCTTCCCCACTTCCCAAAAATAGCCGTTTGACTTTCAAACTAGCTGTTTGACTTTTCAAACTAGGATTTGAATAAACCCTCTATTTTGTTCAGCGATGATACCGAGTACATAATGCAATCATACCAACTTGATATAACACATTCATGTACCCTTCCCCTCCGGAGTGCCGGACATTCCGGAACCTTCTAGAACATTCCCGATGAAAACACCGGAACCATTCTTCAACTCCGAAACGGGACTTTCCTTATATGAATCTTATTCTCCGGACCATTCCGGATCTCCTCGTGATATCCCGAATCCCATTCGAGACTCCGAACAACATTCGGACTCTTTCTCATCATTCCATAACTACTCAAACAACGTCGAATCCTTAAGTGTGTCTCCCTACGGTTCGTGAATTATGCGGACATGATCGAGACACTTCTCCGATCAATAACCAATAGAGGAATTTGGAAATTCATATGGCTCCCACATATTTCTACGATTACTTTGCGATCGAATGAACCACTTACATACGATACCAATTTCCTTTTGTCTCATGATAGTTTACTTATCCGAGGTTATGATCGTCGGTATCTCTGCATACCTAGTTCAACCTCGTTACCGATAAGTACTCTTTTCTCGTTCCCGTGATATGTGATCCCTTGTGAGCCAGTCACATGCTTGCAAGCTAATTGGATAACATTTCACCGAGAGGGCCCAGAGTATATCTATCCGTCATATGGATGGACAAATCCCACTCTTGATCCATGTGTTTCAACCAATACTTTCCGAACACTCAATGCCAGCCACCCAGTTACGGTGTGGTGTTTGATGTCATCAAAGCATCCATCCGGTAAAGGTGATATGCATGATCTCATGGTCGAAGGAATTAGGTTACTATGTA
Organism: Avena sativa; assembly: GCA_916181665.1. Lineage (NCBI taxonomy): Eukaryota > Viridiplantae > Streptophyta > Magnoliopsida > Poales > Poaceae > Avena > Avena sativa. The sequence continues at coordinate 43,415,242 of OV702294.1, forward strand.
TCAGAAAGCATATAGCAATTGAACTATTAAAATGACTTGATCTTTATGCTACGCTTATCTATAGGAGTATGTCCACCATATCATTCTCCTAACGATAAGATCTTGTTGTTAATAACATCTCAATGTTCATGATGGGGAAACCACAATCATCTATTAACCAACAAGCTAGTATTATATAGAGGCTTTACTAAGGACTTCAAATTAAGTTTACAAATCACACAAGTATTAATGTTTCCTTGTTAATACTATTATAGCATGAATGTAAACATTTATCATAAACACAAAGATATAATAATAACTACATTTATTATTGCCTCTAGGGCATATCTCCAACACAACATCCCCAAGCTTAACTCCTGCTTGTCCTCGAGTAGGTAAGTGATAAAAGAATAATTTTTGAGGTGACATGCACCCTCACAATAAAGATCCAACCAATTGCAAGCATTGAAATCTGGGAACAAAGAACTCTAAACATGTGCATGAAAGATGGAGTTCTAACAATAGGACATAGTAATTATGCATGCAACATGACAAGCTACAAACAAAGATCATGAATAACATGCATTGAAAAACGTTTGTGTGTTTCACATACAGAAAACATAGAATAGTGGCAATCAGCTTGTCCCTCTTAGAGTAGCAAATAGATGCATAGGACACCTTCAAAGTTCACAAGGGTGACTAGAAACAAATAGCACAAGAACAAGTAATGTCACAATATGCATCGATCAATAAGCTTTGGAACACTACACACAGAATGACAACTATTCTCTCTTAATGGTGCCTAAAGGTAGAAGGTGGAGACTCAATAATGGTGGAAGAAAGGCCTTTTTGTAAAGGAAGCAGGGGTTTCAAGTTTCAAAAAGAGCTTCCAAAAATTATGGTACTTGTTAGCTTTCAGCCCTCATTGCCCCTATCATAAGCGTCTTAAAGTGATTAAGGTTAAAGTGACAAAGATGGAGTATATGCTTGACGAAGTATAAGTTGGCAATCTCAAGTCCCTTGAATACGAGGGCCACACCTCATGCTACTCAACTTCAGTCACAGGTAAGTTCTTGTCATTGTAAGTATTTGCATATCATAAAGAACCGCCAACAGGGTACCCCTTGCACATGGTACAGGAGCTATCCCATAACCAAAATGACAAGGCAAGCAGACAATGAGCATCTCAACGATCTTTTTATTTACTATATGCATAGCTTTTTATTGAGGATGCTTCATAGATAGCTCACTATGGTGATGCTGCAAGTTTCCACCATGATTAGGAATGGCTTAGGCTAGCGGCCCAGGCGTTTCTCTAACACAGAATACAAACTCCATGGACTTACAAGTTTCCTCTTTATTTCACACCGGTGACATCCATAGACAAAAGAGCATGATATCAACTGAGTACAAAGTACAAGTGCAATGTTGAAAACGTTCCCCGTGATAACACGGTTCTGCTAATTCCAACGTATAAGTGCAAGCATATACAACATAGCAATGGTTCAAGTTTATTAGGGGAAAAGAATATAAAGTGTGCCATCAAGTTCGTGGGGGCTTTAATCACTAAGTTTTCACATAACAAAATAGCTTTTAATTGGAAGATAGCTGAAAACAATAATATACTTGGAATAGTGTAACATACCATGCATAGGAGTTTATAGTGGACACCTTGGAATAACTTGGTTTCTTGGGAGTTGGAGGCATGAGTAGATCTTACTCATACAAGTGGAGGATATCAAAAGACTGGGAGCAACCAACTAAGAGAGCATAATGGTCATAATCATGCAGAGCAACAAAGCATTACTAATCAAAGCATAGAGTGGTACTACAATTCAAGGACTAAATGATCATAGAGGCTAATGGTGACTTGTCATAGTCATAACATGGTGTGAGCATGTGCCAAGTCAACCCAAACAAAGCATCAAAGGAGAATACCACTATACTATGCTTTTGCATGCTAAAACAATGCATAATTTATTCAAGGCACACTAAGCAATCCCAATTGTTTAGAACAAGACATGCTACAGCAATAATAACTAAGTATAAGGTCAAAACAACACCTAGCATGTCATGCTAAAGTCTAAGTCACAGTCACTGCAAGCTCTTGTTACACTTCAAGCAAAAACTTACTACTCCTTTCCAACACCAAGCAACTTATTTGCAAAACAACACAGTGAGAACGGGGGTCAAAACTACTTTATTCAAGCAAACTAAACAACCTAAGAAAATCAAACGAAAACTATGACGCTCCAAAAACAACACAACTATGCATGAAACAATAAAAACGAAGTGTCTAGACAGACCTGAGCTTTTTATTGATGAAGAAGGGGATGCCTTGGGCATCCCCAAGCTTTGACGCTTGTACCTCTTGGATATTTCTTGGGGTGACACCATGGTGGCATCCCCAAGATTGATATTTTGTCCATTCTTCATCTCATTGCATCATTCTCTCTCTACACCTAAAATTATTCCTTCATACAAAAGTTCACACAATCTTCATTAGCAACATTAGTTTATTCAAAAGATATTAGACCCCTGGCTGGAACAGCAAGGCTTTTCACTAAAAACACAAGCTACTGTAGTAACTCCTTAAAAAAGCTCAATTTCCCAAAAAGAACTCAAAAAGGAATTAATAAGAAGCAAATGCAAATAATGGCAGAAATCTGTCAAAACGGACCAGCAGGTAGAAACCGATTTTTTCTAACATCTTATGTTGCTCAAATCAAAAAGTGTTGAAATAACTAAAGTTATCTAACATACTGGGGGATTTATTCGTAAATTTTGAGCTCAATCCGAGTTACAGAGACTCCTCACAAATTTTTATGGTGGAAGACAAAAATATGTTTTGGGACAGCAACTCCCCAAATCTTACTTCCCTCTCATTAGAGGTCATTCTTGGCACAAAAAGCAAACAAAAAGGATAAGAAGAGTTCATTACTGAAGTAATAACTTTCAAGACTCAAGGAAACTCTTGGGTTATCTCCTAACAAGTACTTTTCTTTAACGCCTTTAAGTTAGGAACAAGAAGAAAGAAGAATCAAGTATTTTCAAATGAAGAATTGAGATTAATACTTGCAAAGTCTTCAACTATGAGAGGTATCTCATCCAAATGAGTTTTTGAGGATCCTTTCTCATTTCTATTTGGTTCACTACTTTCATCAAAAGGATTTTTAGGAACAATCCAATCAAAATTCTTTTCAAAGGCCTCATGCATCCCAACAAGCTTAAAGGGTATGGGCATCTTAAATTCATCTCTAGGCTTTGTTTTATCTGAAGTACCCACAACATCTACACATGAGCCTAGCATATTGAAATGCTCAAAGACCTTTTTGGATTACCTAGCAACATCATGAAACTCTTTGAGTAAAGTTTCAAGAATAAAATCTCTCTTTTCAGCATTCTTTTCTTCTTTTAGTTTTAGGAATAAAATTTGCATCATGGGGTTAAGGCTAACAAACCTAGCCTCCAACATATGAACTAAAGAAGCTAAATCAATTTCATAATTAGGAGAAATCTCTGCTATATATTTATCCTCAATATCCTCATTCTTGCTAACATAATTAAAGAATTCTTCAATATTATATTTCCCAATTATGGAGCCACTAACTATAGAAAGGTTCTTCAGGGTGAACTTGGGGAGCAACATGGTGAACGAGGACGAGGTGGCAACTAGAGTAGGAACTAATTTTTTTGTGTTTTTGAATAAAGCAAGTAAACCAAACTAGACTAATTTTTTAGTTTTTTTTTGAAAAGAGGCAAACAAAACCAAGCAAAAGAAACAAAGCAAACTAAAAACAAAGTAAAGAGAAAGGAAGTGGAGGACTCCCCTAGTGAAGACGTACTTAGCCTCCCCCGCAATGGCGCCAGAAAAAGCTGGCGTGTTGTTGACGTGGGAGCTTCTTCTTCTTTTGTTCCCCGGCAACGGCGCCAGAAAAAGCTTGATGCAGCGTTAGTCCAAGTGGGAGCACTTCGTCAGGAAACCCCAAGAGCATGGTGTGAAGCAGCACGGCAACAAGTTTTCCCTCAGTTAAGAAACCGAGGTTATCGAACAAGTAGGAGGAAGGAAACGTCACACAGGTGTTGCAAGCAACACGGAGACCTGCACAACACAAACTCAAGACTTTGCCCCAACGAATCAGTGAGGTTGTCAAGCTCACCGGTTTGCTGTAACAAAGGATTAAACGTATGGTGTGGAAGGTAATGGTTTACAACAAGTAAACAAGTAACAGTGGAGGATGTATCAATGGTAAAGATTGGACCGGGGTCCATAGTTCACTAGAGGTGCTCTCCTTAGATAAACAACATGGCATGAAGGGTAAACAAATTACAGCAAGGTAATTGATAGGAACTAAGCAAGGCATAACAGTGCAATTACTAGTCAGAAAGATCCTATGAGATTCGATTAGGCAATACAACAAGATACATAGACCGCCATCCAACTGCATCTATGACTAGAAGTCCACCTTCAGGTTATCATCCGAACCCCCTCCAGTATTAAGTTGCAAGCAACAGACAACTGCTTTAAGCAAAGTGTGTAAGATAAACAGTCCACATGTTCCATAAACAAGAGAACCTTGTTTTCTCCCTAGTGGCAACAACACATCTACAACCGAAGAGATTTTTGTCACTTCCCTTGGAAACTAGAGGCATGGACCCACTATCGAGCATACATACCCCCTCTTGGAGTCACTAGCAACTACTTGGCCAAGATAGCTACTAACAACGGAGAGCATGCAAGATCACAAACAACACAGACATGATAGAATCATAAAGACAAAACCATTAATCAAACCAACATAATAATCTCAATATCCATCAGATCCCCGCAAACAAACAACATGCATGATTACAAATAGATTAGACCTTGATCATGAACGGAGCTCACAAGATCTATACATGAAAGCACAAAGGAGGAGATACAACCATCTAGCTACTATATGGACCCATAGTCCAAGGTGGAACTACTCACACATCATACCGGAGAGAAGGCCTCCAGGATGATCTCCCCTCCGGCAGGGTGCCGAGAAGAACTTTAGATCCCCCCGATCTAGGGACGATGGTGGTGGCGGCTACAGACGGTTTCGTGCAGATTCGATCGGGTGCTTAGGGTTTCTGCATCGGGGGATTCTTATGGGCCAAGGGGGAGGCCGAGGAGGCGACCAGGGGGTAAAACCCTACCTGTGGCACCCTGGATTTACGGTCCGCGAATACCCGTTATGCCTGCAATTCACGTTCCCATGATCAGTGAGCCGTGAGCATAACCGACATGTATCATTACAACATCCATGAATAACGAGTATGAGTACTTACAAAGGTGCCCTTGTGGCAATGCAACATCAATAGCGGAAGTCTTCAAGCACAGATCCCATGTCATGCCGCAACCTACATGCTACTGACTGGGAATACGGCCTAGCTTGCCTAGACATCAGCAACTCCATCGCTCCTCTTGCTCCTAAAAGTCTGGCCAAGTAAATAGCCAGGGACAATGCCGGTGAGTACTTTGAATGTACTCATAAACCACCTTAAGATAACAATAAGTAACGGATATGCAGTATGGCTGTGGTAGGATGGCACCATAAGAAGTTCTTTTGTAAATTAGTTTCTCTTGTAGATATAGCATGTCTCTATATCTTTGTTGAAAACTTTTGTAAAACATTTTGGAAACCTTTTTGAAAAGTTTTAGGAAATCACTAGGATTGGGTCACCTGTTTGTTTTCCTTCCGGTCATCTCATGACCAAACTCCTTCCTCCTTTTTGCCGACCATCCCATGGTCAAAACATTTTCAAGCCATTGCTTTTTCGAAGTCCTTTTTGAAATCAAAACTAGCACCGCTCTACAGCAACCTTCCCAACCATCCATGACCGTGGACACAGCTATTCGAATAGATTTATACTCTGCAAAGGTTGGACACTTTACCCACACCATCCGATTACCCGTCCCTGATCTACATCGATCGTGAGTCGAATAACCGGTCAAGGCCTTTTGGATGCCCTCTCCGATACAGGTGCCTACCCTATGAGGTTACTCCCCTCAAAACCGGGATGCCCTATATAGTAACCAGCCAACCGGAGCGCATTTTGCACCTCGACGGGTGTGCGCTTTCAATGAGGGGCTCATAGTATCGTGCGGAGGCCCGTAGGCCCTTCATTCCTTCTCCTGGTCGATGCTACGCATGGACCATTGGACAGAACCCTCCGGGGATTGTTTACCCCTGTAGTAGTGTGAGGCAACTATACCAGATTAGTCAAACTTCTAGCCCAGCCCCGTCCCATTCCAGAGTAATGTGGTTGCACAGGTTAGTTGTTCAAGCAAAACTGCAAAGAACCGGGTGCGTTTTCATAAACATTTTCCTCCATCTTTCTTCCAATCCTTTTTGTAAAACCAAAACCTTTCTCATTTTCCAATCCACTTGGTAGGCCAAGCCTCACCAAGGTTTTCTCATAAAACATGTTTGTAAAACTTTTTCCTGTGGTCTTCCCATCATATACTTTGACTTTGGCTAAAATGGGGTCTCCAAGGGGTTATGGTGTTATGTCACCATCTATCATGCTAGGGGCAGGTAGGTATCATAAAAGTGGGTTGTACCTAATGATACCAAAGGAAAATAATTTGTAGGAGCCAAACATTCCCCATATAAAACATAATATAGTAAAACAATGCAATTTGCATAAAAGAGTAGATAAAACATGCATAGGTAAAATAATAGGACAAGGCATATGAGCAAGAAGGTGGCTTGCCTGTGACCAGCGAGATGTCCCGTGACTTTTTTAGAATACTAGAAAACCAATAATAATAATAATAATAATAAGGATAACCCTAATGCTTCCTTCTTCTCAGCGTCTCACAAACGCAACTATCGCCGTTATCGAGCATACATGCAAACAAACAACACCACATCAATACATTGCATACAAAAACCAATTCATACAGCAATCAATTGACAAAACAAGTTGATGTATCAGTAAGGATTGAGGATTTGGTTGGGGATACAAAGGAAATGCTTTGGTTGCTTTAGTGGATTTTATATTTAAGATCCACAGTCCAAAGCTACCTAGATAAGGGGTTTTTGAACAAGGCCAAGTTCTGTATGATATCAATGTGCAAACATGATACCCTCAGATAGGTATTGATAAAATGAAGCCAACAAAAGTGGTTTCACTATTTAATCAATTTCCGTTGATTTATAATGGATTTTATAATGAATAAAACCCTAGTTTTAGGAAATAATTCACCAGACAATTTCTAGGACTCCAAAAATTATTTACTTGGATTATTAGGTAGTATTTTGTGTAATGATTCAATATAAGTTGGATTCACCTCGAAACAATTACCAGAATGCCCTTGAGAAATTTCCAAAGGTAGTACTGGATGGGATTTGTCTTTTTCATCAGATTTATTTTACAGAAGATTTTTAGGTGATTCCAAGGACACATAATAGGTAATTAATGTACCTTTCTGTAGAAATTGGAATCAGCCTTTTTGGAGTTGCAGAGCTACTGTAGTGATTTTATTAGTGAATAAACCATGCACAGAAGAGTTTAATTCACTAAAATTTAAAAGAGACTCATAAAATTATGAGATGCTTGATTATGAAATATATGGGTATTGGTGTTAAAGGGGAGTTGGAATTAGGTCAAAACATCACTTGGTTTGACCTAGGGAATTTTCTAAAGGCAGAAAGGACTTGTTTTTAATATTTTTGCTATCAGCAATCTAGGAAGCAAAAGACTAGGGGGCCTATGGGACATGCAAGGTATGGTTTATACCTTCCAGTGGAAATTGGATTTACTCCATTTGGTGCGACCAAACTTTCTGGAGAAAATCTTTAGTGAAAAGGATAGATCTGAGTAGATGATTTATCATCTTTAAGCCAAACATTATTTTGGTCCAAGATAGGGTCTGCAGGTCGAGGGATAGACCCAGGTACCTTATTAATTTTAGATCTAGCCATTTGCATATATTTTGCATTTTCAAAAATATTTAATCCAACTGGCTAGAAATAGATCTGGTGGAAAAACAAAAGGAAAAAGGGGAAGAGGGGCCACCGAGCCAGATCTAGAGAGGAAATGGGCCGCGCAGCGGTTAGCCGGCCCATCTCGTGCTAGGGAACGTAGGACGGGGTCCGGGACGCTGAAGAACGGGGCTCGACGGTCAGTGGGTGACGGTGGCGAAGGGGTACGGGGGCCTGAGGGCCATAGATCTAAAGGGTGATGGACGGTCGGGGTTCGTCGTCCTCGCGGCGTCGGCCAGGCGACGTCGGAACCCTAGCTGGAGAAGGGGGAGGAGCGGGGAGGCTCACCAGGGGCTCGAGGGCAGTTGTGGAGGCGAGGAGGCGACACGGTCGACGACGACGACTCCAGGGATGGGCGGCACGGGACGGTTTGGTGTCGGGGAGGTCCTCGTATGATGGCTGCTGAGAGAGAGCTCGTAGGCACTCCTTGGTGCGGCTTCAGGTGTGGCTGCATGTCAAATAAGAGGCTAGGGTTAGATAGAGGAGGAGGAGGGGAGTGCTGCAGGATGACATGCAGGGCTAGGGGAGCACGGGAGGAGGAGCTATGCTCGGTTTTCTCTCGGAGGCCGAGAGCTTCTTGGTTTCCTTCTCTCGGGCAAGACAAAGCAAGGGAGAGGGAGAGGAGCTCTTGGGAGGTGAGTGGAGGCTACTGGGGCAAATGAGAGGGAAGGGGAGAGCTGGGGCGGCTTGGGGCCTTATAAACCGAGAGGGGTGGGGTTTGATGGACAAAAAAATATTTTGACATGGGCTAGGGTGATGGATGCCCATTGGCTGCTTCGGGGTGGTGCTGGAGGTGTGGTGGGGCCAGCAGCTCGACCAGAGAGTGAGAGGGGAGTGGTGGCTGTGGCATTTAAGGGAGGGAGCTCTTTTGCAAGATTTGGATGCCTCTCTCTCACTCTTACAAGCACTAGGGGACAAAGAGGAGGGGTGCTACAGTAGGTGGTACTGTAGCACATGACCATAGAGTGTAGTGGGTGCTGTGGTGTAGTACTTGACAAGGTTTGGTGGTGTTTGGAGTTGGTTTGAATCAAGATTTGCTTGGTTTTGCAAACTTGATCAAGTGGGTGCTTGTGAAGGAAGTTGATAAATTTGCATTGGGCAAAGTGTGGAAATGGTACTGGTGGATAGGGGAGGTCAAATAATCTCTCTATGATTTAAATGGGATTTTTCTAGAGATTATAATCCCATTTAAATGCACTTCTTCAAAAAGTGCTGAAGTAGATTATGGAAGCTAAGATGATATTTTTACAATGGACAAGCTTGGTTTTTAATGTTATATGGTCCTAAATACCATAACCCACATTGGAGAATTTTATTGGGATTTATTGAGATGGAAAGGTATTTTTGGAGAGTTATTTCTTGTTTCTGCCATTTAAGAAAAAGGGCAAAAAGAAATAATAAAGGATCTCAAAAATAATTATTTTTGAGTTGGAAAGATGGGATATGATAAATAGGCATCAAATGTTCCTTGAGTTGGCAAGGTGATTTGGAGAGAAACAAACTTGCCTTTAAAGACAAAGATTTTGAGAATTTGGTAAGTCAAGGAAATTAAATAGTTTAATAATCCAAATAATTATGGGAAATTATTTGGGGATGCTTATATCCAAGGTAGATGATGTAGACGTGATGTAGGGATCAAGGTCAACCTTGGTTTTGAAGCAAAGTGGTGAAAATGATGGAAACTAGAATTGTGAGGATCTAGGGTTTGGTTATCTTGATGCCACCTAAACAAGGTTGGATTAGTGAGCTCAGAGCTCACCTTGGTATAAGGGGTATATGGATAGATTAACCAAGTCATATAGATGATCCTGGAAGCAAGAGTTGGGCTTGTTTGGATTTTTGGTGGTTTAGAGGAGATGGCAAACTTTGTTGAAAATAAGGCTGCCATAGCAAATACATCAGGTAGCCTCCTAAACCATGTGGTTTTTAGAAGCAAAAATGCTCCAATGGAAACTAGTGAGGTGGGAGTTGATAGGTCATGATTATTAGATAATAATCATGCAAAGAGTTGGTCAAGGGGAGGTGGAATATAGAAGTGAGCTTCTGCCAAAGTAGGCAAGATGATAAGATTTGTAGAGAAGATTATTATCTTGACTATAAAACCATCATGGATGAGTGTTAAATAGAATGGCTTAGCCAAGGGTAAGAGTGGGCTTTGGTATTACTAAAGGTGTACTACCAGATGGTTCAAGTGTATTCTCAATAATGCACATAGGTTGGAAGAGGTAGAGCTCCAAAGATGGTATCCAGATAAGAAATCCAGACAGCCATTTTGGCAAATTTGGTGATTTTTACTAGAGTGTAAGTGAAGATGATTTTGAGAGGATGCTAGGTTCCAAACTCATGATCAAGGATATGATGTTGAAGTAATAAATAAGTAGATATGATTCATGCTTAGATTGGGTCTCCACTGAGTTGGAAACCATCTAGAGGGATTATCCTTGGATTGATCTGATTTGGAGATGAGAGGGTCACTTGAGTGGCTTAGGATAGATCCAGGACTTGGATGCTTGATATGGGCTTGATGATCACAAGCAAGGATTGGGTCCTAAGGGATGAGCTAATAGATTAGCTCACTCTAGTTCCTAAGCAAACAAGGCAATCAGCAGATCAAGGCAATTCATCAGACAGCAAATCAAGGCAATTCATCAACCAGCAGATCAAGGTAATTCATCAACCAGCAGATCAAGGCAATTCATCTTGTCGCTTATACACTACTACCAGGGTTACCATCAAGCCTATCTTGAGGTAATAAGGGGTATGTTGAAATGGGTTTTGCTTTGAAGTAAGATAAGTACCATCTTGGTATCTCCACTAGGATTGAGGTGTAAAGGGTTTTTAATAAAGGTTTTGGAAAACCTAGAGATAAGGGTAGTTGAAGGTTCTGTCTTGAAAACATAAGGAGATAATATATAGGTCTCCATAGTTTTTTTAATTGAAAGTAGCAAAGTATCTTGTTGAGTCAAAGTCATCTTTGTTGGAATTATGCCCTAGAGGCAATAATAAAGATGTTATTATTATAATTCTTGTTCATGATAAAGTTTATATTCCATGCTAGAATTGTATTAAGCGGAAACTTTGATACTTGTGTGGTTTATGAACGACGCCGTGTCCCTAGTACGCCTCTATGGACTAGCTCATTGATTAATGATGGTTAAGGTTTCCTAACCATAGACATGAGTTGTCGATTAATAATGAGCTCATATCATTGGGAGAATGATATGATGGACAGACCCAAATCAAGCAGAGCAATTAGATCGTGTCATCGTGTTCATCTTTGCGAAGCTTTTTCTTATGTAAAATATTGTATTCCTTAGACCATGAGATAATGCAACTCCCTGGTATCGGAAGAAAGCTTTGAGGTCATCAAACGTCATCCTATGAGAGGGTGATCATAAAGGTGTCTCTCAGGTGATCGTAAAGTACTTGTTGGGTTGTATGTATCGAGATGGGATTTGTCCCTCCCAAGTCGGAGAGATATACTTTGGGCCCACTCGGTAATCGATATCAACACCTCTTGCAAGCATGTGGTTAAGGAGTTAATCACAAAGTGATATCGGATTACGGAACGAGTAAAGTACTTGCTGTGAACGAGATTGAACTAGGTATGCCGATACGGATGATCGAATCTCAGGCAAGTAAAATATCGCGTGACGAAGGGAATATATATATGGGATTAATTGAATCATGGCATCGTGGTTCATCCGATATGATCATCGATGAATGTGTGGGAGTCAATATGGGTTTCCAGACCCCGCTGTTGATTATTGATAGAAGATCATGTCTGCATATTCTCGAACCCGTAGGGTCACACACTTAATGTGTCTCGACGCTAGGATAGAATGGATAATTGGTTTATGAGTTTTTGTTCAGAGTCTCGGATGAGATCCAGGACATAACGAGAGGTTACGGAATGGTCCGGAGAACAAGATTCATATAAGGGAAAGCAGTTTTTGGATTTCGGAATTGTTTCAGATTGTTCGGTATTGTACCGGAAGCTTCTAGAACCTTCCGGAGTGGGACCAACCTGGCCCCACTTGTCGGGAGGGGGCGTGGGCCTACGAGGGAGTGCCCTGGCCGCATTGGTCCAGGGGCACAAGGCCCCATAGGCCCAGCCGGCCAAACCCTAGGGGAAACCCTAGGGAAACCTTCTAGAGGGAGGGGGAAAACTTGCCCCCCACTCCAACCCTTGGGGCCGCCGCCCTAGGGCTTGGAGGAGGGTCCAAGGGGGCCGGCCAGCCCCCTATATATAGAGGGCAGGGGCGCAGCCCTCCTCCCCCACTCCTTCAACCCTAGCCGCCATACTACTGCCCTCCAGATCTCTCTCTCTCCCAACTGCGCGTAGGCGAAGCCCTGTCGCAGAAACTCTCCACCTTTGCACCACGCCGTCGTGTTGTAGATCCAATCTATCTCTCCACCCCACTTGCTGGACCGAGGAAGGAGGAGACGTCGAGGTGCCATACGTGTGCATCTCTCGGAGGCATCGCCACTTGCGGTGTTGGATCGGATCGGATCGCGAGGAGGAGACGCTAGTACGACTACATCAACCACGTTCCGTTGAACGTTCCGCTGTGCGAATCTTCAAGGGTATGAAGATCTCATCTATTCCCCCTCATTGTTTGCATCTCCTAGATTAGATCTTAGCTTTCCCATTCGCATCCGTAGAATTTTTTTGATTTACTATGTTGCGAAACCCTTCAGTGGTATCAGAGCTAGATCTATGCGTCGATGTGTTTCACGAGTAGAACGCAACATGCTTGTTGCGGGCGTTGATGTTTTTTGTTGCAAGCCTCACGGGATAGTGAGATCGAAGCGGTCCAGGCCAACTTTACGCGACCTCGTTCGCGAGACCGGCTCCGCACTTGACGTGTGGCTTGTTCCACACATGCGGCTGGTGGATGCCAGTTTCTCTTACTATAGTTGTCATGGGATTTACACCGGATGTTGGCAACCATAATATCACCGTTGTGGCTTTCCGTAGGTAAGAATCGTTCTTAGCTTGTTACTCCCATAAGCCACGAAAAACATGCAACAACAAAGTAGAGGCGTCTAACTTGTTTTTGCAGGGAGTGTTTCTGTGATATGGTATGGCCCAAGATGTGATGTGTATGTTGTATGCAATGATCATGTTTTGTAATATTTCACGACTTGCATGTCGATGAGTACACAACCGGCAGGAGCCATATGGTTGTATTTATAATTGTGTATGACCTGTGTGTCAACTTCTTATACGCCATGTAATAGCTTTACTTTATCGCTAAGTAGTTAGCAATAGTTGTAGTTGCTATTCGTGGTGGAGGCAATCATGGTGGAGTGATGGAGATCATGCTGGCACGCACAAGATGGAGATCATTGCGCGGAGATTGGCTATACCATGTCACATAAAATCATATGCATGTGATGTTTATCCTTTTATGTATCTTATTATGCTTAGATCGCGATGGTAGCATTATAAGATGATTCCTCACTTAAAGATCAAGATAAAACTGTCTTCTCCCCATGTATGCACCGTTGCGAAAGTTCATCGTGTTCAAGCACCACGTGATGATCGGGTGCTATAAACTCTACGTTCACATACAACGGGTGCAAGCCAGTTTTGCACACGCAGAAATACTTGGGTTTGACTTGACGAGCCTAGCATGTACAGACATGGCCTCGGAACACACAAACCGAAAGGTTAAGCATGAGTCATATGAATGATATGATCAACACTTTGTTGTCCACCATTGAAACCACATCTTTTCTCGTGAAGATCGGATTAGGTGTGGTGAATTTGGATCATGTTCACTAAACAACTTGAGGGATGTTGAATTTAGTGGGAGTTCATCTAGTAATTTGATTAAGTTGAACTAGTTATCATGAACATAGTCTAAATTGTACTTGCAAATTTTGTAGATCAAATGGCTAAGTCCAAATTCAACTTCGACGTTTTTGCTGAGAAAGAAAAGCTTAAGAACAATGGGTCTAACTTCACCAACTGGTTCCGCAATCTGAGAATCATTCTCTCTGGCGGACAAAAGGACTATGTCCTTGAGAAAGCGCTAGGTGACGCCCCTACTGTAGATGCGCTGGCTCATGAGAAAGCTGTTTATCAGTCGCGCAAGGATGATTATGGTGTGATTAAGAGCACCATGTTGTTTGCTATGGAATCGGACCTTCAAAATCGTTTTGAGGAGTTCCCCGGGCCCTTTGAGATTCTTGAGGAACTGAAAACTATGTTTCAGACTCAGGCCCGTTCTGAGAGATATGAGATCTCTGAGAAATTGTTTAACTGCAAGATGGAGGAAGGGAGTTCCGTTAGTGAGCATGCCATTAAGATGTCGGGCTACACTCAACGCCTTGAGCAACTGGACTGCAAGATTCCAGAGGAGATCAAGATTGACAGAGTTCTGCAATCACTCCCTCCTAGCTACAAAGGTTTTGTAGTTACTCATAATCAGATTGGTTCCACTGATACGATCACTGAGCTCTTCGCTAAGCTGAAAGATGCGGAGGTGGACATCAAGAAGATAATCATGTGTTGATGGTCAACAAGCCCCCCAGCTTTAAGAAAGGTAAGGGTGCAAAGAATCCCTTCAAGAAGGGAAGTGGCAAGCGCTTTGCCCCTGCTGAGAAGAAGCTCAAGTCTAGACCTAAGCCGGACACTGAGTGCTTCTATTGCAAGGACAAGGGTCACTGGAAGCGCAACTGTCTAAAGTACTTAGCGGACAAGAAGGCTGGCACCATTAAAGGTATATTTGATATACATGTTATTGATGTTTACCTTACTAGCGCTCGTTGTAGTGCCTGGGTATTTGATACTGGCTCAGTTGCTAATATTTGTAACTCAAAACAGGAGCTACAGAATAGACGGCGGCTAGCAAGGGATGAGGTGACGATGCACGTTGGCAACGGATCAAGAGTTGATGTGATGGCCGTCGACACGCTCTCCTTAGTTTTACCTTCGGGATTAGTTTTAAACCTTAATAAGTGTTATTATGTGCCTGCGTTGAGCATGAACATTATATCTGGATTGTGTTTATTGCAAGACGGTTATTCATTTAAATCGGAGAATAATGGTTGTTCTATTTATATGAGTAATATCTTTTATGGTCATGCACCTGCTATGAATGGTTTATTTCTTCTGAATCTCGAAAGCAATGAAATACACATCCATAACATTGAGGCTAAGAGATGCAAAGTAGATAGTGATAATTCAACTTATTTGTGGCACTGCCGTCTAGGTCATATTGGTGTAAAACGCATGAAGAAACTCCATTCTGATGGACTTTTAGAGTCTCTTGATTTTGAATCATTTGACACATGCGAACCGTGCCTCATGGGCAAGATGATCAAAACCCCGTTCTCCGGAATAATGGAGCGAGCAACAGACTTGTTGGAAATCATACATACCGATGTATGTGGACCAATGAGTGTTTCGACGCGCGGTGGATATCGCTATTTTCTCACTTTTACTGATGACTTAAGTAGATATGGGTATATCTATTTGATGAAACATAAATCTAAAACGTTTGAAAAGTTCAAAGAATTTCAGAACGAAGTGGAAACCATCATAACAGGAAAATTAAATTTCTACGATCCGATCGTGGAGGTGAATATTTGAGTTACGATTTTCTCACGCATCTTAAAGCAAGCGGAATCGTTTCGCAACTCACGCCACCCGGAACACCACAGCGCAATGGTGTGTCTGAACGCCAGAATCGAACTCTATTAGATATGGTGCGATCGATGATGTCTCTTACAGATTTGCCGTTATCATTTTGGGGTTATGCATTAGAAACCGATGCATTCACTTTAAATAGGGCACCATCTAAATCCGTTGAGACGACACCGTATGAATTGTGGTTTGGTGATAAACCTAAGTTGTTGTTTCTTAAAGTTTGGGGATGCGAAGCTTACGTCAAGAAGTTGATGCTGGACAAGCTCGAACCCAAAGCGGAGAAATGCGTCTTCATAGGATACCCTAAGGAAACGATTGGGTATACCTTCTATCACAGATCCAAAGGCAAAGTGTTTTTCGCAAAGAACGGATCCTTTCTTGAGAAGGAGTTTCTCTCGAAAGAAGTGAGTGGGAGGAAAGTAGAGCTAGACGAGGTTATTCAACCTTCTCTTGACACTACAAGAAATGTGTCAACCTATGACGTTTTGGTAGTGACCGTTGATGAAATCATCATAGTTTTATGACGATTCCGCAACAGATGGTCGTAAGCTATTTGAGAGGGCCAAAATCTTATTAAACTATGACTATTTCGCTCTAAATCGTCGTAATTTCTGTGGACAAAATCATCATAATCACTACACAGGTCGAGATATAAGAAAAATACAGTGTACGCCGTTGGATGTGAATAGAATGAACGGATGGGATTGTGATCTATGGAAACTTCTCGTGGATCGATGACATGGCATAATACCCATCACGCCTGCACACAACGAATATTTGCACGTCGTCCCGCCTGCACCCAACCGCATGGAACCCTAATCTCTCCGCCGCCACCCCACCCCACCCTCGTCAGTCCCGATCCGATCTAGAGAATCACCGCAACCCACCATCGCCCCTCCACCGCTGCCACCATCTCGCCCCTCCGCCGCTGCCACCACCTAACCCTCAGTCCCCACACATGACAACCTCTCTCCCTCCCTCGCTCGGCCTCCACTCCTCCCCAACACCAGCCATGGTGGCATAGCTCGTCTACGCGCCGCTGAAAGGCCTGCAAGGAAGGGGCACACGGATGCAGATGTGTATGAGTCCGCCAGGAGGAAGAGTAATTCGACTACGGTCAAGGGGAAGTCCCCAACAAGATGCTGCTGGTTGATGTGGAGGGAATCGAGGTGTGCTGGCCATGACCAAGGTGTTGTTGCTCGCCTACACTAACAATAGCGGGCCTGAAGAGGGTGGGTCCTGTCGTCCTGCGGCCATCTGCACATCTCCTCCTCGGCAGGGCCACGACCAAGGTGACACGATGGAGGAGTTTGTCGGGTTCCCAACCTCCATGATGCATGCACTGACTCTGACTGGTTAGGGATCTTCCTGTTCTAGATCTTGTGGATGATGTAGATTCTTACTTACTGCTCTAGCTATTAGTATATTCCTAGGTTCTTGGTTAGTTCGGGTTTTTTAATAGGTTGCCAAATTCATCATCACAACTGAATTCCATCGTGGTTCCTAGTGTGTCCTGGAGCTTCACATTGCATTTGCTAGCTAGCTCGGTACTTCACATGTCCTACTTGTATTTCTTTTATTTCTTTACTAAATAACTTGTTATCTTAGCTTGTTCTTGTGTGCTCAATGATTATTACTAACTCATCTTACCACATTTTGAATTTCTCATGCATTGTATAATTATTTCTATAACTCAGATGATTTATAATTGATATGCTGCTCTCCCTATGTAGTTGTTTGAGATGGGGCTACAGTTCTCCCTCTCTCCGGAGCTCGTTGCCTAAACCAGGAGGCTGGCCAGATCCGTTTTGGCGCTACACATCAGCGTGGCCGCAACCATATGTGGAGTCGCATCTTCTGGTGCTCCCTCCCAAGGAGGATGAGCTCAACCTCGACCCAATGGCTGCTGCCACCGTCCAGCAGGCTGGCCGCACCAACGGTGATGAGCAGGAAGGTCATGCTCGCGGACACCAAGGTCACCGGACATAAAGGTCATGCCTGACGACACCAGACCGTGGCCCAGGCGTCCTTTACCGTTGCACTAACTCTTGCTCGATGACACCAGATCTCAACTCCATGGTGTAGGCAAGTCCTCGGTTCCTCCCTTTTCTCCTCTATTTGCTATGTAAGACATGACTGTAATATGTGCCATTGCACCAAATAACTGGTCTGATACCACTGATTTTTTTGGAAGGACACGTTCAGTCAAAATATAGTGTGTAGAAGTGGGCAGTTGTCACCTTGATATCTAGTGGCAGTGAGCCACCATAGAAAACAATTTGGTTATTGTTTTGACTCGCTACTTTTGTAGAAATGACTTTTCTTAGTACTTCCACACTGCATAGCATGAATTTTTGGAACAACATAATGTAGATGAATTGTGCCGGCTAGTGTATACATGTGAGCTCAATCATTTTATTGTTGTTATAGTTATAAAGTGAAGTGTTTGATTGTAAGTATCTGGTCCTGATTTTTTAGGAATCTTACTCGGCTAAAATATTGTGCAATAACTTTTTTTTTGTTTTGCTCCAAATAATTAGCAGCAAGTAGTGCACATATCGTACGTTGTTAGTGTTTATCTCAGGTTTACCACAATCTATTCTTCTGTTCTGTTCTGTTTTGCATTGTAGTTAATTAGTCAAGCATGTCTAGTCTGAGTATCTCGTAAGCTTCTGCCTCCAGTTGTGATTATTTTTTATATTTTATTGATTTTATATGAGATGTCTTGTCGCACGGCCGTGGCATAACTCATTAGAAACAACATGTATGATGATGCTTCACATGTGCTGAATAACTGGTGTTCTGCTGTGGTTGCCTGTATAACGACTTTCTGCTTGCTAGACACTTCTTATATTGTGATGTTTTATCTACACAATTTTTTCTACTAGAAAACAACAAGCATTCATTTAGGTGCGTGTTTAAAAAAATAACTCATGTACAATCGTTATCCACTTTGCCCCTGTCATGGTGAAATCCTAGCTCTGTCCCTGATACTATCTAGTGCAATCTCAGTCTTCTGAAATGCAAGAAGATAGAAATTTACATGGTTCCTAGAGACACTGCACCCGTTTGTATTCACAGTACATTATTTAACTAGAATGGGACATTCTAAAGATACATGCACACCATTTAGCACAGTAGTAGATAGCATGTCATGGTTGTTTTTTCGCACACATCAGTGTCTATATAATATTTTGTACTTCTACTTGTTATAGGTGTATCTAGTCACATAGTCTTCGCATATTTGGTCGCTGATTTCTTTCAGCTCATCTTCCATTAGCTTTAACTTTACATAGTCAATGTTGGAGTCTAGATTCTTGACCTTAGTTATCTTTGATTAATCGCAGAGCATATTTGTTAGTGATTAGGTAAGTATTTGGTTGAACCTCTTCTCTTCCTTTGTTACTTGATTGGTAGGACATGGTGCCATGACATACTATTCTATGATATGGAATCTAGGGTCTGAATAGCTTTGTACTAAGATCTGATTGAGTCTCAATGATGTTATTTATGGTCACTGCTGTACATGTATCTTTATATTTAGGTTCTGATATGGTCACCGTTGTACATTGGCAGATGGGATGTGAGATAAGAAGAGGCTGGCAACTTGGAGTACACCAGTAGCATTGACTTGCAATGGTCGACGAAACAAGATCCTCTGGCTAGGTCTTTAGATCTTACTGACCTCACCCCGTACCGCTCCTCTTCTTCACGAGATCTATGTATGTAAGTTCCCTGATTCATCCATTTTCTCCTCCACTTGTTATATGATACATGGTTGTGATAGAAGAAGTGTTTATCTACTCTTGTGTCATCAGAATAACTATGATTCTCGTGATCTAAATGTGTGGTAGAGCTACAATATTTGAGCTAAGGTTAGGACAAAACTGTACCAATCGATTCATGTTACTTTTGACTCTTTGTCAAGCTAGAAATACTAACGTTGCTGGATTGCGATTGTATATGTATTTCACCTTTTCTTTCAAGTAAAAATATATACCGTAGATATAGAGTAGACTATAAGTAGACATTAAACATGAGAACCAAATGAATTGTGAACAAGGAGGTCTGAATTTGCATAGTCCAGGGTGGAAGGACCTGGGAATCATCTTGTGGTCCACAATCTACATTAGAGATCAAGAAATAATGTACTATGAGTACATGACGAGGAATATTACTTTATGAGGGCAAAGAATAATTATTTTTTTCTACAGTTATTTTTATTTATTTAAGGCTGATTTCATATACTTGATCTTAATTCAAAGCCGCTTATTTATTCGGTTTGAAATATAGTTGATTGACTTAGTTCGGCTGCAGATTCATGATCTTTACAAGGAAGCTGGAGTGTTGGGCTTCTGGAAAGAGGTTATTCCAGCTCTTATCAAAGGGTGCTCAGGGACTGACTGCTCTTGAAGTACGCTTTAGCTTTTCTGCTGATAATTCTTACTGATTATTAGGGTGTGTACTGCATCACGTCAACTCAACTTTCCTGTGCTGGGTACTCACGGCCTTGAACCTTTACTTATGAGTACTCGATAGCTTGTTCATTTATGACATATATTCAGTCTAGAGAATTAGGACATGATTTGTTGATAGCAGTTGGGCATTTTGATGTGCTTCTCTAATACTGGTATCTCTTTGTACAATTTTATGGGAATTCATAACAGCTAACCTCCTTTGTGAAAACATATGTTCAGATTTTTTTTCTTGGAGCTGTTGCAAAACTGGGCTTGTACAATTTTAAATTATGTCTGTCATTGAGACTGAAATTATAGTTGTTTCTCGTTTACAGGAGCTCTATCCCTAAGAAACCTGAAGTCAGTGAAGCTATTAAGAGAAGCCATCAAAGAGTAGCCTAATTTCAGAAGTTGTACTACAGATCAAAGAGTAGCCTAATTTCTTTAATAGTTAGGCATATATGGATTATACTAGACTTTGTAAAATTGTAATAGATTAATTTCAGCAGTTTTAAATAGTTATATCTGTTCTTTTTGATTTTTCTCAAATATTGATTATGTATGTGATCTCAAACTTGTGAATAGAAACCCATGATTGAAATTAATGTCATCTTTTACCCTTCTTACGCGGGCCAATTTTTGAGCTGAACATTAGGGTGTCAAGCGGGGCGGGTTGCGGCACAACTTTTTAACTAAACCTTCATTAATTTTGCTAGATTTTGGGACCTCCTTTTGCCTATATTTTATTTTGCGGGTCATTATGCGGGTGCCGCTTGCCACCCTACTGAACATGACAAGTGGCACCTATCTACAAAGTGGAGCCAGGTCCTAAAATGGCTGAATTTGGATTAAAATGGATTTTCAATAGGCTATGTCCCATAAATAAAAAGGCTGGAATGTTTGGTATGGCCCATGTAACCGATAGAACTAGCAAGGAAAAAAACATAAACAGGCTGATTTGCTGGGCTTGGCCCATATAAATGGCTGAAATGGACCGGACTGATTGTGTGTCACGTCGGTGCCACGTCGGACTGAGCACGTATGATCTGACGTGGCTAGGCCTTATAGCCCGTGACGATATTGAATCGTTATGGAGGTTATGACGATCCAGTATCGTCATAGAAGGTTATGATGATTTTGTTGAAATCGTCGTTATAGTTCATTAGCGACACCCAGCTTTCGACGATCTTAAAATCGTCATAGAATCGTCATAAACAGACTATTGTGACGATTTTGTGATGAAAATTGAGGGTCATATATAGCCAGATTCCTTGTAGTGTGAGTTGGAGAGTAGCGCAGCACCTAAAATTGTTCCAGTGCCGTCTGCACCAACAATAGAGGAAGCTAATGATAAGGATCATGAAACTTCGGACGATGCTACTACTGAACGTCGCAGGTCGACAAGGTCGCGTGCCCCTCCTGAGTGGTACCGCAACCCTGTCTTAACTATCTTGTTAGTAGACAACAGTGAACCTGCGAACCATGAGGAAGCAATGATGAGCCCAGACTCTGAGAAATGGCTAGAGGCCATGAAATCCGAATTGGGATCTATGAGCGAAAACCAAGTATGGACTTTGGTGGACCCTCCTAGCGACCGAAAGGCCGTTGAGTGCAAATGGATTTTCAAGAAGAAAACGGACGTGGATGGTAATGTTACTGTCTATAAAGCACGGCTTGTCGCGAAAGGTTTTCGACAAGTTCAAGGTGTTGACTACGATGAGACTTTCTCTCCCGTAGCGATGTTTAAGTCCATTCGGATTTTATTAGCAATTGTTGCGTTTCATGATTATGAAATATGGCAGATGGATGTCAAGACTGCGTTCCTCAATGGCAACATTGATGAAGAGTTGTATATGATGCAACCCGAAGGTTTTGTCGATCCTAAGGATGCTGATAAGGTGTGCAAACTTCAGCGTTCCATTTATGGACTGAAGCAAGCATCTTGGAGTTGGAACCTTCGTTTTGATCAAGTGATCAAGAGCTTTGGATTTGTTCCAAATTGCTATGAAGCTTGTATCTACAGGAAAGTGAGTGGGAGCTCAGTGACATTTTTGGTACTATATGTGGATGACATATTGATTATCGGAAATGACATTGACATGCTTAACGATGTGAAGAGTTATTTGAACAAATGTTTTTCAATGAAAGACCAAGGGGAAGCTGCTCATATATTAGGCATCAAAATCTATAGAGATAGACAAATACGCCTGATAGCTTTAAGCCAAAGTACATACCTAGACAAAGTTCTGAAAAGGTTTAGAATGGATAAGACAAAGAAAGGTTCAGTGCCTATGTTGTCAGGTAAGATATTGAGCAGGGCTCAGTGTCCAGCTACGGTAAACGATAGAGAAGCTATGAGCAAAGTGCCTTATGCCTCGGCCATAGGATCTATCATGTATTCCATGCTATGTACTAGACCGGATATGTCCAATGCTCTTAGTTTGACGAGCAGATACCAAAGTGATCCAGGAGTGGAACACTGGACAGCCGTGAAGAACATCCTAAAGTATTTAAATAGAACTAAAAAAATGTTCTTAGTCTATGGAGGTGATGAACAGCTCGTCGTAAAAGGTTATGTCGATGCTAGTTTCGACACCGACAAGGATGATTCTAAATCTCAGACAGGATACGTTTATATTTTGAATGGAGGAGCTGTGAGCTGGAGAAGCTGCAAGCAAAGCGTGATCGCGGGACTTACAGTAGAAGCGTAATACATGGCTGCTACAGAAGCGTCAAGTGAAGGAGTTTGGATCAGGAACTTCATCACTGAGCTTCGTGTGGTTCCAAGTGCCTTGGACCCACTGGAGATATTGTGTGACAACACTGGCTCCATAGCACCGGCTAAGGAACCAAGATATCATCCAAAGACCAAGCATATCAACCGCAAGTTTCATATAATTCGAGATTATATAACAGATGGAGATCTGAAGATTAGCAAAGTACATACGGATCTGAATGTCGCAGATCCGTTGACTAAACCTCTTCCACGAGCAAAACATGATCAACACCTTAGTGCCATGGGTGTTAGATTGTTGCCAGATGTAAACTAGATTATTGACTCTAGTGCAACTGGGAGACTGTTGGAATTATGCCCTAGAGGCAATAATAAAGATGTTATTATTATAATTCCTGTTCATGATAAAGTTTATATTCCATGCTAGAATTGTATTAAGCGGAAACTTTGATACTTGTGTGGTTTATGAACAACGTCGTGTCCCTAGTACGCCTCTATGGACTAGCTCATTGATTAATGATGGTTAAGGTTTCCTAACCATAGACATGAGTTGTTGATTAATAATGAGATCATATCATTGGGAGAATGATATGATGGACATACCCAAATCAAGCAGAGCAATTAGATCGTGTCATCGTGTTCATCTTTGCGAAGCTTTTTCTTATGTCAAATATTGTATTCCTTAGACCATGAGATAATGCAACTCCCTGGTATCGGAAGAAAGCTTTGAGGTCATCAAACGTCATCCTATGAGAGGGTGATCATAAAGGTGTCTCTCAGGTGATCGGAAAGTACTTGTTGGGTTGTATGTATCGAGATGGGATTTGTCCCTCCCAAGTCGGAGAGATATACTTTGAGCCCACTCGGTAATCGATATCAACACCGCTTGCAAGCACGTGGTTAAGGAGTTAATCACAAAGTGATATCGGATTACGGAACGAGTAAAGTACTTGCTGTGAACGAGATTGAACTAGGTATGCCCATACGGACGATCGAATCTCAGGCAAGTAAAATATCGCATGACGAAGGGAATATATATATGGGATTAATTGAATCATGGCATCATGGTTCATCCGATATGATCATCGATGAATGTGTGGGAGTCAATATGGGTTTCCAGACCCCGCTGTTGATTATTGATAGAAGATCATGTCTGCATATTCTCGAACCCGTAGGGTCACACACTTAATGTGTCTTGACGCTAGGATAGAATGGATAATTGGTTTATGAGTTTTTGTTTAGAGTCTCGGATGAGATCCAGAACATCACGAGAGGTTACGGAATGGTCCGGAGAACAAGATTCATATAAGGGAAAGCAGTTTTTGGATTTCGGAATTGTTTCGGATTGTTCGGTATTGTACCGGAAGCTTCTAGAACCTTCCGGAGTGGGACCAACGTGGCCCCACTTGTCGGGAGGGGGCGTGGGCCTACGAGGGAGTGCCCTGGCCGCATTGGGCCAGGGGCACAAGGCCTCATAGGCCCAGCCGGCCAAACCCTAGGGGAAACCCTAGGGAAACCTTCTAGAAGGAGGGGAAAACTTGCCCCCCACTCCAACCCTTGGGGCCGCCGCCCTAGGGCTTGGAGGAGGGTCCAAGGGGGCCGGCCAGCCCCCTATATATAGAGGGCAGGGGCGCAACCCTCCTCCCTCACTCCTTCAACCCTAGCCGCCATACTGCTGCCCTCCAGATCCCTCTCTCTCCCGACTGCGCGTAGGCGAAGCCCTGCCGCAGAAACTCTCCACCTTTGCACCACGCCGTCATGTTGTAGATCCAATCTATCTCTCCATCCCACCTGCTGGATCGAGGAAGGAGGAGACGTCGAGGTTCCGTACGTGTGCATCTCTCAGAGGCATCGCCACTTGCGGTGTTGGATTGGATCGGATCGCGAGGAGGAGACGCTAGTACGACTACATCAACCACGTTCCGTTGAACGTTCCGATGTGTGAATCTTCAAGGGTATGAAGATCTCATCTATTCCCCCTCGTTGTTTGCATCTCCTAGATTAGATCTTGGCTTTCCCGTTCGCATCCGTAGAATTTTTTTGATTTACTATGCTGCGAAACCCTTCAATCTTGGCTCAGGTTTTTAAAAGGCCAGAACATTTGAAAATATGAAAGATGAGCCAAGACATCTCTTTGGTAAAATAGTTTTTGTAAACTAGTGTTGAGATGGGGAGTACACAACTAATCCACAAACAGTTGCTTGGGCACAAGAAAACAAGTAAGCATACATTGCAAGAAAAAGTTTTTATTCTCCCTGATTTTTGCCTTTTTGGACACTTAATCAGGATTGCTGAAATTGGGATGTTACACTACCCTGGCGCGGGCCCACCCCTGGCCACGCCTAGGGCGCGCGGGGGGGGGGGGGGGGGGGGGGGGTTGGCCGCCCTGGCACGCTTCTCCGTCTCCCCTCTGGACTTCTTGTTCCCCATGAAAAGTTATTGACTTTAACGTTTGTCCCGTCCAATTCCGAGAATATTTCTTTACTAGCTTTTCTGAAACCAAAAACAGCAGAAAACAGGCAATAGACACTGTGGCAACTTGTTAATAGGTTAGTACCAGAAAAAAATGTAAAAAGCACCTCAAAGTGGAGACAAAGAAAAGCAAAGTAGATACTAAACAAGCATGGATCATCAAAAATTATAGATACGTTTCCGATGTATCAACTGGTTGTCGAGAAGGATGGCTAGCCTCTCCTCTTCGTCCTCCGGTTTGGCCTCCCACTCGTCAGGCTCCACGCCAGTGGCTTCGCCGCTGCTCCGGACCGTTAAGCGGGAGCCGGAGACGCCGGTCCGGTCGCCGCCGAGGACCAGGTCGCGCGACATCGTCATCAACGAGCCGCGCACTCCGACGCCGCCCACCGGCTGTCTCCGCCTTCGCAGGCCAAAGCCGGAGCCGCAGGACTGGGCGGTGCCAGTCGACGAGGATGCATTCGCCGTCAAGATGGCGATGGAGGAGTCCCTCCGGGAGGTGGCGCCGCCGGTGGAGCCATCCTCGCCGGACATACTCAAATGGTCCAGGGCGGACTCGGAGGAGACGGAGCGGCGGCGCGTCCACCGCCTATAGCAGGAGGCCGAACGCCAGGCCTGGTCTGGCTACGTTCTCGCCTACCAGGACGCGCTGCTCGTCGTCCTCGACGACGACGACGAAGCCGGCCCCTCCTACCAGCCCTGGAGGTGCGGTAACGCCGGCCAGGGGAGCTCCCGCCTGCCACAGCCGCCGAGCGACGATGACGACGACGGCGGCGAGGACGATGGCAGGTCCTATCCCGACTACACGTCCTTCTACGACAACTTTGACAAGTAGAAGCGATGACGACATCGGCGAAGGCGACGACGACCTTTTTTAATGTTTTTAGTTTATTATCTAGTAATGTAGTTTAAATTCGATGTAATCCGCCTATATTCGCCCATGTTTAATGAAATACGCCTGAATTTGCCAAACTCGTCTGAAATTTAGCCGGCCTGGAAACGCGAGTGGGAAACTCGGCGTTCCCAGGTCGAAATCAAGTTTCGTCCGGCCAAAAGTTGGTCCGGATTTCGGCCTGGGAATGCCCAACGAGTGAGGATGCTCTTACAAGATCTCAACCGAATCAGTTAATTTTTTGGGAGGTTTAACCTAATTCGACTGGGCCTAGCTATGGTCTTGAGCCTCCGCGTCCAGTCGCCGATCTTCATTGAAGACTTCTTTCTGATCGCCGTCATCTCTGGCCCGCTCGACATTGTCTTGGGCTAGTCGCTTCCTGCCTTCATGAATACCCCGATTGGCAATATCCCATCAAACGATGATTATTCTCTTTTAGTAATTTTATCACTTTGATAAGTACATATCTCACCATATGTCAGTGACATAGGTCCAATGTAACATGTCGAGGTAAATTATCAAAGTGAAAAGTAAAACATGGGCTATGATTAGATCAATATGTGTACAACGCTTTTCCAATATATGCTAATCCCGTGGCCTTAAACTCTGCTTTTGAACGATTGTTCGCATGTAACTTTGCCCATCCAGCAAGCAAAGCAGAGCAAAGCAGAGCAAAGTGAGGAGTCCCTTAAAAAAAAAGCAAAGTGAGGAAAACAAAAGAAGGTTCCAGATATCTACAAGCATTCCACCAACCTACCCCTCCCTCGATCTTGGTCTCCTTCGTTCCTTCCTTGGTTCCTCCGCTGCTTTATATTTAAAGCCCGGCGACAGAGACAGAGGGAGATCAAACGGAAGGGGGAAAAAAAATCCGAGGAAAAACCACCGCTAAACCCTAGCCGTCGGCGGCGAGATCGGGCGGAGCAGCGCGCCGGCCATCCGTCCACCCTCGTTCTTCTTCCTCAGGTATCGATCCCCTCCTCTCTCTCTGCTTCCTCGGGTACTGCTGTGCTGTTCATGCCGTTCCCCTCTGCAATTTTCAACTTGCTCGGTCAGTTGAGGTTGAGAGCGACAGGTCTTGTTCGGATCACGAATCTGCTAGGGAATAGTACTGGTCGATTGTTGTTAGGATCTCCCTTCTCCGCTTCAGTCCTGATCCCGCTGGCTACTGGTAATACCTGCCGCTGCGTTGCGTGTGTGCTCTGTTCTAGACATGGCAGGGGACGGGACGGGAGGGGATCATGGGAGGGCGCCCCATGCCGTCGATTGCAGCTGGGTTCTCGCCTTCAGTTTCATAGAGCGATTAGACGCCTGCTGCTAGGCCGTGGCTGATATACGATATCACGACTCAGTTAGTTACTGTCGTTCATGGTTGACCAGCGTCAGTTGTCCAAGCAGATTCAGACTAGGCAACTGCTGACTTCCACATCGTGTGCTGCCGTCTAAATAAACTGTTACTGATTACTTCGGTTGACTGTTACAGCGAACGGAGTTCCCATCACATCCCTGGTTAGTCACTTTTCATGCTGTGCTGGTGCTGGTGCATACTGTTTAAATTGCTCAGTTAGTGTTAACCCAGTATGGCTTCATCCTTCTGACTCAACTGTATCCAGTCATGTCTGCCCTGTTCTGCCCAAGGGGAGGGGCACCCCATGTCGTCCGTGCCCTTGCGACGAAATCTCTTGCTGTTACTCGTTGATTTCAGCTGGGTTCTCACCTTCTAGGCAATTTCCATAGTGCGCAATGAGACGCCTGCTACTGCTAGGCCGTGGATGGTTTCATATCAGGGCTTAACTAGTTACTGTCATGTTGAACAAGCGTCAGTTATTGCGAAGATTCAGTAGGCAGCAACCAATGAAAATGTTTGCCACAGATGGACTGCTGTGTAAACTGTTAAAATTTACTACTTTGGTTAACCGTTACAGAAAGCAAACGGAGTTTTTCTCATGTCTGCGCTTAGTTAGTCACTTTTAATGTTGATCTAATGCTGATACGTACTGTTTATATTGCACAGCTACTGTTAACAGAACACAGTATGGCTTCACCATTCAGTGGCACGTCCACAAGTGGCCTCAACGTCGCTGCTCCGGCCGGATTTGCAGCCAAGAAGCAGCTATCCCTTGTCTCGCCCCCGTTCGTTTCACTGCCCCAGAAAATCAGTCCCAGGAGGAAGTGCAATGTCAGGGTGAACGCCGCGAAGGAGCTCTACTTCAACAAGGATGGCTCGGCCATAAGGAAGCTGCAAGTGGGTCATATAATAATCACTAAACTTGGTTCAGAACTTCAAATCATGCTTCTATCATCTGTACCATTGTGTAGTATGCTGATTTCTGTCCTGACATTTTTCTGTTAGAATGGAGTCAACAAGCTTGCCGATCTGGTTGGGGTTACTCTTGGTCCTAAAGGGCGGAATGTTGTCCTTGAGAGCAAGTACGGGTCACCTAGGATTGTCAATGATGGTGTGACTGTTGCAAAGGAGGTATGTCGTATTTGAATTCATCGCCACCTGCTTACAGTGCAATACTGACGATGCAATTTAAGTTGTGGCTAAGAACTTTTCTCATGATTGCCTATCTGGATCAGGTTGAGCTTGAAGACCCTGTCGAAAACATTGGAGCTAAATTAGTTAGGCAGGCAGCCGCTAAGACAAATGATTTGGCTGGTGACGGGACAACAACTTCTGTCATTCTTGCTCAAGGGATGATTGCTGAGGGTGTCAAGGTACACAATATAAAATCTTGTGTCTTTTGTTACTTTCAGCATAAATGTTCTATTCAGTTCTGGAAATAACTGTTGCGTTTGCATATCCTTACCAGATTGTAGCTGCTGGTGCTAATCCAGTACAGATCGCCCGTGGCATTGAGAAAACTGCCAAAGCATTAGTCGGTGAGCTCCGAAAGATGTCCAAGGAGGTAAGATCTGGTTAATCTATTATTTTCTTCTGGAATATATTCATCTTGAATACAGAACTATATTTTTCCCACTGTTCTATGATCATAAGTACTCAATCAATCCTGTAATACAATCATAATATGAATCTGTTTTTGGTGACTTCGGCTCCTATACTACCTATAAACTAGGCGGCTTCCTAGCAGTACTCTATTTGAATATCAAATTTATTTATTTGCATTCAATACCGCAGGTTGAAGATAGTGAACTTGCTGATGTTGCTGCTGTAAGTGCTGGAAATAACTATGAAATTGGAAACATGATAGCTGAGGCTATGAACAAGGTTGGGCGGCAGGGGGTGGTCACACTTGAAGAAGGAAAGAGTGCTGAAAACAACCTATATGTCGTTGAAGGGATGCAATTCGATCGTGGCTATATTTCTCCGTACTTTGTAACTGACAGTGAAAAAATGTCAGTGGAGTATGAGAACTGCAAGGTCTGTTGGAATCTGTCTTGCCACCTTGTTTACTTAATTCAGCTACCATGATATTCACGAGTTCCATCTCTTTAGCTGATTTTTTTTCATTACCCAGCTGCTTCTTGTCGACAAGAAAATTAACAATGCCAGAGATCTTATCACTATTCTAGAGGACGCTATCAAGAGTGGATATCCAATTCTTATTATCGCAGAGGATATTGAGCAGGAAGCTCTTGCAACTCTCGTGGTCAATAGGCTTAGAGGTGCATTGAAGATTGCTGCTATTAAAGCCCCTGGTTTTGGCGAGCGCAAGAGTCAATACCTGGATGATATTGCTACTCTGACAGGAGGTGAGTTTTGATCTTTGGTGTTATGTGACATGTCTCTTTGTATTGGTTCACTTATAAGGTTATTCTTCACACAGGAACTGTCATCAGAGAAGAGATTGGGCTGTCCCTGGATAAAGCTGACAAACAAGTCCTAGGAACTGCTGCCAAGGTAGTAATTACCAAGGATTCAACGACAATAGTTGGAGATGGTACCACACAGGAGGAAGTAACCAAAAGGGTGACACAAATCAAGAACCAGATTGAGGTCAGTATAGTTTAACTTAATAATCCAAGTCCGTATCCTTTTTGTCGATTCATCTTTGTTTTTGTTTTCTTCATGGTTCTTCTCTTTTTTTCCAGTCTCCTTTGATTGCTCTGTTTGCTAGCATATACAATTCATTAGTTAGCTTGTCACACATGTCTCTTAAGTGTGGATGAAAATGCTTTGACTAACATTTTGTTACAAAACTGTTATTTTTCAGGCTGCTGACCAGGAGTATGAAAAAGAAAAGCTAAACGAGAGGGTAGCCAAACTATCTGGTGGTGTTGCTGTCATTCAGGTACTGCTGATGTTCCACACTGAGATACCTATTGAAATAATAGGCTATATTAGCAGAATATAGCAGCTATAAAATGATACATCTATATTGGTTTGTAGGTAGGAGCACAGACTGAAACTGAGCTCAAGGAAAAGAAACTGAGGGTCGAAGATGCACTGAATGCAACAAAGGTAATGCTTTCTTCTGGCTCATGTCCAATTGATATTTTGGATTTATGTACCTATGTGCTCTCGCCCATAGAGACTTAGAGAAAGCTCCATGCAATTGCATTGCTTGTTAATTTACTGCTCGTTTTGTGGACAGGCGGCTGTCGAGGAAGGTATTGTTGTTGGTGGCGGCTGTACCCTTTTAAGGCTTGCATCAAAAGTTGATGCCATTAAAGAAACACTGGAGAATGATGAACAAAAGGTATGGGAAAATAGAAGGAGATCCTCTTTCCCAAAGTACAATACTATTTTTTGTTTAATGTGATGTTTTCTTTGTATCAAAATGAATGAACTAACTTTCTCTTCACCTTCTCAAGGTTGGCGCTGAAATTGTTAGGAAGTCCTTGAGTTACCCACTTAAACTGATTGCAAAAAATGCTGGTGTTAATGGCAGCGTGGTTACCGATAAGGTTTTGGATTCAAATCTGTTTCCATATATGAATTCGATATTCAGCAACTTGGTGTGTAACTGAATTAGTGATTTGTCTGCATTTAGGTCCTTGCGAATGACAACTTCAGGTTTGGTTACAACGCTGCTACAGGGAAGTACGAGGATTTGATGGCTGCTGGTATTATTGATCCCACCAAGGTATGCTGTTTTAGGAGCAATGTTCTCTTCCATCTCGTGGAATTAGTTCTTTCATCTGGGTGTGTGTATCGTGTTAGCAAAAAAATTCAACCAAGGCTTATTGTGTTCTCCTGAGAATTGACTAGATTAATTGTCTTTTCTCGTCATTGTCAACCGCGTATGTAACTATTCTGGAACATTAGGCATTGCTCCTCCCACTAACCTGAGACGGATGGCCAGTTTGATTCCTAACCAAATACTGTCCTCACTGTCTTTCTTTTTTATTACGCCATAAACTGACTTGATCCCTCACAAACAGGTGGTGAGGTGCTGCTTGGAGCATGCTGCATCCGTGGCCAAGACTTTCATCACCTCGGATGCCGTCGTCGTTGACATCAAGGAGGCAGAGCAGGCACCTGCTGCAAACCCAATGGCCGGCTCAGGTACACAAATATGGAGACACTATATGTGCTCACTGTCATCTACCATTTCTTACTCTGAATATTGCTTACTCTCGTTCTAATCTTGCGTGCAGGTTATGGGTTCTGATTCAGGAGATCTCTGTTCTTCTCTTCCCTTTGCTGCGTGTGAGTACATCGTAGGCTATACCTTGAGAGAGCAATTTCCGTCCCATCCTCGTGAGTTGAACATTCCTGTGGGAAAGATGTGGAACGCGTCATCTGGAACACATGATAGTTTAATTTTACACAAGCTAGTCTCGAAAGAAACTGAGCATATTGTAGCTAGATAATATTGCCGCTTGATTCTTGTTTAGTGAAGAAAATGACCTGATCTACAGTGGTACGAGTAAGTACACCAGGAATACCTCTCTTTCTTGATGTAATATCGATGTACTACATGAGGAATTCTCCTCTCGCCAACACAAAAATATTTCTTCCAGCCTTGTAGGCGCTATGACCCTCCATCAGGAGAAAACCACAGGTCTGATATAAAGAAGTCATGAACATTGTATGTCATATTCTAGAGGACAAAGCTGGTCTGTGATAGAATTTGGAATTCAATTATCTCTGTCCTAAAATATATGACATAATGTTCATGACTTTCTTTATATCGGACCTGTGTTTTCTAAAAAATATGACATATTTAGTTGTTTCATCTTCTGCCGGTGTGTTGATGCGCAGCTCCATTCGCTAGTGTCGTTTATATATAGAGCGGAGAGACAGGCAAGGAGATCGATATCCTGCCTGCTTTTATGGTGATAAATAATCTTCAGCCTCACCTTTTAGCAGGTGTTAATGTGTCAATTAATTTTTATACGTGAGTATCTACCATCTCCTTTTTTTAGCTGGAATTAATTAATTTCTTTAGAAATTGTTCTCTGACCAAACCAACAGTATAGGAGCCCCTAATAGAAAATACTCTCTAAATAAGTGATTTGGATTTCTTCGTAAAAAATACATCAGAAACCTAACAAGAAATTGACTAAGTTTCAATTTCCTCACTTCAAATCCTTGAGTGATCTCCTAATAAAACTAAAACTAAAGAACACGATAGTGAGAAGATGCAGCCAGAAACCATAATCAGTCCTATTGAATCTCAACGGGAGTGCATCAGTGTTGCATACAAGAGGCAGAGCACTCTCACCTAATTCGAGAACTCAGGTAGGTTGGTTGTCACGATAATGCTCCTTGAAATACTTTGACCAAAGTTTGTCATCTAGCTGCACCTTCAAACAGCAAAATTATAATGCCGCATAAATCTGGTGTTTTAGAAAGGGAAGCCAGTTTAGAGCGAGAAGACGTCGAGTGACCAGTTTAGGGCAGCTCAAATCTATCCATCGAGCGGGGCACGAGTATCTAAATGCCTACTCAAATCCTTACGCTAAACTTGCATTGGACCTTTGATACAATTGTATATCGTGAACCTAAAAATGATTTTTTGAAAAAAACATAAACATCGGATCATATACCTGTAGTTCATATCTGACCCATTTCTTGCCGATTCGGTAAGAATTTATCTTTTTCACCAAGGGTTGACGGAAAGGTTTTGGATCCCCTGTTAGAACATTATCCATATAAGGTGGTGTAGTATTTTTGTAAAATGTGGGGGTAGCATTTTAAATTAGCCATTTGGTGGTTGCTTCACAAAACTGTCCATTTTTTATGCTCGGAAAATAAAATGGCTTTTTGGTGCGACGAAAAGGAAAACTTTTTCCTGCAACATTGTTCGCCATCCCATGATGTACATGTATGTACAATATGGGCACATTATCACAAATTATGCCTTGATTCTAGCCATAACATTGAGGATTAATTATTGGTTTACCACTAGAGACCGTCGTATGCTCAGTTTTGCCACTAGCGCGTAATGGTGATCAGTTTTGCCACTACTTCGGACGCAACTACTATGGTAAGGCCAACCGTCCAGTTTAAAATGAGCATAAAAATTTTAAAAAAATTAAAAAATGAAAACCCGCACACATAGTCTTCTTATGTCTTATACTAACGATTTAAGTTGATAAACAAGGTCTATATACATTCAAACAAACAATTCATGAATACGTGATAAACAAGGTCTACATACATGAAAATATGAATTTTTTGTTTGAATGTATGTATATTTTCTGTATCAACTTGAATCGTTAGTATAAGACATAATAAGACTATGTGCGCAGTTTTTTCATTTTTTTGATTTTTTCTAAAATTTGTTATGCTCATTTAAACTGACCAGTTGGCCTCGCTATAACGGATGTGACCGAAGTAGTGCAAACTGAGCACCATTCTGCGTTAGTGGCAAAACTGAGCATATGACAGCCTCTAGTGGCAAACCAATAATTAACCCTAACATTGGTCATTTGACCCGAAAGCCAAGAAACCTCAGGTCATTTTATGAAGGTTTTTCCAGACATAATCAATATACCAGGTTTGATATTTTTCTTATAACTATGTCACATAATATGACACCACGCGAAGGTTTCGCATTGTTTCGATCTTTTTTGAATTTTTTATGTCAGTTTTAAACTACATATAATGTTTTATGTTTCATTTAATTTTTATTTACAAATGTGTAATATTTGAGTGTATATAGATAGATCTTATTTTATGCAAATTTTGATATATTATTTGTATTTTTCTGAATTAGAATGATTTAGTTATGATTTTTCAAAGTTTAATGAGGTAAAGCAAAGGGAAATAACTACGCTGAGGGCAGCTGTCGGCGTAGGCTACGCCGAGGGTAGCCATCGGTGTAGCATAGGATACGCCGAGGGTAATTCTATGCCGACAGCTGTTTGGCGGGGCTGGCCTGGTCACGATCTACGCCGACGGCCCCGACGTTTAGCCGTTGGCGTAGCGGCCGGCCGTCGGCGTACTCGTCCGGTCCTGTAGTGAGTATTCAGCCCCGATCATCTTAGCCAAGTGGACCAGAACTAGAAAACCAACTCCTATTGCCGGTGTCCAGCGAGAACAACGATAAGTGCCAAGAGTACCACATTGCACCTCCTCTCCGCCCTAGCTACTTCTGCTCCTGCCCCGAGGGCGGCCAAGGCCAGCGTGCACATGCTAATTATCTTCAGCAACGAGTCCATTGCCTCAGCGGGGTGTGCCGAAGCTAAACCAATCCTTTGACTCTCATGATGAAGGAAGTGAATCATATAATCTCCTTGTGCTCGCCTAGGAACTAGAGAAGTCCAACACTGAGCTATTGTGGTGCAGGCAGAAGGAGCAAATAGTACAACTTATTTTTGTGGGTTGAGTTGATCCTTATGAACATAATATCCTCTTGTTATTTGATTGTTTCTGACATGGTTTTCTCATGCATGCATGCTGGAGAAGGCTCTTCTGAGAACATATTATCTCCACTGCATTGATCGGCAGGAGACATAGTTCAACAGCTTTGGGAGATTCTGCAGCCAAGTTCACTTTGTTGACTAGGATGCACTGTATTCTTGAGTGCTTGATGGATCATCTAAATCATCCAGCCTGACGTGGTGCTGCCAAGGCCTTACTTTGGCTAAGACTGCCACGAAGTAGCAGGTGGAGTAGCACGCCCTGAGACTTGCGATTAGGCCTGTTAAACAATATGTTTGTACCGTGTTGAGTTGTGCACCGTGTTGGTGTCGTTGTGTTGTAAACTAAGGGCTATGTGTAGAGCCTGTTGGTAACCTAAAGAGCAAGGCGTGAAGTAGCACGACAGCAAGCCTTCCATCAGTAAGAAACTGAGGTTATCGAACCAGTAGGAGGAAGGAAATATCACACAGGTGTTGCAAGCAACGCGGAAACCTGCACAACACAAACTTAAGACTTTGCCCCAATGAATCAGTGAGGTTGTCAAGCTCACCGGTTTGCTGTAACAAAGGATTAAATGTATGGTGTGGAAGGTGATGGTGGTTTGCAGCAAGTAAACCGTAAAAGTGGAAGATGTATCAATGGTAAAGTTTGGACCGGGGTCCATAGTTCACTAGAGGTGCTCTTCTTAGATGAACAATATGGCATGAAGGGTAAACAAATTACAGCAGGGCAATTGATATGAACTGAGCAAGGCATAACAATGTAATACCAGACAAAAAGATCCCATGAGATTCGATTGGGCAATACAACAAGATACATAGACCGCCATCCAACTTCATCTATGACTAGAAGTCCAGCTTTGGGTTATCATCCGAACCACCTCCAGTATTAAGTTGCAAGCAACAGACAACTGCTTTAAGCAAAGTGTGTAAGGTAAACAATCCACTTGTTCTATGAACAAGAGACCGTTGTTTTCTCCCTAGTAGCAACAACACATCTACAACCGAAGAGATTTATGCCACTTCCCTTGGAAACTAGAGGCATGAACTCACTATCGAGCATAAATAGCCCCTCTTGGAGTCACTAGCAACTACTTGGCCAAGGTAGCTACTAACAACGGATAGCATGCAAGATCACAAACAACACAGACATGATAGAATCATAAAGACAAAACCATTAATTAATCTAACATAGTAATCTCAATATCCATCGGATCCCTTCATAAAGGGAAGCCAGGATTTCAAGTTTCAAAACGAGCTTCCAAAAATTATGGTACTTGTTAGCTTTCATCCCTCATTGCCCTATCATAAGCATCTTGAAGTGATTAAGGTTAAAGTGAACAAACTATGGAGTATATGCTTAACAAAGTATAAGTTGGCAATCTCAAGTCCCTTGAATACGAGGGACACACCGCATGCTACTCAACAACAGTCACCTGTAAGTTCTTTTCATTGTAAGTACATGCCTATCATAGAGAACCGCCAATGAGGTACCCTTTGCACATGGTATAGGAGCTATCCCATAACCAAAATGACAAGGCAAACAGACAATGAGCATCTCAGAGATCTTTTTATTTACTGTGTGCATAGCTTTTTATTGAGGATGCTGCTTCATAGATATCTCACTATGGTGATGCTGCAAGTTTCCACCATGATTAGGCATGGCTTAGACTAGCGGCCCAAGCGTTTCTCTAATACAAAATACAAACTCCATGGACTTACAAGCTCCCTCTTTATTTCGTACCGGTGACATCCATAGACAAAAGAGCATGATATCAACTAAGTACAAAGTACAAGTGCAATGTTGAAAACGTTCCCCATGATAGCATGGTTCTGCTAATTCCAACATATAAGTGCAAGCATATACAACATAGACGACACAATTGTTCAAGTTTATTAGGGGCAAAGAATATAAAGTGTGACATCAAGTTTGTGAGGACTTTAATCACTAAGTTTTCATATAACAAAATAGTTTTTCATTGGAAGATAGCTGAAAATAAGAATATACTTGGAATGGTGTAACACACCATGCATAGGAGTTTATAGTGGAAACTTTGGAATAACTTGGTTTCTTGGGAGTTGGAAGCATGAGTAGAGCTTACTCATACAAGTGGAGGCTAGCAAAATACTGGGAGCAACCAACTAAGAGAGAAATAGTGGCCACAATCTTGCAAAGCGACAAAACGTTACTAATCAAAGCATAGAGTGGTACTACAAGTCAAGGACTAAATGATAATGAGGCTATGGTGACTTGTAATAGTCATAACATGGTGTGAGCATGTGCCAAGTCAACCCAAACAAAGCATCAAAGGAGAATACCACAATACTATGCTTTTGCATGCTAAAACAATGCATAATTTCTTCAAGGCACACTAAGCAATCCCAATTGTTTAGAAAAAACATGCTACAACAATAATCACTAAGCATAAGGTCAAAACAACACCTAGCATGTCATGCTAAAGTGTAAGACATAGTCAATGCAAACTCCTCTTGCACTTTCAAGCTGGAACTTCCTACTCCTTTCCAGCACCAATTGAATTATTTAAAACAAC
The DNA here is from genome assembly GCA_916181665.1 of Avena sativa. Classification (NCBI taxonomy): domain Eukaryota; kingdom Viridiplantae; phylum Streptophyta; class Magnoliopsida; order Poales; family Poaceae; genus Avena; species Avena sativa. Next base: position 43,452,775 of record OV702294.1, read on the forward strand.
ACAGCGAGAACGGGGTCCAAACTACTTTATTCAAGCAAACTAAACAAACTAAGCAAAGCAAACGAAAACTAAGACCCTCCAAGAACAACACAACTGTGCATGAAACAATAAAAACAAAGTGTCTAGACAGACCTAAGCTTTTTTATTGATGAAGAAGGGGATGTCTTGGGCATCCCCAAGCTTTGACGTTTATACCTCTTGGATATTTATTGGGGTGACACCGGGGTGGCATCCCCAAGCTTGAGATTTTATCCATTCTTCATCTCATTACATCATTCTCTCTCTACACCTGAAATTTTTCCTTCATACAAAACTTCACACAATCTTCATTAGCAACATTAGTGTATTCAAAAGATAATAGACCCTTAGGAAAAGATTTGGAACAGAAAAACTTTTCACTAATAACACAATCTACTGTATCAACTCCTTCAAAAAGCTCAATTCCCCAAAAGAGAACTCAAAAAGGAATTAATAAGAAGCAAATGCAAATAATGGTAGAAATCTGTCAAAACAGACCAGCAGGTAGAAACCGATTTTTCGAAAATCTTTTGTTGCTCAAATCAAAAAGTGTTGAACTAATGGAAGTTATCTAACATACTGGGGGATTTATTCGTAAATTTTCAGCTCAATCCGACTTACAGAGACTCCTCACGAATTTGTATGGTGGAGGACAGAAATCTGTTTCGGAACAGCAACTCCCCAAATCTTACTTCCCTCTCATTAGAGGTCATTTTTGGCACAAAAAGCAAACAAAAAGGATAAAGAGAGGTCATTACTGAAGTAATAACTTCAAAGACTCAAGAAAACTCTTGGGTTATCTCCCAACAAGTACTTTTCTTTGACGACTTTAAGTTAGGCATGATAGCTTGAGAAGATGCTCACATAAGAGCTACGAGTTGAAGTAAGAGAGAGCATCAAGAAGAAAATTCAAAACATATTTGAGTCTAATCCACTTCCTATGCATAGGAATCTTGTAAAGAAAAAAGTCATGAAAGCACAAAGCAATAAGCATAGGAAAGCAAAGCAAGTGCAACTTCAAGATTTTCAACATAAAGAGAGGGAACTTAATATTATTGAGATGCATAAAACCATGTTTCCCTCTCTATAGCATCATGAATACAATATAACAATATAACTATCACATAAAACAATCTTATCATGAGCCACATGCATAAAATGGTTATTACTCTCCACATAAGTAGTGGGAGCAAATTCAACAAAATAGCTATCATTATTATTTTCATCACCACAATCTTCAAATATAGGAGGCATATTGTAATCACAATCAATTTTATCCTCAATAGTAGGTGGACTTAAAATAACATACTCATCATTGTAATCATCATAAATTGGAGGTAAAGTATCATCATAGGCAACATAATTTTCAGAATTGGTACCAAAGAGATTTTCAATATCAAAAGTAGTGTGCTTTTCCCAATCATGATCACTACTATAGGTAACAGTCATAGGAACATCATCACAAGTTTTACCCATAATAGATATTTCAAAAGAATCCATAGGAGCATAACATTCATCCTCCACTTTTTCATCTAATGAGCTTCCCGTTTCAGCAATTTCTTCTTCCATAGGCTCCTACAAGGCATTAGTCTCTTCCATTTGTGGAAAGCACCTATTAAAATATTCAAGAATAAAGTCATTTTCTTCCTTATAATTATCAAAGAAAAATTTAAGTATCTCAAAAACCTCATATTTATAAGGTGCATCATCAGTATTTTCAAGCAAACTGGCAAGTTCAAATGCACCCTTGAAAGCAATAAATTCTTCAATTTGTTCCACATCATCAAAGTCATAATTTCCTTTAACATAAAAGGATATGGTAACATTATCATTATACTCACATTGAAAAGGTAGGTGTTTATACCTCCTACAGCAACAAGACTTATCAAAGCAATAAGTAACATTATAAGTGGAGCACACCTCTCTAGCAATAGTATTCAACTTATCAATTTGTTCTCATAAGTGTTTCCCTTTTTGTGACAAACAGTGTTCCTTATAATAATACTTTTGTTCTTCTGTGAACCCGCCTTGCTAATAAGAACTAGTTTCAAAGAAACCATCCATTGATAGAAAGCATGACCAAGCAAGGCAATAACAAACCAGCAACTAGAGTAGGAACTAATTTTTTGTGTTTTTGATAAGAGAAAGCAAACCAAACTGAACTAATTTTTTTGGAGCTTTGAAAAGAGGCAAACAAAACCAAGCAAAAGAAACTAAGCAAACTAAAAACAAAGTAAAGGAAGTGGAGGACTCCCCTTGTGAAGACGTCCTTAGCCTCCCCGGCAACGGCGCTAGAAATCTTTTGATGGCTACGTGTAGAGCCTATTGAGAACCCAAAGAGCAAGGTGTGAAGTAGAACAACAACAAGCCTTCCCTTAGTAAGAAACTGAGGTTATCGAACCAGTAGGAGGAAGAAAACATCACACAGGTGTTGCAAGCAACGCGGAAACCTGAACAACACAAACTCAAGACTTTGCCCCAACGAATCAGTGAGGTTGTCAAGCTCACCGGTTTGCTGTAACAAAGGATTAAACGTATGGTGTGGAAGGTGATGGTGTTTTGCAGCAAGTAAACAATAACAGTGGAAGATGTATCAATGTTAAAGATTGGACCGGGGTCCATAGTTTACTAGAGGTGCTCTCCTTAGATAAACAACATGGCATGAAGGGTAAACAAATTACAGCAGGGCAATTGACAGGAACTGAGCAAGGCATAACAATACAATACCAGACAAAAAGAACCTATAAGATACGATTGGGCAATACAACAAGATACATAGACCGCAATCCAACTGCATCTATGACTAGAAGTCCACCTTCGGGTTATCATCCGAACCCCCTCCAATATTAAGTTGCAAGCAACAGACAACTTCTTTAAGCAAAGTGTGTAAGGTAAACATTCCACTTGTTCTATGAAAAAGAGACCATTGTTTTTCCCTAGTAGCAACAACACATCTACAACCGAAGAGATTTATGTCACTTCCCTTGGAAACTATAGGCATGAACCCACTATCGAGCATAAATACCCCCTCTTGGAGTCACTAGCAACTACTTGGCCAAGATAGCTACTAACAACGGAGAGCATGCAAGATCACAAACAACACAGACATGATAGAATCATAACGACAAAACCATTAATCAATCTAACATAGTAATCTCAATATCCATCGGATCCCCGCAAACACAACATGCATGATTACAAATAGATTAGATCTTGATCATGAACGGAGCTCACAAGATCTATACATGAAAGCACAAGGAGGAGATACAACCATCTAGATACTACATGGACCTGTAGTCCAAGGTGGAACTACTCACATATCATACCAGACAAGAAGGCCTCCGGGATGATCTCCCCTCCGGCAGGGTGCCGGGAAGAACTTCAGATCCCTCCTCCCAATCTAGGGACGATGGTGGCGGCTACAGACGGTTTCATGGAGTTTTGATCGGGTCCTAGGGTTTCTGCATCGGGGGCTTCTTATAGGCAAAGAGGCGAGGCAGGGGGTTCCCGGGGGGCCCACACCCTGCCTAGGCGCGGGCCAGGCTTGGCCACGCCTGGGAGGGTGTGGCCACCCCATGGATCCCCTCCGTCTCGTCTGCTTGATTCGTGTCGCCCACGGTAAAATATTGACTTTGGCTTTTGTCCCGTCCAATTATTGATTTTCTGCCTTTCTGGAACCAAAAACAGAAGAAAACAGGCAACTGGCACTGTGGCAACTTGTTAATAGGTTAGTTCCAGAAAATATATAAAAACACCTCAATGTGTAGACAAAGCAAAGCAAAGCAAAGTAGATACTAAACAAACATGGAACATCAAAAATTATAGATACGTTCCCGACGTATCATAAACTGATATTGGTTGAGGTTTTTGCCGAGTATCTCTAACTTCCTAGTTTAGGTTTCTTAGGACTCAAGGAAAATATTACCAGATCAATTGTAATCTCTTTGTATATTTAACACGGAACCGTCCCTGCCAGAGGCATACGTTCAGCCCTGTTTTTCATATGGTATCAGAGCCACTTTTCTTCCCAAAAACACATCTAGCTCCAAAACCGATCTGGTTCCATGGCGACACCATCCTTGTCGGAGTCAAGCTCGTCGCCCTCTGATCCCTTCCGCACGGCGGTGCAGGAGAAGTTGAACAGCTAGAACTTTCTGGTTTGAAAGACTTTCATGATGCTGGTTGTGCACAGCGCACATCTCATCGGGTTCCTCGACGGCAAGATCAAGGCCCCTCCCGAAACACTCATGGTGGAGAGTGATATTGGAGGCAAGAAATTCACCGAGGAGGTGGACAACCCTGCCTACACAGCATGGATTGAGAAGGACCAATCTCTGATGTCCTATCTCGTCAACTCGCTCTCTCGCGAGGTCTTGGTGCAGGTCACCGAGTGCCAGACATCGCACGAACTCTGGACGATGATCAGGACCATGTATGCCTCTCAATCTTGTTCGCGGGTCATGGGCCTGTGCACAAAGATTCAGGATCTGAAGAAGCGGGAGATGAGTGGCATCATCTACTACAACAAGCTAAGGGCCATCACCGATGAGCTAGCAACTTCCGGCAAGCCCATGGATGATGACGACATCAACAACGCCCTTCTCAATGGTCTCGACACGGAATACAATCCGCTTGTTGAGGCCGTCTCCGCCCGCATCGACTCAGGTATCACGCTAAGTGAAGTTTATGCTATGTTTTTTGGCAGCCGAGGCTCGCATCGAGTCCCAGCATGCTGAGGCCGCCGCTAGTGGTGGTGTCTTCTCGGCTAATCTTGCCTCCTGAGGCGGATTTGGTCATGGCGGTGGCGGAGGATATCGCGGAGGTGGCCAACACCGCAATAACAGCATGGGCAATGGTCGTAGAGGCGGCCAAAACTACGGCGGTGGTGGCGGCCGCTATGGAAACAATGGCGGCGACGACAATAATTACACAGGCAAGCCAGGCTATGCAGGTCCGCCATGTCAGATCTGCAAGAACCCGGGGCATCCGGCGGACAAGTGCTTCAAGCGCTTCAACAAGAGCTTCGTCACGCCTGAACAGCCGCAAGCAAACGCGGCAATGACAGACCTCCTACCAGGTTGACCCTACGTGGATCTTCGACACCGGGGCCAATGAACATGTCACTAGCCAGCTTGAGAAATTAGCTGTCCGTGATCGCGACCATGGCAATGATCAAATCCACACGGCGAGTGGACAAGGTCTGAAAATTGAACATATTGGTCATGCGTCTATTCATACTCCTGATCATCCTATCCGCCTCAAAAATATTCTCCATATACCAAGTGCTCACAAAAATCTTGTTTCATCCCATAAATTAGTTTCTGACAATGATGTTTATGTTGAAATTCATCCTGATTTCTTTTCTGTAAAGGATCAGCACATCGGGATAATAATTCTCCAGGGCGCGAGTAGAAATGGCCTCTGCCCCTTACACGATGCAGCCTTAGCTTCGTCCAAACATCTCCTTAGTGCAAGTGTAAGCAAGCCATCTTCAACACGGTGGCATGGACGTATTGGGCATCCCTCGTTTTCTGTTGTTGAGCAAGTCCTTAGAAGAAATAAACTTCCTTTTTCTATTAAGCATGATGAGTCAGTTTGTGATGCTTGTCAAAAGGGAAAAACTCATCAGTTGCCCTACCCTAAATCCTTAAGTGTGTCAAGTGCTCCCTTGGAGCTTATTTTCTCAGATGTTTGGGGACCTGGCCCTATTTCTGTTGGTCGTTATAAGTTCTATGTGAATTTTATTGATGATTTAGCAAGTTTACTTGGATCTATTTGCTGAAGAATAAATCTGATGTTTTTTAGAAATTCTGTGACTTTTAACGACATGTTGAGCGTTTGTTTAATAGGAAAATTCTTGTTGTTCAATCCGATCGGGGTGGAGAATATCAAAAGTTAAGTCTCTTCTTTGCTCATTTTGGCATATCTCATCATGTGTCATGTCCCTATGCCCATCAACAAAACGGTTCTGCAGAACGTAAACATCGACACATTGTCGAAGTTGGTCTTTGTTTGCTAGTACATGCTTCTATGCCCTTAAAATTTTGGTATGAAGCGTTCCTCACAGCTATCTATCTCATTAACCGTCTACCTAGCAAAGTCATCCAAAATATATCACCTTCAGAAAAATTGTTCCAAGAACCACCAAATTATTCCTTTCTCCGTATTTTCCGATGTGCTGTATGGCCAAATCTCCGCCCATACAATCAGCGTAAACTTTAATTTAGATCGAAACAGTGTGTTTTCGTGGGCTATAGTGTTCTTCATAAAGGCTACAAGTGTTTGGATGTTTCCACTGGCAGGATATATATCTCGGGATGTCACGTTTGAGAGTATTTTTCCGCATTCTCAACTGCATCCAAATGCCGGAGCATAGCTACGTGCTGATATCCTTTTGCTTCCCTCTGTTTTTCGCAATCCCTCTATCCTCGATCAGGAAAAAGATATGCGCCATGATCATATGTCAATTTCTGCTAATTGTTTTGATGAAAATAGCATGCAGGAGATTTCTGTTGTAGGCGGCAATCCCGATGATGATTTGTCTGCTGGAGAATCAACTTTGGGATCTGTTCCCGTCGGTGGTCCCGTGTCGTCAGCTCCGAGCCAATCGTCTTCCTCCGCGCCCGAGCACTCCTCTACGCGCACGCCACGTGGCGCATCCTCCTCCACTACTTCACCTGGACCATGTGCCGGGTCCCACATGGACGCAGAAACCGCGTCCCCTTCACGTGCGTCTACTAAAAACGCGTCTGTCGGGCCAGATCCCGAGAGATTCGCCTCAGAATCTCCCGCGTCGACAGCAGCGTCAACTGGATCTTCTTCTTCGCCTGCTGCTGTGGCCTCCCTTGTGCCTGATCAATCATGGCCACGTACACGCTCTCAAGCTGGTATTTTTCGTCCTAAAAATATAACAGATGATCGTATTCGCTGGTGTAACCTGTGCAGTACCGGTGAACCTGAAAGCTTGGAGGAGGCTCTTAGTCATGCTTAATGGAAGAGGGCTATGGATGAAGAAATTTCTGCATTACAAGCCAATCAAACTTGGCATCTTGTTCCAAGACCACAAGGAAGCAATGTTATAGACTGTAAGTGGGTATACAAGATCAAACAGAGGTTTGTTGGAGCCATTGATCGATACAAAGCTCGTTTAGTAGCAAAAGGGTTCGAACAACGTTATGGGATTGATTATGAGGACACTTTTAGTCATGTGGTTAAACCAGCAACTATTCGATTAATTCTGTCCTTAGCAGTTTCTCAGAATTGGGAAATGCGTCAGCTAGATGTGAAGAATGCGTTCTTGCATGGCGTTCTGGAAGAAGAGGTGTACATGAAACAACCTCCTGGGTATGAACAGTCTCAGAATCCTGGTTTTGTATGCAAATTGGATAAGGCTCTCTATGGTCTTAAGAAGGCTCCTCGAGCCTGGTACTCTCGCCTCTCATTCAAGCTTCATACACTTGGTTTTATTCCGTCTAAAGCTGGCACTTCCTTGTTCTTCTATCGCAAGCATGGGATCACTATTTTTATGCTTATCTATGTTGATGACATTATTGTCACTACTTCCTCCAGGGAGACAGTTTCTGCAGTTCTAGCAGATTTACGCATGGATTTTGTGCTCAAGGACCTGGGGCCGCTCCACTACTTTCTTGGTATCAAAGTAAATCAGGTATCCCAAGGTATTTCTTTGTCTCAAGGTAAATATATTTCAGATGTTCTCAAGCGTGTTGGTATGGGGGACTATAAACATGTTACCACCCCTCTCTCTACATCTAAAAAACTATTTGTTTCTCAGGGAGAGCCTCTAAGTGATGTTGATGCCACTCGGTACAGGGGTACCGTTGGAGCCTTGCAATATGTTACACTCACTAGGCCCGATATTTCTTTCTCTGTTAAGAAGATTTGTCAGTTTTTGCATGCACCAACAACCTTGCACTGGACAGCGGTTAAAAGAATCCTTCGATATTTGAAGTTTACAATTTCTCTTGGACTGAAACTTGTGAAGTCTGAGTCAACACTTGTCGGTGATTTCTCTGATGCAGACTGGGCAGGTTGTCCTGATGATAGGCGCTCTACAGGTGGGTTTGCAGTTTTTTTGGGTTGTAATCTTATTTCATGGAGTGCTCGTAAACAAGCCACGGTGTCAAGATCAAGTACCGAAGCTGAGTATAAATCTTTGGCTAATGCTACTGCTAAAGTAATTTGGATTCAAACTTTGTTAACAGAATTGGGTGTTAGTCATCCAAAGGCGGCGTCTTTGTGGTGTGACAATCTTGTTGCCACATATTTTTCAGCTAACCCAGTGTTTCATGCTAGAACTAAGCATTCTTCTAGATTTTTATCCCTTCTTTTGTGTAACTTCATGTAACTTATGTTTATCAGGCTTAAGTTTGATGGAGCACTTCTTGGTTTCTTTGTGTTTAGCTTGTTCACCTACCCATCCCACCAATATGACATCAACTTCATTGTTGTGTGGGGGTGCCTTTACGTGAGGCATGATACCAGACAGAAAGGCGGGTAGCCACGAGGAGGGGCTCGACATACAAACATGGAGTGTACTCCCATAAGTTATATATGTTCAAACTTGAAATAATTCTTGCTCTCATTTGGCGATATAATTTTAACAAACTTTCCTTCTAAGGGGGGCAGCTGCCCCCTCCACCTCGTCCCTCATAAAAATAATGGAATTTTGTAATCAAAACCTACATATTTTGGATTTGGCTAACAACTGATTTTTACCACTAGCATATCTCCGGTCACCTTGACGATGTCACCTACACGGTAGCAGCAGAGCCCCGCATAGGTGGTGATCACAAACTCGTATTCCATCCCCACCTCGGCGTCGACCAGGTCTACGAGCCGTGGTGGCGGGTCGTCCTTGGACAGCGGCGGTGGTGGAGATTTTCCTCTCCCTCTGCTCGTGGCTCAGGCAAGCTCCATCGTGAGGGTGCCTCTCATCGGATGGTTTTGAGACCATAACAAATATAAAGCACGAGAGTCAAGATTTAAAAACCACTTGCTTAGAAGAGAAATAACCCCACGAGTATGCATGCACAAGCATCCCAGCTCCATGCTTGCATGCATGCTGAATTACAATCAATTAAGTACACAAAGGGGCATGGACAGGGAGGCTATCTACTAGTATTCAGCCGCGATCATCTCAGCCAAGTGGCACAAAACTAGAAAACCAACTCCTAGTGCCTCCTACCCAACGAGAACAACGGTAAGTGCCGAGAGTACCACATCGCAACTCCTCTCCGCCCTGGCTAATGCTAGTTCTGCCCTGAAGGCGGCCAAGGCCAGCATGCATGCATGCACACGCCAATTAGCTTCGGTAGCCGGCCCGCCGGCACCATGGAAGCGAGGACTGTGGAAACACTTCTGATCGTGTACCCCAGCACGGTCTCCGCGGTTTGAAGTAAATCCCGCCAGAGAGGGACCTCCACATCCAACGCCCTAAAGTCAATAATAGCCGCGTCCACGGTGCTGATAAGAAGCGCGCAGAACGTACCCTCTTCGAGCTCCGGGCGTAGATTGGTCTGCTGGTACCTATACATCACGGCAAGAGAAACGAATCCAACGTCTACGATGTTACGGATAGCAGCCATGACATCGCGGCGAGGGAGCTCACTCGTGGTGTCAGCTGTGCCACCGGTCTACGGCTCCGCTGTGTGTGGTGGGGGCCAATTCCCCCTGCTCCTCGCTCTTCATAAATACAATGGGTTTCATAATCAAATACCTAGCTATTTTGAATTTGGCTAACAGGCATATTTTCTACCACTAGCATAAACTCAAACTAATTATTTTCATGTTTGTATTGAAGAAACAAGTAGAATAAACTCAAGCTAAAGGTCCCGGTGTTACCCAGCTAGGTGGCGCGCTACCTACACCTATCCAAAGGAGAAGCTCTGGTTCCCGCCTACTTCATTCCTGATCCAACTTCTAGTTACTAATTAAAAGCGATAAACGAAGCGTCTTGCTCTGCCAGGGTTATTTCCAACATAGCCTCCTCCAGATTGTTGGATTCATAGTTGTTTGCGAAGTGGTCATGTACAGGCTTCAGAATCTTACTTAATGCTTCAGTAAGGGCCAGCGTCACCTCAGCGGCATCCAGAGCACCACTTTCGTACTCGGTGATAAGCTCTTCCATGTTGTGAAATGTCATGCTACCACCGTTCTCTTCCTTCCCGAGCACCTCAAAGTATCCAAACCATGGAAACACAACATATTTGATGTACTCCAGACACGGGTTGCCTTGTGCAACTTTCTCAGGACAGAAAGCTCTGCTTAGTTTGTCACTTAAAATAATATCCCGATCTTCCATGAAGATAGCCCAGGCTGGATCTCCATTCTTAGGAAATTCAATGTGTCCTATTAGAGTGGGGAGCTTATTATGGGACAGAATAACCGGTCTATTTTCATCACGCTTCATGCTTTTGCAGTACTCTCCAATAAGCCTGTCGTGAAGATTATCCTCTTCATGATCCATGGACAAAAGCCACATGTCTGCCTTATGCATTAGTATAGCAGCACAGTGCAGGCAAGGGGTGAACAGCGTCGAAGCCGTAATGTCTAATGGGTCAAACGAACCAGTAATAAATCTTGTCTTAAACATGAACGGATCGGCAATTCCGCAGCACCTTACGATCGTCCTCAAGGTACTATTCCGGGAAATATCCATGACGAGCGCCCAGTACTCGTCTGAACGGCTATTTATTTCATCGGACAACCATAGGAACTCTACCCCGTCGAGTTCCAAGCCAACCGATTTCCACATCTCGATCATGTAGAGTCCGATAGTCCGGATCTTGGTCGGATCGCCGTCGAATTTGTTGTGCATGCGAGCAAACCAATCGGCTATTAGGATTTTAACTTGGCAGCCGGCTTTGACCATGTTCCTGACGTTGATCACCATCATGATCTCCTGGGCGATGTGTACGGAAGGGGAGGGATCGCACCAGACGTAGCAAACTGGAGCAGCCTTCTTGGCCAGTAGCCTCCTAACATCGTCCTCGTCGGTGCTCTCGACGCCTATGTTCTTGAGTAGTGCAAACTTCTCATCGAAACTCGTCATCTTTGCTGTGCAGATTGTCGCCTCTTCCATGGAAACAGTCAAACAGACAACCTGCTGCGAGTGAAAGCTGATTGTCAGCGGCAGATCGTGAGGAACAAGCAAGTCTCGGAACTTTGGTAAAGACGGGTTAGGGGTGCTAGCTATATATATACAGGGCAAGCAGGAAAAGGAATTTGATTCGGATACCAACAAGCCAAGGAGGAATCATAATTGGACACGGGTATGAGAAAGCTTGGTTCAGAATCCTGATCGACTTCCTAATCTTTGCCTAGATGGGCTATTTCTAATTTCTAATAACACTAGGCTATTATTATGGCTGAGAGACCGTACCCATCAGCAATGTGGAAGTATTTTTTTTAATGTCGCACTTCATACGTTGTGAATTATATTATAAGATGTATTAGTTTTTTCCTAAAACGTACGTATTTAGATGTCTTCAAATTTATAGTTTTAGAGCAAAATAAGTGAATCTACACATTAAAACATGTGTAGATACATGTATTTAAAAAAACATAAAACATCTTATATTGTACTATGAGTAGTAGTTTAGGGCATCTCCAACAACAGGTGCATTTCAGACGTGAAATCCGTCCGATTTAGTCCTTTTGCGTCGAGAGGAGGAGAGGAACGGATACATTGTCCTCTGCCTATGGGCATGGACACAAATTTAAAATTTGGAATATATTGGCACGCCATTATTATACATAGGGGGCCCAAAAAAGAAAAGATACATTAAAATATAGATAAAAACCCTAATGTAGGGTTTGTGCCGCCGGTGGACGTCGTGGCCACCCAACTACTTGTCGATGTCAACAAGGTTGATGAGGACCGGCAACGGCTATGTCCACAGGGTACGCCGGGGTGATGGGGGCGCCTGGTCATGCACCGTTAGCAACGAGTCCCACTACTTGGGCGATAGGGTCCGAGGCGACAGAGGGGCCGGTGAATACCATGGGGCATGTGGCGGCTCTAGCCATGGGACCTCTGGCAGCTGTTGAGGGGTTGGTGGATACCATGGGGCCTATGGCAGGCTTGCCACAGATGCAGGTTCTGCTTCACCCCGGCCTACACCGTGGAGATGTAGAGGGCGAAGCCATGGTCTGGCCACCTAGACAGCTCTACGAGGTTAGCCTCCTCCTGCGAGGTCAGCATGGCCTTTCAGACGGTTTCATCCTCGTCCACTATCACATTGTACTGGCGCAGTGGCGAGTCTTCATCATCCTCATCCTCGACCTTCACGCACAACTGTGGCACGGCGGGGACTGAGCTCGTGGGGGGAGGGGGGCAGGACGATGGGGACTTGCACATAGTCCACGATGAAGTAGGAGCGCCCCAAGCATTGTGCTCACTATTGAACCACTCATCCCACATGCTTGACCCTTCCGTGTAGCATTTCACATTGGGCTTCTAGTGGAGAACCTCCAAGTTGATGAGTTATTGGGCCTAAGACCCAACAAGTAAAGGTCCGACCCAATACAGCCCACACTAAGAGCATCTCCACTCGGGTTCCTAGCAGGCCGTTCCCAGGGTGTTTTTTTTGTTCGGACGCCAAAAATTGGCCCAGTCGCGTTTCTAGGACTTGGGCCAATTTTGGTTTCGTCTGGATTTGGGCCAACTTTAGGTTTTATCCGGATTTGGGCCAACTTTGGTCTGGACTTGCCAGTCCGGTCCTGGGATGTCAGAACGCCCTGGGAACGTCGAATGAGGCGAATTTGGCAGAAAAAACGCTTAGCGCGTGGACCCGCCCAGTCAGCGACTGAAGCCGAGTAGTCGTCATCCTCCCGCGTTAGAACCCCGCGACGGACCGCCGGGAAATAACTGCTCGTCTCGTCGACCACGTGTCGTCGTAATGGCGCACCACCGCCGTCTCGGTGTAGGGGTTCGCAGCATGGAAAACAAAAAAATTATATCGCATGAACACACACAAGCCAAGATCTATCTACTAAATTTTAGCAACGAGTCGATAGAGTACTAACCCTCGAAGATCCAAAGCGGTTAAAAAGATCGGATTCTCGTGGGTGATGTAGTTGTTCACTTGTTGATCTCAAGATCACGTAGACGATCCTTCCGGCGCCGTGTTCCGGCAGCGCTTCCGTAGTCGGTCACACGTACGGTACTCGATGAAGACCTTCTTCTCCCTTGTTCCAGCAAGCAATGGAGGTTGTAGCACTCTCCTCGCGATTCCGGCAGCACGACAGCATGGTGTCGGAAGTAGAGGGGAGATCCCTCAGGGCTTCTCCTAAGCCGGTGCGAGTATGGCAGAGTAGAGGAGCCCCGACTATCTAGGATTTAGAGGGTCGAGGTTTAGAGGTGGCTAGCAACTAGGGTTTAGCTAATTGGTAGCAGTTTAGAGGAGGCTCTAGATGCGGCGACTTGGGAGGGCCAAGGCCTGCGGCTAGGGTTTGTTGTGGTGTGCAAGGGGGTGCCCCTCCTCTCTATTTATGAGAGGCAGGGGATATTGGGGAAGGGGAGTCCTTCCCTAACTCCACTTCATGTGGCCGGCGCAAGGGATAGGAAGGAATCCTCCCTTAGGTAGGATTCCTTCCCTCCCTCCACTTGGAAACCAAAGTCCCACTTTGACTTTTTCAAACTTCCTTTTGTCTTTCAAACTAGAGTTTGATTTCTCTCTTCCAAGTGTCCAGCCAAGTGACCTAGGACATGATGCAACCATCATACTTTGTCATGACGCATCCATGTACCCTTCCCATCTGATAGCCAAGTGACCTAGGACATGTAGCACTCTCCTCGCGATGCCTTGCAAGAGTAGTAGGTTATTGCTATAAGCGGTTGCTGAGGCAATAACAATTATGGATGCACTGCCCACATATAATTATCTTGCTTTAACAATTACATGCATACTTTATTATTATTTTTTATTTCCATCAGATGTTTTGCACAGCTATAGGTGAAACCGAAATCCCTAGTCTCTCTATCCATCATCAACAACAACAAAAGATCACAAAATCTTGGTTCGGTAAAACACAAAAAGAATTCCAAAACTCCCGAAGTTCCATTAAATTAACTTCACTTTGCTTTTTGCTTCCCGAGGATTCGATAAACCTTGGTCTACTAGGAAAAATGAAGCTATACTACATCCGTAATTCGGATCGAAGGTATCAACCATTTTCTGACGCATGGTTGTCCACCACCAACAGCAACTATTACAACTATTTGGAATAAATCTATTATATGATGAATAGACATGCATGTCTTAACAAATTTAAATACAACCATTAGGCTTGTGACGGTTGCCATATTACAATAAGGATCATTGCATACATCAAATATAAATAATCACATAATGGCCATATCACATCACATGTCGTGCAAAAACAAGTTAAACGCCTCTATTTTTTGCATATTTTATGTGGCTTGGGGCTTTCGAATAAGAACCGCTCTTAACTACGAACAAGAACCACAACGTGGATGCAAGTGTTGTGAAATGCAGATTGTAAGTTGAATCTTAACTATGGTGGGAGAGGCGGACACCCGCAAAGCCACTTGTGCAATGCAAGTTGCACGTTGAGCGTGGAGCAAGTCTCATGTGCGACGACATGTCAGGTTAGCCCGAGCCGCTTCATCCCACCATCCCACAAGATGCAAAATACATGAAAAGAAAAGGACAACAAAAGCATCAAAGCCAACAAAACCGTGTTCTACTCATGCAACAGATCTACGCATAGATTTGGCTCTGATACCACTATAGGATCCATTACATGTAAAACAAAAAAATTCTACGGCAAGAACGCATAAAAACAAGATCCAATCTATGGAAAAGCCAAGATCTAATCTACGAGATCGGTGCAACGAGATTGTAGAGAACTAACCCTCATAGATCCAAAGCGTTTAACGAGATTCAAATCCTGTGGTTGATGTAGTCGATCATTTCTTGATCTCAAGATCGTGTAGACGATCCTTCCGGCACCGCTTCCGCACTCGGTCACACGTATGAAGTTGATGAAGACCTTCCTCTCCCTGTTCCAACAGGCAGCGGAGGTAGTACATCCCCTCGGAATCACAGCAACACGATGGTGTGGTGGTGGTGGACGAGAAGATCCTGCAAGGCTTCGCCTAAGCCGGAGCAAGAGGACGGAGGACGCGGGGTGGGGCCTAGGGTTTGGGGCGCACCAGATAAGGGGAAAGGGGGTCCTCCCCCACCCCTCATTATACAGGGGGAGGTGCAGTGGCCAAGGGGTTTCCATCCGAAGCCGAGTTCCCCCCAACTCAGCCAAGGGGAAAGAGGTGGGAACTCTCCCCCCTTTTCAAACTAGGGTTTGACTCTAATTCCTTTGGTAGCCGGATTCGCCCCCTTGGGCTTTGGTGCGGCTGAACCTAGAGTTCCCCGCGGCATGCCTTAGCCCAAGTGGCTCCTTCCGGGGTGGTGGACCCACCGGTGGTCCCTCTAGAACATTCTAGAAGCTTCCGGTCAAAATACCGAAAACATTTCTGAAACCCAGAAAATGACTTTCCTTATATGAATATTATTCTATGGACCATTCCGGATCTCCTCGTGATGTCCTGGATCCAATACGAGACTCCTAACAACATTCGGTATCCAACTCATATTTCATATCTACTTAAACAACATCGATTCCTTAAGCATGTCACCCTACGGTTCGTGAACTTTGCAGACATGATGGAGACACCTCTCCGCTCAATAGCCAATAGTAGGACCTGGATATCCATAGTGTCTCCCACATATTCAATGATTACTTCGTGATCGAATGACCCATTAACATACGATACCGATTCCGTTTGTCGTGTGGTACTTTACTTATCCGAGGTTTGATTGTTGGTATCTCTATACCTAGTTCAACCTTGTTACAGATAAGTACTCTTTACTCGTACTGTGATGTGACATCCCTTGTGACCTAGTCACATGCTTGCAAGCCAATTGGATGACACTCCACTGAGAGGGCCCAGAGTATATCTATCCGTCATATGGATGGACATATTCCACTCTTGATCCATGCGCTTCAAAACATACTTTCAGAATACCCAATGCCACCTTTATAACCACCTAGTTATAGAAGTGGCATTTGATGTCATCAAAGTACTCATCCGGTGATGGTGATTAACATGATCTCATGGTCGAAGGATTAGGTTACTATGCATCTGAAAGCTTGTAGTAAACGAACTTAATGACTTGATATTATGTTATGCTTACTATGGGTGTGTGTGTCCATCACATCATTCTCCTAATGATATGATATTGTTATTAATAACATCCAATGTCCATGATCATCTATTAATCAACAAGCTAGTTCAACAAGAGGCTTACTAGGGACTCTTTTATGTTTACAAAACACACAAGTATTAATGTTTCCGGTTAATACAATTATAGCATGAGATGCAAACATTTATCATAAACACAAAGATATAATAATAACAACTTTATTATTGCCTCTGGGCATATCTCCAACACGTCTCGGCTCCCGCGATGGACCGGCGGGAATTAACTTTCCACCGTTTCCCCATTTCCTGCCCAGGCTGCTACACCCCTACTATCCTAGCCGCTCACTTCGGCCTATAAAATCCGGCGACCTCGCCGGCTCATTTCACTCACTCTCACAGCTTCTCCACTTCCCCCTCCACCGCGAAATCCAACTCTGACGAGAAGAGCACCATGGCCGAGAGGTTCCCCAACGATCCCGCGCCGGCGAACGGCTTCGGCCGACGAACGCTCTAGCCGTGGGAAGCACGCATGCTCCACGACACCGATTATATGGCGCCGCCGGACATGCGAAACCCGTCCGGCTGGAAGCTCAGCGTCGTCGGTATCCCCATCCCGCCGGTGCTGGCCGACGAAGAGATGGTCGAGGAGATCCAGGCCACCATCGCCGCCATAGACGACCCGTATCTCGCCGAAGACCCCGGCAACCTCCCCTACTAGGAGCAGTTCTTCGCCGAGAGGTGGCTCTGGGAGCTCTCCCACCAAGAAGGGCCTCCCGACACACCGCCCAAGCACAACAACGCGGCAACACAGCAGCGGCGGTGGAGCGCGCCGGGACGGACGCTCACGGCCGTCCCGGAGCACATCCACACTGGAAACACCCCCATGCCCGGCTTTCCCCGGTTGCCGGCGCCAGCGGCGAGGGCTGCCATCGTCCGGCCAACTGGCTGCCGAGGAGGATGGCCAGCCTCAGCTCCTCCTCCTCCGCCGCCTTGGCCTCTCGATCCTCTGGGTCCGTGTCGACGCAGTCGCCGCCACTTCAGCTGGTCAAGAACGAGGTGGACATGCCGGTCCGCTCGCCGCCGCGGACACACTCGCGGGGCATCGTCATCAACGAGCCCCGCTCGATGTCTCCGCCCACTGGTCGTCTCCACCTTCGCCAGCCAAAGCCGGAGCCGGCGGACTGGGCGGTGCCCGTCGACGAGGACGCCTTCGCCATGAAAATGGGTATGGAACAGTCCCTCCAGGACGCGGTGCTGCCGCCTCCAATGCCGGAGCCCGACATTCTCGCCTGGTCTAGGGCGGACTGGGAGCAGGATGAGCAGCGTCGAGTCTAGTGCCTGCAGGAGGAGGCCGAGCTCCAAACCCGCGCTCGCTGCGAGTTCACCTACCAGGGTGTGCCGCTCTTCGTCCTCGACGGCGATGAGGAAGCCGGGCTCCCCTACCAACCGTGGGGGTACGACGACCCCGGCTAGGGCAGCTCCCGCCCGCCTCAGACGCTGAGCGACAACAACGGCAAGGCTGACCCCGGCTACACCTGCTTCTACAGCAACTTCGACATGTAGACGTGGCGTCCAGCGGCATCGGCATCGTCCTCAGCCTTCTTTATTTTTTTAGTTTCTTTTTGCCTAAATGAAGTCAGAATTCGGGTGTTCGTCCGAATTCGATGTATTATTTATGAATTCGCACTATATTAAGAAATTCTTCCTATATTCGTCCAAATTTTGCCGTGTTTGATTGAATTTTGGCCAAATACGGAAACTCGGCCTGAGAACGCGAGTGGGAAACTCGGCATTACCATGCCAAAAACTTGTTTCATCCGACCATAGTTAAGTTTGGATTTCGGGCTGAAAACGGCCAATGAGTGGAGATGATGTAACCAACTCTACTCCGGGTCAAATGTCGTAGGCCAATCTTTGTTATTCTACATTGCAATGATTTCATTTGAATCTTCCAATGGTTTATGTGAATTTTAATTCGTTGCAGCTCGCTTGCAGTCACCTAGTGACCGTAATCATATCAACATGTGATGCGAGGTTAGTCAAATAGGGTGATGCGTACGGTGTGTTGGTGTGACTGCGACGTGCACATTTTACATGTACTTCCAAATCAAAAGAAAAGGTATATATAGAGTTGACTCATAAGCCTCGCGTCATCAAACAAAGCCACACAAAAACAAAGACCAGGACGTTCACCCTTCGATTTTAAAATAGATATTTTAGATTTATCAAAATTTTGATAAACCATTATACTAAAATAAATAACACGTAGATTCTAAATTTTAATAAATCTAAGACATCTATTTAAAACAAAGGGAGTATTTTTTTTAATTACCATGGCACACTACCTGCTGTAAAATGTCGTTGGAAACAGCCACGACAGCAATCCAAACGCCATAATTACCTCTGCTAAGCTCGTGGTGGGGTCCACCTGCAGCAGTACGATGTAGCAGTAGTTCTACAGGACTCCCATCGGCGCCCATCGCGGTAATTTTTCCACCAATAAATACCGCACGGTAACTAACTAGCAGACCACGATGAAACATGGAGAGAGAGATATACCAAGTTAACAGCAATCATTAACTTAGTAAAGGTGGCCCTTTTCATCAAAAGATAAAAAAGTGATAATAAAGTTAGTAAAGATCTTTTTGGAAAAGAGTTAGTAGTAAAGTGAAGTGACACACGTGTGGTTTGTGGGCCAAAGATAAGGTAACTACTAGTATTATACAACACAGTCCACTCTGCTGCCTAGTCCTGACAGGAAAAACTCGTGGAAAAACTTGCAAGATCTATGAGAAAGTCGATTTATTCTTCCACTTTTCCTTTTGCTAAAGATATGGTAAAATCTAGCCATAAGCTAAACATGTCCTAAACTGTAAACATGGATACTGAACAGCCAGCACCTATAATACCTTTTGAAAATTAGATATGTGTTTTCTAGCATGTACATTAAACATAAACATAACTTTTTTTCGGGAATAAATAAACAACCACACACATGTTAGTAAATTAGAAAAATAAAATCTCGATCAATTCTGAACTAGTGGCAACCGTTAGATCTTACGAATTTGAGATAGGGATTTATCTTGTATATTGACTGTTTGTCGCTTAGATTTGTTTGAATGTTGTAATGATTTCACAATTGCGCGGGAGAATATTATGACTAGGGTTGCATGTCCCACAAGAAAACGTTGCATCCGAACTTTTCAGGCTGCAATGAGCTGACGTCAGATAAATAAACACCAAACCTACAAATAATTGTAGAAAAAATATGAAAAGACTCAGTAATTACCTTAAAATGGATGCATAAGAATTTTTTGAGAATAGATAAACAACAACTCCTAGTACAAAAAATTCAAAGAAACACCTCAAAAGATTTCAGTTCATACCAAAAAGGGAAGCTCCTCAACCAAATTTCTCAAATTTCCATTTTTTCCATTTTCCATTTTCGGGTTTATTCATCACATTGTAAACGGAAAGTGGCGTCAAGTTCCAAAATTGTTCCACTCCACAGCAGCAACTCCTCCACCTTTCCTCCTCTCCCCCCGTGCTCCCACCACCACCTGCCCGAGCTCCGATCCCTCCCTCCACCACCGCGCCCTCGCCGACGGCGTCCTCCCGCGAGCGTCTCAGCAGTCTCACACATTGGATTTCGAGTAAAGGCACGAGCTTTTCAGTGGCTGGTCGCTCAGGCGCCGTCTAGATCCGCCGGCCCCATGGCGGGGGCGGAGGCGGCGGACGGCGGCAGCTGGGAGGAGATGATGCGGCGGATCCTGCCCCCGGGCGCCCCCATCCCGGAGGCGCCGCCCAACCTGGACTACTCCATCGCCCTCGAGTACGACGGTCCGCCGGTGCCCTACGAGCTCCCGAGGGCTGACCCGGTGGAGATCCCCGCGATCCCGACGGCGGAGCGGGCGTCCGGACCCCAGAGCCTCGGGGACGGCGGAGGAGGGCTGCCCGTCGCGCCCGTGGTCGTCGAGCCGATCCGCCTCCCGGTGTCCCGGATCGCCCGGTGCGCGGAGCCGGAGGCTGCTGGCGGCGGCGGCAGCTCGGAGTCAGTGAACTCGGTGCTGCAGAACGGGGAGTTCGACGACGAGGATGAAGAGGATTCCCGCTCGCAGTCGCACGGCTCGGCGCAGAGCTCGCCAGGGCCACGGAACGGCCGCGAGGCGCACGATGGGCGCAGGGGTGGCCCAGTAGTGACCTTCGGGTTCACCCCGGACAGCAAGTACAACGACGAGAGCGACGAGATGTCGGAGCAGTACGTGGCGGTCACCAAGAAGGAGAAGAGGAGGAGGAGGCGGCGGATGGCGTGCAACAGGTGTGGGAAGAGGAAGTGGGAGAGCAAGGAGGCTTGTATCGTCTGTGACGCGCGGTACTGCAGTTACTGCGTGCTGAGGATGATGGGGTCGATGCCCGAAGGCCGCAAGTGCGTCACCTGCATTGGACAGCCAATCGACGAGTCCAAGAGGTCAAAGCTGGGGAAGAGCTCGAGGACACTCGCGCGCTTGCTCAGCCCGTTGGAAGTTAGGCAGATATTGAAAGCCGAGAAGGAGTGCCAAGCTAATCAGCTTCGGCCCGAGCAACTTATTGTGAACGGTTGCCCGTTGAGGTCCGAGGAGCTCACGGACTTGCTTAGTTGCTCGCGGCCTCCTCAGAAACTGAAGCCTGGAAAGTATTGGTATGACAAGGAGTCAGGATTATGGGGAAAGGTGCATTTCGTAACAATTAATCTTATCTATAAGCTGAACTGAATTTGTGCTAATAAAATTATCTCTGTCTCATAGGAAGGACAAAAACCAAACAGGATTGTTAGCTCTAATCTTAATTTCACGGGGAAGCTTCATGCCAATGCTAGTAACGGCAACACCCAGGTTTATATTAATGGGAGACAAATAACAAAGAGTGAGCTGAAAATTCTGAAGGTGAAAATTGCTCCATTTCTATTACTCCAGCTAGCATCTTACTCTCGCTATATGCCAAGTATTATTTATTCTTCTATGGCTTCTTGTAGATAGTTCGTTGTTAGAAATCATTAGGATTTAGGTGTGTACCAACCGTTAAGCCCCTCTTAGGCCCATCTATAAGTATTCAAGACCCCCCTGCTCTCAGAAGGGATAATTTTTTTGAGGGTGAAACAGTAGGGGAAAACCCCCACTGCAATTTTTATAAAATCATAAGGAGTTACATAAAGAAGGGATAATTTAGTGTCTAAACTCTATACTCTCAAGGCTAACAATTAGACAGTACCGTACAAACTAAGTTAAAAGATAATTTAGAAGATCACTCAAATAAGTGAAACAAAAAATAAATACTCCGTCTGATCTGATAAAATTGTCGCACCAAACCTGCGACAATTAAATCGGATCAGAATGTTATAGTAACTTTGTTTTAGGCATCAATATGATTTGATACCTAAGATGTGATTTATTTTGTCACGTCAAGTGCAAAAGTAATGTACGTATTAAGCGCATAAATTTTGAATCTTGATATATTGGCTGGCTTAAAATATGATTTTCACTTATTCACAGATATTGAAATTAGGTATTCAGTTGTGTTTTTGGTGACAAACCTTAAAGTAAAAGATCAAGGCAATCATTACCAAGATATACAAAACTCCGACAAGAAAAAATAAAAACCAGTTCATTTCGTTGAGTTCTTATGTGACGCGATAACTGCCATATCCATTTTAAGACTTCCCAGTTCACGACAAATTAGGATATTCAAATAAATGCAATGCTTTTTGTCGTTCTTGAGAGAGCTCTATTAAATAATCATTCATTAATGGGAATTTCCTTGTGTGGCTAGGACCGGTAACCGACACTAACTACGAATACTCTGTTTTAGCTCACACCCTTGGAACCGACACGATTTGAAGAGGACTTTTACCTGCAAAGGCAACATGTGTGCCTTAGAAGTGCTCTTTTCTCATATCATCTGCATCATGCTTGCAGGTTGCAAATGTTCAATGTCCACGTGATACCCATTTTTGGGTTTATGACGATGGCCGTTATGAGGAAGAAGGACAGAACAACATCAAAGGGAAAATATGGGAGTCGGTATGTATCTTAGTTAATAAAAGGAATTCCAGTCTGTTGCTGTTACCTTGAGCGCTTAAGCTAGCTGTGCTTATTCCTAACCATCTCTTTATTTTCTTATGACCAGGCTTTGACACGTTTTGCATGTGCGCTGTTTTCACTGCCGGTGCCTCCTACTGGGGACTCTAATGGAACAAAGGATGAAATTCCCTATGTACCAAGGACTGTCCCTGATTATTTGGATCAGAAAAGAATCCAAAAACTGCTGCTTCTTGGACCAGCTAGTGCTGGTACAAGCACTATATTTAAGCAGGTCTGATCCAATTTCACACCACTTATGCCTAGAGTTCTACCGATTCTTCAGATATACACATCTGTTACTCGCTGTCTGGCCCTGTAATTATATGATGTTCTAGCCCTTTGAAAGGAAGAAGTGATTACTTGTAGTACAAATGACCCATGTCTTTGTTTTATCTGATCACTTGCACAGTCCTGAGATGGGATATGATGTTTGTGTAGTGCAATTACCAGGATTATGTTTTTAGGGGTAGAAGTTCCTTTTTTACAGAGTTTTTGGGAGTCTGATTTTCTATGGAGCTGTGTTGTCTCTACCTGGCAGTGGTTTACATACTTTTATAACTGGTGCTACTTCATGCATGTTTCATGCTGATATGTCTTCTCCTTCTGTGCATCAGGCTAAGTACCTCTATGGAACAAGGTTCACCCAAGAAGAGCTTGATGGTATCAAATTGATGATCCAAAGTAACATGTTCAAGTATCTTGGAATTTTGCTTGAGGGTCGTGAGCGTTTTGAGGAAGAAGCTTTGTCTACATCGAACCACACAACTTCTGAGGATGAAGCGGCACAAAAAGGTAACATAGTCAAAACATTTGTTCCCGTTTGCTTCTTCAGGCATTTAGGTTCTATTACATAACTTTTTTTTATGCAGATGAAAATAAAGCTAATGGTTCCGATTCATGTATATACTCAATAAACGCGAGGCTGAAGAAATTCTCCGATTGGCTTTTGGATATCATAGCAATGGGTGATCTAGATGCATTTTTCCCTGCTGCAACACGTGAATATGCTCCATTTGTCGATGAGATGTGGAAGGATCCTGCCATACAAGCAACATATAAGAGAAAGGAGGAGTTACATTTTCTCCCTGATGTTGCAGAGTACTTCCTGAGCAGGGTATGAACTCAAAGCTTCACCTATATTAAGATAGCATTTGCCAAACTCATTATATATAGATGGTGTTACCGTTTTGTATTATTCAGCATATAGTGTCTATTATCGTTTTGAATCCATCTTCTAAGGATTGCTAATCTCCATTCCAGATTGCTTGTTTTTGTATTTTATCTTGGACTGTTACATATAAGTGTCAGATTTTGGTTCTTTTTATGTTGGAGCTTTGTGCCATATACAGTATTTCCTTTCAAGTTCCTGATTTCTTCTATACATTGCGCATTCTTGCAGGCTATCGAGGTATCAAGCAATGAGTATGAACCTTCAGAGAAAGATGTGATCTTTGCTGAAGGAGTAACACAAGGGAATGGGTTGGCTTTTATCGAGTTCACCCTTGATGACCGTAGCCCCATGTCTGAACCTTACATCGACAACCCAGAGGCGCATTCCCAGCCTCTTACCAAGTATAATCTTTTAACCTCCATGGCTTGTGCAAAAAGTCTCTAGATCGTGCATACTTATTCTTAAATATGTTTTGCTCTTCAGATACCAGCTGATCAGAGTAAGCGCCAAGGGCTTGAATGATGGTTGCAAGTGGGTGGAAATGTTTGAGGATGTCCGCATGGTGATATTCTGCGTAGCTCTCAGCGACTATGACCAAGTGGGACCCCCTGTGAATGGCAATAGCCGGCATCTCATGAACAAGATGATGCAAAACAAAGAGTTATTCGAGGCTACAATACGGTATGCGAAACAATTTTCCATGACTTATTACTCTTGGTGCTGGTTCATGGTCTTCTTAAATGGTTAATTTTCTTAGTTTCTCAGGCAAAATCGTGAATCATCATTTTTCACTTGTGTTGGAATAACAGGCAACCGTGCTTCTGCGACACACCATTCGTTCTGGTGCTCAACAAGTATGACCTGTTCGAGGAGAAGATAAGCCGCGCCCCGCTGTCGGCCTGCGAGTGGTTCAGCGACTTCTCCCCAGTCCGGACGCAGAACAACAACCAGTCGCTCGCCCAGCAGGCATTCTACTATGTGGCGATGAAGTTCAAGGATGCGTACAACGCCCACACGAACCGGAAGTTGTTCGTGTGGCAGGCGCGGGGGCGCGACCGGCAGACGGTTGACGAGGCCTTCAAGTACATCAGGGAAGTCCTCAAGTGGGAGGAGGAGAAGGACGAGAGCTATTACCAGGAGGAGTCGTTCTACAGTACCACCGAGATGAGCTCCTCCCCCTTCATCAGGGCGGAATGAAACCGCTGTGCCAAAGGCACGGCTCCGACCGACTATCCGCCGATTTTCGACGCTCTCGTGCCGTACAGAAATCATTGATTGATTTATGGTTGTAAAAAGAATCTACAGGTTTTTCTGAGAATGTTTTTCATGTTTGTGTCCTGACTGTTGTGATAGATGAAGCATAATTTGTTGGTCCTGTTGTGATAGATGAAGCATAATTTGTTGGTCCTGTTGTGATAGATGAAGCATAATTTGTTGGTCCTGTTGTTACCTGGTGTGCAGAGTGTAGTACTAATAGTTTTTTCCTAATCACTGCATTGATCCATGGTCACCAATTGATTAATACTCCATCCATGTCAAACATGTTAGATTCCTTGAATGTTTGTAGTGCATATTACTCCCTCCGTTTCAAAATATAAGATGTTTTAGCTTTGTGAAGCAAATGTGTCTAGCCTTCTTTTAGTATATAGATTCACGCAGTTATGGAGTGAATCTAGACACTAAAACAAGTCTAGATACATTCTCTTCACAAACCTAAAACATCTTATATTTTGAAACGGAGGGAGTAGTTTTGTTCTACGTTCCAGCACAAGATGAAGTAGATTATTTTGCTAGGTAGCTGGGACTTGCCACTCAAACCATTAGACGTCAACAAGAAGACCGAGCAAGATTTGCCGGAACTCGAAGGGAGGCACACAATCTTATAGGATGATAGGGATGCTGCAAATGAATTGGGGTGGACAAGAGTAAGGACGACATTGTAGATGAACTGGGAGGACATGGAAAAACCTAATGGCTAGTCATCTAAACCTGTTGTTCTACAGTTTCAAATACTGCTCAGAATACTCTGTATGATTTAGCTGCTAAAGTTGGTACTAATTTAGAGAAAAATGAACTTTTGAGATTCCTTGAATGTTATTCAAGAATTAGAGCAAGCTAGTTGCAATATATCTCACTAGTCAGGAAAAGCATGCGAGGAATATAGCTTGCAGAGGTTCTAAACATGAGTTATGATCCTGTAGCTATCCAGAATCTGTCTCTGATGAAGATGATTGTGCAGAGGAAGATGAAGAAATAGATAGCTGTATTCGTGCTTTAGCTGGTCTCATTATACGTGCCGATAAGAAACTTTCTGATGTAAAATTAAAAACTTGAAGTTACTTTTGCTGGCAGAGATAGAAATAATAATAGTGGTAATGTATTAGTAGTATAGATGACTTGTATGTTCTTAGACTAGATGTAATGAATCTGTTCGTCAGATGTAATGAAATTTGTACTAGCAGGAATACTAAGAAACAAAGCTTTACTTTATCTACTTTGAATTCTGTTAGAGCTTGTTTGGGTACCATGAAATGAAATGGCATTGGTGATATCATTTCATTTGGCAATTCCATAGAAATGACAGGGTATAAAAAGAAATTAAGGTTAGACATAAAATGAAAACCATGGAATTTGCAAATGAATTTTGCAACCAATTCCGTGGTAGCCAAACAGATAGATTCTGGAATCACAAATGAATTCCTTGATTTCAACCCCAAATAATGGGAGCCAAACGAGCTCAGTGGTAATGCTAGCTCTTCTTTTTACCGCATAAAAAACGTACCGATGGGCGTGAAGTACTCCCCGAACCGGTGCCATAACAATACCAAGACAAGTGGAGACAGGGGTCTCTGAAATGTATGAAGGATTGTTCATTGGCTCACCTCTTACAAAGGAGCAGGAAGAGGAGTAAGATTGTGATTTCGAAGCTTTTATGGAGTACTTGGAAGTACTTATTTAGTCAATTAGTAGTCGCTACAATTAGTCAACTAGTAGGTCCCGTGCCGACAGACGATTCGCTGTTTTTTCGACATGCTGTACATAAATCATTGATTTATTAATGGCTGTGAAAAAAATCAACATATATTTTTGATGGAATGTTTTTCCTGTTTGTGTCTTGATGGAATGGTTTTGGATCATCGAAAGAACCTTCAGGAGAAAACAGGAAGCCATTCTGGTAAACGAAATAGTTTCGGAAGGAAAAAGGCCGAAAGTGCAACCCACAAAGAGCGGTGGCGCATGGGCCACCATGGCCACTAGGTGTGGCGCATGGGGGCACCATAGCTCACCATGGCTATGACGCATAGCCCCCATGGCCGCACCAAACCTTCCTATTATGCAATTGGTTATTTTAGAAAAGTCCGGATCATATCTTCTAATTAATGTATGATATGATCTTACATTAATGTGAAGATATTATATTTTTTATAGAAGGAAGGAAATGATATGAATTAATTGCGATATCATCCTTTCAAAAAAACTTTCAAAAAAAATACGATATCATGACTTAATGAGGCAGTGTGCCAGAGCATCTAGACCGTGTACATGACGGCAGAAGACCACTCCTGACTCCTCTACCTTCTCATGCATAGCATTCCTTCTTGTCCACCAAATTGCCCACAGCATTACTAACACCTTGGCTAAATCAGACTGATTGAGAGTGTCGATGATGGGGCAGCGCCTAGTCAGGGAATGTTATTTGGAGGGGCTTGGCCGCTACTTGTGGGCCTTGCCGGTGATGGGGAGCTGCGAACGTGTATCTCCATCCATGTGACTCACCTCGCTAGCTAGCTCCCTCTCTATCTCTCGATGCTCTGACCAGCATTGTGCCATTCAGTTGGAAGGAAAATGTGACAGGTATTGGGCAAAACCCAAAAAAGGGACGGATGAAGAATAATAGAAACACTTCGTAATATACTATTAGTTACACTAGCTGAATGCCCGTGCGTTACCACGAGATTTTAGTATTTCGATTGTTACACATTTATAGGTATAAAAATAAATTAATTCCGAAACGTTTGATTTTTTTTTGGTGGACTCCGTTGTCTCTCCAAATCTTACTACAAATTTGAACAATCAAATATCATGACCAAGCGTTTCATATTGTGTAAGAGCATCCACGTTGTGAAATGCCAAATTTACCACATAATTCACTCTTGGCATCAGTACTGAACTTCCATTCTCCCCCGCTCTCCCCAGCCGCCCAGCGTAATCAATACCAGATTTCTCCTCACTGTAAAAAAAATAAAAATATCTACTACATGAGAGATAAGAACCAGCAGCATCGAAAGGAAATAAAATAGTATTACATTCTCATTGTCCTGCACACGTTACCCCAACAACCTGGCTCTAGAAAAATGTCCATTCCCTAGAACCGTTGAGGTGGATTGGGACACTGAGCATGGCGGCCCTCGTCGGAAGCGCCATACGCGCCCTCAGAGCCGGCCCAGCGCCGCGCCTCTCTCTTTCTCTCAGCTCCTGCCTCAAAGTCCCCTCCCATGACCTCCTTTCACCCCAGCCTAATCGTGCCTCCCTTGCCCCCATATCGCACTTCTACTCCCACCTGACGCGGCGGCGCTCCAGCCTCGGGTAGAAGTTGTTGTAGGAGGCGGAATCCCAAGAGGGCATCTGGTCAAACACCTGCCGCGCATTAACAAGGCCGCTCACGGGCTCCTCCGATCCACAGTCGAGGCAGGCTTTGGGGATGTGGGGGATGTGGATGCAGAGGAGGAGCCTGAGGAGGCGCACGGTTCGCTCGTGTTTTTTTTATCCCTTTCTCGATGGATGGACCGACGAACTCTAGGAACCGGACCGTTTTTTTTCCTTTCCTTCACGAACACGGTCGATCGCGACGTACCTAGCCACGACGACGGACGAAAATCTAGAAGAGACAAAAACCATCTTAACTAAAATTATATAGTAGAGATTATTACATATACTAGCTGAATGTCCGTGCGATGCAACGGGATAACGATTTTTTTACATACATATAAATGAAAAGCAATTTTTTTAAAAAAAATAGAACAAAGTGACAACATATTATTTATGGTCAGAAAATAATTCTATGGGACCTGGCCTACAAGTAAACCAATTCACATGATTGACACGTACGTGGCAATTTAAATTTAAAAAAAACAGTTGGTAATCTTTTTTTTTCTCTGTTTTAGACACGTACGTGTTGTTTTCTTAAAATGGTCCACACCTCAAAATCTGTGTACAAGGTCTCATAAAATTATTTTCCGACTCTAGGTAGTTTTCCCTCCCTGCTCAGGCAGGCAGGGAGTGAAGCGGTGGTTTCCCAAGAACGCTTGCGTCCCCGATACCATGAGGCCGGCCGTGGGTCTGCGGGTTGAGGGCTTCCCGTGACATCGCTAGCTACGGGGAATTCAATTCATCAAGCTGTCCCCGGACGCCTTCGTTCGTTCCGGCATCCGTTTCGACGTCGCGCGAGGTCGGCCGGGTGACGCAGCCATATCTGCCGTTCCCTACGCTAAAAACGTACACGGATTTATCCATTGGAGTACAATCGAAGGGGAATAAACTCTTATTCAGTATAGTAAATAGGAAAACACGTCTTTCTTCATTGTTTGACATGAAAATTTCTTTGCTTCAGACTTTACAAGACACTGTACCGGACTTTAGAACTGGTTTTACTAATGCAGTCATGCGATCGAGGACCAACGATATCTGACACACAACAATTCTGAAGTTCGGCATGCGGATCCAGATAGACAACTACAGCTGCTTGAGAATGAGCGGCAAGTGTTCGCTCCAAGTCGAGGGCAACCAGCTTACCATCACGATGCAAGACGTTCAGGTTGACCTACTGCCTTGGACCAGTCCAGCAAGCGCCTCCACGCAAGAAGAAGCCTCCCCAACCACGCACCACGCACGGACATGACCGGCCCGACCCTATCCCATCGCCACGAACCTCCACCCCGACGCCCCTCTCCTCTGCTCGACCTCCCGCCGCCTGCAGCCCGCGTGCGTGCCTTCCTCCTCGACTCCACAAGCGCCGCTGCCAGCGCATCGCCGCCTCTCGCGCTCCCCTTCAAGCTCGACTGGCCGTAGTTCTCCTTGCCGCCGCCGCCTCCCTGGTCGCCTCGAACGAACCGCAGCGCCGCGCGCCGGCCGTCCTTCGGCATCCTCTCTTGGACGTCCTCGTCTGCACCATGCCGCGCCGCCGCGGGCACCCTCTTCCTTGACCTGCCATGCCCGCCTCCCGACGGCACCCTCTCTTGGACGTCCTCGTCTGCACCATGCCGCGCCGCCGCGGGCACCCTCTTCCTTGACCTGCCATGCCCGCATCCCGACGGCATCCTCTCTTGGACGTCCTCGTCTGCACCATGCCGCGCCGCCGCGGGCACCCTCTTCCTTGACCTGCCATGCCCGCCTCCCGACGGCACCCTCTCTTGGACGTCCTCGTCTGCACCATGCCGCGCCGCCGCGGGCACCCTCTTCCTTGACCTGCCATGCCCGCCTCCCGACGGCACCCTCTCTTGGACGTCCTCGTCTGCACCATGCCGCGCCGCCGCGGGCACCCTCTTCCTTGACCTGCCATGCCCGCCTCCCGACGGCACCCTCTCTTGGACGTCCTCGTCTGCACCATGCCGCGCCGCCGCGGGCACCCTCTTCCTTGACCTGCCATGCCCGCCTCCCGACGGCATCCTCTCTTGGACGTCCTCGTCTGCACCAAGCCGCGCCGCCGCGGGCACCCTCTTCCTTGACCTGCCATGCCCGCCTCCCGACGGCACCCTCTCTTGGACGTCCTCGTCTGCACCATGCCGCGCCGCCGCGGGAACCCTCTTCCTTGACCTGCCATGCCCGCCTCCCGACGGCACCCTCTCTTGGACGTCCTCGTCTGCACCATGCCGCGCCGCCGCGGGCACCCTCTTCCTTGACCTGCCATGCCCGCCTCCCGACGGCACCCTCTCTTGGACGTCCTCGTCTGCACCATGCCGCGCCGCCGCGGGCACCCTCTTCCTTGACCTGCCAAGCCCGCCTCGTCGCACGACGGATCGACGGCCATGCCCCGCCACAGCACCTCATACGGTCCCTTTCTCGCGTCTTCGTTCAGCGCTTGTAGCTTGGTTCACGTCTTGATTGTTTTCTCTGGAGTCAGGGCTTCTAGCTTGGTTCGGCTCGGTTTCGTGCTCTTACAGGAGTTCTCCTTGACGGCAAAAAGCCCAGCAAACACGGACGACGACGGACGAAGTGCGAAAACCACCGCTAGACAAATTATTATATATAGTAGAGATAGAGATAGATGCTGTGTTGTGGTTTCTTATTGTACTTGGCACGAGGCAATTTCTTTGCGTTTAAACTTTATATATGCCTTTCATGTCCAGCTCCGGCTGGGATTAATTCCAATACCAACAGACTACAAAATAGCTCACGTAGTCACGTACACTTGTTGATATACTTATTAGCAAGTAAGTATATAATAACCAGTATATGCCACCACATGGACTCTAACCAGTATATACCAACAGATTCTCCAGCACCGCACCCCGGTACCACCGCACTCATCAACGATCATCCCCATCCACCACCTTGCCAACGACACCTCGCCCGCTATCTTCCTCCTTGTCGCTCCTCCGAGCGACGATCGCCCGTCGCCTCACTGATGACGGCATGCTCGTCTCCTCCACCAGGTTGCTCGCCCCGAGGCGCTAGTAGGGTCACCTCCCCGGGGCAAGCGTGGCTTCAAATCTTCGACCTCGCTCTGATACCAATTGTGGGAATTTGCCCACAGATCGACTACATCAAACTAGACAAACAAGCACGCTCGAAAAAATTTATGGCCAAGGGCACGTGTCGTGCCCGTTCTTTTTCTTTATTTTCTTCTCAACTCACTCAATGTGTTACAAGTCTCACGGTCTACCCTTGCTTATATATGCAAGCTGACCTGACTAATACTAAACCTAAACCATCACGTACACACGTACGGATACTACTAGTACTAGGACTCACACATACACTTGCCTAACTAGGAAACCTCCCTAGACTAAGACACGTACACACCACACATACCACGGACACACATAGTCCTAGTGCTACTCGGATATAGACTAGTACCACTCGGACTCTCTTACTAAGATTAAGCTAACAATCTCTCCCTAATCTTGATTGACTACTCTTCGTCTTCCATGCTTCTCTGATCTTGAATCCTTTAGATCTGCGTCTTGTCTAGGTCTCGCACCATGACAAGTCTAATTAGCTCTCCCCAATTTCGACTTGGCGAATTTACGGAACAACTCAAGTATGATTCGAACTATCCAGCCACGCTAGCAAACCTTGTGGAACCGCACCACCCGTGGAACACACCGTCCACCCAGCACAATACATGTCGACCTCCTAGCGTGGACTAGACCATCCACTTCGGCCTCATGTAGAGACATGGCCTCATTGAAGAGACTCACCTTCACTGGTTTACCGCCCCCTTCACACTTAAACTTGATCTTCTCGTCGAGACACATAGACGACCTGATCGAGGCACGCAAATTGCGTCTTCGTCCATACAATGAACAGTCCCTCAACCTTCATTCGCTTCAGCTGCAACGGATCCTCACAGAGACAAGCACTTGGACACGATAGCGACTCACAAACACGACGTCGACTTAATGTGCTAACCCGCACGACCATGCATGACTCCTTGACTCATACTCTCCCGGACGACGATGTTGACAAGATTCTCCAGCACCGCACCCCGGTACCACCGCACTCATCAACGATCATCCCCATCCACCACCTTGCCGACGACACCTCGCCCGCTATCTTCCTCCTTGTCGCTCCTCCGAGCGACGATCGCCCGCCGCCTCACTGATGACGGCATGCTCGTCTCCTCCACCAGGTTGCCCGCCCCGAGGCGCTAGTAGGGTCGCCTCCCCGGGGCAAGCGTGGCTTCAAATCTTCGACCTCGCTCTGATATCAATTGTTGGAATTTGCCCACAGATCGACTACATCAAACTAGACAAACAAGCACGCTCGAAAAAATTTATGGCCAAGGGCACGTGTCGTGCTCGTTCTTTTTCTTTATTTTCTTCTCAACTCACTCAATGTGTTACAAGACTCACGGTCTACCCTTGCTTATATATGCAAGCTAGACCTGACTAATACTAAACCTAAACCATCACGTACACGCGTACGGATACTACTAGTACTAGGACTCACACATACACTTGCCTAACTAGGAAACCTCCCTAGACTAAGACACGTACACACCACACATACCACGGACACACATAGTCCTAGTGCTACTCGGACATAGACTAGTACCACTCGGACTCTCTTACCAAGATTAAGCTAACAGCGCACTAGCTAGCTAGATAGTCTATTCGCAAAAAAAAAGCTAGCTAGATAGTCATGTTATTTAGTTCGATAAATATACACCTTAACTATTCATATATCTATAATCTTGGTTGATGAGATTGTAAACTGATGACACCTTCGCCGGTTCTGGGCCAAACCGAGGTCACTCTCAATGGCGGTGCCCTCCCGACTGAGGGGCGGCGCCGATGTAGTTTAGGTTTTAAGTGGTGTTTTGCATGTGTGTAGTCTGGTAGTAGGTCGTCAGAGTTTTCTGGCTGGCTTCGATGCGTCCTGTGGCTCCTTGCGGCGGCGCTCGGCCGGTGGTAGGTTCCTGCGTCACAGGTAGAACCAAACATGAACCGAACATGGGGATCTCTGCCAGTAATGTCCATACCTGGAGCTCTGCTGCTCCGATGGTCACGCACGCCGACGGTAAACCATCTCTGCCCTGCTCCTTGCATCTTCCATGGAGGAAGCCGAAGGAGGAGACCGGGACGAGCTCCCTCAATAAGTGCAAGCTTCTCTAGTGTGGACGTGTGGTGAGTTCGAAGATGGTCCCCTTCTCTTGGCCAACCGCAGAGGCGAGGGAGAGAGGGTGCTTGGCTATGGAATCTTCATCACTGGTAGAAGGGGGAGAAGGGATCTGTACGTCTTGCGCAGGTCCGAAGCTGTAATTTTGCGGAGTTCATCCATGAAGGCCAAGCTCACTGGCGTGCTCCAGCGCCATCTGCGGTCACTCCATGCCGTCTTGCAGTCTGCAGCACGGCTTGTTCTTACTCCAGGCCAGTGAGCCAACTCGGAGGATCTTCGAACTAAGCACGTCGCTCCACCCTGCCGGCAACCCAAGTGGCGTAGTCGCCAGTGTTGTCGACAGCGACTGTTGCACCAGATCCTGCAACCGTGCTGGCGGAGAAGAAGGACCCGATTGCGTTCTTGTTTTGTTTTTCCAACTCTTTCTTGTAAAAGTAGAGGATTTCTTTACGAACCCTGTTTGAAGTAGGGTCCTTCGAGCCCTTCTTAATTGTACCCACCGGGTAATACAACTTTTGGAGCCTTCGGGCCTCTTCCCTTAAAAAAAATCTCTAGTACATACATTGGAAATTACACCATGTTGACAGCAATGTAACACATACAAAAACAACTATTTCTCATAAAAAAAACGTACGTCAAAACGTTTCGCTCTCATTGCCGGATAGAACTGGTCGACAAGCGATTATTCAAAGCACCTTAGTGGACCAATGTGTCTGCAGTCTGCTTATAGTGCATCAAATCAGTCAGAATAAGACTAATAATAATTTACAGGACCGATATCCTACCAAAGGATGATTCTCCTTTTTAGAAGCTGGATTGATTATTTTTTTGGCCAACAGATGCTGGATTGATGAAATACATCTAGTACTTGAATTATTTAGTGCAAGCAAACTACATACTCCCTTCGTCTAGAAATAAATGACTTGGTTTTGACTAGATTTGTATGTATCTATATATTAAAACGTGTCTAGATACATACAAATCTTAATAAATTCATGCCAATTATTTCTTGACGGAGGGAGTACATGCTTTAGAATTTGGATAGATATGATGTTTTTCCAATGAACTCACTAGGTAGATAGATCTACCACTCTTTTTTTTCCTTCAACGAATATAGATAGCTTAACTATTCTTATATATGCACGACCATTTAGATTGTAATTTGATTTATCCTCTTGTTATTTTTTAATATATCTAGATTGGTCTACATTTCTACGATAAATAACACATAATGTTGCTAAAAGAGTAACACGGTACAACCACCACAAATTTCTGATAAACGAAGAATTGCATCAATGTCTTTCAAAGTATGTATGGATGAATGTTACTGGATGGAGCTGATCGATGAGAGATATTCGAAAATACCGTAATTCCAGTGTACGTAAAAAGCTCTGAAAATAGCGATAATCTACACGCATTCAGATCATGTTGTAGTGTGGTTTTTTTGTTGGTTGGCTGGACTGATGAATTTAAACTCTTATACTCTCTCTGTTTCAAATTAATTAACGTAGGTTCAATAAATCTAGACAGAGTTTAGGGAACATATACTTATGCCAATTTATTTGTAACGGAGGGAGTAGGAAATACAAAATATTCTGGAGAAACATATAGTATTTTTTTTGCGGGTAGAGAAACATATAATTTACCTACGTACGTACGCACAAACCACGCGTGCATGCCAACAACTCTTCCCCAGCAGCTACTATATTACACGGCGGATCGAACTCTGTATGTACGTGTTGCGCACGGCTAGTTCCTATATTACATATACTAGATCGGATCGCAACCAACGCAAGCTAGCGAGGTAGACCTAGGCCACCGACCGACCATCGAAGCTCCCAATTCGATCGATCGGCATGGGCAACCAGTGGCGGACC
Source organism: Avena sativa (assembly GCA_916181665.1). Classification (NCBI taxonomy): domain Eukaryota; kingdom Viridiplantae; phylum Streptophyta; class Magnoliopsida; order Poales; family Poaceae; genus Avena; species Avena sativa. Next base: position 43,488,043 of record OV702294.1, read on the forward strand.
TAGGATTTTACTGATGGGTATGCCTCCATAAATTTTTTGTGGGCATTTTAAATAAATAAGTGTACAATTTGGAGTGTAAAATGGTATAGAAGTAATAAATGATATCTAATTGAAAGATTAACTTCAGAAGTTGCACAAATTACTGAACAAATAGTTCAAACAAAACTAATAGTCTGAAATATGCCTAAAAGAAACTTACAATACTATTTGTTTAACTTGTCTGGCCAGAAAATATGCTCTTTGAATTGTATCTTGATCATTAACATAATAACTTTGAATGGGCTGTTTTTCACCTGGATCATCAATCATGTGGAAGGTTGTTGATGTCATAAACCGGTGGTGGCGGTTGTGGCGACGGTGGCAATAGCGGAGGCGGTGATAGTGGCCCTGCCGTCAAAATTGTAACTGTTGAAGGATTTGAAGCAGCGTCAGCTTCTTTGCTGCGTGTTTCTGAAAAAGAGATACAATGTCTCCACCTCTTTTCTCCATAATTGAATAATTAAAAATAAAACTATACAAATATGGTAGTTGTCTATGTACGATGTGCACCAATATTCATGATTTCATGTCTGGTTGAATCATAATTCATAGTCATAGAATATATAATCCCTCTCTAGAAATAGAAAACAGATAATCATGAATATGTGTTGGCAATTTTCTTTTATTTAACTATTTAATCCTAAAAAACTATTTAATCCTAAAATACTATGAATCTACTTCACAAAATCGGGTACTTGGATAATTACCTTAGAGGACGATAATTGTTTGTGGTCGTGGGCTCGCTGCTACCTGCGACAGACAACACCGTGGCGTTGCGGCAATCGTCGGGCTACTGGCGTCGGGGAAACCTGCCGGCGTGCCGGCGTACGGGAGACCTCCCGACGTGCTAGCATCTAGACAGACTGCCGTTCTGATCGGCGATCGGATGCTCGTCTGCTCGGAGCTGCTTCGGTGACTTGGCTTGGCGTGGGCGCGCGTTAGGTGCGGTGGCGGCGTACGCTTGCGTAGATTAAGGAGGCGTTTGGAGATCCGATCCTCATCAAAGTTGTTGCCAATCGATCACAGTTTTTCTCTTTTCTCGTACTAGAGAGCACCCACAGGACGTATCAAGTTGAACGGTTTTGCATATCGATCAGATATGCCTTTTCCCTACTACTACGGCACGGTTCGACGGCTGGGCCGCAGGGTATGCCGCGGCATACCCGGCATACCCTGTGGGTCCGCCACTGTGGGCAACTACGTGAGCAACCAGGTGTCGTACCGGCACACGCAGCGGGTGGTGGTGCGGGCGGCCATGGAGGACGGCGGCTGCGGCAGGGAGTTCGGGCAGGCCGTGGAGGAGTGCGGCGCCGGGAGGAAGAGGACGGCGGAGGAGGTGCAGGACTGCATCCGGTGGACGTCGCTCCTGCGGCAGTGCATGCAGTGCAACGAGCGCAGCTTCAAGAACTACATCAGGCTCATGGACCAGGGTCTCGACCAGGACGAGGGGAAGGAACGGAGGTACAGGCGTCTTGAGTCGGAGCAGGACCGCTGGAGGTGGAGGTGGTGGACCGGCATGATCAGGGTCCCCGAACGTCCGCCTGTCTATACCAAATAATAAGTTCAACTTCTAGCTACCTTTATAGATACATATGTAGATTCGATCGATAGATAGATTGATTGATTTGGCAGACAGAGATGATGAACTTTACTTGATTATTGATATATATATATACCTATTAGTATATATACTTTTTTGTACACGAATGAATCTTATTTCATCTTTATCAATGTTTAGGATTTAGTTTGCCACCTGCCTTGGTTATGCTATATACGCACGCGCAGACCGCAAATTCTGTAAACGTACGTGGGTTGGAACTTGCAAACAGGGTTGTTTTTACCGTAACGCAATTTCCAAAATCAAGCTCCAGCTCTTTGTCATCCTCTGCTACTTAATTCACGACATCCATGCTTTAAATATTATAGTGTTCTCTAGTTAATCCGGAAAATCTCTTGAAATCCTACTCCCTCCATCCAAAAATAACTGACTTGAGTCTATCTAGATTTAAATGTATATAGAGAAGCATTTTAGTGTATAGATATATTCGCATCTAGACACTCAAATCAGTTATTTTTGGACGGAGCAAGTACAATGAATCTCCGGCAGACAACGGCGTCGAATTGTTCATTTGGTGTTCGCTCGGGATGGGCATGTGGTGTACTATGCCATCATCGGGGAGGCTGAGAAAAGTGCCATTGCGGAGCACGGCCCACGTACGGGAGCAGCGGGGCTTGGGATGGTGGTGCAGATGTGCACCGGATCACCACGCACGGCACACACACACGGAAGCGGACATAGTCGGCGTGGGACGACACTCGTTGAGGGCCAAAAGCTCCGGCAACAGGGATCCGGCAAGCGAGGCCACCGTCCCCATCGATCGTCTCTAAACGACTATATGCTGCAATTCTTAGGATGGAACGATTGCCATTATATTGTTTGTATGGCTATATAGAAATAATAAAGTGTTTAACGATAAAAATTATGCTCTCATGTAGGTTATTTACCGGTGTATCAACACCTTACGTTCATGGTCGTCCCTATATCATGCGGAGTTTTCACGACCTTTTTATAGAGGTGTATATATGTCCGGAGGATACGGCGGAGGATTTATTAACCCATCATGGATGACTGCATAATCTCCGGATTGGTTCTTAACTCACTTTAGACGTTTTTTGGAATTTCTCAGTGTGATATGTAATTTCACCTATTTATTCTTGTATGCAACGGTGGACTGCACTGTATCCTATTTATATAGAGACCGGGTATAATACTTAAAATTTAAGTAATAAAATGTCTCTTATAAAAAAAATGCTCCAATGCTTTCCATAGAAAATACCTTTCTGGCTCGGTGCGCACGTCTCACATATATAAAGCCAAAAACCTGATTAATTGATTCCAAAATAACAACTCCTCTACTAGGTGCGCATGCACGTCTCACATATATAATGCCGCCATGGATCGACCTCCCCTGCAATATTAAGTACTCCCTCCTCACGCCATGCATCGGCGAAGGGGACGCCGATATACACATGAAAGGTAATTCTAAGCTGCATATACATGCTAGTATTACTCTGACTCGATTACAGCAAACAGGGGTGGAGCCAGGATTTAGGTATAAGGGGCTGAGGTCGAAACGGAGCTAAAGTTTTTTGCTTTCCCAAACTAACTTAGAAGTTTTATATCTAAGTATCATGCGTGTTAAATTTTGCCCCTGCACAAACAATTATAAGGGTATATGTCATAGCTAATAATGGTGAATAAATCTATATATGACGTAGCTAATAATGGCGAATAAATCTATATACGATGTCGACGAGGTTGGTAATCAAGCTACTCATTTATATTGCATGAAGTACCTTGCCACAAAAACATATCATATCAAAGTTTTAAGATATATTGATGAAGTTAATCATTTTAACTAAATTCTTGGATTTAGCTAGCAATTACATAGGTGTGGTTGTAAAACCATTGGTTGGACCAGCACTCAAATTGGACTTCATAGCTAACGTGTGTACATATACAATCAAATAGGATTATTAATTAACTAGTAGTGCATAAGGAGCAGTGAAGAATGTTGCAGGAATATAAATCTTGAGATAATTAAATCTAGTGTATCGTTGTCCCTTCGGCAACTGAGTAGAGATTGGTGGCAAGCGCGTAGGGAAAGCCATCACTATTTGCTAGCATCTGTTGCAGCTTGTTCCCACGATCAATTGATCTCAGGCTCTTTGGGGGCAATTTTGACTATGCGTCTGTCCATGTCCTAGATTGGTGAAATCTGGAATGAAAATCAATAGATAATTTGACTGAAACACATACAGTCGGAATAGAGTCACACATTCGTTGGTGAGAGGTAGAATTGAATGGCGACCGGCAAAACCGCATGGCGAGCGGCGGCAATAGGAAACGTCCTAGAGCCCTAGCGGTTGATGACGAGACAGAGGCCGCAGTCACGTACACAGCTTCGATCAATGGATTATGGGAACAAACTGCAGCCACGATGGCCTAAATCTGTATAGGTACATGAGCTAGAGTATTTGGGCTTCTTGCTTCCATGTGAGATGGACTAATTAAATAATACTCCATCTGTTCCTTTCTATAGTGTGTATAGTATTTTAGGAATTTTTTTTAAATATAAGATATAGTGCTTACACAACTTGTTTGGACAAATTTTTTAGGGAGTTTACATAAAGTATATAGCGTTTCATGTCTCCTGCAAACTCCTCTATTTTATAACGTTAATTAGCCATAAGAAATTCCACCCAAAACTATTTTAATTTTCTCTCCACGTGTGTTTCTTAATTTCCGTGCCAAAAACTATAGACACTATAAAATTAAACGGAGGGAGTAATAGGCTAATCGAGTGATTACTTCTGACCACTAGCACGTATATAAAGGAGTCTTTTTGTAACACCCTCAGAATCGGCCCTATGCAAGTCTTAGCGATTCTCGCCAAACCCGCATAGAAACGATTCAAAGGTGCCCACCAGGCACTTTCGTACGGGTGGAAAACGAAGTAATACCATTACACAATAGTCCACGATGGAACCCACAGAACCGATATATATATACAACAGCGACTCAATGAGTCAAGAATACAGATATACAATACAAAGATCCAAATCACCTTGAAAACGATATAGCGTCCGAGTACGGACAAGATGCAAATTGAGCTAAGAGCCCTGAAGAATAACCAATGGCGTCCATAACCCTGCCCAGGCCAAGCCGGAAGGGTAACCCTGCTAACGGCGTCGATACCTGCTAAAACAAAAGGGGTGCCGACAAAGGGCAAAGGAAAAAGAGGAGCGTCAGTACTGAGGCCAGTACACGGCGAGGCTAGAATTCGGTGGTCCTCACCTACATAGGTATGGTGGACTGCAGCGGCAGCGCAGTATGCACTAAACAACCTATAGAGACTCGATATAACTATCGGCTATCAGAGAGGGATAAGAAAGACCTATTCGGAACCAACCTTATACTACCACCAAACATACCCATCCTGGTGTTTCCCCCTCGAGACCAATCGAGGAAGTCAACCGAGGAACTCACACCGTTGACAGTTTTATTTACTCAGTTATCGTTGCAGCATTTACTAGTCAGGTATAGATAGTCATCCTGATATAAAATAAGCAGTGAGCACTTTTAATTAACCATTCAGTTATAGTTGCAATACTTACTAGTCAGATACAATTAGCATGAGATATCCCAAACCCAGCAATTGTTGGTACTTTTATTTAGCCATTCCGTTGCATTGAAGCTGATTACTAGTCACATCGGATACAAGTCAAATTATAACAGTAAACTTTAGTTATAGTTGTCTATGATCGAGAACTGTGCTCCAAGTCGTCCATAACCGCGGACACGGCTTTTCGAAAAGATTTAACCCTACAGGGGTGCACCAAAGTAGCCACATGCACTTCGACCCTTTTTGCCAGATCAATTAACATACACCCATCGGTATGTCGGCGGGGCCTAAGTCATGACGTTTCCCAGACCCAAAGCAAGTACATGGGGGCCACCCCACTAAGTCTACCCGCAACGAAGTCGGCCGGTCTCCGAGACGGACTCAGGGTTTGGGTGGACGGCTGTAAACGACTGGGAACCCGAAAAGATGACTGGGCTTGTCGATACAGCGAAAACGTGTCCCGATCCTAAACAGTACAGGTGCAGTACATCGCACAATTTAAATAAAGCAGTAAAGCATGGCATAAGTACAGAATAGTAAATAAAACCTCAAACTAGTTGTGGCCCCCAGTACAATGCTTTGAAATCAGCTACTAATCGATGGGGTGCCCACACATCCCACATGTGGTTAGCGCGCTCGATCTCGGAACAGGTGTCAGGAACTCGGGGTCCTACGGGACACCAGTGAGCGGTCGGAGACCAAATATTGTCTATCACCCACCGGTGCCTCTGCATTACCTACTTCAATTTTAGTTATTAAACAGTAATTAAAGTCTTGATTAACTCCAACATTAAACATGCGGCAACACTCCAACAACTGTGGTACTTGACGACACGCAACAGCACTTGAGCAAGCGACTACGATACGCAAGTCCAACTATCTACCAAACAACAGGTAATAGGATGTGTCCAAGGCAATATAAGGCTGCAAGGGATTTCACGGGTACGAAAACTAGAGCATCGCAACACAGATAGCAATAGATCAACAGGAGGGAATAAATACTATAAAAGTAAGATAGGTAGAAAGGGGGAGATGCTCGCCTGAAAAACATTGCCGGAGGTTCATCCGAAGATCGGGTCGACACTCGCATCAACTCATCGGCCTAATCCGCGAAGAAGCAAACACTAGAACAAACACCAGGTACAATATTTAATACTACGGTAGAAAATCGGGCATGATGCATGTATGATGTATGACATGGCAAAGGTGCGATGCAATTAGGTCCTATTAAGCGGAACCGAGGCCCCGACAAATAATTAATAGATTCATGTTGTTTAGATACCCCGCAATTTAAATGTTGTCTTAACAAGTCAAATAGTGGCACCGGTTCGCTACACAAATTTAAATGGGACCAATATGAGACTAGAAATGTCCGCATATGGATCCCATATTTAATTATATGGTTAATCGGCATAAGGCCCCCAAACCACACAAATATGCATGCGAGTATGAACAATTTAATATGCGACAGACGATAATGTCATATTATAAAAATAATGGGATCTCGGATAGGGAATCACATTAGGGTTCGGCGAACTTGGGCTCCGAGGGGTTCGGGGTCGGTCTCAGGGTTCAACGGGAGAACGGCTCGACGAGATCGGTCTTCGAATCCATGTAGTAGACCTTGTCAGTTCCATGTCGACGACCTTGGGGTTCTGCGGTCTTCGGTTCCGTGAGGAAGATCTTGAGGTACCGGCGGGTTCGTTGTCGGTGGTCCTTTGTGTCCCTTGCTTCTCAGGATCTCTCGGCTACAACTTTGTTTTCCCGTCTCGATCCATTGAGTGGCAGCACTTCATGTGACAAGATCTTGTCGAGAAAACTCGGGCCAGGTGGTCTTCACGTAGGAGTTGGTAGCACCGAAGTTACTACACACGAAGGATAGCGGAAGACAAAGGCAGAGGCAACATCCCTCCATCGATGGGAGTCCCGTGGTGGAGGCCCAGGCCAGCACGGCCATGGCGCCAGAGACGGAGGAGAAGGCCACGCTGGCCGGCGGAAGGTGCGGAGGCGGAGGGTCGGAGGTGGAGGGTCTCGGCGGCGCTCGCGGCAAGGGGAGGCGCCGGCGCGAGGACCGAAGGGCGATGCACGGCTGCTGGCGGCGGGGCGAGTTCCGCAGGGCGGGCTTGGGCAGGACCGGCCGAACTCGGGGAGGCCTGGCGAGGGGAGGAGGCGACGGCGAGGTGCTCGAGGGTGCCGACGCAGGCAGGAGAGGGCCACGGTGGCGACGCTGTCCGCGGCCGTCGATGGAGACGAGGGGAGGGCCGCAGGACCAGGAGAGGGTGAGGAGGCCGAGGACGGGGAAGGGCACCGACGGTGGTGGACGGAGGACGGGGGCTCGGAGGTCCGGCCGGCGGTGGGGTCGCGGCCCGAGGACGCGCGGAAGGCCGACGAGCGATGGGGCCGGAGGCAGAGCTCTAAGCAGAGCCCGGCGGCGCGGGAGCGGCGGCGCCTGCTGGAGAGAGAGAGGGGTCGCGCGGCGCGGGGGAGAGAGAGGGATGGTGGGGTGGGGCACGCGGGGTGGGACCGGGGAGTGGGTGGACCAGGTGTTTTAGGTGGGAGGCGTGCAGGTGGGGCGGTGGGCCACGAGCAGGTGGAGAGAGGAAGGCGCCGGGCGCGTCTGTCCGCCCCAGGAGGTGGGGTCCGCGCGGGGCAGGGGCCAGGGGTGAGGTGGCGCGCTGGGGTTGGATAGGGGGAAGGGAGTGGTGAGGCGGCGGTTGGCTATTGGGTGGGGTGATGTGGCTGGGACTGGGTAGGTTAGGGTTAGGTAGGAAAAGTTTAGGACTAGATATTTTCAGACTAGGGTTTGGAGGTGGCCGGCCGGGCCCTCGGGCCTAGCTGGCTGCCTCCCAAAAATAAAATAAATATTTTATTTATAACAAAACGAGGCCTTTGCAAACCGTTGGCAGACAAAACAAAATATTCCGGAGACCCGGGTTTTGTGTTTGAATAAAGACGGGGCGTTCGGAAGACAAAAATAGATTTTTCAAAGATAGTTTTATGCAAACAAATGCAAGATGAAATGACGATGCTAAAATGCAATGTAACATGATGACATGAGCATGCGGTCATGATGATGCAATGCACAAAAACAACGCGATTTTCTAGTAGTGGTTTTTGCGGGACGCCACACTTTTACTAGTACAGTTTACTAAAAATTGTTAGGGGGCGACCATTAGGGGGTCTAGCCCCTATAGCCCCCTTATCTCCGACCCTGACAGTAAACAGATGCTTTCCAAGAGTAGTATTACTCGGACTCGGTTACAACTCCAGAGAACATACGTGGACGATGACCCAAAGTCGGACTAAACTAGATCGACCAGACAACAGGTAGTGTCTGTACTCTGTACCTGGACTCAAACTTTTGTTCGACGTGGTTTCCAGCGGTCATACGCACCGTAGATGTTGCTATATATATTACACCATCGTCGGTCGTGTTGGAATTTGGGTGTGGGCCTTGGCCCATAGCCTAATACAAATTCTGAAATTCTCTTGGCCCATTCATGCCTAGCAAGGGGTGGCACCAAAGTTTAGTCCCACCTTGCTAGTTTAGAGGGAGTTGGACCAATATATATAGTGGAGTGTTTCACTACCTCCTAAAGAGAGTGAAGAGGAGTGGCATACACGCGCGCTCCTCCTCCTCCGCCGCCCGCCTCGCCACGCCTCGCCTCGTCACGACGCGCGCGTGCCGCGGTTTGCGGAATTGTGCCTCGGTGTCGATCTTACGTCGACCGGCGCCTATATATAAACGGCCTTAGGCAAAAACCCTAATACGAGAAAATACACATCTCTCTGCCTCCAGAACCTTGCGCCGCCGCTACACCTTTTCCATCCCCTCTTCCGGCATGCACCGGACAACGGGACAGTAGGCCTCCGGAACCACCGCCTCTCGTGAACCTGTACGGGTGAGGGGCGATCAGGTTTTTGGGGAGCGCGTCTGCGCGACTACTGACGGCATCACGTCGACCGACGAGGACTTCTTCCCGGACATCAGCAGCCTCTACATCGACGCCATGGCTGACGACACTAGTGTCAACGCGAACCTCAACCCCAACCTGAACGCGAACCCGATTCCTCCTCCAGCACCGTACGTAATCTGTTCCTATCTAGTTCAGTTTCTGTTGCAGTTTCTTGTACTAGCTCTTGGAATAGATGTGATCTGCTTATTCTGGTTGAATATGATCTGTTCGTCTATTCTGCTAGTATACATGATTAGATTAATTCCAGCACTTATAGTCATGATTTATTATTACTTATTTCGGATTAAATATTATGGTAATTTGCTTATATTTTCATCAATCCAAAAACCTGATTATAGGCAACTGAATTCAACTGGTTTAGCCGCGGCTACAAGGCCGCCTCCTTTTGACGGTGTCAATTATAAGAGATGGTGCACGAGAGCAGTTCTATGGTTGAAAAACCTAGGCTGCTATAGCGCAACTCTTGGCAAACCTGAGGGAGACCTTTCTCCTGTTCAGGAGGAAGCGTTTCAGAAAGTCGACACCATGTTTATGGGGGCTTTGTTCAATATTCTTGGTGACAACATTGTTGACACCTATATATCATTTGATAATGGCAAGGATGCGTGGGATGCACTGGACGCCAAGTTTGGTGTTTCGGATGCTGGCACTGAACTGTATATCATGGAGCAATTCTATGACTACAAGATGACTGATGACCGTCCCATCGTGGATCAGGCTCATGAGATACAGTCCCTTGCCAAAGAACTCGAGCAGTTCAAGTGGAGCTTACCGGACAAGTTCGTGGCCGGAGGTATTATTGCTAAGCTTCCTCCTTCTTGGAGGAACTTTACTACCTCTCTGAAACATAAGAGACAGGAGTTTTCTGTTTCGGATCTCATCGGATCTCTTCATGTTGAAGAAAAGGCGAGAGCAAAAGATACACGTCCTCGAGGCTTTGATGGAAGTTCTAGCGCACATGTAGTGCAGAAAAACAACTTCCAGTCCCACAAGTTCAAGAATAAGAACAGGTCTGATGGCAAAGGAAAGTTTGATGGCAAAAACAAGGCCGCACAGACTACCAACTTCAAGAAGAAGACTGAGTATAAGAAGAAAGGATCCTGCCATGTCTGTGGTGATCCTAATCATTGGGCTCCTAGCTGCCCCAATCGCTTTGACAAGCGTCCACATGGAAATAGTGGCAAGTCCGCTAATGTTGTTCTTGGTGATATTGAGATGAAGGATGCTGGGTACGGTATATTTCCCACTGTTCTTTCAGTTTGTAATTCACCTGATTGGTGGATAGACACTGGTGCAAATATACATGTATGTGCTGATATTTCCATGTTCTCTTCTTATCAGGTCGAATGGGCTGGCTCCGTGCTGATGGGAAACGGCTCACGTGCTTCTGTTCAAGGTGTTGGTACGGTGGATCTGAAGTTTACTTGATCTGAAGTTTACTTCGGAGAAGATCGTACAGCTGAAGAATGTGCAGCACGTTCCCTCAATCAATAAGAATCTCGTCAGCGGATCTCTTCTGTGTCGAGATGGTTTTAAGTTAGTCTTTGAGTCCAATAAAGTTGTAATTTCTAAGTGTGGACAATTTGTTGGAAAGGGTTATGAGTGCGGAGGCTTGTTCCGCTTATTTTTGTCAGACTTATGTACTCAAGTTATTAATCATGTTTGCAATGATAGTGAATCCAATATTTGGCATTCACGACTTTGTCATATTAATTTTGGGTGCATGACGCGGCTTGCCGATATGAATTTAATTCCGAAATTTACTACTGTCAAAAGTTCCAAGTGTCAAGTATGTGTGCAAGCTAAGCAACCTCGCAAGTCTCACAAGACTGCCGAGGTACGAGATTTGGCACCACTGGAACTAATACATTCAGATCTTTGTGAGATGAATGGTGAGTTGACAAAAGGTGGAAAGCGATATTTCATGACTTTAATTGATGATTCTACTCGATACTGTTATGTGTATCTTCTGAAATCTAAAGATGAAGCTTTTAATCACTTCAAAATCTATAAAGCTGAATCAGAAAACCAACTTGATCGAAAGATTAAGCGACTTCGGTCTGATCGTGGTGGAGAGTATTTTTCCAACGAATTTGATTCTTTTTGTGAGGAGCATGGTATTATCCATGAGAGGACGCCTCCCTACTCACCCCAGTCAAATGGGGTGGCCGAAAGAAAGAACCGTACTCTAACTGATTTGGTTAACGCCATGTTAGATACATCGGGTCTATCCAAGGAATGGTGGGGGGAGGCGATAAAGACTACGTGTCATGTCCTAAAACGTGTTCCCAAAAATAACAAAACCATTACTCCATTTGAGGAATGGGAAAGGAAAAGGCTGAAACTCTCCTACTTACGAACTTGGGGTTGTTTGGCGAAAGTGAATGTGCCGATACCCAAGAAGCGTAAGCTTGGACCAAAAACCGTGGATTGTATCTTTCTGGGATATGCATTTCATAGCATTGGCTATAGATTATTGATAGTGAAATCTCAGGTATCTGACATGCATGTTGGTACAATCATGGAGTCGAATGATGCGACTTTCTTTGAAGACATCTTTCCCATGAAAGATTCGTCTAGTTCATCAAATCAGGAGATGCCTAGTTTATCTAGTCAAGAATTAATCACAATTCCTGAACCCACCATTTCGATAGAACACCCTGATAATCCTGTGGAGGATAACAGTGAAGCTCCTACCAGAAGTAAGAGACAAAGGACTGCGAAGTCCTTTGGTGATGATTTCATTGTATACCTCGTGGATGATACTCCCACTTCTATTTCAGAAGCTTATGCATCTCAAGATGCTGACTACTGGAAAGGAGCCGTTCGCAGTGAGATGGATTCCATCATAGCAAACGGAACTTGGGAAATTACTGATCGTCCTTATGGGTGCAAACCTGTAGGATGTAAGTGGGTGTTTAAGAAGAAGCTTAGACCTGATGGTACTATTGAGAAGTATAAGGCACGCCTTGTTTCCAAGGGTTATACCCAGAAAGAAGGCGAAGACTTCTTTGATACTTATTCACCTGTGGCTAGATTGACCACCATTCGAGTACTGCTATCCTTGGCTGCCTCGCATGATCTTCTCGTTCATCAAATGGACGTTAAGACGGCTTTCCTAAATGGAGAGTTAGATGAGGAAATTTATATGGATCAGCCGGATGGATTCGTGATAGATGGTCAACAAGGCAAGGTGTGCAAGTTACTGAAGTCTCGGTATGGTCTTAAGCAAGCACCTAAGCAGTTGCATGAGAAGTTTGAAAGGACTTTAACTGATGAAGGCTTTATTGTAAACGAAGCTGACAAGTGTGTGTACTATCGCCATGGTGGGGGCGAGGGAGTCATCTTATGTCTGTATGTTGATGATATACTGATATTCGGGACCAATCTTAATGTTATCAATGAGGTCAAAGACTTTCTATCTCGTTGTTTTGAGATGAAAGATCTAGGAGTGGCTGATGTGATATTGAACATCAAGCTGCTGAAAGATGATGATGGTGGGATAACACTGCTTCAGTCTCACTATGTAGATCCTCTCCTACACCATATGATCCTAGCGTGTTGGTTCGAAAGAATCAGGGAGATCCTAAGGATGCTAAAGATCAGCTGAGATATTCTCAGATTATTGGCTCGCTTATGTATTTAGCCAGCGCTACGAGGCCTGACATCTCCTTTGCTGTAAGCAAGTTAAGTCGATTTGTCTCAAATCCTGGAGATGTTCATTGGGAGGCCCTTGAAAGGGTTTTGCGTTACTTGAAAGGCACCGCGAGCTATGGGATTCACTACTCCGGGTATCCAAGGGTACTTGAAGGATATAGTGACTCAAACTGGATTTCTGATGCTGATGAGACTAAGGCCACGAGTGGTTATGTGTTTACACTTGGTGGTGGCGCTGTTTCTTGGAAGACTTGCAAGCAGACCATATTAACGAGGTCAACTATGGAAGCAGAACTCACAGCATTAGACACAGCCACTGTTGAAGCAGAGTGGCTTCGTGAACTCTTGATGAACTTACCTGTGGTTGAAAAACCAATACCCGCAATCCTTATGAACTGTGATAATCAAACTGTGATCATAAAAATAAACAGTTCTAAGGACAATATGAAGTCATCAAGACATGTGAAGAGGAGATTAAAATCTGTCAGGAAAATGAGAAACTCCGGAGTTATTGCATTGGATTATATCCAAACATCTAAAAATCTGGCAGATCCCTTCACAAAGGGTCTATCACGTAATGTGATATATAATGCATCGAGGGAGATGGGTTTGAGACCCACTTTTTGAGTTGCTCACAGTGGTAACCCGCTCTATGTGATCGGAGATCCCGTGAAGTAGAGTTGGGAGACAAGCTGTTGGTCAACTGGGAGGAGAGTATCCTTACAGCATACTACCACTCCGTATAGATGCAATACTCTCCTATTCTGCATGGCAGGTTGGTATTTACCTTAATGTGTTCTGAGTGGCTTGTTTAAGCAAAGATGTTGTCCTGCAGAACATCTTTTGAAGAACACACCTATATGAGTCTGACTGTCAAACGTCGCAGTCCGTGAGAGTTGGGTGCTCTCTAATAAACTCATGAAAGGCCATGGAGTATGACGCATAAGCTCCAAACCGCGGAGAAGCTTCGCGGCAGCCCTGTATCGGTCTAGACCTTATGTGAAACTAGTGCGCACCAAACTTGTAGTTCAAGGCATAGTCCACTATTCAAGTTGCAATCTAGTGTAGCATGAAGTTCTAAGTGGAAGTTCAACTTAACAGTCTCCACCTCGCACCGGTATATAAACAATGCTCTGGAACTGATTGATGTGATGTGATGATATGTGCCTATGAGAATTTGTGGGGGATTGTTGGAATTTGGGTGTGGGCCTTGGCCCATAGCCTAATACAAATTCTGAAATTCTCTTGGCCCATTCATGCCTAGCAAGGGGTGACACCAAAGTTTAGTCCCACCTTGCTAGTTTATAGGGAGTTGGACCAATATATATAGTGGAGTGTTTCACTACCTCCTAAAGAGAGTGAAGAGGAGTGGCATACACGCGCGCTCCTCCTCCTCCGCCGAGGCCTCGCCTCGCCTCGCCTCGTCACGACGCGCGCGCACCGCGGTTTGCGGAATTGTGCCTCGGTGCCGATCTTATCTTTTTGCTGTTCGGGAAAATTATTGTGCGAGTTATTTTTATGTCAGCCGTTTCCGGTCTTTCCGGAAACGTGGGCTGTTACTACTCGGACGTGGGCTACGCCCCACGTCTTACCTGACCGGCGCCTATATATAAACGGCCTTAGGCAAAAACCCTAATACGAGAAAATACACATCTCTCTGCCTCCAGAACCTTGCGCCGCCGCTACACCTTTTCCATCCCCTCTTCCGGCGTGCACCGGACGACGGGACAGTAGGCCTCCGGAACCACCGCCTCTCGTGAACCTGTACGGGTGAGGGGCGATCAGGTTTTTGGGGAGCGCGTCTGCGCGACTACTGACGGCATCACGTCGACCTACCACTCCTTCCCCGACGAGGACTTTTTCCCGGACATCAGCAGCCTCTACATCGACGCCATGGCTGACGACACTGGTGTCAACGCGAACCTCAACCCCAACCTGAACGCGAACCCGATTCCTCCTCCAGCACCGTACGTAATCTGTTCCTATCTGCTTGGAATAGATGTGATCTGCTTATTCTAGTTGAATATGATATGTTCGTCTATTCTGCTAGTATACATGATTAGATTAATTCCAGCACTTATAGTCATGATTTATTATTACTTATTTCGGATTAAATATTATGGTAATTTGCTTATATTTTCAACAGGTCGTCCCCAGCAGCTAGACATCGTTGTGGTCGATCGACACCGAGGTAGCTAGGCAATGCAAGCCATGGGCAACTACATGAGCAACCAGGTGTCGTACCGGCACACGCAGCGGGTGATGGTGAGGTCGGCCATGGAGGCCGGCGGCTGCGGCACCGACTTCCGGGTGGCCCGGAGGTACTGCGCCCGGAAGAAGAAGACCAACGCCGACGTTCTGGAGTGCATCGAGTGGACGGCAATGCTACGGCAATGCATGGAGTCGAAGAGCAAGGACGACTGCCACTTCAAGCACTACCTCAGGCTCATGGACGAAGGGCTCGACCAAGACGAGGGGAAGAAACCGAGAGATAAGAGCGACGAGTCGGAGGAGGAACGCTGGAGGTGGAGGTGGTGGACCGGCATGATCAGGATGCCACAGCAGCCACCTCCACCTAAGAAGAATCCGTTTGAATTCTAGTCTCTACTAGCTATATATTATGTATATTAATTAATTTTCAGTAAATAGATAAATAGATTGATGGATAGACACACGATGAGCTTTTTTACTTATAAATATGTGACATATTATATATTTATTTACATACATAATGCCAAACTATGTATGCGCTTTTCTCTTTCTCATTGGTTTTGAATTAAAATTTGGCCGCACATATACCTTGAAGCAAGCTATACTCACATCATATGTGTGTGTGTGTGCACGCGCGTATTCCGCCAAATTACTAGATCCGGTAGACATGCATGTAAAGGAAATTCAGTAACGCCAAGGAGAGAGGCGAATCATTGTTTCTGTCCCCTCGCCGGCGGCGCAATCTGTCGGCTCTTCCATTGGTCCTAGGGTCTTCCATGGCTATCAGGGAGAGATTTTTCGTTCTTCGTTTAGCATGTTTTCAGTGTATCATTTGGAATGTTGAGACTGTGGCTACAACCTGAAATCAGAATAAGGCCCTCCAATCACTATACTCACTCCTCCGGTGGTGCATATAGCTCGGATGAAGGGTGCGTGAAGTCGTTTGTCCGGAGGATCTCTTGAGATTAGGTCAGTTTTCATATTCATTGGTGTGATTTCTAATCTGGCTCTTCGGATCTACGATTGTCGTAATTGGTGATTGTTAATGCTATGGTGTGTAGATCCTTTGTGACATTAGCACGATGACTTCCCGGTCTACAATAAGCTTTGCCCGGCTTCGGCTTGCGCTATTGTTTGTATTCTTTGCTAGGAGGCCCAGTGATATATTTATAATAATAATAATTATTATTATGTCTCTTTTTACTGCCGTTGACGTCGATTGGTGGAATTTCGCCAATTTTTTTTTGGATAACAACTGGTTCCAGCTCTTGTCGTCCTCTACTTAGGGTGTGTTCGGTTCCAGAACCAGAGAGGATGGAACGGAATTTTCGGACGGTTCCGAACCTATGTTCGGTTCGGAAACAATCGAGAAACAGAATGGTTCCTTTTTTGTTCGGTTGGTGGAATTGAAGAGAGGAACGTAGAACCAAAACACTGCCAAATATCCACCGCTGCAGGAAACCGAGACCCCGCTTCGAAGGCAGCCTCCATGGCCACCAAAGCAAGCTGGGGATAGGAACCTGCCGCAGCACGAACTTGCCCCGCCATCCAGACGAGGAAAACAAAGACGACGCGCAGCTCCACTACCCCCTCGCCTCCACGGACGGACGGGACGGAGGAGCACACGCACCATCCGCCACCGGCCCTACCTCTCTTGCTGCCACGGCCGACCGAAGAAAACACCGGGGCTTCGCCTCCCTTGCAGGAAGTCGGGTCCTAGACCATCTATTGGGATGCGCCAGAGGTAGATCTGCTCAGCACCACTGACTCCGACCACTGGATTACTCGGGCGAGAAGAACCACCCCGGCCAACTTCAAACCTCGGCCGACAACCTGAAGTCAACTCCGGGCAAGGCGCCCAAACAGCGGCGAGGACGCCGTGAAAACAACCTACATCTACCTACACTACGCCAACACCTCCCCTCCGCCACCTACGGCCAACATGGACGCCGGAGGGGCTCGGGATCAGGCTGGTAAATCTAGATCTTGGATGGTGTACTGTAGCGCTGGAGAGAGAGCCCCGGAGAAAGTGGGGGAGGTCCTCTCCTATGGGACTCACCTGCTAGCCAGTTCCCGGGGGGGGGGGGGGGGGGGAGGGAGGGATTGGACACATGCATGAATAAAAAAAATTGGGAGGGCTTGGATAAAGAATTTTGTGTGTGTTTTACCCCCCCCCCCCCCCCCCCCACACACACACCCCCACCCAAGAACTCAACATTTGCATTTTGCCTCCCGAGCCAGTCTTGGCAAGCTCTGTCACTGCTGCTAGCTCTCTCTCTCGGCCCGGGCGCTCGGCTGCTCCTCACGCCACCCGTGCCATATGGTAAGAGTATGATTCCGTATATTGTTTAAAACTTAATGCCCATGTTTAGGCAGAAGTCATTTTATTCCGATCCAAACTCATCAGGTACGATTTGGACGCCAAGCGGTAGGAGGAAAGACAACAACGGCGGCGGAGATGGAAACCGTAGGCGACGATGGAAGACGCAATCTAGAGTCCAAAGACTAGCTCTCCATTCCTCGACCTTAGGGTGGATGTACCGGTTTTAGTATGTCACCAAAAGTTTAACTCCGATCCAGTAATTTAGATAACATTACATGCTATACAAAATGTGAGAAATGAAGCAATATTTCCCTTGTTCTGTCATTATTTTCCTTGTTAAAATATCCATTGTAATTTTGCGAACTCCTAGACATCCTTGCTAATGTCACAGACTAATAATCTGCACTATAATGTACACACTTCACAATCTCAATTATGTAGATCTTGATTCTAGAATGTTACACATCTGTGTATGTGTGTGGAGGGGGGGGGGGGGGGGGGGGGCTTTTCCCTGAGTTTTTGTCTCGATGGGATTTCATCAAGGCTAAGGCCAGGAAATTATCCTCGGTACTGATGGTGTAATCTGGTCTGAATCATATACGAAGTTTTCTACTAAATCTCTGAACAAACTCTTGGAAAGAGGTACTGTTGGCCCGAATAATAAGTGGATCTAGAAAACAAAGATCTTTTTAAAAATTAAGATTTTCACGTGGTACGGTAGCTAATACAAAATGTGCCATAACAAGAGGAAATATGAGAAAGAGAAATTGGCCTGAAAATCCTTCTTTTTATGACCAGATTGAAAACTTGCGATCATATATTTTCTTTGACCTGTGTCACTGCTAAAACTGTCTGGGGCGAAACATGCTAGTTCTCAAACATTCACAAATCTCTCGTCCAAAACTACAAACGCTAATTAATCGAGGTAGCTTACCCAGTTGGACTCTAATAACTACGTATGCTGATCCAACTACAACTACATCCACGGACTCTAAGTCTAACTACAACTGCGCGCGTGCATGCACCAAGCACGTACTAGTAGTATTCCTCTGGCTGGATTACAACTCCGGCGAAACATCCTACTTCTTGCGCACGGCACGGCGGCTATATCATATCCATTGCCGTCGTCCCCGGCCAGCACCATCAAAATCAATCGAGGTAGCCATCCAGCCAGCCAGCCAGCCAGCCAAGATCTACAGATCGATGGGTAACTACATGAGCAACCAGCTGTCATACCGGCACACGCAGCGGGAGATGGCGAGGTCGGCCATGGAGGCCGGCGGCTGCGGCACGGAGTTCCGGTTGGCCCGGACGTACTGTGCCGGGCGGAAGAAGACGAGCGCCGAGGTCTACGAGTGCATCGAGTGGACGTCGCGTCTGCGGCGGTGCATGGAGGAGGGCAAGAACTGCCACCTGAAGAACTACGTGAAGCTCATGGAAGAGGGTCTCGACCAGGACGAGGGGAAGAAATACAGAGACAGGAGCTGCGAGTCGGAGGAGGAGCGGTGGAGGTGGAGGTGGTGGACCGGCATGATCAGGGTCCCACAACCACCTGCATCTACAAATAAGTTCAGCTATTACTAGCTAGCTTTTTAGAGATAGATGGATAGGTAGATATTAGATAGATCGATATAGGCAGATAGTAGTGAACTTGGACTATATATTAATTATTTCTTGACACAAACAGCAACACTAGATTAATTATATTGATACTATACGCCGGATCTATATGTCCATGTATGTATATTTTCGTACGCGCAAGCATGTATATGCATGTGTTTTTCCGGTTTACCGATGTTTTGCCGCATACCTTGATGCTCCCTAAGGCCATCCCTAATTAAGACACCCAGAATCGGTCCGTTTGGGTCACGGTCCTCCCCCTTTCCACGAGTGCGTCCAACGAGGGCTGCATATTTTATTTTGACTTCCATCACACCTAGCTTCGCTAGCAGCTGACATGGCAGGCAGGTCGTCATATCGGTGCATAGGCTTCCCACGCCCCGCCTTGCCGCCCCCACACACGCACTAACCCTTTCCCTCCCATGCCGCCGCAAGCTATAAATAGGGGGGTTGCAGCGACAACAATGGCTACAATCTACTATTCCTTGCCATCTGCCGACCATCTGGGCCATGCTCTCCTCTGCCGCCCGTTCCAGCTACCCCAACTCGCCGCCGAACCCACCGACGGAAGAATAGGAGAAGGGGGAGGCCATAGAGCATATTCATGATATCGACCGCGAGGAGGACCAGACGGTGGAGGAGGAGACGGACAAGCTCGACTTCCTCGACAACATAGATGGCGAGGAGGCATGAGTACCATGATTTTTAATCTTCGTAAAATAGGAAGCATGGTCCTCGGATTAAATTCCATGAACTCCTTCCTTTATAATTATTAGGTATCTACTCCCTCAGTCTGCAAACAAGTGTACTTCTAGCTTTTGCACAAGTCAAACTTTACTAAATTTGATCAACCTTATAGATAAATATATATAATAACATATATTACATGAAACTGTCATATCATGAAACTAAATTTGAAAACAAATCTAGTGGTGCCAATTTAGTGCCATAGGTATTGCTATATTTTCTTATTAGAACAAGGCTAGATACTGTATACACTTATTTGTATACACTTATTTGCGAACAGAAGGAGTATCTATCCGTGGTGGTAAATACGAGTTTTCGTCCAACAGTAAATACGTTTTCATATCCGTCAAATTGGCGGTCAGTCACTGAGCGAGGCTCCGTAATAATACTTCGGGCTTCTCTCAAAAAAAATTATACTTGGGGCTAGGACAGTCTGTCCCGATAAGAAAAGGGCAGTACTACGCATCCCCGCACTACGGGAATAACAATATAGGCCGACAGCCCTTTTATAGGCCGACGACAATATGTCGGGGCCGTCGGCGTAGCTTGATGGGCCGTCGGCCCAGTTTTACCGTCGGCGTAGGATAAATAGGCCGACGGCAGCCGTCGGCGTAAACGGGGCCGTCAGCGTAGCATACTAGGCTAACGGTTTGCCATCGGCGTAGCCATTTTTCTTTTTTGCCCCATTAATCTTAGAAAAATCATAACTAAATCATTTAAATTCAGAAAATTACATATAATATATCAAAATTTGCATAAAAATAAGATCTATCTATATAAACTCAAATACTACATATTTGTTTAAAAATATATATATATATAATATATAAATACTTTTGTATAACATATTTTTCATTTTCCGAGTGCAAAAAACGGGGTGTTTTGTGAAGCAACCACCAAATGAAAGTTTCAAAATAATAATATCATATTTTTCAAAAATATTAGACCATATTGAATGCATAATTTCCCAACCTGGATATCTCAAACCTTTTCGTCCACCTCTCATAAAAAAGACAAAATACTGCTGAATCGGTAGGAAATGAGTTAGATTTGAACTACAGGTACATGATATGATGCTCGTTATTTTTTGTAAAAATCATTTTTAGGTTCACAATATGCTATTTCATTAGACATATAATGCAAGTTTAGTGAGGCTCAGCCCCGAGCAAAGAATCTTCATGCCCCTCGATTAACAAAGTTTGACGATAGTTTGAAACGAGCATAAAAAATTTAAAAACGATCGAAACAATACAAAGCTTTCGCGTGGTGTCATATTATGTGACATAGTTGTATGGAAAAATACCAAACCTGGTATATTGATTGTGTCTCAAAAAAACCTTCACAAAATGACCTATCTCAATCGAGGGTTTCTGGATTTCAGGTCAAATGATCAATGTTATTGCTAGAATCACGATATAGTTTGCAATAATGTGCCCATATTATGCACACATGTGTATCATGGGATGACGAACAATGTTGTAGGAGGAAGTTTTCCTTTTCGTCGCACCAAAAAGGCAATTTTTATTTTCCGAGTGCAAAAAACGGGGCGTTTTGTGAAACAACCACCAAATAAAAGTGTCAAAATGATAATACCACATTTTTAAAAAATACTAGAACATATTGAATGGACAATTTCCCAACCAGGATATCTTAAACCTTTTCGTCCATCCCTCGTAAAAAAGACAAATTCCTGCCGAATCAGTAGGAAATGTGTTAGATTTGAACTACAGGTACATGATATGATGCTCATGATTTTTAGCAAAAATCATTTTTAGGTTCACAATGTGCTATTTTATCAGAGATCTAATGCAAATTTAGTGAGTCTCAGCCCCGAGCTAAGAATCTTCATGCCCCTCGATTTACAAAGTTTGATGATAGTTTGAAACGGACATAAAAAATTCAAAAACGACCGAAACAATGCAAAACTTTTGCGTGGTGTCATATTATGTGAAATAGTTGCATGGAAAAATACCAAACCTGGTATATTGATTGTGTCTCAAAAAAACCTTCACAAAATGACCTATCTCAATCGAGGTTTTCTGGATTTCAGGTCAAATGACCAATGTTATTGCTAGAATCACGGTATAGTTTGCGATAATGTTCCCATATTATGCACGCATGTGTATCATGGGATGGCGAACAATGTTGCAGGAGGAAGTTTTCCTTTTCGTCACACCAAAAAGCCAATTTTTATTTTCCGAGTGCAAAAAACGGGGCGTTTTATAAAACAACCACCAAATAAAAGTGTCAAAATGATAATACCATATTTTTCAAAAATACTAGACCATATTGAATGGACAATTTCCCAACCGGGATATCTCAAACCTTTCCATCCACCCCTCGTGAAAAAGACAAATTCATGCCGAATTAGTAGGAAATGTGTTAGATTTGAACTACAGGTACATGATATGATGCTCATGATTTTTTGAAAAAATAATTTTTAGGTTCACAATGTGCTATTTCATCAGAGATCTAATGCAAGTTTAGTGAGGCTCAGCCCCGAGCTAAGAATCTTCATGCCCCTCGATTTAGAAAGTTTGACGATAGTTTGAAACGGGCATAAAAAATTCAAAAACGATCGAAACAATGCAAAACCTTCGCGTGGTGTTATATTAGGTGACATAGTTGCATGGAAAAATACAAAACTTTGTATATTGATCGTGTCTCAAAAAAACCTTTACAAAATGACCTATCTCAATCGAGGTTTTCTGGATTTCAGGTCAAATGACCAATGTTATTGCTAGAATCACGATATAGTTTGCGCTAATGTGTCCATATTGTGCACTCGTGTATATCATGGGATGGCGAACAATGTTGCAGGAGGAAGTTTTTCTTTTCGTCGCACCAAAAACCATTTTTTATTTTCCGAGTGCAAAAAACGGGGTGTTTCATGAATCTTGACATAGTTTCAGTTGGTCTAATATTTAGAAGTTATGATATATAATTAAATAGATGATAGGGATGTCATATTTGGATTCCTATCATTTTTCTGATCGATTTGGATATATTATTTGTCGAATTATGATTTACGGATTTGTAGATATGAATTATTCAAATTTAAATGAGAAAAGCAAAATAAATAAAATTTATTTTATTTTTATTTGAATTCAAGATTATTATTACTTATTCATTGTTGTTTACTCAAATAATTGTATGGAATGTAAAAAAAATATGTCTAACATTATAGTGTAATGGTTAATAGGTTTGATATGGTAATATTCACAACAAGTTCTAGTTTCTTTGTCGGAAGCTCACGTGAAAGGAACGAAGAAGTTAACCGTGCTGGGCTGGAGTAGTATTAGGATGGGTGACCGGTTAGAAAGTTTGACTAATTGTGCAATTTAACTTAAGACTAAGTACATTTAGAATTAAAAATGTTCATGTGAGATTACCAATTTAAACAATTCAAAAATGTTAAAAAAAAATTGAAAAAAAAAATTGAAAAAAAAAATTTGGAAAAAAAATTGAAAAAATCTAGGCCGACGGTAAAACCGTCGGCGTAGCCAAACGGCCGTTAGTTATCTAGGTGGGCCCCATATGGTCTACGCCGACGGCGTCGGCGTAGCTATATACGCGACGGAAGAAGAGGCTACGCCTACGGGGCCGTACGCCGACGGCCATACGCCGACGGCAGCCGTCGGGCCAGCCTACGCCGACGACATTTAGGGCCTACGCCGACGGAACCCGGCCGTCGGTGTATTCAGCTTCTCCTATAGGATACGCCTCCCTTGTCCTGTACTACATCATCGACGATTCGACGTCGCCGGGTATCTGGGATAGTGACAACCCGTACGTGTCGGAGCTAGCTAGCGGACCCATGCATCAAGTGAGGTATTAGAGAAGCAACACATATACACCTTATATATATTTTTTTTTGCATGGTCATATATACCTTATCTGCAGAAAAGGTTTGTACTGTTGACGTGTATGTACGCATCATCAGGAGCATCACTCATACTAGTGCTTAATTTGTGTGGCATATATGTATGTACGTACGTCCATTCGGACTTGGTACATCGCGTGTTCACTAAATCTGCATATGCATGCTATGTAATTACGTTATACCTACTCCGATCCCTTCTGGGCGGGTCAAGGACTGGTCGGCAGCTTCTTCAGTTTACCATCCACCGGCCTACAGACGACCCTCCATCGTTTGATCCATGGCAACAAAACACATGCAGCTTTACCCATTCCGGTAATATGGCGTCTTCCAAGCGCTGTGTTAATTAGCTCGCGCTTGTCACCCTGAATACATAGACATTGAACTTCTCTATTGCTCCCACTTTCTAATTCCGCTGCTACAAGTCGCCAACCATCATCAAGCCAATTTCTCATCGTCACCAGAATTCGAATCATCATTACTAGTCCTCAGATCTTAGCTTTCATGACATTCTCTGCACACTGACTTCACCATGAAACTAAAGACCATGTCAGACGATGGCAACAAACTACAGAGCTCCTCTTCACTCCCTCTGAAACCAACCGGGCAGAAAAACCCCGGATACACGCGACCGAATCCCATCCGATCTCGCAATCTCCAAGCATGATTCGACTAGGAGAGTTTGTCAGCGGAGCCTTCGGAAACTCGACACTCCGACCAGATCAACGAGGACATGCATCAAGCAGATCTTCGTCTTGGCACGGGAGGAACCATAGGACAACCTCCATTATTCTAGCCGAGCCAGCAGCCCCCATGCCGCACGCCGGCACCCTGCAGACAGCCGCTCCAAAACCTACACCGGTAGCTTGTGGCTTACCAAAAGTGAGGAAGGTGTCAATAAGTAGGGACGACCCTCCATCAGCGATGGTGGACCACAACATAGAGGACATGGAGACTGCATCAGAGAGAACCGTCCAAAATAAGATCGATCTAGGATTCCGACCCCAGCCTAGCCATCCTCGACCCATTACCTTCACCGCAGGCCATGGCATGCCACCAGGAGGAGGGCCTCCGCCATCACCCCGACTAGGGACGCCACTCTGGTCGCTGCGGGTCGATGCGCCATCTGGCGCCGCTCCAGCCACACCAGCGGGCATCTCCATCGCCCACCACAACCAGAGTCCGTCGTAGTCACGACAAGGGCTGGAGGCAGCGGCAACAAGGGGACGCGACGAGTGGGTCGCCCCCTGGAGCCGCCTTGAGGTGCGACTCGGGGGGAGCGGTTCATGGATCGAGTTCTTTAATTGGGGGAGAATTTCACTTCATGACCTCTCACGAAAAATGAGATAAGTTTCCCTTCTTAGTTACGTACGGAATCTTTCAGTTTTATTTTTGTTTTGTTCTCATATGTAAACGTGCACATTCACAAAGTAACAGTTCTACGATAGATCATTTATGCACTCATGCCTAAACTTGTACTCCTCCGTTTTAAAAATATAAGATATTTTAGGTTTGTAAATATATATATATATATATATATATATATATATATATATATATTCACTCTAAATTTAAGTGAACCTATATATACTAAAAAAAGTCTAGATATGCTTGGTTCACAAAACTAAAATATCTTATACTCTCTCTGTTTAGAAATAACTAAATTGGATTTGTCTAGATTTGAATGTATCTATACACTAAAATACGTATAGATACATTCGAATCTAATGCAGTTATTTTTTAAACAGGAGAATATTTTAATACTTTTTTGGTGGGATCAACCGGGGTGATCGCCCTCCTGAACTTAATTTTCACTAATTAACAGGAGAGGCAGTAATGAAGGCATCAGACCATGTGAGTGTGGTTAGCAAGGAATATTAAAATGCAATGACTTGATCATCATGCATGTTTTAGAATGGTACATCGATGGGTGATTGAGCCGACGACTTGACTTGTCGATGACATCGGCTGCTAAAGACGTTGCGGAAACAAACAAACGCAAGTAGGCCTTTCATGATCGGCTTTTTATAACAAGAAGTCTTGAGGAAGAAATACCCATTGGCATAGCAAACTCTGAATGCTGCCGTTGTTTGGTTATACCCATTGGCATGGCATAACAGACACAAGTATGCCTTTAATGATTGCCTACTAGAATATAATTTGACACCCAAATCGCAGCTGGCGGTTCATCAAGAATTATTGCGTCTGTATTGAAACAATAATTATTGCTTCGTGTGATTGTGGGATGGGGAGGTTTTGCGATACGAATCTCTGAACATGGCCATGTACCCGACGAGCTGTCGAATTTGTTGCACTATAGCCAACTCAACCAAAATCAAAATAAACCGGTGAAAACGGCTAGATAATATATTTCCACGTGAATGTACAATCACGGTAAAGGAAAAATAAACGCATATACTCTCTTCATTCAGAAATAAGTGATTTGTATTTTTCTGGATTCATATGTATCTTTACACTAAAACACGTTTAGATATATGCGAATCTAGACAAAATTAAGTCACTTGTTTTTTGATGGAGGGAGGATATTTTCGTGCCCATTTGTATACAAAGCCTGGTTGGGCCGGTCAGCTTCCGATCATTGCGAGTTGTCATTTTTCTATCCACTTACTTTTCTTTTGTTAGAGTTTCTTTAGTGTTGTCCACTTGCCCAGATACACCAATGACTATGAGAGCGAGCTGAATGAATGGTGCGACTTCGTCATCGCACGAGAGGGTTACCTTTCCATGAATGTAAGTTGCATGCATTGATGAATGCAAGTTGCATGCATTGATGTAAATTGCATGCATTGTGAATACTACTATCTTCTTTCTTAGGGAGTAGTATTCAGTACTGACATCGATGGGTGTGCACCAATTAATCGACTCGTCTGCAACAACTTCTTAAGTCCCTATCGACAACGTCGTACTACTATCTTCTTTCTTAGGGCCAAAGTTTCTTCCTCGGCCCCTGCTCGGCTGCTCCAGTAGTGCTAACGCCACGCCATGCATGGCTGCTCATGGCCTCCTGCTCTTCTTCTCCTCCTCGCGGTTCTCCCGCTCGCCACAGCACAGCCATGGTCGGTCTGCAACAGCAGCAGCGGCAACTACACGGCAAGCAGCATGTACGCAGGCAACCTCGCAGCCCTGGTCAGCACCCTCCGCCAGAAGGCCGCCTCCTCCAAGTCCCTCTTCGCCTCCGGCACCATCGGCGCCGCCCCGGACACCGTGTACGGCCTGATTCTCTGCCGCGGCGACGTCAGCTTCTCTGACTGCTTCGACTGCGGCACCCGTGCCCAGGAGGACGCGGCGACCGCCTGCCAGCGCCCCCGCAGCAGGGACGTGGCGCTCTGCTACAACCAGTGCTACGTCCGCCTCGCGGACACCAACTTCCTCGCCTCCACCGACAACTCCGGCGAGATACCTCTCATCAGCGGCACCAACATCTCCAGCAGCGACGTCGCCGGGTACGTCCGGGCGCTCACGGGCCTCCTCAACGCCACCGCGCAGTACGCGGTCGACAACTCCACGACGCTCTTCGCCACGGGGATGTGGGTAGGACCCGACCCGGGGTTCAGCCACATCTATTCGGTCGCGCAGTGCGCGGCGGACCTGTCGCCGCCCTTGTGCCGGAGTTGCCTACAAGACCTCTTGGGCAGGTGGTTTACCTGGTTCAACATGCCGCCCAACGGGGATGGCGCCAGGGTCGCTGGCTCCCGATGCACCTTGAGGTCCCAAGTGGGGCCGGACCCGTTCTACACCGGCGCCGCCATGCTCCAGCTTCCGAACAAGGCTGCCGCCGCACCGGGACCGGCGGCCACAGGTAATACTAATAACACATAAAAAAAATACTAGTAATACTGTAGGTTTGAAAACCCTTTTAGAAAACATTTAAAATAATATTAATAATGAAGCTGACTCACTCAATAATTTCGATCTTTACAACCTATTCCAACGCATTTGTATATACTATGGCTAGACACAAGCCGGGGGCCGAGCCAGGCTCGGAAACGCAACACCACACCTATGTTAGACCACCCACACCATCGTTCCTATTGATTTTTTTAATATTCGTGCAAACTATTTTACAAAAAGACTCTTTTAGCATAGTCTAGATTCATATAAGATATATTAGAGATATGGAACTCCTTTAAATCTTGTAGACACACGGTTCAATAGCAACGGTAGAACAAATAGAAAAAACAACCAAATTAATAGTAGAAATAAAAAATAACAATAATTAATAAAAAATAAAAGATACATACAAATTTCAGTAGATCGAGTCAAGAAACATATAAGTTTCACTGCCGGACGAAGCTCGGATTGTTTCCAACTTTCTAAGGGGGTTTAAGTGTAAATGTATGACGGTTGTTGACTTCATGGACTTTGTGCGAATCTCTAATAATCGTGGGAAGGTATGATGTCGAGGGGCCAACCTACTTGCGGTAAATCCGCTCTGGAGCCAGACTTTGGCTCGCTGCTTTTCAGCTTGGCCGGATCTAGCTCGTTTTGCTAACGAGACCGAAAATTACGCCCAGCCCAAATATGTTCCCTCGGTGAAATTTTGATGTTCCATATGCCTCAAAGGATCCCACTCTTACTCTAGGAAATAGTAGAGGTCCATGGTCGAGGAAGTCTTAATGCGCTCTATTGACCAGGCGATCAAGTTAGGAAAATCTTTTTTTTAACGGCACAACGGGGGGCGAACTGCCCACTTGCATTTTTCATTAAAGAGGGGCAGAAGAATGCCCAGACTTTTACAAAGCGGGAGAGGAGCGTCAGCTCAAGGGGAATTACAAGAGCGTGGCGCACCACTGCTCCACACACTCCAAGCTAACACGCGAGGGGACCCCAGCCCGCCATAGTCACAGGTGCTTGGCGACTTGCTCAAGGATCGCCAAGGGGGGAGACGGACAGCATCGAATACCATCCGATTCATGGTTTTCCAAATCACCCATAGGAGGCATGAGATGACGGTGCTCCACAGCGGCATGCCCCGGGAGGGGTTGCTTGCCTGGAGCGAGACCCAGGACGCATCGGTAGAGGTGGGGAGAGCGCGTCGACGAGGCCCAAGCACACGCCGCCAGAATAGACGCAGGCGGCAGCAGGTGAAGAATAGGTGGGCGAGAGTCTCCGCTCCTTTCAGTCGAACCCTAGGAAAGACGACTTTACCTTTTTCATAAATAGTATGAGTTCGAGCTACTGTAGTCTCCCCCGTTGACCTTCTTTTTTAGATAGAATCCTCAATGAGTGGAAAGGACTCCCCTTTTTCACCTTAAATTGGTACAAATACGCAGATTTTCTGACTTTTCGCGGAGGACTCGATCCAGTAACCGGTGGCGTGGGCAGAAGGGGCAGACGTCTGTGTCCAGGCACCCAATGTGCCACAGGAAGGCACGCGCACAGGTATTGCCATGACGAAGGACCCAGACGAACACCTTGACCTTGAGCGGCGCATACCCGGCTCAATTCAGGTCGTGTAGGGGAGGGCCGCATCCAGTGCTCTTCAGCATCATGTTCGCGGCCCTGGCACTGAACCGGGTGGTATCGCCCCACGCCAGAGACCGCTCATCGTCCACGGTACGGTGGAGGAGCGTGCGAGGAGGTGGTCGAGAGCACCGTGGAGCAGACGAAGCTCGCTCCCAGCCCGTTCGGTCACCCTGTCATGCGTGTGAAGCACGAGAGCCCAATCTGCAAGCGCGTCAGAAACAGATCCGGCAACGCGGATCATGTAGGCAAGGTGGTCGAGAGAGCGCCTAAGGAGGTCCAATGTCCCCCCAGAGGTCCACGGAACGGCCGTGACCCACACATACAGAGGTGATTGCCCGATATAGGGGCAAGAGCGACGCGAAGACCTGCCAGGCGGGCGTCGAGGGGGCAGGGTGCGCACACATGTAGAATCTCAACAAAAAAAAGCGATCAAGTTATGATACTAGGAGAGAGAAATGGCATCGAGGGGCGCAACAACATCATTTTAGAGGTTGACCTCTACTCTACCGGACCAAATGTATGGTGAAACCCTACACTCCACCGACCACTTCAATGAGTGGCTTGATATTGCGGCATAGAGGCTCGTCTCCTAGCCATTGGTCAAGCAAAAAAGAGAAGCTACCACCCCTGACAAAATGTCTATTGCCGCTTCTGACATTGTGTCGAGCACGGATGTACCTTTGGAACGCACTCCTTAAACACGAATGCCGTCCCTCAAGAAATGCAGGCCCATGATAGTTACTCCCTCCGTTCAGGTTTATTTAATACGCAACCCAAGAAATATGTTTGACTATAAAATTTATCAATAAAACATGAGATATGTATCGCAAAAATTATATTATTGGATTGATATTTAAAAACTCTTTCTAATGATATAATTTTTGTGACATATGATTTATATTTCGTTGGTCAAATTTGTAGCCAAACATATTTCTTGGATGGTGTGTTAGCCCAATAAACCCAGACGGAGGGAGTAATATTTGTGTTAAGGAGCGCATTCACTGTCCAATTACAATCCACTGTCTTAATTTTCATCCTAATTTCCCATCCCTTTGTTAGACTAGTCCACAATGCATAGTAGTATCATGTAGGAGTAGTACTATAGCCTTAGTGTATTTATTGTTTTGTAGAATTTTAATATAAAATTGTGTACAAGATTTATTTAGGATTATTTTTTCTACTTCTATGTGTTATGATACCGTATCTATCTATGATACGAACAGAATCTCTTTTATCATTAATTGCAGTGACACATAAATATTTTATATGCATGTACTGATACTACCTATGGTACCCATATTGGGGCTAGTCTTATTGTCTCACATGGACTCATGGTCCCACATGTAAGGTGCAATCGGTCCGAACTCTAAGTTGAAGTTGGTCCCACGGTTCTCCCATTTGTAAGCTTTAAGAGAGTCCCACTAAGGCTGGTGATAGTGGAGAGTAACATAGACTAGTAACATGCATAAATTACTACTATATGTTACTACCTTCATAGTGGAGAGTAGTATATAAGTGATGTCATGCAAAGTATCATTTATTAGGTGATAGACTCATCTCGCATTGGTATGTGTGATGTTACAGTAACTAAATATGTTACTACATCCTCCTCTCTCTCTTCATTAACTCACTGTCACATAAGCAATTTTGCTGAATTAAACATTAGTTACGCTTGAAGTTACTTGCACTATGACCAACCTAATGCCAGGATCTCAATCCATGGATGATTAAAGGGTGTGGGCTGCCATGATGTGTTTAGTATTTCTCGAGGCTGGTTTGCAAAGAGGAGGAGAATCGTGTGAACAAAACTACGGGAAAAACTGAGTAGTGCTAAGGAAACAAAGTAAATTCCTGTTTTACCCCTAGTTTCAGAATTATGACAATAATTAATTACCCCATTTAGAAAAATTTCATCCTAATTACTCTATTTAGCAAAAGTTATGTCAATTTTTACCCCATGTAAAATTATGTGAGTGTTTTGACAGGTGGGTCCATACCATAAATACATGTGGTGTGCACGTTGACTTGTTTCGGTTGTGGCTGTTTTTTCCTCGCATTTTTTTTTCAATCTCTCATCTCTCTTTTTGTTTTTGTATAATTTGCGCTACATGAAGAGCAAGCTGGACTGGATGTGGTGGAACGGTAGTGCTGCTAGTTGTGGTTTAAATAGGAACTATAAAGGGCTTCATGATATATTTGAGTAATAGGCTCTTGCGTAGCAGATCAACGTACTAGGATTTTGCTTGGCTTAAGGAAGAGACTTTTTGTTTTGGAAATACACGATTTTGATGAATAAGACCGGCTCATCCATAAAATAAAACGGTTCATCTCATAACCTGACCGCTTCTCACGAGAAACACAAAGCTAAAAGACACAAAGTGGCATTCCACATGTACTAGACACCCCTTGCCAAAACAATCAAAAAACATTACATGGGGTAAAAATTGGCACAACTTTTGTAAAATGGGGTAATTAGGAAGAAAATTTGCTAAATGGGGTAATTTGTGGCAAAATTTTAAAACTAGAGGGTAAAAAATGGAATTCACTCAAGAACCTATTAGCAATGGCATGTGATTTAATAAGCATACAGTTTGCTCATGTGAAGGTGTAATTCTTTAGAAGAGCAATTGCCTAGTTGTGTTAAAAAATATACGCATGTTATAAGTACAACTTTTAAGAACCGTTGAGATCTTTTGATCTCATTTTTTACATATATTGTCTAATTGCGTAACAAGATTAAAGGGAAATTTTGTATGCTCAAGTGACAAAGATATGTGTTATCCAGATAAGAAGAGGAATTCCAAACGTGTCATCCTCATCGCAGTGATAGTTTCTGTGGTACTGTTATTCCTCCTAGTAGGGATGTGCGTACTCTGGAAGATATATTGGAAAGGTAAGACAAAAAAATATGATTTTAATTTATTTCCACTAATGCACGAGTCTTGGACATTATATATCAATTCCATACCTAAATTTTCATGTAAAAACAAACTCTTTTCATTTTGTAGAGAAGTCAGGAGGCAATCAGGACTATGCTATGTTTGAAGAGGAAACTCCCCTACATATTGACATTAGACGATTCACGTATGGAGAACTGAAGCTCATCACAAAAAACTTCGAGTCAACAATTGGAAAAGGAGGTTTCGGTATTGTTTATCATGGCATACTAGAGAATGGTGATGAAGTAGCTGTTAAAGTATTGATGGAGACATCAATAGCCGAGTCAACAGACTTCCTCCCTGAGGTACAACAAAAAACCAACTAGGTCACATTAGTTTCTCTTCAAGAAAAAGTTAATTTTGCAAGGCATATAAAACTTTTTCATAGTCCACATATGTTATATACTAAAAAGGCAGATGTATAGAAAAATAGAAAGCCTAGTATATGCAATGATATTGCAAATTCTTAATCGTTAGGTTATAAACTTGAGATATTTTCATCTATGAATATTCTACTTGACACGACGTTTGTGTCTGCTATAGATATGATCACATTTCATTTATTCTAAAAATATGAATGTCTAAATACTAGTTGTTTCTTCTTAACACATTAAACACATAAAAGATGATACCCTCTCATTTGGAAGAACCATCATATTTGTTCAATAAAATGATGCAACTACCTTTAGCTCTACAAAGTTTTGTAACTATATGTCCTATTGCAGGTGCAAACTTTATCTAAAGTTCATCACAAAAATCTTGTGACTTTGCAAGGATATTGCCAAAACAAGAAGTGCCTAGCACTTGTTTATGACTTCATGCCTAGGGGAAATCTTCAACAGATTTTAAGAGGAGGTTCCTCTCTTAACTTCTATTAATGTTTCTGTTATACATAGTTGTGTTAGGTACAAAGGGTCCAACTTGCAGTTATTTATTACCACCAAAATTATATTTCAACGGTAAATTTTTTTCATCAACTCTATAAAATGGATATATTAAATTTAAACCTAAAACATGTCCAGTGTTATAACTTGACCAAATTAGGGTTATATTTCATGCCAAAGTGCCATGCTAATAAATTTCATGAAAAAAATGGGGATCACTTGGTTTCCAAATTTTGTGGATATATTGTGCTTGGTAGCATAAAATAAATATGTTTCTTAAGTACAAAATGGTAAACTAAAATACAAACAAGTCTACCTATGAACCAAAGTTAATTATGTTAAATCGAATTGCTAAATTATTAATGCTGTTGTTCAATATAATTGAATCGGTAGAACTAGTGTACTTTTTATAGATTTTAAACTAAGGTTGAGGCCACCGGTGTTGCATTCTTAGAGATAATGTCCTAACATGGCATGGTCACACATAATTGGCTAACAAATTGGGCCGCCAAGAATAGTCTAATATTCATAAGTATATCCATGTCATTATGTTTCAATCTAGCGGGAAAGAAAAGCAACTAGAGGTATTGTATCCGAATAGTACTTCAGACCTTTTATTTTTGTTAATTAGATTTTTTATAAGTTAATATCTTGTAAAGAGAAGGATAATCCGTGATATCTCAAAACTCAAAGTGCATGCTATCTCATATCTCATTAAACCAACTGGTTAATCTTTGCGTGTGTAAACCCCTCATGTGCACATCTCAAATGGAACTTACATTAATTTGTTGTGTATTAATGCAGGAGAGGACGATACTCTGAATTGGGAGCAACGACTTCATATTGCATTTGATTCTGCCCAAGGTTCGCATTTCAGTTGTGTGTCTTCCTTTTCGACATGTATGTGTATGTTTGTTGACAAAGTATGAGTTGTAATAAATTGCAGGACTGGAGTATCTACATGAGTTATGCACCCCATCAATTGTGCACAGAGATGTGAAAACTGCCAACATCCTACTGGATAAGAATCTAGTGGGGATAATATCTGATTTCGGGCTTTCACGAGCTTTTAATGATGCCCACACACACATATCTACCGTTGTTGCTGGCACTCTTGGCTACCTCGACCCCGAGTACCATGCTACTTTCCAACTCACTGTCAAGACCGACGTTTACAGCTTCGGCATTGTGTTGCTCGAGATCATCACTGGCCAACCCCCAGTAATCATGGACCCTCAACCTGTCCACCTACCAAATTGGGTGCGGAAAAAGATAACCAAGGGCAGTATTCATGATGTTGTGGACAAGCGGATGTTAGATGAGTATGATCCTAGTTCGGTGCAGAGCGTCATAGACCTTGCCATGGATTGCGTTGAAAATGCAGCCATTGATAGGCCGGCCATGACCGAGGTTGTTTCAAGGCTCAAAATGTGGTTACCGGCGGTTTCGAGTGAAAAGCGGTCTAATTATGGAACCAATCAATATAAGAACTCCATGGATAGTGAAATTAGGAGGCAGTACCAGTTGTCAATTTCCGGAGCAAGCATCGAGGGGAGCTCCTTCCAGTCTGGTTCTACCAACCGGATGTCAGAAATAAGCATGTCTTCTGGAAGGTGAAAGGAAAATTCACTGTAATTTATTGTCGCTTGTGCTTAGAAAATTCTGAAGTTGCTCAAAACTATGTTTCCATTTTCTATTTATAAACTGTAAACTAGTGGTTTTATCTTGACAATTCCATATCCATGTCAAGTCTCTAAGTTCGAGGCTATAATATCTTGACATAGAAGATCTTCTATATTTAAATAGAAACTCTTCTTTGAACAGCCGCATGCACATAGCAGATCTTCTATATTTAAATAGAAATCCCCTACTATCCTATTTTTCTCGACATGCAGGTATGCCGCATCACTTCCATCGGTTTCTGCTCAGTTGTATGCCACGTCAAGGTTTTGCCATGTCAGTCCGTTTCAGTTTAGGTTTAGGGTCGTCCGTCTCAGTTTAATTTCTTCCACCAATCACCTCCGCAACCAGTGATCAATTCATGCGACAGTTTATTTTTTATTCACCTACCGAGGTGAGTGCGTTCAATTTCAATTGGACTTGCAATTTTGCCTCTCTGTCTCCATACAGCAAACCCGAGATAAAAGCCTACCTACGTCCCTTCCTATCCAATCCTCTCATCTTCTTTCTCATCTTATTTTGTTCTTCCTTACTCTACAGCCTGCCCCTGTTGAAGATGGACACTGCCATCGATCAATGCATACGTCGGTCGCCGGTCGGAATTATTTGTCTCGTGGCCATCAGTCATTCTATATTTGGAGAGTAGAGGTCTCGGTTGAGTTCGATTGCTCCCTCCCACCAATCCATCATCAGGCAAGCAACCAAGGCTCGCAAATGAATCAGACTCTTTGACTCTACTCTGGTAAGGCCTAGCTTTGTTTGATAGGAAATTTTGCACAGTTTGTTCTATATATGTGTTTGTCATCCATCTGAATTGTCCTCTGCCGATTCGAATCACGCAGCCATCCAACTGCCCATCTCCCATGTCAGTTTCTTATTTGGTGGAACTCTTGACCAATTTGTTATACCATGCTTCTTTCAATTGCTACATCACACACTAGCGGATGTTCATTAATTTAGTTTTTTGCATATTGGGGTCTTCCGGTTGATTGACCCTCTCTGAGAACATTATGTTCTTACGTAACAACTTGTCCTTGCGAGAGTTGCAAGTGACATGATATGTATACATCTCTAAATGTCTAAATGCACAATATATTTCCTATCAAGTTTGTTGATCATCTCGATTGTTTGATTCTGGAGGTTCTCTCCAACCGATCAATCTATGTATTCTCTGGAGAGTTTGACAAAGCTAAAAGCATACGTTGTAAACTATGCTTACTCTACCTTTGCGCTAGAGTAAAAGATCAGGTACTTTCATAACTTTTAGCTGTATTTTCTCTCTGGGAGCTTTTATTTCACAATAACTGAACAACATGCATGTGAATGCTCGGCCATATTTGGTATATTGTTCCAGGATATGGCAATCTTATGAACTACAAATCACTATAGCACTCTTGCAAATCTCCTAATGACATAAAGTTCTATCTTGATTTACAGTTCCATCTTAGATTGACTTTTTTCATCTTGATGTTGTGGGATTTCTTGATTTTGGCACAATATTGTCGTGCTTGGATTGCAATTTAGGTCACTACTTACAGACTCGCAACCTGCAGCTACCAACTAAAGCAATGGCATCTCAAGATGAGCATATATGGCCGAAGTATATATGTGGACATGCCTCTTGATTGTTGTTTCCTCACTACCTTCTACATGATCTTCAATAGGTATATACACAACATTTTCCGTTAACTCGCCATAATGCAGAAAATCGTTTTCTTACCCTGATAAAATTATCGTTGTCTGCCTCCATATCAGCCATCATGCTAACTTTATTAGGAATAAATCTCATTTGACCAAGAAGATATTCCATAGCTATCATCATAATCCAAAAGGTTATGTATACAAGTGTATATGCATCATCAGTATTTAACAGGTTCCCTCACGAAGAGAAACTGTACCTCTGCAAAGAGTACTCAGAATAAAGAAGGAGGAAAAGAAGTAAGTTATCCCACGTTGTATGTACCAAATGCATTTATATGTTTCATATCAACATGAAAAGTTTGGATTCTTTCCTATGTGTCACCATCAATTCATTGCATACAAAATTACTCATTTTAGGAGCCTGACCACACGAAATAAAGTATTAAAATATTTCTATACTCATTCAGTTTATGCTACATTATTTTCGTACAATCTGTCAACATTTTCTCTGTTCAACAATTTTCTGTAAGGTCCCGCAGCAACGCGCGGGATATCCTCTAGTTAATAGAGTAGTAGATGCAAATTACTTCACGTGCTTGTAAAAACTAGGGGTGAGATCTGAACATCCGCATAGCAGATTACAAGAGTAGCATGTTTGTAGATTAGGGTAGAGATATGATAGTATCATAAACTAAGGGAGAGATCTAATTTCCTTATCACTTGTATATATTGCATTGAGAAATTTTTTGTAACGAATATGTATATATGCTTCAGAACCTTGCGCCGTCGGTGCCTAGCCTGCCCCATCGAGACATGCTACCTCTGTTCTAAAATGTAAATTTTTTAGCAGTTCACGAGATACTAATTTCCAATGCTATAGTTGTGGTTCATGTCGCCAAGAATGGACGGGGCTGGCACGTGTTGTATGGTTTGAGTAGGCCTACTCCTTCCGTCCCGATTTAAAGGATATAATTTGTAAAAAAAAATTGGCTCTAGGTGTTCTCTAATTAATTCATTTTATAGTGTGAAAAAGAACATACGTGAGAAAAGAAAAGCTAACAAAGCGTTCACATTTGTTCATACATGTGCATGCAAGCATATTATTCTTTTCGCACCGAAGTAATTACAGAGATTAAATACTTTTATGTCTAAATATTTTGGGATTGCATAATTTATAAATTATGTCCTTTAAACCGGGACGGGGGAGTAGTCGATCTCCTCGAGGGGTGAGCATTGACCTAGGAGGTCGCTAGGCTTGCACAATAAAATATTAGTACGAATGAGACGCTCTTCGTGGAGCCAGTACGACCTGAGTAGGGTTCACCGTGGTAATTTTCTGGGTGGGTCAGGATCACATAAGTGTGATCTAAGTAAGTCATAAAATTAATCCGTGTGACGACTGTAGTGGTGGAAAGGAAGACAACGAAGCGGTAGTGGTGGAAAACGTAGACGACAATGGACGACAGGATCTACAAGACCTGCAGTCAATTGCAAACCTCGTCCTCCTCCTCGGCATTCTCGCCGTTCATCGAACGGCACAAGTGCTGCCAAGGAAGGGCACAAGGTTCATGCATGTCCCCTCCGATGACACGAGCACCTTTATACTGACACTTGCCAGCGCTGCTACAAAGGGAACTTGTCCCAGAAGTAGTCTGATCCAACTCCGTCGTCCTACAAAACCAGTCCGGCAGCGTATCAAGTACCGCTGAAAAGAAAAGAAAAAAGAAACCGTGTAAGCAGCCACACTTTGCAGTTAGGCCCTACAAAAATAGCATCAAGCTGGTTGCTCCTTTGTACGTACAGAACGGCAACCGTTTCTAGTAGCTAGCTAATTTGTCGCCGTTCCCGTCTCTTTTTTTTCTTCGTATAGGCCGCGGCGGCCGAGGACGGAGACGCCCGCCGCCTCTTTCTCTCTGCCGTTCGTGGCACAGCTCTCACGGCGAGATGCCGCCTGGACATCAATACCGCGAGTGGAACGACGATCCCCCGCCTTACGGTATGCCTGAATTTTCCATCCCAAGCTACGTATGATTGAAGTCGTTGGGCGATGATCATGATGTGTTTGCAGATTCTGGTTGTTGGGGAAGTCGCTGTAGTAATTGGGCATTGCAAATTCATCGATTCATTGTAGTATATGAGCAATGCATGCCCTTTTTGTTTTGGAGTAGATTAGTGAATGTTTTGTTAGTTAGGTTGCCCTAATCGATCAAATTCAATTGAATTAGTACGTACCGATTGCTGTGCAGATGGCAGGGACAATGATTAGTACAATTGGGCAAAAGTGCTCTGTGTCTGTTCGGCAAATCTGAATGACTGCTAATTAAGAAGTAGATCATGTTTGCTTGGTACTATTGCCCTACGTACATAAATTAAGTGTTAGTATAGGAGCAGTACCTGATTTGATGTTAGTTAGTATGAATTTTTTATATAACTGTAATTTTACAACCTGTTAGCCAAGCATGTTGTGCACAGCTGTTTTTGTCATTGTGTTAAAACCTTCTAAATGTTAGTGAAATTCTTGGTTGCTGATGTTAAAAAAAGACTGATTGCAGTATGATTGCAACAGCTTACATCTCATAGTATTTGAAATCATGGTTTAACTGCTATCACTTACAGCTATGTACTATTCTTAAATATCAAGCATTTTGTGTGTATTACATGTTTTCTCTATCTGAATTTACCCTCTTTTGTCAGTGTTTAATGCAGGAGGAAATTCTGAACTTTTTTCAGTGGAAGTCTGCCACAATGGTTTCTTTTGTGTACTAAGAGATAATTTGTCCTATTTGTGTACATCTACTGCTGTATTTGACAATTGCAATGCTCATAATTGGTCAACTACTAGTATTGATGAAATACTGAGATATTTGGGGTATCAGAGGGATGGAGTGCTTCAGGTGTATTGGTGTTTGCCAGGGAAAGACATTGCTGATGGTTTGGTACCAGTTGACAGGGAGACACACTTTGCTGAGATGGTTAGACTTAGCATCTCTCACAAGACACTTGTCTTATATATCGATCATAAGAATTTTATCAGAAAGTTCAAAAATGAAGTGATCCTCACTGAAGGGCCTTTCATTCCTGGTGTCATTAGCCCTAGGAGAGTGCCATGGACATCTAACCTTGTAGAGGAGCAAGAGCAGCCAAACGAGGGTTTAGCAGAGAAAGTGGAACCCATTGTTGTTGAGGTTTTAGAAGGTGGTGGTTTAGCAGAGCAAGTGCAGCCTATTGTTGATAAGGTTTTACAAGACCATTTGCATGCAGATGGTGGTTTAGTACAACAAGTGGAACCCATTGTTGATGAAGTTTTAGAAGACCATTTGCACGCAGATGGTGGTTTAGTAGAGCAAGTGGAACCCATTGTTGATGAGGTTTTAGAAGACCAAGCGCATGGAATTGGTGGTTTAGCAGAGCAACTGCAGCCCATTGTTGACGAGGTTTTAGAAGACCATGTGCAGGTATATTGCCTCGGTACTGGCAAGTTTATATCATGTTCTTTCCTTACATGTTTAGCATACAATGTGCATTATACTGACAAATTCCTTATATTATTACAGGAAGTGCAAGTTGACATGAGCGATAGTGAGTCTGATTGCAGTATCTATGACAGTGACTATGATGCCGAAGATGGGGATGATGACCTGTTCGCAGACAATGTAGACATAGAAGTGAATGATAATAATGAGAAGGAAATAGTAGAAGAAAATGAAGATGAGGAGGCTCTCGAGGATGAAGACCTGAATATGATAGGAGAAGAAAGAGAGAAGTTGAAGCACAATATCAGGGCATTCAATCCAGAGGTTGACATGGATAATCCAATCTTCAAAATTGGGATGGTGTTTAGTGGTGTTGAGGAGGCTAGGAAAGCTCTTGCAGCATATACTATCAGAAACAGAGTACAAATTAAGAAGATGA
Source organism: Avena sativa (assembly GCA_916181665.1). Lineage (NCBI taxonomy): Eukaryota > Viridiplantae > Streptophyta > Magnoliopsida > Poales > Poaceae > Avena > Avena sativa. Next base: position 43,528,226 of record OV702294.1, read on the forward strand.
AGAATGACAAGAGAAGGTTGGAAGCTGTTTGTGATGGTGATTGCGATGGGGGATGTAATTGGTACTTCAAAGCTGCAAATGACAGTAGGTTTGGTGGCTTTGTACTAAATGCATATGAAGGGAATCACAGATGTGAGAATGTGTGGGAACTGAGAGCACTCACGGCAAATGTACTCAAAGAAAAATTTATTAATGAATTCAGAGATAATCAAAAGCTTGATTTGAAGGGTTTCTCAGCCAAGGTGACAAGGGAATTCAATATGACCCCAGAAAGGTGGAAGTTGGGGAGAGCCAGGAAAGCAGCTTTGTTGGAAATTCATGGCGATGAGGAGGAACAATTCAGGCTGCTGCATGACTATGGGCAGGAGCTTAAGAGGAGTAATCCTGGCTCTACATTCTTTCTTTCAACAAATTCTGTGAATGATCCTACTAGTACACGACACAAGGAACATTTGTCCACTTGATACTGGAGTTACGATGCTTGCAAAAGAGGGTTTCTAGCAGGTTGTAGGCCATTAATATGTATTGATGGTTGCCACATAAAAACCAGATACAAAGGATGCCTGCTTACAGCTGTAGGGATTGACCCAAATGATTGCATTTATCCTGTTGCATTTGGTTTAGTTGAAGTGGAATGTACGAGTTCATGGGAGTGGTTCCTCACTAACCTAAAGGATGACTTGAACATAACCAACACATCACCATGGACCATAATGAGTGACAAACAAAAGGTTTGTGTTCTACATACTTATTTTTTTGTGGACATCAAATTAGTAGTGTATTGTCTAAAATTTAACTTAATATATTTGCCGCCATGATTGTAGGGTCTCATAAATGTTGTAGCTAAAGTGTGGCCTGATGCGGAGCATAGGTTTTGTGTCAGACACTTGCTCCAGAACTTCCAAAAGGCAGGTCATAAGGGGGCAATATTAAAGAATGACTTGTGGGCAATAGCTAGGTCAAGTAGTGTTGTGAAATGGGAGAAAAATATGGAAAAACTGAAGTCTGATAAACCAGAAGCTTATGAGTGGGTTGAAAAGTTAGTGCCTAGTACATGGATAAAGGCCTTTTTCCAAGAATTTCCCAAGTGTGACATGTTACTGGATAACCATTCAGAGGTGTTCAACAGGTAATTTGTTTTGTATCACATGAAATTCTATCTTTCACCTATATATAACAAGTATGGATTTTGATTATGCTTTGGCCAATGTTTTGTTCCACAGCTACATCAATGAAGCCAGGGAGCTTCCTTTCTTGTCTATGCAAGAATCTATTTTCTACAAGATACTTCAAAGAGTGCATGGAAAAGAGAAAGATGGAATGAAATGGAGTGGAAGAATTTGTCCTAAAATAAAGAAAAAGTTGGACAAATTTACTGAATGGAGTACTCAATGCAGAGTCATACCTGCTGGAAACAAGATATTTCATGTTAGCTCGCTGGAGTTGGAGCAAGGATATAGTGTGGACTTCAACACAAAAACATGTGATTGCAAGAGGTGGCAACTCACTGGGATCTCGTGCCATCATGCAATAGCGTGCTGTAGGAACGACAGGATTAATCCTGAATCCCTAGTCCATAGTTGCTATACAATTGATACCTACTTGAAAGCTTATCAGTACAAATTGTCTCCACTTAGAGGCAGACCATTTTGGGAAAAGATGAATGGTGTGGTCATTCATCCACCACTGTTTACCAAAGTTATGGGCAGACCCAAGAAGAACAGGAAAAAAGCACCCAAGGAGAAAATGAAGAAAGGTATCAAAATACTTACGAAGTCTGGAGTCACTATGCATTGCTCTATTTGTGGCAAACCTGATCACAATAAAAAAGGTCACAACAAATTTGTTGAAAGACAGTTGAAGGAGCAGATAGAGCTTATTCTGCAGGAAGACGATGATTTATAACTCCCTTACATTCTTGAGGTACATCACTTCTGAAATGACAAATTCTTTATAATATTAGAGCACCATTTATGCCATGTAATAACGAGAAGTTTTAAATGTGCAGCATGTTATTCCACACAAACCTAACCCTGCTATGGATCCTACAAATCAACGCGAAAGCATGGTTTATAGTTTGGGGCAAGAGGTAATGCTTTCTTTTTATTTTCACAAATATGGTCTATTATTTGCATTTTTTCAATACATGATTTTTTCCACATAAATGTTCCAGGAGCAGAACCTTGTGCCAATTAGTAGGGTACTTGGCCCTTTGCCTGAAAATTCTTTCGTGGCAGATGCGAGAGACTCTATTCCTGAAAATAGAGTGAGGATCACAACAACTTCATCAAGAGGAAGTTTGAGGGGAAGATTCAGATTTAGAAGGACAAAAAATAGAGAAGCATCGAAAGGTAAAGCACCAGTAGAGCAACAACAAAGCAGCAGCAGGTGCAGAGGAAGAGGAAATGGCAAGAAACGATCTTCTGATGCAACTACAGCTGCTAGTGCACAAGGTTATGACATAGCAAGAGCAGCTAAAAGAGGTTACAAAACAGGCCCTGGGAGTGCGCACTACCTCCTGTTTGGTGATGACCAACCTAGAGGCGACATTCCAGATTTAAATGCGGAAGTTCTTCCAGATATAAATATGGATGAATTTTCTATCAGTCAAAATGCACCAGCTGTTGATTATTTCTAGGTGTTGGTTTCGTTTATGCATTTGTGACCATGGTTTGTTAAAGTTTTTGTGTACTTGGGAATTTTTTGTGCATTGTTACCGTGAATTTATGGCACTATAAATTTATCCTTTCAAATTTAGTGCAATGATCCTCTTTAAACAATGCGATGATTGTATCTCTTATGTGTTTGCAATCTATTATTTCCTCCTATGTGAAATTAGGGAGATGAAGGAGGAGCAACTGTTTACTGCCAATCAGTATACTCAAGTAGCAACCAAGTATATCATGTAGCAAAAATACCAAACAACTTGGATGACCGGTGCCTTGCCTTTTCGCAGTGTCACATTTATATGTAGGGGTTCGTAGCATGGAAAACAAAATTTTTCTACCGCATGCACACAAACAAGCCAAGATCTATCTACTAGATTGTAGCAACGAGTCGATAGAGGAACTCACCCTCGAAGATTCCAAAGCGGTTAACGAGAGCAGATTCTCGTGGGTGATGTAGTCGTACACTTGCCGATCTCAAGATCGCGTAGACGATCCTTCCGGCGCTGCGTTCCGACAGCGCTTCCGCAGTCGGTCACACGTTCGGTACTCGATGAAGACCTTCCTCTCCCTTGTTCCAGCAGGCAGCGGAGGTTGTAGCACTCTCCTCGCGATTCCGGCAGCACGACGGCGTGGTACCGGAAGTAGAGGGGAGATCTCGCAGGGCTTCGCCTTAAGCCGGAGCGAGTATGGTGGACTATGAGAGAGGCTTGGCAATCTAGGGTTTAGAGGCGCCAAGTAGAGGGAGCTAGGCTGGCGGCTAGGGCTTGGGGAAAGCCCCAAGTCGGCGGCTAGGGTTTGCCCTAGGGCGGCGGCGGCTGCAGGAGGGCCGGCGGCTAGGGTTTGGGTTTTAGGTGGAGAAGTTGTGTGTCTAGGAGGGGAGCCCTGCCCCTCCTTATATAGGTGGAGGGGGCGCGCCAAGGGGAGGGGAGTCCCTCCCCAACTCGGTCTCCAAGTGGGCCGGCGGTGGAGGGAGGGAACTCCTCCCCAAGTAGGTTTCCTACTTCCCCTCCACCTTCCAAAATAGCCGTTTGACTTTTCAAATTGGCGTTTGACTTTTCAAACTAGGATTTGATTAAACCCTTTATTTTGTTCAGCGATGACACCTAGTACATGATGCAATCATTCCAACTTGATATGACACATTCATGTACCCTTCCCCTCCGGAGTGCCAGACATTCCGGAACCTTCTAGAACATTCCCGATGAAAACACCGGAACCATTCTCCAACCCCGAAACAGGACTTTCCTTATATGAATCTTATTCTCCGGACCATTCCGGATCTCCTCGTGATATCTCGGATCCCATCCGAGACTCCGAACAACATTCGATCTATTACTCATCATTCCATAACTACTCAACAACGTCGAATCCTTAAGTGTGTCTCCCTACGGTTCGTGAATTATGCGGACATGTTCGAGACACTTCTCCGATCAATAATCAATAGAGGAATCTGGAAATTCATATGGCTCCCACATATTTCTACGATTACTTTGCGATCGAATGAACCACTTACATACGATACCAATTTCCCTTTGTCTCACGATAGTTTACTTATCCGAGGTTATGATCGTCGATATCTCTGCATACCTAGTTCAACCTCGTTACTGATAAGTACTCTTTTCTAGTTCCCGTGATATGTGATCCCTTGTGAGCCAATCACATGCTTGCAAGCTAATTGGATGACATTCCACCGAGAGGGCCCAGAGTATATCTATCCGTCATATGGATGGACAAATCCCACTCTTGATCCATGTGTCTCAACCAATACTTTCCGAACACTCAATGCCACCTTTATAGCCACCCAGTTACGGTGTGGTGTTTGATGTCATCAAAGCATCCTTCCGGTGAAGGTGATATGCATGATCTCATGGTCGAAGGAATTAGGTTACTATGTATCAGAAAGCATATAGCAAATGAACTATATTAAATGACTTGATCTTTATGCTACGCTTATCTATAGGAGTATGTCCATCACATCATTCTCCTAATGATATGACCCTGTTGTTAATAACATCTCTATGTTCATGATCAGGAAACCATGATCATATATTAACCAACAAGCTAGTTTAACAAGAGGCTCTACTAGGGACTCTTTTATGTTTACAAATCACACAAGTATTAATGTTTCCGGTTAATACAATTATAGCATGGTATGTAAACATTTATCATAAGTATGAAGATATGATAATAACCTACTTTATTATTGCCTCTTGGGCATATCTCCAACAGTCTCCCACTTGCACTAGAGTCAATAATCTAGTTTCAAACCTTTGTGTGTTCAACACCTATGGCTTTCCGGTGTTGGAAGTACACGATTGCAAGTGGTCAACTGATCTCCGGATCTGACACTTCCAAGTCCGTGTGTAATTGCATGTCTTTGCGTCTCTACGCATCACTCATTCTCTAATGAGATGGCTTTGTATAAATTTGGTCCTTTGGTGAGACCTTTAGTTCTTTGGGGTTTAAAACATGTTGATAATATTGTCGTACAATATATCTTCATAGTATTATCCCGCTGTGAACTACACCTAGTTTGATAACAAACTACTTGACACAAATGCCCTCTTTTGCGGCTATAATAGCAGTTATATACTTAGCCCTTTTGTTGTAGTATCTGTCACAATGTCTTAACTTTGGAACTCATCCAAATTCATTATGGAACTCACATTCCATCATATTGTGCCACCCTTAGTTTAGATTGAGATAAACTTAATTTGTACTTTGTGACAAAACTAGTATCAATGTAATTCATTTACAATGAACTAACCATCTATTTGTCACTTCTACAAAATAATATATTCTTATTTCTTTTACAAGATCATAAGAATATCTTTACTATTGTCCAATAATCATCTTATGAATCATTCTGGTATATACTCATAACATTTAGAGCATAGGACATATCTGGATTTGTACACATCACAGCATGATTGGTAAAATACTCTTTGTTATTTTATCTATCAAGTATCAAAAATACTTGAATATTTATTCAAACCTTCCTGTGCAACAAGAACCTTTCTTGTAGTTTCTATATTGAACTCATTCAATATCTCATCTATGTACTTCTCGCACAACCATATTGGCATCACAATTTATCCATATAGACTTTGATGCCAAATATTCGGGTTCTGCCTAACCCTTTCATCGAGATGAAATTCTTATCTTGTGTTAATAAAAGGATACATCATTTCCAATCAACAATATGTCTTCCACATAATGTATTAGAAACATGTCTCAGCGCTCCCACTTAATTTCTTGCAAATGCAAGCATCTTCATCGTCTCCGATAAAATTAAACTCTTTTAACAGTTTCATCATAGTGAAGATTCCAACTCCGCGATGCTTATTTCAACCATTGAAGTTTGCATATGCTTTTTAGCATCCTTTGAATTAATAAAACCCTTTGGACCGTGTTATGCACACGTCCTAGGTAACAATTCTATTAGAAGAACTTGTTTTGTTTATTCAATTACCACATAACAAAATTATATGTAGTGGTTGCTACATTAATCCGTCTAGACTAAATATCGCTATGAAAGATCAAATCTTGTCATAATCAACCTTTGAACATTGTTGTGAACTCTTTCCCAACATGTCGACTATTTCATAGATGTGAAACATCCATGTCTATTTCTTTATAGATCCAAATATGACTGTAAGGTCTTGTACCTTTCAGAGGGTCTTTCAAGTTCAAAGCTTGATTTCTCGTATATGGAACTATCACGGATTTTATGGCTTCAAGCCATTTAACGGAGTCAGGGCCCATCATCGCTTCTTTGCATGTAGTCGGATCATTATTGTCAAATAATGATTTAACTTTAAAATCTTGGTATTTGATTGTTTACCCGACCTACTTGATTCAATAGAAACTTAGATCTCCGTGACCACAACCATTGAGGCACGTGAGCCATGAGCATTGTTGCTGCCTCCAGAACACTTTTCGGCGCTGCGCAACTCTGCACATATAGCTCAGGTTCTTTTAACCTTATCCAAGTTCTATTGTCCTCCCACTTAACTTTTCACGAAAAATTCCTTCTTAAAGAAACTTGACGTTCTAAGCGACAAACACTTTTGTCTCCGATGTTATGGAGGAACAGTTATTCGAAATAACATACAAAGATAGGTTCATCCGGCTTTGGTTGCAAACATCTTTCTTATGTATAGCATACCAATGTTTAAGAAAGGACAACTTGGGTTTTATCCCAAACCATAACTTTATATGGTGTCATTTCAACGGATTATGATGAAGCTCTTTTCAGTGGAAAAACGGTAGTCTTTAAAGCTTTTAATCTTTAAAATATAATGGCAGTTTTATGAATTACACCTTTGATCTTACCATGTCAAACAAGGTTTAATTACATATCTCGAACGCTCCATACTCTTATGGTGTTTCGGGAAATGCAAATCCACGGAACGATTCCTTAAATCTTAGGTATTAGCTAAACTTTGTAACTCAAATATCTTCCTTTATGATCTTATCATAAACTATTTATATTCTTGTTACAATGATTTTGTACTTCATCTTGGAAATCTTTGAACTTTTCAAATGTTTCATACTTCATCCTTATTAAGTAAATATTCATATATTCACTCAAATTTCGGAGAAAGCATATGAAGTTGAAATCCATCGCTCTTGACTACACATAATGGACTTCATACAACAATATGTACAAGTTCAATAAGCTAGTCATTCGTTCCCTTTTGGCCTATGAACGAAGTTTTAATTATCTTTAGGAAAGTTTCACAAGCGTCATTTGATCAAAAATCAAAAGGACTCCAAAATTCCATCCACATGGAGTTTCTTCATGTTTTCTTCCCAATATAATTTTAAACGGCGATGTCACTTCCTAAGTGATCTTTCAATCAATTTGTCTTTCCACATTTTTAGCACTAGTTTTATGGATGTGATTTCTCCAACGATATTTGTTAATCATCCATCTTTTATGGATTACGGCAATTATTTGAACAACCTTTTGTTCTCATAATGCCTGATAAAACAAATCTTGAAGGCAAGCTTTGATGTTTAACGAGCAACACAATAACCCTTTATTTGTTCTCGACGAACATCATCACATATTCTTTTGCTAGTTACTTAGGCCATTGTAGTTCATGAATTCTGTTGTTTCGTATGACGATTCACACCAACAAATTCAGTATCAAATACTTAAGAACTACATTGTTTAATAAGCAAAGAATATATCCATAACATGTATATCATCTATATACTTAAGCTGAATAATTCTAGTCTTTTCTTTTCTGCCATATACTTATGAGATTCTCTTTCAGTATTTCCTTTTCTGTTTGAAAGAGTCTATCAACATCAATAGTGGAGCCATATATATGACACATAGTCCAAAGCATGTATAGTAAAATACCAATGTCTTTGGACTTGCACTTTGAAGTAGATCACCATCATCAAATGTTTGGTGTTCCTTCAAATTCCTTTCTTTAGTAATCTCTTGGTGTAGTAAACATTTTACCAACATCAAATATTCACCCTTATCATGGAATTATCCATGATCAAGCTACTTTTAGCTTGTATCGGTGAATCGCGAGTATAATGTTGCTCTCCAAAACCTTTTGGAGGATTAGGACAACTAGTGTCTCCAACCTTTTGCAAATTCTCATCAAATATGAGAACATGACTTTTGCCATATTATACTCTATCATGTTGCAACCAAAACTTCGTTTCAGATATCACAATATCTTCCACACATCATGGTTTCTGAAACAACTCTTTTTCAGATCCTAGATAACCTTGATATTAAGACAATCCTTTGAATATCAAGAATCATGGAGACAAACATGATACTCATACACTAACACTTGGAATTGTCACTCTTGATTTAATACCAATTATTAAACTTCATGGAGTAACCGGAACTTACTGAAAGTTTGCAATAGGACTTTTAAACTTTAGATTAACACTTCAAAACAATACGATACCAGTTCGTAAAGTAACTAACCAGAATTCTATAGTTCTATCATCTCAATTATAACTAAGCGCAAGGTGGTAAACGGATGCCAATGACTACAACAATTATGCAAATTCACTTGATTTAATTTATGATAAATAGTGTTCAACTTTTAATTATATCGCCGTTGAACTCCCACTCAAAACAATATCCCTCACATTGTTTTAGTGATCACACGAACCAAATCCACCACATCAAAACCGATCATCACGAGAGTTGATGTAGCTTCAATGGCGAACAATCAACATGTTCATCATATCTACTATATGACTCATGCTTTACCTTTCGGTGATCCGTGTTCCGAGACCATGTCTGTACATGCTAGGCTCGTCAAGATCAAACCTTAGCTTCCGCATGAGCAAATCTGGCTTGCTCACGTTGTATACACTCGCAGAATCTAACACACCCGATCATCACGTGGTGCTTCAAAACAACGAGCTTTAGCAACGGTGCTTACTAAGGATGAACACTTTAAAACTTGAAATTGTGTGCTTGAGGGATCATCTTATAATGCTACCGTCGTGAACTAAGCAATACAAGATGCATAAAAGGATTAACATCACATGCAATTCATAATATGTGATATGATGTGGCCTTTCCTCTTTGTGCTTCCGATCTAAGCACGAACATGATCTCCATCATCACCGGCATTGCATCAAGGTCAATGACGCCGCTCCATGGTTGTTGTCCACCAGCTTCAACTATTACAACTACTTTGAATAGACACGCGGGTCTTAACAGAATTTAAAGACAACCATATGGCTCCTGCCGGTTGCCAACTTACAATAAGGAACATTCCATACATCAAATATAATCACAATCATGGCCATATCACATCACTGCACACCCCTGCAAAACAAAGTTAGACGCCTCTAATTTTCTTTGCATATTTTACGTGGTTTGGGGCTTTCAGTAAGTGTCGTTCTAACTTACGAACAAGAACCATAACATTGATACTAGTATTGTCAATCACCCGCTGTAAATTGAATCTTAACTATGTTGGGAGAAACAGGCACCCGCAAAGCCACTTATGCAATACAAGTTGCATGTCAAGCGTGGAGCAAGTCTCATGAACGATGTCATGTAAGGTTAGCCCGGGCCGCTTCATCCCACCATCCCGCAAGATACAAAGTACACAAGAAGCAATCGACAACAAAAGCATCAACGCCCATAATGACCATTGTGTTCTACTCGTGCAACAGATCTACATATAGACACAGCTCTGATACCACTGTAGGGGTTCGTAGCATGGAAAACAAAAAATTTCTACCGCATGCACACAAACAAGCCAAGATCTATCTACTAGATTGTAGCAACGAGTCGATAGAGGAACTCACCCTCGAAGATTCCAAAGCGGTTAACGAACGCAGATTCTCGTGGGTGATGTAGTCGTACACTTGTCGATCTCAAGATCGCGTAGACGATCCTTCCGGCGCTGCGTTCCGGCAGCGCTTCCGCAGTCGGTCACACGTTCGGTACTCAATGAAGACCTTCCTCTCCCTTGTTCCAGCAGGCAGCAGAGGTTGTAGCACTCTCCTCGCGATTCCGGCAGCACGACGGCATGGTACCGGAAGTAGAGGGGAGATCTCGCAGGGCTTCGCCTTAAGCCGGAGCGAGTATGGTGGACTATGAGAGAGGCTTGGCGATCTAGGGTTTAGAGGCACCAAGTAGAGGGAGCTAGGCCGGCGGCTAGGGCTTGTGGAAAGCCCCAAGTCGGCGGCTAGGGTTTGCCCTAGGGCGGCGGCGGCTGCAGGAGGGCCGGCGGCTAGGGTTTGGGTTTTAGGTGGAGAAGTTGTGTGTCTAGGAGGGGAGCCCTGCCCCTCCTTATATAGGTGGAGGGGGCGCGCCAAGGGGAGGGGAGTCCCTCCCCAACTCGGTCTCCAAGTGGGCCGGCGGTGGAGGGAGGGAATTCCTCCCCAAGTAGGTTTCCTACTTCCCCTCCACCTTCCAAAATAGCCGTTTGACTTTTCAAATTGGCGTTTGACTTTTCAAACTAGGATTTGATTAAACCCTTTATTTTGTTCAGCGATGACACCTAGTACATGATGCAATCATTCCAACTTGATATGACACATTCATGTACCCTTCCCCTCCGGAGTGCCGGACATTCCGGAACCTTCTAGAACATTCCCGATGAAAACACCGGAACCATTCTCCAACCCCGAAACAGGACTTTCCTTATATGAATCTTATTCTTTGGACCATTCCGGATCTCCTCGTGATATCTCGGATCCCATCCGAGACTCTGAACAACATTCGGTCTATTACTCATCATTCCATAACTACTCAACAACGTCGAATCCTTAAGTGTGTCTCCCTACGGTTCGTGAATTATGCGGACATGATCGAGACACTTCTCCGATCAATAACCAATAGAGGAATCTGGAAATTCATATGGCTCCCACATATTTCTAAGATTACTTTGCGATCGAATGAACCACTTACATACGATACCAATTTCCCTTTGTCTCACGATATTTTACTTATCCGAGGTTATGATCGTCGGTATCTCTGCATACCTAGTTCAACCTCGTTACTGATAAGTACTCTTTTCTCATTCCCGTGATATGTGATCCCTTGTGAGCCAGTCACATGCTTGCAAGCTAATTGGATGACATTCCACCGAGAGGGCCCAGAGTATATCTATCCGTCGTATGGATGGACAAATCCCACTCTTGATCCATGTGTCTCAACCAATACTTTCCGAACACTCAATGCCACCTTTATAGCCACCCAGTTACGGTGTGGTGTTTGATGTCATCAAAGCATCCTTCCGGTGAAGGTGATATGCATGATCTCATGGTCGAAGGAATTAGGTTACTATGTATCAGAAAGCATATAGCAAATGAACTATATTAAATGACTTGATCTTTATGCTACGCTTATCTATAGGAGTATGTCCATCACATCATTCTCCTAATGATATGACCCTGTTGTTAATAACATCTCTATGTTCATGATCAGGAAACCATGATCATATATTAACCAACAAGCTAGTTTAACAAGAGGCTCTACTAGGGACTCTTTTATGTTTACAAATCACACAAGTATTAATGTTTCCGGTTAATACAATTATAGCATGGTATGTAAACATTTATCATAAGTATGAAGATATGATAATAACCTACTTTATTATTGCCTCTTGGGCATATCTCCAACATTATACCAGCTAAATCTCAGAACAACCATTCATTCTGTAAATGACAGACTTCACACAAAGACCAAATACTAGGACAAGTTTTATACAATGATCAAGTACCACGACATATCACATTATGTAAATGACAGATTTCACACAAATATCAAGCACCAGGCCGGATTCCATACAAATATCAAGCAACAGAACATGTTTCATACAAAGATCAAGTACCAGGACGTATTTCAGTATGTAAATGACAGATTTCACACAAATATCAAGTACTAGGCCAGATTCCATACAAATATCAAGTAACTGAATAGGTTTCATACAAAGGTCAAGTACCAGGACAGATTTCAATATGTAAATGAGAGATTTCAATTACCAGGACACCTCAAAACTGATTTGTAAATGACAGAAAAAACATTCATTATGATGGAGCACAATACACTGATTTCATACCATGGTATTCCATATGAAGACCAATCAAAGTAGACTGATTTCATACAAAGATCAAGTACAATACACAGTTTTCGTACACACGGATTGCAAACTGCATTACAAAAGACAACTACATTCTAGTTACATTCAGTACCAAACAAGAGTATAAAAGAATCCTTTTCATCATCTTCTTCTTCTTCTTCTCCTTCCTTCTTCTTCTCTGACTCCTTCCTTCTTCTTCTTCTCTGGCTCCTTTCTTCTTCTTCTACTATGGCTCCTTTTTGGCTTCTCTGTAATTTCAATCAAATTCAGCTAAATAAAGATGGAATGAAATAAATTCAGATAATTAACATTGTCAACTTAGGTTGTTCACAATTCTGAAAAATAAACACACTCACAATCTGGCATAACCTCATTGGAGGGTTCAAATCATAAACTGATATCAAATAAGATAACTACTCACATATTTCTTCCCCTTTGGAATTTGCATAAATTGACACCAACAAGCCATATCAACCTCACTACTACAAAACTACTTTCCCAACAATTGTTTGCCTCTGTATGTGACAAAAAACATTTGCCTACTTGCAATATATAACTTGAAAGTGCTACTTTTTTGTAACTTCAAAACTGAAAGTGTTTTTGGTTCTTCGTGCAACAAGCAATTCTCACATCCTACATATGTTTCTTTTGGGTGATCCATCGTATTACTCAGTGAATGATTCAACTAAAATTTAGTCATAGTCAGCTAAATAAATATGAGTGTATTACAAATATGGAGAAATTACAATGTTTCATATTATAAGAACATCTACCATGTATCCTGACCAACTCAATACTTGATAAAACATGATGGTTGTGTGCCTTTCTTCATTGATTTAATCAGTGTTCATATTTATTTTCATCCAACTGCAACGAACTTAACAATTTCAATTAAGCTGAGAGTGAAGGAATACAAACCTCCCGCACAGGGATTTGGCGCGGACGGCCCTGCGGACGATCGCTCTTTCCTAGCATCGAGCTTGCCCTCGAGGATGGGTGTCTTCATCCGTATTCTGCCTCTGCCGCATGTGCCTGTCCCCAACTCACCTCTTCCTCCGTCGCAGCAGCGCCGCATCCTTCTCCCCGACTCTATGTCGTCGACGAACAACGACCAGGAGCTAGGCGCCAGCCTCCACCTCGCTAGCACCGGCACCACCGCCTCTCGTCCTCCATCGTCCCCAGCTCCTCCCCGAGCGCCCTTGTCCTAGCGGCCCCAGTATCCAGCGCCGGCCCCGCCAGGGCGTCGTCCTCCCCGCCTTCCTCTGTCCTGCTCGCCGCTGCTTCCTCTCCCCGCGCCCCGAGCCGCCCCATCGTGCCGTGGCCGCCGCCAGGGCCGCCCGTCCCTGCGACACCGCCACCAGACGACCTCCTCCTCGAGCCTGGGAGCCCCGCCGCCACTCGATTTGGTTGACCACGATATGTGGAGAAGGGGATAATGTGAGGGGTTCATGTGAGAAAACTAGTTTTTTGTAGGGACTTGTCTGCAAAGCGCCTTCGCTCCTTTGTTTTGCTACGTGGCGTGCTGCCGGACCGGTTGGATGGGTTCGTTTCGGTGGAACGAGTTGTAGGACGACGGAGTTGGATTAGACTACTTCTGGGACTAATCTGCACGTAGTGTGCAAGTTGTGGGACTAAGGGTGTTAATACCTCTCATATAAAATATCATCCTTTTCTACTTTGAATAAAAGGAAGGACAATGGTATAACTGGTTGTTGACTATACGACATGACCACGTTATTTATAGTCAACCTAATAGCTAATATGTACAATAGGTAATCAAAGATTATATTTTTTTTATTAATGGCATGGCACACATTTCATTCTCACATACTTGTGCCTAGGAGCACATGCTCTAACTGGCTCTTAGCTGAGAGCCAACTTTCTTTTCTCTCCTCTTCTCTCTTTCAATTAAACAAATATACTCTCTCTGTCCCAAAATAGATAAATTTAAATATATCTATATACTGAATTATGTCTAGATTCATTAGAATTTTAATAATTCTATGATAACTATTTTAAGTTGAAGAGAGTATATTGTAAGCTTATTGCTCTAATGGTTTTTTTTGAGGGAAAAAACCCGCGTTTAATTGAACTTCAACAGAAATCAAATTACAAAATCCTGCTGGCGGATTGATCAACCAAACTTGGCGACCAGGAGCATCTTCTAGCTAATCTGTGTGCTTCTTTATTACAAGCCCTTCGTTCATGGCAGAAGGTCAGGTGATCAAAATCATGTCGTGATTCTATTATCTTACTAATGACGTGAGCATAAACCCCCATACTTCCGTCCTCGATGCACCGTACCACCGTCTAGCAGTCACTAGCAACATGTACTCGTCGGGCATTGATATTGTGAGCTGGTGTTACAATTGCGACAAGAAGATAACGAAGAACGAAAACAAAACACAGCAAGGGGGACACAGATTTAACGTGGAAAAACCTCTCCAACAAAGAGAGGAAAAAACCACGGGCGCCAGCCAGCGAAACTTCACTATATCGAGGAGTGTTTACAAACGCCGGGGATTTCACAGATGCAACTCTCCCAACCGGCGGCTTACAAGGGGTTTATATATCGGTGGAAACCTAGGTCTTCCACGATCCGTACGTCAGAAGTTGGCCTATACTTTGTAGAATTTGGATCAACATATAACAGCTGGAGCTATAGCTTCTTTGTAGGCCATTTGCTTCCGGTGTCTCTGGATCTGATTTCCCCGGAAGCACCACCGCAGAGACCCACATGAACGCACCTATGTCCGATCTCGCAACAACAACAACAACAACAACAATAACAACAACAACAGTACTGCAGCAGACTGCTGCGTCAACGTTAATTTTGATCATCGTCCCTCTCGGAGGAGGTAACCAAACCTGCTCACTGTGGGCATGGGGTATCGGCTCCCGCCGCATGCTTCGCTCCGAGCTCTGGCTGAGATCCCGGATGAATCTCTCCAAGAACAAGTGCATTGAGAGTGGGCTCTGGTACTGCTGCTCATGTATTGCCTTCTGCCGCGAGTGCCAGTTAGCCCAAATTAAGTGTAACGAAAACTCTCACCCGATCCTCACGCTGCAATGTCTCCATCAGGTTTGCAAGCCATTGTCTTGCGTCTCCTTCCGTAGACCTGCTCAAGTGCTCGACAATGTCTGCGTCGACTAGCGCCCACACGAAGCGCGACATGGTAAAGTCTACCAGAGCATGGCACCAAGAGTCAGCGGCACCACACAGCTGACAGTGATCGTTGTCAGCTATCTTGTGATGATGACAGTCGTCATTAGTTGGCAGCGATAATTTAGCCGGCCACCGTAGAAACATTCGCACTTTTGACGGTACGTGAACCTTCCAGAGGGATGTCCACTGCTTCCCCACAGCCTGTACATTTGATGCACCTGACTGTTAGCAGTAATCTAGAGTATGTGTCGAGTCTATATCATAACAGGTTAGTAGAAAATCGTATCCTAGTACTAGTATACGTGAGTTAGCTTCTAAGTATTAATTTGGCTCTGCCCGTGTGGTAGTATGAGTTGGTGTTAGTTTAGGTCAAGTTTGTCCTAGTTTGGTATGTCCGTGTTCTACTAAGATTAGTTCGGTTTAGAGTCTGGCCGTGTATTTATACACGAGCAGGTCGCGTGAGTTTTGTAACCGTGAGAGTTTGAGAAAAGAAGAAATAAAGAAAATCCAAGGGCACGATACGTGCCCGTGTCCACAAGTTTTTTTGTGTGCGTGTGTTCGTCTAGTTTGATGTGATCGATCTATCGGGCAAATTCCAACACTGACCTGCTCTCAAGCCATGCCTCCCTCTTCTCCCTGGTCCATATTAGCATCCTATAAGCCGATCGCACTGAAAATATTCCTCGCCAGTTGTAATGCCAAGCCCAGAAGTCCTCATGTCTTCGATGGCAGAGTGGAACATGTAGGATTGTTTCAACATCCATGGGTAGAAAATATTGCCAAAGCTTTTCCTCATTCCACATTGCAGTGGCCATGTTAATAAAATCCGCGACCTTGGCAGGCGGATCGCGCTTAATACACACAGCTGGCCGTAGCATGCCATCTCTTGGTAACCATTGATCGTTTACCGGGTGGATATGTTCTCCAAAGCCTACCCTACGAATCAATCCCTGCTTGAGCACTTGAATGCCTTCGTGAAGAGCTCTCCATACCCGTGATGGATTTGCCCCCTCTGAAGCATCCAGCATGTCCGTCTCCGGGAAATAAACTGCTTCCAAAACCCTCGCGCTAAGTGTTCTTGGGTTCTGCAACATTCTCCAGGCTTGTCTTGATAGGAGGGCCAAGTTAAAGAGTTCAATATCTCTAAAGCCTAAGCTCTCCATCTGTTTAGGTTTGCACATTTATCTCCATGATATCCAACACGTCTTTCTCTCACTTGCACGGCTGCCCCACCAAAACTTTCTCAACATTGAGTTGATGTGGTCGCATAAGCCCCTTGGCTGGAAAAGGTAGCGATATGTATGTAGGGGTAAACCGTGCGGCTCTTAATAGGCCTGCACTTGTATATATATGGGGTAGTTACAAGGGTGTACGTACAGTACACGATCGGTAAGTTATAGTCCATACCGTATGTGTTTACAAGTTAGAGTCCTAACACAACTAGTTTATCATCCTCCCTCAATCACAACCGGTCTATGAAGGTTGAGATTGCGCTTACAAGCCTCAAATAGTGGTAGTGGTAGAGGCTTAGTAAATATATCAGCTAGTTGATCCTTGGAGGAGATGAACCTGATTTGAAGTAACTTCTGAGCAACACGTTCACGAACAAAGTGAAAATCCACCTCAATATGCTTAGTACTAGCATGAAAGACTGGATTCGATGAGAGAAACGTTGCTCCAATATTGTCACACCACAAGATAGGTGGACGTTGTTGAGACAGACCAAGTTCACCAAGAAGAGCTTGTATCCAGATAAGCTCAGCTGTGGCATTAGCAAGTGCTTTATACTCAGATTCTGTACTGGAACGTGAGACAGTAGCCTGTTTTTTAGCACTCCAAGAAATCATATTTCCTCCATAGAATATGACAAAACCCCCCGTTGATCGCCGGTCATCAGAATTTCCAGCCCAATCCGCATCAGAAAATACAGACAAAAGGTCAGGAGATTTAATAGCAGTACGGAGCAACAATCCATGAGAAAGTGTGGCCTTAACATAACGAAGAATACGTTTGACGGCTGACCAATGAGTAGACCGAGGAGCATGTAGGTATTGGCATACCTTGTTCACAGCAAAAGACAAATCTGGACGAGTCATGGTAAGATATTGTAAACCCCCAACAACACTCCGATATCGTGTAGAATCCTCAGAGGAGAGAGGTGTACCATCAGTAGCAGACAACCTGTCAGAGGAGGCCATTGGGGTAGATGTAGGTGCACACTTTAGAAGTCCAGCACGCTGTAATAACTCAGTAGCATATTTCTTTTGACTCATAAGAAGACCATCAGAAGACCGCTGCACCTCAATGCCAAGGAAGTAGTGAAGAGGTCCGAGATCTTTAAGAGCAAAAGATGTACGAAGCTGAAAAACAAGGCGATCAACAGCAGTAGCAGAAGAGCTCACCACAATAATGTCATCCACGTAGACAAGTAGATAGAGTGTAATATCGGAACGCCTCAGAATAAACAGAGACGTGTCAGCTGTAGATGCAGTAAAACCAAGTCCAGTAAGAACAGAGCTAAGTCGTGCATGCCAAGCACGAGGAGCCTGTTTGAGTCCATAAAGCGCCTTGTCAAGACGACACAGATACCCAGGATGTTGAGAATCCTCAAATCCAGGAGGTTGGCGCATGAACACTTCTTCCTCAAGCACTCCATGCAAAAATGCATTCTGTATGTCCAATTGACGGAGGTTCCATCCCTGAGTAAGAGCCATAGACAATAGTAAGCGTATCGTTGTTGGCTTGACGACAGGGCTGAATGTATCCTCGTAGTCTAGACCATAGCGTTGCTTGAAACCCTTAGCAACAGGACGGGCTTTGTATCTCTCAATAGTCCCACCAGACTTCTCTTTAATTTTAAAGACCCACTTACAGTCAATAATATTCACACCCGACAACGGTGGAACTAATCGCCATGTTTTGTTTGCTTGTAGAGCATTATATTCTGCCTCCATAGCTGCACGCCAATGGTAAGAAGTCATTGCATCATGATGATTACGGGGCTCAGAGTGGACAAAATCATCTGCAGGTAGACGTGCAACACTCCAGGCAACGGTTCCATCAGTACGTGTTTTAGGATTACGAATACCCCGCTGAAGACGCGTCGTAACACGGACAGGCTGAACAGGTGACGGTGATCCAGCCTTAGAATCCAATGTCACAGCTGCAGAATCGGTAGACTGCACACCAGGCGAGTATGCGTCGGTAGCAGAGGACGCTGTCCTGGGCAAGATGCCAGGTGACAAGGTCGACCCAGCAGAGGAGTGTGTCGGTGTAGCAAAGCCATCAGAATTCTGAATTGCATGCGAATGGGGACCAACATGCATGCGAGCTACAGGAGCCAAATTCTCACAATCAACGTACTCATGTTCCTCACGCTCAACATGAGTAGTATCTTTATCTTGATCAAGAAGTTCAAGCCGAGCCCCACGTCTTTGTCCTGCACCATGGTTAGCCAATAGAGATGGAGAATATGCAACATCAACAAATTGGTCAGAAAGTAAGAGTGGTGTATTTGAAGGTGAAGGTGTAGACGTGGATAAAATGTGAGAAAAAGGAAACACAGTTTCATCAAACACGACGTCACGAGAAATATATACTCGGTTGGTAGGAATATGAAGACATTTATAGCCTTTATGGAGAGAGCTATACCCTAGAAAAACACATTGTTTGGAGCGAAATTCAAGCTTATGCTTATTATAAGGACGAAGGTGTGGCCAACAAGCACAACCAAACACCTTAAGAAAAGTGTAATCAGGTAATTCCCCTAAAAGACGTTCAAGTGGAGTTTGCATGCCAATGACTCGACTAGGAAGTCGATTAATCAGAAAACAAGCGGTCGAGAACGCGTCACTCCAAAAACGGTAGGAAACGGAAGCATGCGCTAGGAGTGTCAAACCAGTCTCAACTATATAATGATGTTTGCGTTCAGCAGTACCATTTTGTTGGTGTGTATGAGGACAAGATACTCGATGAGAAACGCCAATGTCGGTAAAAAATTTGTTTAACTTATGGTATTCACCACCCCAATCTGTTTGGATATGTAAGATTTTCTTATTCAGAAGACGCTCAACATGTTTTTGGAATTCAAGAAAAACTTGAAACACATCAGATTTATGTTTAAGCAAATAAAGCCATGTAAAACGACTGTATGCATCAACAAAACTAACATAATACTCATGTCCACTAACAGAAACTTGGACAGGACCCCAAACATCAGAATAGATAATCTCAAGAGGTGATGTGGTTACACGTATAGATAGAGAAAAAGGTAACTGATGACTCTTGCCTTGCTGACCGGCATCACAAACTACAGATTTATTAACTGACACTGAGGAAAGCTCATGACGATGCAAAACATGTTGAACTATTGGAACTGCTGGATGACCTAAACGTGAATGCCACTGCTCACGCGAGACCTTGATACTGCTGAAGACTTGTTTGACTGACGACACATCGAGATTATAGAGGCCTCCACGACATTCCCCTCTAAGAAGAACCCTTCTCGTGGCTCGATCCTTAACAAGAAAATACCAAGGATGAAATTCAAAAAATACGTTGTTGTCAAGAGAAAATTTCTTAACAGAAAGAAGATTACGAGTGACAGAGGGAACATGAAGAATGTTTTTGAGATGAAGTGTATGTGATGGTGTAGAAAGTGTTGATTGACCAATATGTGTAATGCGCATATCTGATCCATTGGCTGTCTGGACATGCTCCTTGCCATGATATTGTTCCTTTACGGTGAGCTTGTCGAGGTCGTTGGTGAAGTGGTCCGTTGCAGCCGTGTCAGCGTACCAAGCAGGATCAATTGGAGGACGAGGTGGAGCCACCATGAGTAGAAGTAGAGAATGCAGCAATCTAACGCTCCATGTGACGACCGTCATTGCCGGCACCGAGAAAGTTGCGATCAAACCGTTTGAAACAACAAGACGCAACATGTTCGACCTTGGAGCATATTTGGCACACCGGCCGTGAGCCACCGCCGCCAGCAGATGGAGGTCCACGCTGATCATTGCGTGGTCCATTGAACGGTGGTGTGTTGGAGTAGTTTGGCTTTCCCTGGGATCTCAGATCAGCACGGTAGGACTGCTGACTCGGCAGGAACTGCTGGTATGATGGGCGACTGCCGCCGGGACGAGCAGAGTAGTTGGCAAGGTGAACATCAGCCCTGATTTCTGCACGTCGATTCTCTACGCGTTGTTCAGTAGATAGTAACTGAGCGAAAAGATCC
This sequence comes from Avena sativa, assembly GCA_916181665.1. Taxonomy (NCBI): domain Eukaryota; kingdom Viridiplantae; phylum Streptophyta; class Magnoliopsida; order Poales; family Poaceae; genus Avena; species Avena sativa. The sequence goes on from OV702294.1 coordinate 43,548,887, forward strand.
CGCACGGGCATTGGGTCAGAAGCCGCGCGAGCACCAACGATCTGAGCCAATGCATCATATTCACTGTCCAGGCCGTCGAGTAGATAGCTGTTAAATTCTTCGGGTCGGAGAGGCTGCCCAATTGACGACAGTGTATCCGACAGAGATTTGACCTTGTTGAAGAACACGGTGACGGATGAATCAAGCTTTTTTACCTTGGAGAGAGCAGTACGAATTTGCATGGCACGTGCTGTGCTGTGGATTGAGACGCAAAGCTAGCTGACAAGGTCTCCCATGCCTCACGGGATGTACTTGCAAGCATCACCATCCCTATCACGGACTCAGAGAGAGAGCAAACAATAGCAGAGAAGATCTCTTGGTCCTGCTGATGCCACGCTGTGTGCAGCGCGTTAGGTATGGTAGGAGGAGCACCATCCTTCGATGCCTCTGGATTGGGAATTTCAGCAGACGGACAGGTAAGCGTGCCGCCGACGAATCCTTGCAGGCGATTGCTCCGAAGAATCGGAACAACCTGCGCGCTCCAGTAGAGAAAATTATCAGCGGTGAGTTTGATTGTAATCCGGTTCGACAGGTTGATTGGGGTTGAAGGGATCGCAGATGCCACAGGCGCCATTGATCCTGAGCCCATTGTCATGCCGGAGGTGAGCGACGAGTTGGTAGCCGAGCTAAAAGCTGCGGAGGTAGCGCTGGTGGTTGAGGGAGACGTCGCCATGGAATATCGGAGAGCGAACGAAGCAAGGCTAGAACGAATCTAGGTCTAGCGAGCCGCTGGGCTCTAATACCATGAAAAAGGTAGCGATATGTATGTAGGGGTAAACCGTGCGGCTCTCAATAGGCCTGCACTTGTATATATATGGGGTAGTTACAAGGGTGTACGTACAATACACGATCGGTAAGTTATAGTCCATACCGTATGTGTTTACAAGTTAGAGTCCTAACACAACTAGTTTATCATTGGCAACCGGAAAACACGCCATGGAAAAGATTGGAATCGCCTGAGCAACGGATTTAATGAGTATGTCCTTGCCTCCCTGCTGATAGAAGGCGCTCCATCCATCCATCCTTGTACTCTGCTCCAAATATGGTCCCTCAAATATTTGAGGGCCCCACTCCGTGATCTACCAACATCGGTTGGCATCACAAACTACTTCTCGTTCAAAGTCTCACTACGAACATAAGTGCTGATTTCATCCCTTCCTTTATAACACTCGAGCATCTCTTGCTAAAGAAGATACAAGACACTCGGTCATTTTCCCTGGAAACGAACCCAATATAACTATATATTAAGGCGCGTGGGGTTCGCGGCCCCTCCTTGCCCCAGCTACTGTTCAAAGGAACAGTACCTGCCATGAACAGTAGAGCATGAACAGTGCGCTATAGTGCTCTTTTTCCTTCTTTGTGCGCACTCCTCCATTAATTTTCAATCGTCCGTTTGACCGTAATTTTAACTTAATTTTTTTGTCTACCTTTTTCGGTCGTTCGATCCGACGATCCGCTTTTGCGTATGTACTATTTACCGTCTAATTTTGTCCAAAGCGTGTCACATCACGTAGTCTTGGCTAAAAATTTCTTACCCTAACCGATATTTTTTTACATTCATCTTTTCTAAACATTAAGCTTAACTTTTTTTGGCCCCACTTTTTCCCGCCGTTCGATCAGCCGGTCCGTCGCCCCTATACTATTCATGCCTAATTCTGCCCAATCACGTGGCACGTCACGTTTCTGTCCAATCGTGTGTCACGTCACGTAGACCGCACTACAACTTTTCTCCTAAAATTTTCTTGCCCTAATCGATATTTTTTTACGTTCATTTTTTCTAACTATTCGGCTTAAATTTTTTGCCCTACCTTTTTCGGACGTTCAATCAGCCCGTTCCGCATCCGTGTGGACTATTTATCGCCTAATTTTTAATAATCGGGTGCCACGTCACGTAGACCCAACACAACTTTTCAGCTAAATTTTCTTGCCCTAATCAATTTTTTTACATTGATCTTTTTTAACTATTCGCCTTAAATGCAGTAATTTTTCTACTTAATTTTCGGTCACAACTTCTAGGCTTCATTTTTGTAGATGTAGTTATTCTATGTCTACGTTTTTTGTTCCATTTTTATTATTGGAAGGTACATTCGCGAAATAACTTCGATAGTTAGCCCATAACTTCTCGCCGATGTATAATTGTACAACCTTAGTTCGCCATCAATATTTTTTTTTAGAGTTATTTCATATTCTTTAGCGAGATGTTCTTTTAGGCTATTTCATATTCTTTGGCAGTATTTTTTTCTCGCTCTTTCCTACATGTAATTTTCATACGGTAGTTATCTTTCGGTATTTTTCCAAGGGTGAATATTTTCTAGCTATATTTAACAAGTACTGATTTAATTTTGTTATATTTTTTCATTCTTTCACGCTAATTGTACCATCCGTCGCCTTTTTAAGTACTACTTTTTTATGATGTAACTTTGGACAATAATAATACACTATGTATGACATACTCTTTACCAACAATTTTGATCGATTATTTCACAACATTGCTCCTCAGTAACCAGTAATCGTGCAGGAGTTACTTTTCTTATTTATACACTCTTTAACAAGACCTTACCATTACTAGGGTCAACGAACAGTCGTGGTTGTCATAGTGGGCCAGGGCCACACCAACCTAGCCCCCGCCACCTTCTCCTCCCCATCCTCTGCCACCGCCACCGTCTTCCCCGTCTCGCCGCGGCCCAGACCTCTCAAGCGGCAACGGCGGCGAGTGAATAGGGCCAGCTCATTCAGCGGTGCTGGAAGACGCAGACGCCATTCTCTTTCCGGGGATCTTCAGCAGGATGGCATTCTCATGGCTCGATCCCCTTACCACGCCGCATTCTCCTCCGCCAGCAACCACCTCCATCATTATCCTTCCCCCGCTGCGATCCTGCGCACGCTCATCTCCTGCCACACGGCCGAGATCGCCCCCCTCCGCGCTCCTCAAGGTGCTCGCCCGCCCACTTCCGCTCCCGCCTGGTGGGGATCTTGGTCTACGCAGGGATCTTGGCCTCACCGCACCGGTGCGAGGATGATGAGCCACTCCTCCGGCCAGATCCTGAGCTACCTCATGGTGGACGCGCGCCGGATCGGAAACCTGTTCCCCTTCAGGCTCCGTCAGGCATGGGCAGCGTATTCTCCAGCTACCTCAGGCCAGATCCTGAGCTACCTCATGGCGGTGCTCCAGCTCGCCGTTGCATTAGCCCTGTTGTATCTCTGTCGCGGTGATGCTGCTCACCGTTGCCGTCAACGCCCAGCTCGCCAGGCATCAGCAGAGTGTCCAGAGCGAGCTAATGACAGCCCAGGACATGAGTCCAAATGCTATTTCCAACATGAAAGCCCTGAAGATCTACGCCTGGGAGCACCATTTCAGGGAGGTGATAAGAGTTCTCCGGGAGTCAGTGCTCCGATGGCTCTGTGCTTATAAAATCTGGGAGTTTCTCGTGGCAAAATAGTTCAGATAAACCAAGCCTGAGGGACATAGATTTTGAGGTGAAATCTGGAGAGAAGGCGGTTATATGCGGCGAGGTTGGGTCAGGGAATTGACACTTATAGGAGCTGTTCTTGCAGATGTCGCGATGAGAGAGGGCAAGGTATATTCATACACCATTAGTTTGTTGTTAATTAAATAAGTATATGATTGCCAATGAACTCAGAATTTATGATGCAGATTAGAAGACAATCTTTATTTATTCTTAGAAAGGGTATCCAATGCCATCCTTATATCTATCTTCTTGCAGATCAAAGTTTCCTGGAAAATTGTACGTGTCCCAGAACGCATGGATCCAGAAGGGAACCGTTGGATAATATCCTATTTGGGTCCGCCATGGATGATCAAAGGTATGAACAGGCTCTTCACTGTTGCTCCTTGATCAAGAATCAGATGATGTTGCCCTTTGGTAATCTCATTGAAATTGTGGGAACGCAGTTAATATCAGTGGAGGAAGCAGTGCGTTCAGTTAGCTCACGCGTTGTACCAGTATGCAGCCAGAAGCCTCTTTACTGTAAAAAACAGAACATCCCCTGTTTTCCTTAGTTTAGTTGAAGGCATTTTCAAGCTCTCTGATGTCCCGGTTATGTTGCAGGAATATGTTATTCGAGCTTTAGCCAGAAAGAGTGCCATCTTAGTGACTCATCAGGTGTAGTTTTTACATGCATTTGGTTCCATCAGAGTAAGTATTATGTGGTGTTTATGCTCAGTACGTGGTAACTGCTTGGCATTTCTGCTCAGTTGTTGTGCATTAGTTCCTTGTTCACTTCGGTGCAAATCTGGATCATTCACCTTGCCTGACTCCTAACGTGAAAATAGATTTCTGCATGTTCCTTAGAAATTTCATCTGATTTTGTTTGTGTGAGTTCTGAATTTTCTGGATTAATTTCAGTGACTATCGGAATCAGTATACCGGTAGATTTCTTAATATTAGTAATTAGTAGTGGTCAGTGTAACTTGCTCCTTCTGGCAGGTAATGTGTGGCGGAGAAATAATGTTTGCTGGCTACAAAGAATTATTAGCATCTTCAACGGGGTTTTCAGGAACTTGTACATGCACACAAAGATGGTGCAATGTTTTCAAATGTTATCTCCATGGTCAATGATGAAAGGTTCAGTGGCAAGTCTACAGTGACGGTATCTGTATCAGGAGAAGAGAAGATGATGCAGCGAAGCATTCACAATGGGATCAACTGATCAAGAATGAAGAATGAGAGATTGCTCATACTGTCTTCAAGGGTCATTTACTGTACCTTTTCCAGAACAAGGGCTTCGTATATGCTTCCCTTGCTGTCACAAACTCACTCTTCATGTCTGGATAAGCCAACCGCTGAAATCATGGCTTGCGGCCAATGTCCAAAACCCTAATGTGAGCACATTCCGTCTGGTTACAGTGTGCGTCAGCAATTGGACTTGGCTCAGTCATCTCCTTGCTGTTGAGAGCTCTGTCAGCAGCATTTCCTGGCCATCTAGCATCGAGTCTTTATTTTCAGATTTACTCGCCAGTTTGTTCTGTAACCCCATACCATTTTTTGGTTCCACTCCACTTGGAATGATACTTAACCGGGTAAGTAAGTGTATAAGAGTTATGTTAAAAGCATACAAAATGTTCTGCCTTGGTGATTTTGAATGTTAAATCTGGTTTATTGTAGGTATCTTTAGATTAGAGTATTATTGACCTTGACATTCGACTTAGCTTTGCTTTCAGCATTAGTGCCACCGTGAACACATTTGGTAATTTGGGTGTGTTTGTTTTTGGTACTCACTTAGTCAAAGATACCTGATATTACAAAAAATATTTCATGAATGATCCACTGATATTGATTTGGTAATTACTCAAAAGACGTTTTTGATGATGCAGAAAATTAAAGTCGTCGACCCTATTCACTGTCCACAGGAAGCAAACGACGCCTGCAGCTATCACGGATTTAAATTTGCAGTTGGCCGGCCGTCAGGAATTCACGTTGGTGAAATCAAGGATCAGAAGGTGCACCCTGGTACTGCTACTGCTCATGCTTTTATTTCTCTCATATCAGTGATGCATTACTGCTGACTGTGTACAGTAAATTAGTACTCCCTCCATCCTGAAAAGGATGTCACGGCTTTTTCTAAATTTAAATCTATCTGAATACTAAATTTGCGACATTCTTTTTAGGACGGAGGGAGTATACAATGAAATAGATTGTAGTACATTATGTTTTCATATTGTACTTTCTTGGTATCATTTTTCTATAAACTTGGTCAAACTAAAAAAATTGACTTAAGATGCTAAAGTTGACTCCTGACTTGATCTCATCGTTGTCCTTGTTATTGTCTTTTGCTTTCTTACCCTTATATCGAGGAGTCTTGGCCCAACTTTGCAAACTCTTTTCAGTACAAGATATAGTCGGTCTTACATGCATGCATCTTACGTAAGTCAAGTCCCATGGGGAAAATCACCTTCTTTGCTTTGTAAATGTTATCTGGCAACTCATTATTATCTACAAGGAGGTTTGCAAGAAGGTTTAACATCTTCGTGAAACTCACGAATGATAATCCACTTTATGCCTTGAATTTCGACAATAATAGTGTTACCGCACAAGCCACAACCCCTTCCAGAAGACTATGCCGATGTGGCCTTTGCCTTTTCAATCAGTTGTCTTCAAAGTTGTTGGAATAAACAGACATTTTCATATGGCTTTAAATGACAGATTCCGACAGACCACATCACACACAGTTACTCCATATCCATTTTCATAGGGCGACACATCGGAAATGGACGTTGTGTCGTTCTCTGTTGCCGATGTTACCTAACAACATTGGCAACAGTCTCTTATTCCTGATCATTTGCGATGCGGGGCAGCTTGTGCTAGCCCATTCCTAGCATGCCTCATCGCACACATGCCAATTTTCCTCACCATTTCCGATGTGCCACCCGTGTCGGATGAGGGGTGTTACTAAGGTCATTATGTACAGTGATTGGTGAATTGCGATCAAGGATCGGATAGGCTAGGTCAGCTACGTACTGATAGCTAGCTGCTGGAGCTACTACTACTAGTCAATTGCTGCCACGTGGTGCAAAAGTTACAATGGCGGTGCAGCCAATCCAAGATATATTACAACATCGAGCAAGAGATAAACATTACTGTAGATGTTGCTGGTTTTGGAGAAATAACCGTAAACCCTCACTCACAACACACCTTATCTTATATTCGGACGCACTGGCTGCAGAGAAATGAAGTCATATTTGAATACAAACAAATATAGGAATCGTAATCAAGTTTACACACAGGTAGAAAAACAAAAAGTAAGCCATACATGAATGGATGAAGCAAAGTCCTGCTAAATAGGTGGAGATGGACCTCCTTGTAATCAAGGAACCGTAGACGGCGCACTTGCCTGCTTGACATCAATACCATATTCCATTGTTGTCAATGAAGTTTGGATGTGCTTCTATGGCTTCTTTCACCTGATCTGGTAACCAAACATCACCATTGAACACTATTTCCTTCAACTTGGGAAGGTTGTTGATTCCCGAGAGAGACTCTACGCTATCGATGAGCCAGACGATCTTTTCGAGCTTAGGAGCTTTTCCAGGTCCAAAGTTGATGTCGGTGATGCCACCGCCCTCAACAACAAGATACTTGAGATTTTGGAACCCATTGGTAATCCAGATGATAAGCATGCCTTCATTGTGTAACTTAACGTGACGGAGCCTGAGGCCGCGTAGATTGGGCAAATCTGCAAGGGATTTCATATCATCCTGGTCCAACAAGGTGTTATGAAGAGTTACCTTGGCAAGTTTGCTGCAGCGTGCAGCCAACAATGGGAGAAGCCTCCCATACATTGTGACTCCACTGATGCTGAGGCTTTCAAGATGTTGGGGTGTATTTGTACAGTGTGCACTGATGTCATAGGCTGCAGGAGGAGTAGCCACAGCCTCGCTGCTGGGCTTGATCTCAATCGACAGAGACCGAAGGCACTCGTTCAGATCGCTGATCCCTTGGAGTAAGTTCTCAAGTTGAGCTTTCCAGTCATAAATGAACACACTAAGCACCCTCAGCTGCCATAGCTGGCCAATCTCTCTCAGCTCTGTGGCATGATGTTTTGAAGCCTGTACATGGCACAACACTTCCAGGTCCGTCATTTTTCTGACCTTGTGAGGCATCTGGACAGTAGAAAGTATGCTGCTACTAGCATCACCCGCAGCACCGGTGTCGTCGGTGGTGCCTGCAGTACTTGTTTGACCAGCCAGCAGACGCTTCAGCTTGAGTAGCATGAGGTTTTTTGTGGCGGAGGCATTCATAGGAGTCTGCCGGATGTCCAACACCTCCAGCAGCTGGAGCTTGTTGATCTCCTTAGGCAGCTGAGTGACATCTGTATTCCTTAGGCTCAGATACTTGAGCAGTATTAACGAGGTGCACACATTGGTGAGCAAGCGTTGACTATCTCTCAGGGATGGACAGCCTTCCAGATCCAGGACCTTGACAAGCCTTAACACTGAGATGATGCACTGGATGGTTGCTTCAAGAAGTCAAGGATGCTATGGGAGGGACGGAGCCGGATGTCGCTGAGAATAGAGAAGTGGCGAGCCAGGTGCCAGGACAGGCGTGTGTCCAGAATGCGTTCTTTTTTGGCCATCTTGGTTATGAAGTTGAACACTAGTGGATGCAACATAATGCTTTTGACCTTCCCTGCAGCATCAGCTTCACAAGGACAGAGAAGCCATAAGTCGGCAAGTACCTGAAAACAGCGCTCGGCCTGACTTATTGAGCTGGCCCAGTCTTCTCTAGTCATGAGCCCTTCTGCCACCCACCGCCCGATTAACCTTGTCCGATTTATCTTCTCGTCTCTATGGAAGATGGCTAGATACAGCAAACAGGTCTTGTAGTCCCTAGGCAGATCGTTGTAGGAGAACTTGATCATCTTGTAGCCATTAGTTCCGCCGGTTTCTCTGTACACGAGGCTGCTGCTCAACTTGTCCAGTTCTTCTCTGCTCCTCGTTGGATTCGCAAACAGAGCATGGATAAACATCTTTATGGAGGACTGGTCCAGCCTACATTTCTCTAGGATCTCAAGGAAGATCTTGGCGCTGTACTGGTCATCATCATTCACACGCACGGCCTTTTGTGTAAGATGGAGCGCTGTGTCATGGTAGTATTTGATAGAAGAGTATACGATAGGTAGTTCCCTGCCATAGCAAAACTTGTTGGCCCCTTCAATGTATTTTGTGGTAACTACCACTGCCATTGAACTGCAACCCAGATCTTGGAATGCTTTGGTGGTCTCTTCCCATTTGTAGCCGGAGGCATTGTGGACAACGACGAGTGTCCTTGTATTCTGCAGATGCTCCCGGACCCTCCCTGCAGTTTCTTGAAGCAGCAGCTGCTCTTTGATCCTCTCTAGGACTTCTCCAAGCCTCTCCCTGGAGTCCTTGCCTGCTGGCAGCAGCAACAGTTGGTCTGGGTCGGTTTCTTCCACTGATTTATCTTGCTGATGAAGTGATGCTGGCAGCAGCTCTGGCAGGATCTGCACTTGAATCTTCAGCGTGATGTCTTTGATGATATTCTTCACGATGTAATCCTCACCCGGTTTATTTGTGGCTGCCTTGGCCTGCTTATTGGGAACAGGAAGCAGCTCCCGCAGGATGGCTACGAATTGAGGAAGCTCGATGCCAATCCTGCAGGAACCCTTTTCGCCTTCTGACTCCAGATATTTTTTAGCCTTCTCCGCTGTCTCCTTGAGGATCATTTCCTGGGTCTGATTCTGATCCTCGTTGGCGGCATCCTCGTGGAGCAGCACCCGCAAGACGTTGCGTAGTGCTCCTAAAGGTTCAACCTGCAGCTGGTAACCCAGGTGCTCTCTGATCCTCTCAGTCTTGTGGTAGATCTTCTCCTGGATCTGCCCAATCGTGTCGTCGGTTCTGATCCTCGCTGATTCGCGGGCCTCTCGACGGAGCTGCTTCAGGATGTTGGCAAGAAAATCCCAGGGTTCTTGCGGTTGCAGTGACCAGTCCCATAAACGGAACATGTGGTCGAACATCTCCCTAACAGAACCATGAGCCAAAGCTTCTTTTGGGATTTTGTTTCCATTCTCTTCATGCGGTGCAGCAATGGCGATGGCTTGGAATGGGCCATCCTTGTGCTGGTTCTCAAGCCAGTCCATCAGCCTTTCGGCGCACTCGTAAAAAATACGAGGCTCCGAAAAGGCTCGCTCCCTTCGCGGATCATCGTTTGTTGCTCGGTAGTAATCATCTTCCAAGTCATGGTCTTCTTCACGAACCAAGGCACCCACCACACGTAGCCCACCATTATTCCCCTGGCGCGGTAGACCGCAGGATCGCGGCGTCGTAGGTAGACAGGGGCGAAGGACCCCTTTGGGCAAGGTATGGCAGCTGCCCTACCTTAATTTCTGCAAAAAAAATCGCATATATATATACTTCTATTCGACATACATACAATTCCCTGCAAAGTACGATGAATTCTAAAAAAAAAACTACTTCTTTCGACCCATATTAGTTGACTCAAATTTGTCTAGATTTGAATGAATTTAGACACTATTTAATATATAGGTTTATCCAAATTTTGACAAATCCAAGTCAAGTAATATGGTTCAAAGAGTGTACTAGAAAATGGCTACGTAAGAGGGGATTCGGCCGTACTGGACCTTTGCTGGGCCGCGCACTAAGCAGCAGTAGCCCTTGATCCGTGTGTGCGCGTGTGGCTGGTGCCCCTTCGTGTCTTGGCCCCTGTGGAGTATCCGAAGCCAACAAGTCCAGGACTGGAGCGACGAGCAGGCAAGCGCGCCGTCATCTTCTACTGATCTACTCCCTGCCAGCAAACCTGCCCGCCGATCCGGCCGCCCTCTCCCTGGTGCTCCTCCAACCTTCTCATCTTCTCAAATTCTCAATTCTCAGTCTCATGGTGCACGGTTTTACCCAGCTAGGGCTTCTTCTCATCTCAATTATAATTTCAGATCCTCCTTCAAAATATAGGTTACACTTCTTTCCATTAATGGCCTCTAGGCTCAACGTATTTGTGGTAGAGATGGACAAGTAGGGGAAGAAACCTGCAGTTTCAAAGGGGACAGATATAATTTATGATTTTATGGTCAATTGAACTATTGAATCAAATTTGAATCTGTGGTCAATTGATTATTCTATTACCATTGTAAAATCAATACAATTTTAATTTTTTGCATCAATTTTTTTTTAATGCTTTAGAGTTTGCCCGACCTTAAATTTTTTTCGTCCTTCGCCACTGTAGGTAGATGTCGATGGAGGTGCTGCAGTCGTGAGCTACGTCACGGACCTGCTTCATCCAGGTGCGGATCTGCTCGTCGTGCTCCCCGCTGCGGGGAGTCTTCCTGGTGAGGTGCATGAGGAAGCTGTTCATGCTCTCCATCTCCTCCTTGATGAACTGCACATCGCCATGGACGCCACCCAACAGCTCAGCCTCGTCGCGGATGACGCCCAGCAGCGAGCTTACGGCGCCCCCGGCGACCACGGACAATTGAAAGCCACCTAGATCCCAGAGTTTTGCTAATCTAGTCCAATAATCCGGTGTGGAGGGAGTACACAAACGTAAACAACATTAAAATGATGATAGAACGAACCTAGGTATATCGGAATCCACGTTCTAAAACTTGAAAACATTATGTGTTAGTAAGTTTTATTAGAATTCGAAATATAGTCACACATATACACATTGAGTTGAAACTTGTTCGTGCAATCTATCTTCTATCTATATATAATTATATATTAACTAGCATAGTGGTCTTTGCAAATGTGAGGGCATCATGTTCATGTGTTTGATAACTAAGTTCATACTTTCACATTTATATTATGGTATATCAGCATAGAAATACACTTATATAGCCGCATCACATGAGTGGAAGTTGTGTACATCTATAGATCATTTTTGGTTTATATTATGTACGACAAATACACTGTGTCATGAATATATATGTGTTGAATATATTCTATGTTGCGGAGTATATGACATCTAAACCACAAAACATTATAGGTAGGACAACCAAACAATGTGAGTTTTCATTTTACCTCTTCCGCATGTGTCTTCGTCTCATTTACTAAATCTATAGGTTTTGCATTTATCTTATTAATTCGGAGTAGTCTACCATATTCAAAGTGTACTAAGGTAAGCAAAATCCAGACCATTTTAATTATATGGGGCAACGCAATGCTCAAAACGGATGATTCATTTGTGGTTGCACTTCATTATTTTCAATTGTTTACCCTACTTTTAGCATCGAATTTTTATTTTTCCTTGACTGTGATACTGCAGGGGAGAACCCCTACGGTTTAATTTTTATATATGGAACAATATTTACAGAGAATAGGCCAAAGAGGGGGAGTTGCATCAAGGGGGAGAAAAAGAACTCAGGGAGAACAAATCAAAGAGTATCATGAGAAAATGTTCAACATCAATTCAAGAAGGGGCTGCACCTTAGTGGACTTCACCCTATATCGATGGAGCAAAGATCGCTCTGGCCCCCTATATCAAATTGTTATTTTAGTTATATACAGTACACCTTATTAGTTTAGTATGGTTCTAAATTTCTCCTAGCGTGAATCTACTTTCTAGATCTGTATTTTCGGCTGTTTGCGTTATGGTCGTAGCTATCTAATGTATAATCTTAAAAGCACTTCGACTGCATTGTAATATTTCAAATGTGGATAATGTTGCTAAAGATCTGATCAAACGACTGTGAAGTTACAGAATGACAACAATTGAAAACAACTTTTTTTATCTACTATGAGATCTAAGAGAATCATGTCCCTCTTCCCTATAGATTTAGTTTAGATTTATAATTAAAATCTTAGATATGAAAACAACACACGTGGACATTCTTTTTGGAAAACCATTGTCTGAGAACTTTCACCCCCATGCACAATTTTATCCATATTATTTAGACCAACGTGGTAGTTTTGAGCTAATTTCTCAGGAAAATAAGATTTGCATCTTATCATCCTAGTTTGGAACGATGACGTATCCATGTTCGTGCGTCTAGCACTTGACACCTTTATTATGCTACATATTTGAAGGGAGTATATGGATGCAGTAAATCGGTGTTTTACAATATAAGCCTTTTTAGTAAGCTTTTAGTTTGCTAAAAAAGCTTATAATATGGAACAGAGGTAGTACTTCACAATAGCATTAGTACATAGACGATTTTCTTATCATTGAATAATCAATGTGTTGGATATAGAATCATGCTTAATGTAAGCCAAAGAAGGACCATCGGACATCCATACGTGGGTACATGTAAAAGAAAATCTGTATATCTGGTGAAGAACTTGTTCGAGGATCAACATCTTGATCCCTCTACTGGTATCCATGCGTACGAGGTCACCAATTCAGCAACGTTTCACGGTCATGTTAGAAAACCAACCGAAGACTACTGCAGCTATGTGGAGAGGGGGAGAGAGAACCACTTGAAGGGAGAGGTGCAACCACCAAGAGAATGATCATCTAGGGCTGACCTCTCCCTCTCTTTTATGTAGGAGGATGGGAGGGGACGTCGGGCGCCTAGGGTTTCCCCTAGGGCCGGTGGCCAAGGGGAGAGCGGGCCTGCCACCACAACCCTAGACACCCCCTTAATTTCCTTCCATGAAAGGGGGCCCGCCCATATGAGCCCCTTTTATTATTTATTTTAAATAATACATTATAGAAATTTATTAATTCAATAATTATTAATATGTTTCGTAAAAACCTCTTCAACAAAAACAGATGTCCTCTAAACCAACTTCTGATTTCTACCCGAAATGACTTCTGGTTTCAATCCGAAACTAGATCGTAAGTCAAGCCTCTATCGTCACAGCTGGACCGTAAGCCTCATCATCACTATTTTCGCTGGATCGTGCACTACGTACCTGCCCATGCTGCAGTCGATGAGATGTTTTTATTTCTATACTACGATGCGGTGAAGAAATTCACAAACAATGGAGAATTGATGTGAACTCTCATTATGGTTTGTACCCGTTGTGCGGGCTGCTCTTAATTGCCGTACGTACGTCGACGCTATCGTTATGATTTGCACGTGTAGCAGTGTAGCACGCCCTTCGTCCATGGACTGCCTTGTACTCTCTCTGTGCAAGCATAGATGTCTTAGGTTTTTTAAATTTTGGATGAATCTATATACTAAATAGTGTCTAGATTTATTCAAATTTTGACAAATTTCAGACATCTATTTTGGGACGGAGGGAGTACTATAGATAGGGCGTCTTTCCGGTTCACACGCGAACAGCGGTGAGAACCCATATGGGAGACAAATCTTGCACAAAATAAAAATGATAGAACGCGACATAGGTACACCCTTGTTGGTGGCATGATTTTTTTTGTGAATCTGCGGAGAACTCGTGCTGAAAAAAAACCTTATCGGGAGAGCCCGCCGTGGGCCGCTCTCCCCCCTCCCGCGCCGCCACCGCGCAGCGGCCGGGGGGATCTCCTCCACCTCGTCTGCTTGCAGCCTCCTCCCCTTTCTCCTCCCCCCTCGCCGCCGCCAGATGGGCATGTCCGGGCGAAGCTCGGTCGGGGCCGGCGGCGGCGGGGTCTCCTCGTCCTCTCGCGTGTGGGGCTGGTCGCGGCGAAGCTCCTCCGGGCATGAGCGTGGCTCGCCCGTCGGGGGCCATGGCGCGTCGGCGCGCGGGCTATTCCTGCGGCGACGGCGCGGCGTACGACGAGTCGGCGGGGGCATGTCTCGGAGGTGGCGGCAGGGGTGCTCTCTAGGGGCGCGGGCTGGATGCAGCGCGAGCCAGGGTCGGCCTCCTCTGCAGTGATGGGCAGCGGGGGCGCCGTGGTGCGATGGGGTCCTGCTCAGCGGACGCGGCAGGAGGGTCGGTGACTCGGCATCTGCGGCCGCGGTGGCGGAGCGGGGCACCGGCAGGAGCAGGCAGGGTGGTGCATCACGGGCCGGCGTCCTAGGGAAGCTTCGGCTTGCCTAGATCTGGGCCCACTTGGGCCCAATCTAGGCCTAGGGCGGGCCTATCGTGATGATTCCTCCTTCTGGAGGAGGGGCGGCGGTGTGGGGCGTGCAGGACGACGGCGGCTGCTCTGCAGCAGCGTGGCGATGGAGACTTTACGGGCCTTTTTTGGGCCCGGCCGGGCCCGAGACCTGGTGTGTCTCTACTGCCGCGTCCGGACGGCAACTGCCATTGGTGGTGGAGGTTGATCTCCTTCGCGCGGCTGTGCCGCGGCCTCCATCCTACATCAACCAAACCTACCCCAACTTTGCAGGTCACGCAACGCTCCTGGCTCAGTGGGTGCGAGTCCGGCTCGGTGGATGTCGGGGCGGCGGCCTCGGAAGGTGGACGACTTCGACTTCCCTCCGTCGGAGGAGGCTCCGGGAGGTGACGCGAGATCCCCAGGCAGTTTGGCAGGCCCGGGGGAGCTCGGTTGCGATGGTGTTGTTGCTTGGCGGCCGGGATTTGCCGTGGAGGCGGGTCCCCTGGTGGAAGCAGGAGTAGGGCCTAGGGCGGCGGTTGTCGTGCTCGGTGGCACCCCTGCTGCAGTGCGGCGGTAGGACTTCACGAGCCTCCGCAGGCTCGGCCGGGCCAAAGGGCCTGGTTTGTCTTGCTGCTACATCCGGTCGGCTACCACCTGCTGGTGGTGGAGGTTGTTCCCTCCCGCGTGTTATTGACAGGCCGACCCTCGCCGAAGTCCCCGCTCTCTCGACCTATCGGCTTTGCTCCTTGGCGCTCGGTGTGACGGCGGTGGCGACCACAAGACCAGGATGGCACATGCTTGTGGGTGGCGTGAGTGGTGGAGCTCTACAAAGTGCTCAGGCGGGTGGTTCTGGAGGGGTCGGGAGAAATCCTTGTCTGTTGACACTGGTACGGTGACGCCCGAGGGTGTCACCTTCCTTCTTGAAGGGTGTTGGGCCCCCCTCCCCTACTCCCGCTGCGTACCGGGGGAAACCCTAGGTCTCGGCCGGACAACAGTGTCGTCGTCGTCACTCCCCTTCTTGGAGGTGCTGTTTTGGTATGCAGGCGCTTTGGATTGCGGGATGCATGGTGGTTTTTCTCTGGCGGGCGCACCGGTTGCGAGCTGTTTCCGTTTTCGGTACACCGCCGTTCTTGGCTTTCTTCTTCTTTTATTTCTTCTTTCTTTTCATGTGGGGCTTGGGTTCTGCCAACGCCTTGTATCCTGTGATGTTTGTTCCTTTAGGCGATGTGTTGTCTGGCCCAGCAGCGGTCTCACCTATGTGTTTTATTTATAAAGCGGGACGAAAGCCTGATTTAAGAGAGAGAGGTACACCCTTGTTAAAAATCGAAATAAATCAGGCATATATCGTATTAAGTTGAAACGTGCTCATGCAATTTCTCGTAAAATAATACGAGTACATGTGGCCTCCATAAAAATGAGGACATAAAAGACGCTCATCGCCTCGGGCCACTTCAGTGTCAGTGTGATGCTGCTTGGGCCGCGGCCTAATTTGGTGTGATGTTTCGGCCCTTGCAATGTCCAGTAGTTGTTTAGTAATATCATTCTTGTATGCTTGAGCTGTTTGATTTTTTACCACAAATTTGCCTACTTTTAGAGATATTTTAAGCAAGTATGCTACATTTTACTTCACTTGGAAACTTTTTAAGTTTATTCCTTCTCCACTTCAAGACGCATACCTTGCAGAAGGAACAACCTTCGTGCGTGAAAGAGACAAAAGAAGGAGGGGTAAGCGTAAAAGGAGAGAGGGTGACATTGATCCTAAATATGCGGCCATCAGAAGAGAGGGTTATAGGATCCACGAGAGTAGCTGGGGAGCGGTTGAGCAAAGGATACATGCGGAAGGAATCGAACCACGAAGAAGGACGATGGAGACCTATATCTCGATCTAACTCCCCCTTTCTCCTAGATCCCTAATCTCCTTCTTGATCGATTTGTCCGTGTCAATTAGTAGAACAAGCCTAAGGATTGTCGGGATTACGTTCGGAACTTTAATAATCCTTGTTCTCTCTTATGCTAGAATCTGTAGTTGATATGTGAGTGGGTCTGTGTTGAGGATTTATTAGTTTACTTGCTTGATCTTTTCCTATCTTCTCTTGCTCGTTCTTTGCCTTTGACCTGTGTGCAATAGTTGAAGGTGTCTTTAATTATTTTTTCTTTGTATTCCCTCCTATCCATATTAATAACCTCAACTTTATCTAGATTCGTATGTATGTAATTAAGTATTTAGAGTTAAGACCATTAATATGGACCGGAGGCAAGATGAATTTCAACTCATGTTTGTGAGGCTAAGTTGCGGGAGTATCGTTTCAAGCTGATACTTAATTCCCTTAGAACGAAAACGACACTACTATAATATTGAACGATCAATGCTCCAGGTTGGAATAGTAATAGAGCCTTAGTAGTAACCGTTGATCTTCTGCTGTGAATGTCTAGAAAAGAGGAATGGCTTTTTTAATTGATCTTTCCCTGTTTAGTCAGCTTTACTAGCACTTTCTTTCTTGATAAAAGAAAGTTTAGAATTTTTGACTCTTCCATTAGAAACAAACCAGGAAGAAACAAAACACTGAACAAATCACATTGGAAGGCAACTTGATGGATCCATCAACACATGAGAGAAAATGAGATGTACGGAGGCTGGTGATGGAGTCTCGATCTGCTGATTAATAGGTGCTTTTGGTTGGACTTAAATATGGATTTTAAATTTTGGCTTATAAATAATAAAATTAGGCTTTTGACTTTTAACTGGAGATAGTTGTTTGATTATATAAGTCAATAGACAAAATCAGAAGCACCCATTTGAATTTGTTATGCCTTATAAGCCACAGGTCAATAGTTAAAATTTGAGCCCAACCAAGTACCCCCTAATTGGGTTAAGGATGGTGGGCCGGTACTTATGGTAGGTTGATTATCCCAGATTGATCATCAAGGCCCGTTACATAACACCCTCGGTTATTCTAGAAAAAATAAACCTAACACCTTCGGTAGACAACTAGTGAGCTGATCGATTCTTCGGGGGCGAATAGCTCTCATGCGACATCATTGAAGGAAATGGTCTAGAAAGCGACGTTGTTCATGTAAATAGCCTAGGTGCGATGTTTCTTGTAGCACAAATAGCTCGAGTGCGATGGGCTCTCTAATGCAGGTTAGCAGTAGAATTACTTGATCATGGTAGGCCCACTACTCATCCACGTCAGCAACATGGCTTTTAATCTTTTTACTTTCCCATCCTATCAAGTGAAAAAAAACATGATTTTCTTTATCTGCTTTTCATATCATATAAAATGAAGATAATTTTCTGTGCACAAACAAGCAACACAATAAACTTCAAGAAATAATAGCCCCTGCGAAAAAGAAAGCAATGATATGGCAGGTTATGATATTTTGTGATGGGGGTGTGTTTGGTCCCTCCTCTTTTTTCCGGGCTTGGGACCGGCTATGCAACATTATATTTGCATAGGCAGAGTTACCCCCCCCCCCCCCCCCCCCCCGAAAAAAACACGTACCCACCCACGAACACAAACTAAATGATATAAAAAACACAAGACATTTTTTTTAGTTTTTTATAATTCAACAACAAGGAACATATTAAGTAAAAACACTTTTCTATTTCCTTTGAATTTTTTAGAAAAGGCAACAAAGCTAACAAATACTTCTTTCCTGATATTTTTCCCTTAGGTACAAAACGAAATAAAGAAAACAAACAATTTTTTTGGATTTTTCTTTTGGCTTTGCTACAAAAGAAAATAAAGAAAAACACTTCTGTAATTTCCCTTTGCGGCAAAAGAAGACACATAATGTATATTTCTTAGCGACAAAGGGACCATAAAGCAAATGTAGTAAATGTGGTAACTAATTTTTTTTTGTAGATTTCATTTTTTTTCCTGCTAAGCTAACTGGGTAACAAGACACAAATGTTCCACAAGTACACAAAGAAACCATTTTTTTTTGGTAAGTAGCCAGTAACATTGATCCGGAAATCTCTCAGTATTTGTATACTTGTTCATAAGTATTGAACACCGGCAACCTACATATATGAAAAAATGTGTCACAGATTGTAGAAAATCTTCGTTATATAGAACGTGGGGAAAGTTGTAGACATACAAATGCAATGTATATATGCTGGGAAATACAGATGGAAGATGGTGTGGCATGTCAACTATATATTGGTATGTCAGTGCACATATCGATGGGGTGAACTGATCATGATGTGGAGGTTAATTTATTAATTCTAGATGTTACATAGTGTGTTGTACTCCTTTCTTCCTAAATAGGTTGTCGCAAATTAGTCTAAATTTAAATGTATCTATATACTAAATAATATCCAGATACATATAAATTTAGATAGATTTGTGAGATCCTTTTGTGGATTATGGGAGTAGAAATAAAAGGAGGTATATATATGCAGATACACGTGTACGTAGGGAGCTTACGTACCTTGATGCAGGTTGGAGCAGCACGGGTATCTTAGCTAGACTCCATATGCATCGGGATGCTGAAACAAAAAATGGATAGTTTAGATTTAGACTGCGACAGAAACTAATGAGCATTCGATGGTCGTGGATGTACTTACGTCAAGCCAGAAATCTCTCGGTATTTGTATACTTGTTCATAAGTATACTTGTTCATAAGTATCGAACACCGCCAACCTACATATGTGAAATAATGTGTCACAGTTTGTAGAAAATATTGGTTGTATAAAAAGAGCGGAAAGATTTAGACATGCAAATGTAGTGTATATATGTTGGGAAATACAGATGCAAGATGGTGTGGCATATCAACTATATATTGGTATGTCAGTGCACAATTCAATGGGTGAGGAATGATGTGGGGGTCGATTTATTAATGCTAGATGTTACATATATAGTGTTGTAGTCCCTTTGTTCCAAATACATATTTTTCTATATACTATATAATATCCACATACATCTAAATTTAGAAAAATTTGGGACATCCTCTTGTGGATGGTGGGAGTAGAAATAAAAGGAGGAACATACAGATACACGTTTACCTATGGATCTTGCGTACCTTGATGCAGGTTGGAGCAGCATGGCTATCTTTGCTAGACTCCATACGCATCAGGATTCTGAAACAAAAAAAAAAGGATACTTCATATTTGTCTATGACCTCTTTTACGATTGAGATCAATCGTGGGATGGTTGGGATGGCTGTCGACTCCGTGCCTCACTGTTTCCACAGCTTTGTGCCAGTCCTCATCGGTGGTACGCATACCAGACCACATCGAGATAGTGACCTTTTGGAGCATAGGCAGGTTCAGCAAGCTACCAAAGTCAAACTCAATGTTTCCATCCCTGGAGGTCCACACATCGACCGAGAACCTGAGGGTTTCAAGGCTCGACATAGCTCCTGGTAGAAATGGGCCAGGTGCTGCACTCGTTTCGTAGACCCTCAGCTTGGGGAATAACCCTACACCTGCACCGCCCATGACATGATGGCCCTGGACAGGGCGATCCAAATATCTCCACATATCTTCCAAATGCAGACAGAGATAAACAAGGCTTGGAAACCTTCCAAATATCTCCACATCTGAACTATCGACATGCAGAGATAGATGGGACAGGTTTGGAAGCCAAGATGTTTTGATGCTTGCATACATGCCAGGTTGACTGTGCGGGAGATTAAAAACACGGAGTTGTTGTGGTGGTACATAGCCTTCCAAGGTGACGTCACCAGTGTCACTTGACCTGATAAGTCCCACGTCTATGACCTGTATTTTCTGCAACTTTACTAGAGACCTGGCCCAAGATTTTACCGAGCTCACGCTGTCCAAGTCTAAAGAGCTTCTAATTTGGAGCCTCCTCAACTCAATGAGCTTGCCCAGCTCTGTTGCAAAGTTCGAGAAGCAATAAACATTGCACACACACAGCTCTTCCAGGGATGTCAGTTTCCCAATCCAGTCTTGCTTCACTGTTATGGAAGCCCATTCGGCCTTCAAGCACTTGAGTTGATTGAGTAGGCCAATACTCTGAGGCAGTTCGTCTACATAGGACGAACCCAAGTCCAGCACCTGTAAGAACTTGAGATAACCTATTTCTTCTGGGACCAGGATATTCTCAGCGGCTATTCCAAGATACCTCAAATGAACTAACTTTCCAAGATGCTCAAGATGAGTACTACCGATGTCTTGGATATTTAGGACACGCAAAACTTCAAAGCATGAAAGTGATGGCACCTTATCACTAGAGTTAATGGCATTAAATGACCTTAGTTGTATCATTGGAGCGCTAGCTAGAGGGACCTCTCTGATTCCTATAACTAGCCTACGAGCGTTGATATGTGCAGACGTGTATTGCTCGTTACTATACAGTATTGTAACAAAGTTTTCTTCCTTTGCTAACAGACAAATCATATCAAGCACAATATCATGGATACGACAACCACTTATGATGCATTTATCCAGGTTTTCTACTGGCAAGAGCATGCTTTTGTTAAGAAGCTCGTTGAAATATCTCTCGCCAATCTCAAATAATCCTAACCCTGGTTCTTCCTGGATAAAACCCTCGCCAACCCATAGCCATATCAAATCATCTTTCTTAATCAAACGATCTTCCGGGTAAATGCTCATATGCAATAAACATGTCCTTAAGTGGCAAGGCAGGTCATAATAGCTGAATAAAAGTATCTTTCTTGTGTTATCAACATCACTGTTATTTTCATGCCCAAAACCAATTGAGTTGTATATCTTAGGCCAAAACTCCACTGGTTTATTATCAAGCAGACTAGCGATTGTGATTATAGCCAAGGGCACACCACCACATTTCTGTAAAATTTTATCGTATACCTTTGCCGGCAGATCAAAAGGGTTTTTTCTATTACCACCAGATAATCTTCTATGAAATAACTCCTTGGATAAATCATTTGAAAGTGATTTTATCCTATATACTTCACCAGTCTTTTCAGCAACATCAAGAATACGAGTAGTTGTGATTATCCTGCTTCCACAACAATTATTTACCAAAGCACATTTGAATATTTTCCATGCTTCTGTATCCCATATATCATCAATAACAATGAAGTACCTGTCGTATCAATAAATGATTAACCAGTAAAAGTTAGTCCAAGCATCTGAGATATCTAGGAAGAAATGGAGATGCGTGCATGGACACCACTTCGATGGGATCTAACATCGGCATTACTGAATATAAAGGCAATGGAAAGGAATGTACGGGAGATAGACATGTAGTCATTTTATCATTTAGAACCCTAATTATGATTAATAAATCAAGTATTGTAGTATGCACGTGTGTACAAACTTCTGCCATCAAACCGGCTAACCCTTTCTATTAATTTGTTTGAACTAGAGATAATGTTTTTGGATCGTGAGCAAGGAAAGAAAATGAACCAAACATAAGCTTTCCGTGTTTGTTCAATCAAAAAAAAAAACATGATAATACGGGTAATTACCTCTTGTTCTTGAGTAATACTTGTAGTTTG
This sequence comes from Avena sativa, assembly GCA_916181665.1. NCBI lineage: Eukaryota > Viridiplantae > Streptophyta > Magnoliopsida > Poales > Poaceae > Avena > Avena sativa. The sequence continues at coordinate 43,570,795 of OV702294.1, forward strand.
TCAATCAACTGCCTTTCATCCAACTCGGGGTATGTATTCTTGTTAATTTCAAAGAGAATGTCGTTGAGAAGTTTCTTCGCACTTGGGTTCCTTCCCACAGGAACAAAAGCACTGCAATCAAAAGGGGATTGGAGCTTATCGAACAGTGCTTTGGCAAGAGTTGTCTTGCCAAGGCCTCCAAATCCAAAGATTGATACTACCTTGAGTTGCTTCTCCACATCACCATGCCCATCACTCAGCAGCATGTTGGTTAGCTCGTTGAGTGGCCCATCAATTCCGACTAGATCTTTTTTATCCTTGTACAGAGACAACAAGCGAGGATCCGCAATGATTGCAGCAGATGGATTAGCAACTACATCGTTCACCTTGTACCTATCACGCCGGTCTGCTGCCTCCTGGACACGGGCCTTGATGCCTTTGATCTCCTCGGAGATCTCATGACGAGTCTTGCTCTTGGTGAACAAGTCTCCCATCTTTTGCACGAGCCTCTTAAGCTTGCTCGGCTTAACGGCAGGCTCGGCTCCCTCGACGCGCACCAGGAACTTGTCGATGATGTCCTCCATCATGTATGACAAGTCCCTGACCTCGTCGGCCCAGCTCTTGACCTGAAGGTCAAGCTGGTCTCGCGGTATGTCCCCGACCTTGCGGAGGGCGATGTACATGCTCGTCAACTCTCTCTTCATATACTCGACGTCTTCCTTGACGCCGGTCTGCAGCTTGTACTCCCCCACGATGAGGTCACCAAGCTTGAGGAGTAGGCTGCCCATGGCTCCCGTCGCATGGTCCATGGTCGCTCTAGCAGCTGGTTGCTTGGTTTGTTAGTGTGCTGTAATGCTTGGTTTGTGGTGTGGGGAGTGGTTAGCGCCTAGGGGTCTTTATCTCGACTTGGACCATAAGTGCCAAAAGCAGATGCACATGGTAGAATGTGCAGTGGATCTAGGCAAGCTTTGAATGACACATCTCGATCCAGACTTTGTGGGATCATCCTGTTTTGTACTAGTATGTGTCTGCTAGAGAATCTCCAGCCGTCCCACATGGGGTGCCGTATATTTGGAGCCCTATGGGGGTGCCGTTGTTTGCTCTGGGGGCAGGCCGTGCAGCAGCCCTGCCCGGATACAACATTTGAATTCAAAAAAAAATAGGACTTGGTCTGAACGGTCATTTGCATTCACACTTCAATGGAATTTTATAGATGTAAACTAAAAATGGTAAAACACAAGTAAAACCTCTGCATGGAGCATGAAGACCTCGATGAGGACAATGAATATCCGCCCATGCGCGCCACCCACCGATGATGCTCCGGTAGTGACGCGGCCTTTCCTCACTTTAGTTGGCGGAGGCGGTGGGTATAGACCAAGCTCGTTCGATGGTCGTGGCTACACGAACTGGTCGCGCGCGGCGGGAACTCTAACGGCTAGGTTTGCGGCGCCAACGCTAGAGTTTACGAACGTCGGCGCATCCCTCCTGCGACAGCGTCGGAGTGGACGGAATAGGGAGGGGTCGGAGGATCGCCGATATAGCCTTCCATCTCCGGCGATGGCGCAAGTCTAGAGCGGCGGCGGCGGTGCATGGAAAATTCCAGATGGAGGTTGAGCGTTCGCGCACGAGTTCGCATTTTTCTCACTGGGAGATAGGTTACCGGAAATTGGAGCGCGCTGAAAAAATATAGAGAGCGCGCTTAGCATCCGTTGGAGCGCTACTTTTCACTCCACGCGCGTTAAATTGATATTCCAGCGCCAGCGACTACGTTTTCATGTACCTGTTGGAGATGCCTTAAGAGCAATCAAAATAATGCCTAATGTCTTAAACACTATGTGAAGTTGGGCCCTATATTAATAAATTAGTACTTAAACCTAACTATCGTATATATTGTCTAGCTCTAACTGATATAGCAATTATACCCAAGAGTGGGCTATAGTACTACCTCTGTCTAAAGTTTAAGGTCCAGTTTGGCAACAAAGTTTTTACAAAACTAAAATATTATAAAACTATAGTATTTATTTGTCGGGGCTAGCAATACTTTAGTTTTAGAAAAAGAGATCCGGAGTCGTTTTTCCAATACTTAAAAAATAGCTTGTTTTGAGAGATAATAAAGTATTAAAGTATTTTAAACTGGACCATCACTTCTGACACCGACCATAGCCCTTTATAGTTTAAGTCGATGGAGTATAGTACGTGCCCGGTGCAGAAATATAAATCTAATCTAGTACTCCCGGCCAACAATGGACTTAGAGCATCTCCTCTCATTTGGCGAATCCAGGCCGAATTCCATACCATTGGTCTGACAAAACTCTCGGCCTGGGTATGCCGAGTTTCCCACTCGCATACCTAGGTCGAGTTTTCAGGTTTGGCTAAATTTTATTAAAGATGGACGAATATAGGCGGATTACATCGAATTCAGACTAAAGTAGTACATAATAAACTAAAATAAACATTAAAAAGGCCACGGTCGTGGCCTTCGCCGATGACGTCGCCGTTCTACATGCCGAAGTTGCTGTAGAACGCCGTGTAGCCGGGATCGGCCCTGCCATCATCCTCGCCGCCGTCGTCGTCGTCGCTCGGCGGCTGGTGCTGGTGGGAGCTCCCCTGGCCTGGGTCGCCGCACCTCCACGTCTGGTAGGAAGGGCCGTCCTCCTCGTCGTCGTCGAGGACGAAGAGCAGGGCGTCCTGGTAGGAGAGCTGGCGCCCGGACATCGCACATCTCCGGGCCGCCTACTCCTCGGCCTGCTGCTGGACGCGCCGCCGCTCCGCCTTCTCCCAGTCCGTCCTGGATCATTCCAGGATGTCCGGCGAGGAGGGCTCCACCAACGACGGCTGCGGCGCCGAGTCGCGGAGCGACTGCTCCAGCGCCATCCTCAAGGCGCTGTCTTTGGGCGGCGCCGAGCCTTCAGTCTTCGGGCAACGAAGGTGGCCAGTTGGCGACGCCGTCACGCATGGCTCGCCGATGATGATGCCGAGCGAGCGTGTCCGCGGTGGCGAGCGCCCAGGCGAGCCCGCCTCGCGCTTGACTGGGCGCAACCCCAGCGAAGGCCCAGTCGGCATGCGCAGCGGTGTGGAGCCCGAGGAATGGGAGGCCAAGGCGGAGGAGGAGGAGCTCATGCTGGCCATCCTCCTCAGCATCCAATTCGTCGGAGGACGCCGCCCTGACCTCGACGCCTGCGTGGGAGTTCGCGGGAAGCCTAGACGCGGCGTGTTCCCGGCGGTGATGTGCTCCAGCACGACCTTCAGCGTGCGGCCTGGCGCACTCCACCAACGTCGGCGATCCGCCGAGTTGTTGCGCTTCGGCGGCGATTCGTTGGGCGGCCCTTCGTCGGCCCACCGGTCAGTTTTGTTATTAGACCAGGCTTAAACCGGTATCAGTGCTATCTATCACGAATTCACTCTGTGAAGTGGTTGCTTTTTAAAACCCTAGACTGTAATGTGGTGGATTTTTGCAATTTTCTCGGGTCGCCATGGATGTGTAGCTGACTAGTTTTGGTGGGGCGGGTTTCCAAGTTGGTTTGTGTGCTAGAGGTTGGATGTGTTTTTTGTTGTGTTTGGTGTGCCGTTGGCGAGGGCTTGAACCTGTTTGTATCATACATGTTGGAGTGGGTTTATCCATAGTTATACTACCTTCTTCTTAATGAATGGATTCGAGCAAAGCTATTGTCGCCATTTTAAGAAACACATGATGCTTCGCTCAAAGTCCTAGTAACATAAATCAAACAACAGACAAAAATACGAAATACATCTATGCATTATTCTACTAGATAGAGCGTCTTTCCAGTTCACACGGGCGGGTAGACAAATCTTGCACAAAATAAAAATGATAGAACGCGACATAGGTACACCTGAATCCTTGTTAAAAGTCCAAATAAATCAGGAATAGACGTATTGAGTTGAAACACGAGTACTTGCACTATAGGAAATCTGTAATTTGCCAAAATACCTACGGCAAGTTATTCTACAAAGAAACAGCAAGACTCGTTCCCAACCGTCCGATCTAATTCGATCCACCGTACATAGAAAACACACAAGCCGTGGACAGCTTAATCCTGTGCTCTGATTGGTTGGGAAGGTGACCAGCGGATCGATGACCTGGACTACCCCACGGGCAACACACCAGTAGTACATGATTACTAAGACTTGTTTCCAACCCTACCTCAAATCAAACAAAAAAGGACTCGTTCCAACCATGTGCTCCTGAACGCACCAGCACCTGCTGCGGCAGCGCATCAACCGGAACGCTATCATTACGATTTGCACCTGTAGCACGCCCTTCGTCCATGGACTGCCATTATTCTAGATAAAACTTGTCGTGAAAACAGGCCTCTATTCCTGTGCCGTAAGAGCCTCTGGCCCGATTTTAAAATCCAAACTAACCAAGTAAGGCTAGATGCTTAACCATTAGTTCCGGTGTAGTCACCAGTCGGGATAAATGGTCGTCCACGTTCCGGTCTAGTCACCAGCCGGCTATCTTCCACCGCATCCTGCGTGGTCCGCCGCCGGCCGATTTTCGTCTGCTTGAGTCAGAATCAAATTAGATCTAGATCTAGATCTGGTCCCAAAAAAAAAGAGGAGAAAGAGATGTCTTCTTCATCGGGTTATGTTGTGATTTCTCGCTGCCCGGTGATCTTTGATGGCGCGAATTATCCTGATTTCGCTGTCTTTATGCGCGTTCACATGCGCGGTCTCCGTCTTTGGGGTGTGCTCTCCGGCGAGGTCTTCTGTCCGCCGTGTCCCCCTGCTCCTGTGGCTCCTCTTCCATCGACGCCGATTGTTCTCGGTGCTGATGCTTCTCAGGAGGCCAAGGATGCTGCTCTGAGTGCTGATGATAGTGCTGTCGTTGCTTATGACCTGAAGTTCAAGCAGTACTCTTCTGATCTCGAGGCCTATCGACACGCTCTGATCGCTTACACTCAGTGGGTTGATGAGGATGCTCGTGCTGCTGCTGTTCTCACCTCCAGTGTTCTGCCCCAGTATGCTGCTGAGTCTATGAGTCTTCCTACTGTTGCCGCTCAGTGGGTCCATCTTCGTCAGCGCTATCAGCCATCTGGGGATGCTCTTTACCTGTCCGTGGTTCGCCAGGAGCATGCTCTTCAGCAGGGTGATTCTACTATTGATGAGTTCTATACTCAGAGTGCTGCTATCTGACGTCAGCTTGATTCTCTTCGTACTGCTGTTTGTGGCACATGCTCGTGTTGCCAGATTGTGCGATCGGATTTGGAGTTTCACCGCATCTATGAGTTTCTGCCTCGGCTCCGCCAGGAGTTTGAGCCCCGGCGTGCTCAGCTGAATGCTCGTGGTCATGTTCCGCTCTCTGAGGTGTTGACTGAGCTTCGGGCTGAGGAGACTCGTCTTCGTGGTGCTGGTCTTCTTGCGGCTCCATCTGTGCTTGCTACTCGTGGTCCTCCTATATCGTTTGTTCCCTCGACTCAGCCGCGGTCCTCTGTGCCGCCGCCGATACTACCCACTCCTCCAGTTCAGGGTCAGAATCAACACCAGCAGTTTCAGGGCCAGAGTCAGCCCCAGTAGTTTCAGGGTCAGAGTCCGCACCAGCATTTTCAGGGCCAGAGTCAGCACCAGCAGGCTCGTGGTCAGGGTCGCCGTGGTTCTCTTCGTCACTGCTCTTATTGTAACAAGGATGGCCACACTTGGGCCACCTGTTATACACGGGATCCCAGTCTACGTCAGCAACACCAGGCTCGTGGGCAGTCGGCTCCTTCTGGATCTTCAGCAGTTGCTCTCTCCGACCAGGACATTATCAGGAGTCTTCGCGGTCTGCTTGCTGCTACAGGCTCTTCTTCGACAGACACTGCTGGTTCTGTGACTGATTCTTCCGGCCCTGTGCGACCACCATCTTCTACACAGTCAGGTACGTCCCCATGATATCTGGATTCTGGAGCTTCTTTTCATATGACTTCTGAGTCTTCTTTTCTGTCCGCTCTTCGTTCCCTCCCTTCTCCTGTCCGTGTTTTCACAGCTGATGGTACCTCTCTCCCTGTTTCTAGTCGGGGCACCCTCTCTACTTCTTCCTTTTCTATTCCTGATACTTCTCATGTTCCTCTTCTTAAGATGAATCTGTTCTCTGCTAGCCAGCTTACTGACTCTGGTTGTCGCGTCATTCTTGATGCTGATTCTTCTGTTGTCCAGGACCGTCGCACGCAGGCCCTGGTTGGAGCTGGCCCTCGCAGTCATGACTCTTCACGACTTTGGGAGTTAGACTGGCTTCGTGTTCCCTCCGCTGCCACTTCATCTGCCAGTTCTTCTCCGGTCGTCGCCTCTGCTACCAGCTCCTTTCAGCAGTGGCATCATCGTCTTGGTCACCTTTGTGACTCGCGTTTGTCGTCTTTAGTTCATCGTGGTCTTCTGGGGTCTGTCTCAGGAGATGGGTCTTTACATTGTCAGGGCTGTAGGTTGGGTAAACAGATTCAGCTTCCCTATCCTACTAGCGCGTCTGTATCTCAGCGACCTTTGGATTTAGTTCATTCAGATGTTTGGGGTACTCTGTTGCTACGTCCGCTTACCTCATCAACATTCAGCCTTCTGCTGCTCTGGAGGGTGGTATCCCTCTTGAGCGCCTATCTGGACAGTCTCTAGACTACTCCATGCTTCGCTTGTTTGGTTGTGTTTGCTATGTTCTTCTTGCTCCTCGCGAACGCACCAAACTGACTGCTCAGTCTGTTGAGTGTGTATTTCTTGGATACAGTAATGAGCATAAGGGCTATCGTTGTTGGGACTCCGTTGGTCGTCGGATGCGTATCTCTCGTGATGTTACTTTTGATGAGACGCGCCCTTTCTATCCTCGTCCCACCGCTGGTACCTACCCGGAGGAAGATATCTCTTTTCTTCTCTTTCCTGACACACCTCCTTCTACTCCCATTACGTCTTCTTCAGGATCTCCTACCCCTGCTGTCTCTTCTTCTACACCGTCCTCCTCTGCTCCGTCTAGTTCTCCTCGTTCTCTGGAGTCTTCCTCTGCTATTCCTTCTTCTTCATCGTCGTCTCCTGAGTCGTCTTCTTCTGATGAGCTTCCCTCTACTCGTCCTGTTCGTCAGCGTCGTGCCCCCAATCGTTACTCTCCTAGTCAGTATGGTCTTTCTGTTGCCTCCGAGCCGACTTCTTATCGGGATGCTGAGCATCATCCTGAATGGCAGCTGGCCATGGCTTAGGAGATTGCTGCGCTTGAGCGCACTGGCACCTGGGATCTTGTCTCTCCCCCTCCCGGTGTTCGTCCTATTACGTGTAAGTGGGTCTATAAGATTAAGACCCGATGGATCCCTTGAGCGCTATAAAGCGCGTCTTGTAGCTCGTGGTTTTCAGCAGGAGCATGGTCGTGACTAGGATGAGACCTTTGCTCCTGTGGCTCATATGACCACTGTGCGTACTCTTCTTGCTGTTGCTTCTGTTCGTCACTGGTCTGTGTCTCAGCTTGATGTTCAGAACGCCTTTCTCAATGGTAAGTTGAGTGAGGAGGTTTATATGCAGCCTTCTCCCGGATATTCTGTTCCCGACGGGATGGTTTGTCGTCTTCGACGGTCTCTTTATGGCCTCAAACAGGCCCCTCGTGCCTGGTTTGAACGCTTTGCTTCTGTAGTGACTGCTGCTGGTTTCTCCCCTAGTGCTCATGATCCAGCGCTGTTTGTTCACACTTCTCCTCGTGGACGCACTCTTCTTCTTCTCTATGTTGATGATATGATCATTATTGGTGATGATCCTGAGTATATCGCCTTTGTTAAGGCTCGTCTTCATGATCAGTTTCTTATGACTGATCTTGGTCCTCTTCGATTCTTTCTTGGGATTAAGGTTTCCTCCACTTCTGATGGCTTTTACATCTCTCAGGAAAAGTATATTCAGGATCTTCTTGCTCGTGCTGCTCTTGGGGATGAGCGCACTGTTGAGACCCCTATGTAGCTTAATGTTAAGCTTCAACCTACTGATGGTGATCCTCTTTCTGATCCGACGCGTTATCGTCATCTTGTTGGGAGTCTAGATTATCTTGCTGTCACTCGTCCTGACATCTCTTATCCTGTTCATATTCTGAGTCAGTTTGTTTCTGCTCCTACCACTGTTCACTATAGTCATCTTCTCCGTGTTCTTCGTTATCTTCGTGGTACGGTCACTCGTCGCCTTTTCTTTCCTCGTCTCAGCTTCCTCCAGCTCCAGTGCTATTCGGACGCTACGTGGGCGAGTGATCCTTCGGATCGTCGTTCACTTTCTGCTTACTGTGTGTTTCTTGGTGGTTCGCTCATTGCTTGGAAGACGAAGAAACAGACAGCGGTTTCCCGTTCGAGTGTTGAGGCTGAGTTGCGTGCTATGGCCTTGTTGACTGCTGAGGTGACCTGGTTACGGTGGTTACTTGCGGATTTTGGGGTCTCTATTACCACACCCACTCTGGTTTTGTCTGACAGTACAGGTGCTATTTGTGTTGCACGTGATCCGGTCAAGCATGAGCTTACCAAGCATATTGGTGTTGATGCTTTCTATACACATGCTCAGGTGCAGGCTCAGGTTGTAGCGCTTCAGTATGTGCCTTCAGATTTATAGCTGACGGATTTCTTTACGAAGGCACAGACCCGAACGCAGCATGATTTCTTACTCTCCAAACTCAGTGTTGCATATGTATTTCCCCCATATGTCAGGGGGCTTCCTGCATATTTGCCCTGTACCTGTACTATATATTGTGGCCTTTGGCCCCCAGAGGAATACAAGTTGCATATTCCTGACATGGTATCAGAGCCTAAGGTCTCGAGTTCGAGTCCTGACTTTCGCAATTTATTCTAAAATTACTGTTGACCCCTCTGTGTCCACGTATAGGCTTCTTGAGTCATACGTGAGTTTCGCGCGTCGTCGCTCTCTTCCGGTTGCACGTGCTGACTTCTCCCCGTCAAACGTGAGACGGGGTGTTGAAGTGTATAAGTGGATTGCACTAGCCCTTTCCATCAGTTCAGACTTTTGGTTGCGTTGGCTATTGCATGAAGCTTGACATTAACGACCGGGACTAGTGGTTCTCTGCCTTGGCAGCATTTTGTGTCCTTTCTCTGCCGCGGCAGAGCATTCATTTTGTATTGTTTTATTTATTTTCTTTTTTATTTTAACATAGTTTTTAAATATTTTTACGCCATATCGTACACGTTCGTGCATATATAAGATAACTTGTATTACGATATCGAGCATACAAATATATACAATTTTGATAGTTACATGGAGATCACAATTACCGGGACTAGATCCCGTCTGTTCGATTACATGGAGATCAGTGGCGTCTATTCACATTAAATTCTCCGACATCATCTACGATCTATTTAAAAATAAATCCCGCCAACTCCTCCGCAATTCCTGGTACCGTTGCTTTGGTACGAGTTGATCTCGCATTCTCTCGAACTATATACGAAAAAGGAGATCAATATGAATATCAGCCATGATAACAAAAAGTTACGGTAATAAAATGATGGTGTGAATGTATTGAATACGTCGACTCTATAATCTTTATGCTCGGTGGTAAACGTGCGAATGAACTCGCAAACGTAGAATTCACATAGATTCAACACCATGGCTGCCTCGCGCACTTTACAAGAACAAAATTCAATCAAAATAGTAATCTAGCATCATTATTGTATTGAAACTAGAAGTAAAGAGATGCACGGACATATCACGTGCTACTTACCGAGGTCGCCTTAAACATCAGTGAAAGGATACAGATGTCGCCTAGAAGGGGTGAATAGGCGATTAAAACTTTTCTGAGAGAGGTTCGAAAAGGTGGAATTAAACTAGCGTTTACTTTGTCAAGCACAACCTAGAATAACTAAGGTTCTCCTATATTGCACCAACAACTTATGCTAAACAATACAAGCAACAATGTGATAGCAAGATATATATTACTTCAAACACGAAGGCTATCACAATGTAAAGTGCATAAATAAAGAGCTCGGTTATAGAGATAACCGAGGCACGCGGGGATGACATATTTTACCGAGCTCCTCCCAACATGGAGTACGTCTCGTTTGGAGAGGAGGTAGTATCTAACCACCTACGCTACAAAATGCCTCCCTTATTCTTCGGTGAATCCCACCCCAATGGGATCGATCCACGCTTCCACTATCAGTGTACTTGTCGGTGGCAACCGGAACCTCTCACAAGGTTGGGGCACTTCTCCACAACTTAATTGGAGGCTCCCAACAAACGCCACCAAGGCCTCAACAAACGCCACCAAGGTCACAACGCCACCAAGGCCACAAAACCGTCTAGGGTTCTGTCACATCCCAAATTTTAGATTTGGTACTGCATATCATTCATGTCATCCTGCATTCATGAAAATTTTCAAATTCAAAACACTGCATTCAAACCCTAGACGGAGTTACTCATGTGCTCCTACAAAAAGGATTAGTTGGACCTGTAAAGTCACTGTTTTGAAATAGGCAAATTATTGCCAAAAATGATCCTAGGTTGATCTCCTAGATTTTAGAAATTTTTAGAAAGAAATTTCACCCCATTTGGAGTTCACATGACAAAGTTATACTAGAATCACTAAAACAAAAATTGGAAAAGAAAAGGAAAAAAGTGATTGAACTAACCTACCCGGCCCACCTAGCCAGCCCACCCTGGCTAACCGCCGCCCGCCGCACCCCCCGCGCAGCAGCGCGCAGCACAGCACCAGCCAGCGGGCCGGCCCATCGCGAGCACCGCCGCAGCACGCTCCCCTCCCGCGGTCACCGACGCCTCGGGCCCACCCGGTCGTCTCCCTCCTCGAGCTGGAGACCGGGACGAGCATGGGAACCACCCGAGAAATCTGCCCCGATTCCGCGCGGTACCGTTCGATTCTGTGCCCCTCGCGCACGAATCCTTCCCCCTAAAAACCCCTCTCTCCGTATCTCGCGTTTTGTTGCAACTTATCGAGCCCTATCCACCTCAATCGGGATTTCCGATCCCACCGCCGCCGTCCTCCATTGTCGAGCTTCGGAGCTCGAGGTCCTCGACGAGGCAGTCGCCCCGACCCTCTATCTCCCTCTGGTACTCACCCCCTTGCTTCGGTGGACCTCCCTGACCCTCTTTCTTCTGCTGCAGACGACCCCAGACGCCGCCCGATCCCGCCGGAGCAGCGACGCCATCACCGCCTCCAGCAGCCCCTACACGCGGCTCCAGGGAACCCTCGGTGCCGGGAACCCCGCCACCGATCTCGCCTAGACGCGCCGCACCTCGTACGCTGCCTCCCCACGCCGGAACCGCCGCCTGCATCGCCGCCGCCACAGTCAACGCCCTCGCCGGTGAGCACCAAGCTTGAGAAGTCCCAGCCGTTGGATCCGTGATTAGCGGCCCAGATCGCGCGATGACCGTGTGGTTGACTGGTCGCGCTGAGTCAGCCGCTGAGTCAGCCAGGAATATTCCTGGAATATTCCCTTTTGGATTAAAATTTAAATAGAATTTGCAGAAAATAGTTGAACCTTGTAAAAATCATAGAAATTAATCTGCTAGGCCAAAAATTACAAATAAAATATGTGTAGTTTCAGTAACTCGTGTAGAATCTTGCTGTACCATTGTTTTACACTTTTACAGCAAGATTTTGTCCAGATTAATTAAATGCATTAATGGCTTTTTTAGAGTAATTAATTCGTAGAATAAGTTCTGTAACTCTAAAAATTGCAAATAATATGTCCCTGGATTCAGTTGAACGACGGGAATATAAAGTGAATTAAAAGGTTAGGCTTACAGTAAAAACTTTTGCAGAAACTATTTAAAGGCTTAATGCAGTATTTTAATTACTCAGGGAGTTTTATAAATCCTTTTTGGGAAATTCCAATTGGTACTATTCCTATTTAGTATTGCCTACACAGTAGAATTTTTCCAAGATTTTACAAACAATATATTAACAGTATTGAATTATTTAGTTTCTAGCTCTATTATTGAGCATTATAAATTGCGTACTTGTTTTCCTTGCGCTAAAAATAATTTCCATGCATGCATCTTGCATCATCTTTGTTTGCATATGATTGTGGATGGTTTGTTTATGATTGCAATTGTGTCATGTAGATTGTGACGAGTGCAACGCTTGCTCGTGTGTGGATTGTTCTTCCGACCGCTACAACCAAGGCAAGTAGATGCTACTTTGTTCATGATGTTATCCTACTATTTTTAATGCATTGTCGTGTATTTTGTAGATGCATGTGTAGGATAATACTATCGCTATGCTATGTCCTATTATGCGGTAGGGCTCTCCTTGTAGATGAACCACCGTTGGTAGATGTGCTTAGCGATGCTATGATGAACGAGGGCTGGGTTACATCACTGAAAGTTGTTTCTAAATGTGTTAGTTTGCGAAAACTAAAACAACTTAATCGTGAATCTCCTGGGTGTGATGGGATTGATAATTTTTGGTGGTATCATTGCGGAAAGGCACCCGGGTATCAAGAGGAAATGATTGGCTTCTTTATTTTGTAGCTTACGTGTACAACCATGTGCCAATAATGAAATGGGCGGTTGGTTGGACTTAGTAGGTTATGGTAACTCGAACCCGCGTATCCAGAGATGTAGAATTTTGGTAGGTTGGACCGGTGCGCGTCGGGATTGGGGAGCTACTTCCCGAACGGTCTCTTCTTGGACTTCTCCCTATCATCACCCAAAATGAGAGTGATGGTACGAGCTGGGCTGGCCAAGTCACATGGGTAAAGTGTACTAACCCCTGCAGGGTGTATAATCTAATCGATTAGCCGTGTCCCCGGTTATGGACGACTGAGTTACTTGATATTGATTCCATGACATGTTTCTCGCTCATTCCAATTTCATAATTGCTTTAATATTGTTGGGTTAACTTAATTATGATGTTTTCAAAGAAAATCAAAAACTGTTTATGAAAGTAGGACAAAGGTATTTGCAATTGCAAGCTAGCCACAGCTCCACCAGCCAGATATGCATGTAGATGATTAGCACTATTGTCTCCTTTAATAGCTCTACTTGCCATACATTCCATGTATTGATCCTTTGGGGCTGCTACGTTTCATGTTGCAGGCTATTCCGATTCTGAGTAATCGATTTAGGCCACGGTACTCCACTCGGCACTTGTTCACTTGTGGACAATTTGAAGAATGGAGGATTTGCTTTATTTATGTTGCTACCTGAATAATTTGAGCTAGCATTGAGCTAAGCTTTTATTGTAATAATGGTACTCTGGATCTACGTTATTTATGATACACGGATATTTTGCTATGTTATTCATCTTATTCTATTGTGGGCCAATGAACCGATCCAGGGATTGGCATGTCACATAGAAGCTACGGTCTTTTCAGAACCGTAGTGTTACAGGTTCCAAGAACCCAAGAAGGACAAACTCCAACGAGTCACACGAACGAAATCCTTCGAGGAGAACTCAAACCCATGCACCAAATGCAAATGGCAAGAACACCACAAAGGTGCTCAAATCCCTCACTCTCAAGTTTCAACAAAGCTACTAAAACTATTGAGGGAACAAGAGTGGAGGAATCAAAGAGAAACACAAAATCCCCCAAAATCTAGATCCCCAAAGATGCACTCACAAAGAGATGAATCGGTTAGGTAAAAACGTGGATCTAGATCTTCTCTCTCTTCCACTCAAATATGGGCAAAAATCATTGGAGGGAAAAGATTAGGCAAGCTTCAAGATCTAGAACAAGTGTGGACAAAGCTTAGCCTAATAGAAGAGGAAGAAAACTTACTAAACTAAAAAGGGGCAAAACCTTAAATAGAGGCCCCAAAAATCTAGCCGTTTGGGGCATATTTCTGTCTTGGCCGGTAGTACCGGTTAAGTCAACTTAAGCGGGCGGCGCGCGTGGCAGCTCGCAAGCGAGAAATGGCGCAACGGTGGGCCCACGCGATCGAGCGGCAGCGAGGCAGCGACGCATCGCAGGTCAACGCAGCGCCGCTGGCGCGCGCGCGAGGCAGAGCAAACAAGCAGTGCACGCGCGGACACAGTGAATGGGGCCAGCGGAGCTGGCGCGCGCGGCAGAGCGGCGACTGCGTGGGACCCAGCTGGCAGGACGCGCAGGCGATGCAGCGACGCGCGCAAGGGAGCTAGTGAGCGCGGGGCGGCGCGCGGGCAGGGCCTAGCAAGCGCGTGACAGCAGCAGCTGCGGCTGGGCTAATCCAGCGAGCAGGGGACAAGCAGGCAGGGGTGCTGGGCTGGTGTACCTAGGCCGGCCGGTAGTACCGGCCCACCCAGGCGGCACTACCGGGCCAGACCCAGCAACCGGACAAGGCAGCGGATAAGTGCGCGGCGCCAGGCGCGGCCGGTATCGGGTCCGATAGTACCGGCCGGCCCAAAAACAGACTATTTCTTTTTTTTCCTTTTAAACCAAATAAAATCAAATATTTAGCGTGCGATAACTTTTGATTAGGAGCCTCGATTGACCCGATTTCAATTGCCTTCGAAAGAGGACGACATGTGCTACCTAATAAAAAGTGAAAATATTGGTTATCACCAAGTAAGAATGTATCAAGTATCACTACAAGAGATCTGATATACTATGACGAAAACCCTCGTGACAGTGGTCTGTAACGTCATGCAATATGATAATGTGTGACGTTTTTCTCCTACCGTCATGGTGTCCTAGAATCCATGACGGTCGCGCATTCACCGTCACATATTTGCACATTCTATGACGGTCCGGATAGCTTCCATGACAAGCGTGGATGAGTCACACAAAAATTTCAAGCGAGAGACCATTGAGGTGGACCCACATTTTAGGAATAAATAATGGAAAATTGATATTCAAATATAGCTTGACCATCGATATCGTCGATATTAAACGCGCGGGTATATGGTGGACTAGATCAAAAATCTTCAAATAGCATTGATTTTACTAATTTGACCATATTGGAATTGATTTTGCACTAATGTTAATATCGATGAGGACAAGAGATATTCTTGCCAACCTTTTCATTTAGTGTCATCATCGATCACCGCATAATATGGTTTTTCCGTGCTTCTTTTAGCGCCAAACAGATTTAGTGATTACACAAATAATTTGTACAATATGGGAGCGATTATGAAAAATTAAACATTCACGTGTTTGTCTCAAAATGAAACTACCTCTTTTTCATAATGTAAAACCGTTCTGTAGAAGCATACCGGAGCATGTAGTTTTCTAAAACTACCCCTAATTTAGTTTACCGAAATATTCTATTATGGAATGAATTCGGTACATTTTCCCTCCACAAACAAAATGCTTCCGTGTTTTTTTTTTCAAAATTTCGGCCGTATATTTCTTATGGCCCTAACGGTCTGTCATCGGAAATATTTCCAGCCGCCACGATCTTATCCCACGCGGAGCCATCACTCCTCCCCCATTTTTATGCTCCTCTTCCCTGCCCATAACCATCGATCAGATCTCGGGAGGAGGTTTCCGATCCAATCGCCCCAACCTGCTGCAAACCCGGCGGCTGCCGGCCTCCCCTCTGATCCACCCCGCCCCAACTCGCTGTTGCGCTGCCGCCGGCCTCACCTCCGATCCAGCCGCCCCAACCCGGGGTCTCACTTTGCATCACCACCGCCGGCCTAACCTATGGAGTTGAAGCCGCCCGCCTCACCTGCGGAATAGAATCTGCTCGCCTCACTCGCGACGTCCTCCCGTGCCCCTTCCCTGCCGCCCTCCGATCCGGGCGACACCGTGCCCCTTTGCGATGCCCTCCCTCCATTTGCTGCACCGGTCTGAACGCCTCTTTCCTCTGCTTCGACACGTTCAGTTCGAGGACAAGTTCAGTTCGATAAAAAGTAAATGGAAGATCCGATTTTGATGAACAAGAGCTTGTTATAGAGATTACCACAATCTCTATATCCTCACATGGATAAGACCAAATAACAACCAAATACGATCATGCAAGTATGCAAAGGTTTGAGCTATCTCCGAACGATGTGACCGAGTTACTCATTCGAGAGCCCCTCTTGATAGTACGGTTATCTATCCTAAATCCGGTCTCCCACACACAACACGAGACCGGCAAAAGGGAAAACCTATCAAGATTATACCTTTGCCTTGAGCATTCCACTTGAGCTCGATGTAGACGATCTTGCCCTTCTCAAGATGGAACGCCTTTCTTAATTCCTCATCATCGATCCATGATCACCGAGGAAGGCAAGCATCAAACATTAGATCTTCTACAGATGGCGCATTTTGAGCTTACACAACACATCTTCTTCTCATTTCATCGACCTTGAAGCCAACACATGCTCCAAGCGATGCCAATGGACAATTCCTACAAGTACAACTTAAGACACACATTAGTCCATAAAGATTGTCATTAATTACCAAAACCACACATGGGGGCCCGCATGGTCTTTCAGTCAGCTTCTGACTAAATACACCCATAACCTCACGCTTGAACCGGATCCAAACCCTGCCCGGCGAAAAAAATGAATGAATGAGTTATTCATTACCTAATATCTCAGGAAATCATCGAAAGAGACCGATATAGCGTGAAACTTACTTCTGAAGCATGTCCTGCATGCCGCAAAAATCTTTCAGGTTTCTCTTTAATGGGTCCATGACTTCAATTCTTTCCTTATCAAGTTGAATGTCTAGCAGAATCGAGTGGAAGCTATAAACATTTATATATACATCAATAACTCATCAGTTGCACTTAGCATTGAGTAACCAAAAATGAATGTGTATAACATAGTACGGGTACACATTCTTCCTACATTTATCCAGATATATACTTTCAGTCTTATCTAAACAGTATGTGCATGTATTATATCCCTTATTCGTCTGTCGTGAGATGTTACTAAGAGCAGGCCAATCATTGATGATTACGAACAACTACGCTCGTAGGTCAAATGGCTTTTGTTTATGCTCATCCACACACGTAAACCTAGTTTGGCCCACACATGTAAAAGTTTATTAACTAATGGCCTTAGGTACACATCAATATTGTTGCTGGGTTGCTTCAGGCGTTAGATGAGCACTGACATCATAATGAACTTCTGCTTCATGCACAACCAAGGAGAAAGGTTATAGACACACATAGTCATAGGCAGGTGCTATAACTGCAGCTCTGCTTCCCAAAATAATTGATACACACGATGAATGGATTCGAGCAAAGCCATTTCCTCCATTTTAAGAAACACACGATGTTTTGCTCAAAGTCCTAACATAAATCAAACAACACACAAAATACGAAATACCTCTATGCATCTGGTAGTTTATTAGGGTGACACCAACGACGAGGCGCTAGTTGAAGTGTTGGATCGTCTAGATCGTAACAATGGCTGGAGCTACACCTATGCTATGTAATTATTTTATTCGACTACACGGTTTTTCCGACAATTAATTGAAGCTAGAAGTATGCAAAAAATAAATCAGGCATAGACATATTGAGTTGTGATACGTCGGAAACGTATCTATAATTTGGAATGCTCCATGCTTATTCAGTATCTACTTTGCTTTGCTTTGTCTACACTTTGAGGTGTTTTTATATATTTTCTGAAAGTAACATATTAACAAGTTGTCATAGTGCCAGTGGCTTGTTTTTTTTCTGTTTTTGGTTTCAGAAAGGCAGAAAATCAATATTCTCGAAATTGGACGGGACAAAATCCAAAGTCAATATTTTACCGTGGGGGACACGAATCCAGAAGACAAGACGGAGAAGCAAACTAGGGCGGCCAAACCCCCCTAGGAGCGGACATGTGTAGGCCCGCGCCTGGGCAGGGTGTGCCCCCTGGCCGCCTCCCGGTCTCGCCTCTTCGCCTATAATAAGCCCCCGATGCAAAAACCCTAAGTACCCGATCAATATTTCATGAAACCGTTTGTAGCCGTTGCCACCGTCATCTCTAGATTGGGGGAGGGATCTGAAGTTCTTTCCGGCACCCTGCCGGAGGGGAGATCATCCCGGAGGCCTTTTCTCTGGTATGATGCGTGAGTAGTTCCACCTTGTACTATGGGTCCATGTAGTAGCTAGATGGTTGTATCTCCTCCTTGTGCTTTCATGTATAGATCTTGTGAGCTCCATTCATGATCAAGATCTAATCTATTTGTAATCATGCATGTTGTGTTTGCGGGGATACGATAGATATTGAGATTACTATGTCAGATTTATTAATGTTTTTGTCTTTATGATTCTATCATGTCTATGTTGTTTGTGATCTTGCATGCTCTCCGTTGTTAGTAGCTATCTTGGCTGAGTAGTTGCTAGTGACTCCAAGAGGGGGTATTTATGCTCGATAGTGGGTTCATGCCTCTAGTTTCTAAGGGAAGTGATAGAAATCTCTTCGGTTGTAGATGTGTTGTTGCTATTAGGGAGAAAACAACGGTCTCTTGTTCATGGAACAAGTGGATTGTTTACCTTACACACTTTGCTTAAAGCAGTTGTCTGTTTCTTGCAACTTAATACTGGAGGGGGTTCGAATGATAACCTGAAGGTAGACTTCTAGTCATAGATTTAGTTGGATTTCGGTCTATGTATCTTGTTATATTAGAAAAAACTATGAAGAACTATAATACTCCCTCTGACCTATATTAGTTAATTTAGATTCATCTATATACGGGTGCATCTAGTGAAGTTTTAGTGCTACATACTTCCGTATCTAGAAAATTTTGAGTAAACTAACATGGGTAAGAGGAAGTATTATAGATACCATGTAAAAATATGTTTCATGATGTATCAAAATGTATAGATTTCATATTATAAATATTAATATTTTTAAAAACTCTGTTAAACTATACATAACTTGACTGTTTTTTAGGCTCGATGACTTCCTTTTCCACTAAGTAATTGCTTAGGGAGCTGAGCGTACAATCTAGGCTGTTTTCCTCTCTTATTGAACTTGCTTAATCCATTTACCTTCACATGAAGATCTCGCACTTATTAAGTACCATCACTTCCGACCATGGCCCTTTAGGGATTCTTTGATTCATAGGATAGGAAAAGTATAGGAATAGGAAAAGCATAAGATTGGAATATCATGCCAACTTGAATCCCTTGGGAAGAGGAATTCTGTTTGATGTAGCAAAGGAATTTTTCCATGAGGTCTGATCTAATGTTTCTTTCCTATAGGAATTGCACTACAAGATTCCTAAAGAATTAATTTCTATAGAATGTGTTTCTATGAATCAAACAATAGTAACATAGGAAAAATTCTCATAGGATTCAAATCCTACACAATTCCTATAAATCAGACAAGGCCTTATAGTTTAAGTCGATGGAGTATAAAGTGCTCGGTGGAGAAATCTAAATCTAATCTAGTACTCAAGGCCAACGATGGACTCAGGTCTCGGACAATATGATTACTCTTATCCAGCCGCTATTGTCGAAGGGCGACTATCTAAACCATGTCGGCATCTCGATCACGGGGAATATGCTCTGGGAATATGCTAGTTATGTGGGGTCCCTGGGGAGAAAGCGGTCAATAAAAGTCATGTGCACTGGGTTTATGTCAGTTTTTTCTTTAGAGTTGCTACATCAGACTTAAAACATACAATAAAAGTCATTTGCATTCAAACTTCAATGAAGTTTTACAGATATAAACTAAAAATGGTAAAACACAAGTAAAACCTCCGTCTACATGCCCATGCGCCCATAGAAGATGGTGTACTCGCCGTCGTCTGTTGAGTAATAGAGCAACTTACCAAGAGAATTATCTATAATAAACGCTAGATAAAACATGATTAGAATAGTAGGCAAAATACTAATCATGTGAAATACCGAAAACATATTAAGACATGTAGCCAAACAAACTGCAAGGCATAAAACTTTGGATATGATCAGAACAAGATTGAGACAGAAGATGTACACGGCAGTAGCAGAAGTGGAACCACCGGCGTTGGAACCGTCGTTGGCCATGTCGTCGAGGAAGAGAGTGCTGATGTCGGGGAAGAAGTCCTCGTCGGGGAAGACGTCGCGATCTGTGAGGGAGTCCGTGACGAAGCAAGTAGTTGCGCTGATAGCGCTCCCCAAAAACCTTATCGCCCTTCTCCCGTACAGGACTCGAAGCAGCGGGGTCTCGGAGGCCTACTGTCCCGGCTCGCGGTGCACGCCGCAAGACGGGATGGGAAAGATGAAGGTAGCGCAGTGCTCTGAAACTGGAGGCGCAAGGGATGTGTGGCAGTGTAACTGAGAGGAGGCGCGACCTCTCTCTCTTATAGGCACAGAGGGGAAGGTAGACAGACTGCGCAGAAGATGAAACGAATGGACGGTAGATGAAGCGAACAGGCGGCAGTCTATCGGACAGCCTCCACTCAATTCGTATTCATTTTAACAGTCCACTCAAAGCAAACGTTTCAGCTTCTGTACATCTGTTCATATACCATTCATGCGTGGCAAAATAAAGCTCGGCTCGGCAAGATTCCCGCAACCCGCGGCGCGCGCGCGTCGTGACGAGGCGAGGCCAGGAGGAGGAGCGCGCGTGTGGAACTCTCTCCTTCTCCTTCTCATCCTTTTACCAAGTGTTAGGAGAGCTCACCTTATAAGCTGGTCCAAGTTTCACTCAACTAGCAATGTGGGACTAAACATTTGTCCCAGCTCTTGCCTTGCATGAATGGGCCAAATAGGCCTCTAGGATTTCAGAAATTTATTGGCATATAATAAATGGGCTGGGCCTATTTAGGCAAAAATTCCAACATCGTCGTCATATCGTCGAAGTCGTGTACTCCATCGGAGGTACTAAAAACATACATGCCCAGACCGGGTTGCCGCGCGCGAATCTCCTCTAGCAGAGGTACTAAAAACATACGCGCTAAATTCGCTAAACGTGTGGCACGCAATTTAACTAGCGCGCTGAATGAGCGTCAGAATAAGCACACGCAACCCCGCACGGCAAAAGATAGAACGTGGGCTCTCACGCCAAAAAAGACAGCTTTTAGTATGCGGGGTGGTTTTCCAGCGTTTGCTGGAGTTGCTCTTAGCGTATAATCTGAGCCGTTTCCCTCTCTGACTGTAGTATTGAACTTGCTTAATCCATTTACCTTCCCATAAAGATGCCACACTTAATTAATTACCATCACTTCTGACACCGACCAGGGCCCTTTATACTCCCTCTGCTTCAAATTACTCCGCCGGCGCGCTTATGTAGGTGGGCTAGTACTTCCTCATTTCTCATTCAAAAAAATTCTAGGATTTTTGAAATAGATAGTATGAAATATGTACTACGTATACCAAAAATTCTAAGAATTTTTGATGAAAAATAAAAGAATACTAGGCCACTTAGGTAAGCCGTGCGCGCAGAGTAATTTGAAACAGAGGGAGTAGTTTAAGTCGATGGAGAATAAAGTGAGCTATAGGTGCCCTAGTTAACAACGCTGCGGTGCATAAATTTAAATCTAATCTAGTACTCACGGCCAACGATGGACTCAGGTCTCGAACGAAATGATTACTCTTATCAAGCCGCTATTGTCGAAGGGCCACTGTCTAAACCATGTCGGCATCTCGATCACGCGGAATATGCTCTGGAAATATGCCAGCCGTGTGGTTTCCCCTGGGAGAAAGCAGTCAATAAAGGTTATGTGCACTGGGTTTATGTCAGTTTTTTCTTTAGAGTTGCTACATCGGACTTTTGTCATAGTTGGAAGATAGAGAGAATTAACAAAAAGAGATTGCCTTTATTTAACTAATATAATGGATGATCCAATAAAATAAGAGAAGACATTTTCTCCGGTGTACTTTATACCTTCACTTATCAACACATTTTTTACTATAATTAGTCTGTTCACATCAATTTTAAGATTTTAGAGATAATAATAAAATTTGAAGAGTTGAACTATTGTACAATTTATTTTTATTGACTTTTTAGATGATATGGAGGGTAAGGAAAGGCATGTCTTTCTTATCATTGTACATGCTAAAGGACCTGACTGACCCAAGCAAAAGATGTAGCCGGATATTTCGAGGTTGTTGCTTCACAAAAGACATTGATTTCTCAAGGATAGCACTAGCTGCAGAGATAAACATGGTAATTATAAAATATTAGGAATGATTGGATTCTAAATATACATAGAGTAATCTCAAGTTTAGATTTACATAACACAAGGTCCAAACAGAATTTTTAATATAGATCACGCTATTCTATAACAGCTTGAAGAAAACATTAGTATAGTTTATCAGCACAAGTTTCGATGTAGTTTCAAGTTTTTTTTACCTTAGTATGTACGCTAGCTGTTAGGCCTTTCACAATGGGCATTTCTTAGCGCTATATCTTAGGCACTTTGCTTATGTAACACTATAGTTAATGAGAAAAGAGATTGATGTTGTATCTTAGGTAAGAAACACCACTTGCACGAAATCATAGGCAGAAAAACATTGCTAGACCAATCACATGCATGCATGTACTCTAAATTATTAAATATAAAGACTCTACTTAAGAAACAATGCATTGTACTACTCCCTCCGTCCTGGTTTAAAGGACACAATTTGCAATTCTCTGACCCTAGGTGTTCTCTAATTGGTCCCTTTTATAGTGTGGACAAGAACATGCGGTAGGATAAGAAGATTAAATGCTTGAGGAGATGAACATGCTTGTGGAGAAGAAAATCGTTTTACATCCCAATCAAAGTATTCACATTTATTCACACATGTGGATGCAAGCATTTTGTTTTTTTCACATTGGATTAGTTATAGAGATATTCTTTTGTGTCTAAATATTTTTGAAATTGCATAATTTACAAATTGTGTCTTTTTAACCAGGACAGAGGGAGTAGTTGTTTCTTAAGTTTTGATTGCTCATATGAAAACGTGCTAAGATATGACTCATTGTGAAAGGTCTTAGTAAATGGAACCGGAGGAAGTACAAGAAGTGAGTTGTACATGCCCTAGTTAACGATGCTCGGTGCAGCAATCAAAATCTAATCTACTACACTAGTGTAGTCAATACACATACGGTCACCGATGGAGTCAAGCCTCGAACAAAATGATTAATCCTAGTGAGCAGCTAGCCGCCTCGGCTGTCTAAACCATGTCGGCAACAACCGGTTCAAACTTTTTTTTTGTCTGCATATTTATTTGTCATTAGAATTTTTAGTTTTATGTGCTATAATACGATTATTTATCCATGATATTCTAAACATCTCTTTTTTCATTTATTACCGTATCATATCAGATTTTTATCAACATGACATGCGTGATATTAATTATGATACTTTCACTATGGCTAGCCTGATATATGAATGGCTACAATGAATAGATCTCAACAAGGTTGGCTGCCATTTGAAAAGGACCCTAAATCCATGATCTGCATTCGACATCTTAGGTCACATCAAGATTGGAGATGGCAAGAGCACCTTATTTTGACGTGATCGCTGGATCAACAACATTGTCACACCTGAATTTTTCAGGTGGTAAGCTTTACTCCGTTCGTTCACTAGACGCTTTTGTGCCCAGTGCACTGACAGGATTCAGCACGCATAGACACACAAGCTAATGTAACCCGCAATGTAGATCTAAACGTGTCAAGTCGCAACCAAAGTTGGAAGAAAACTAAAAACACGACATGGTAAAACAGACGGTGCAAACAGCAGAAGTCACAGCTTGCCTAAAGACCCTTTGCATATGTTAGCGGTGGTGTACCGGACATCTAACGAAAAAAGTGCTTCACATGAAGCGGGAGATGAAACCAACTAGTCGTCTTGGGGATAGCGAGCTCGTAAAGCCTGATGCCACATCACGAGCTAACCAAAGTTTAAAATAGCCGGCTATTCCATTTAGCCGCAATATTTTTAGAGGCTATAAAAGACTATAGCGCAGCTATAGCGGGCTATTCCATTTTAGCGTAATTTCAAAAATTGAACAAATTTCAGTTAAATCTTTTCAAAAGAAGGAAAAAACTATGACTCTATCAAGATTCGAGCTACAAGTCATGCAAGTATTAAACACAAATAAATATTCAACCAATTAACTCACAAGTTGTATTGAATCATATTTAAAATAATGTGGTCACGGGTGACTCGATTGCCCTCCTCGTGCCTGATCATACATATATATATACAGAGTACATCCTGTGTTACAAGTTAACTTGGAGAATGGGTCGAAACCCTAACCGCCGGCGGCTGGGCCAATGGGCCGAGCCGGTCTGCCTAACAATATTTAACATAAGTTCGAAAAAGGGAAACAAAAAGAAGAAAACTTCAGAGAGCATAAGTTTAGCGGCTCAATTGGAGGCTAATTTAAGACTAAACCGGGCTATAGCTGGCTATTAGCGGCTATTTTTCATTTAGCCTACGAAGGGCATAGCCGTAGCCGGAGACTTCTCAAAAGGCTATAGCGCGGTTATAGCCAAGCTATAACCGGCTATTTAAAACTTTGGAGCTAACTCACATCGTTGGATCAAAAATGGCACGATTAGCGCCAGTCACACCGTAACCGAAGCTAAATCCTGATGTTAAAAAAAAAGTGGATTACAAGAGCCGTCAGGAGGACTTCAGCAAACCACGCATAGTTGCAACAGCCAAGGCAACTCTCGACGATATGCACGCGTCACGCTGCAACCAAAGTTTATAACCAAGATACATCACAATGCTAAAAAAAAGAAAAAAAAACGTATCCCGGTTCAGCACTCGGCGCAAGAATGGGAAGACGGAGTCTGCTCGAATGTCCTTTACATATTTACCTTGTTTACCAGGCATCTAACCAAAGGGCATTGCACGAACGGAGGCAAAAGAAATCAGTATGCCCGTAGACATATAACAACTAAGGTAACCTGCAATGCTCGACCAAGGCAGAACGATTTGCACACGAAGTTACAACCCAATGTCCTGAAAAAACGACCTTGTACAGCGCATGCCGCAAACAAGGGAAGACGAAGCCTGCCTAAAGGTCGTTTGACATATGTTACCCGGCGTACCAAACGACTATGCAGGTACACACTAGTAGAAAAAGAGGCTTCGGTTCCATCTAGAGTCTGACACTAGTCTCGATTTATTACGGGTCGGGACTAGTATGAGCACTAATCCCGGTTCGTACCGTATTTAGTGGCCAGGAGTCCGAGAAAACTCTAGTCCCGGGTCATTCCGGACCTTTAGTCCTGGGCCGTATCACGACACAGGACTAAAGATGTGCAGGCGCGGGCAACACCCTTTAGTCCCGGGCCATTATACAGTCCGGGACCAGTCCAGGACTAAAGGAGTCCCGGGTCGTGATACGGTCCTGGACTAAAGGGTGCGAACGCGGGTAACTTAAAATTGCTATAACTTTTGCGTACGATGTTGAAAAAAAAATGTACAGCCTATCAAAATGTGTGGAAAAAAATTTTGAGTTTGATTTTAAGAGCCTTATTTGGATTCCTCACATTTTTAGATTTTTAAAATTATAAATAAAGGATTCCTCACATTTTTCTGATTCTTTTACATTTTTAAAATTTGAAAAGGGAAAAAAGTTATTTAAAAAATTATTTATTTAGCAATTTTTTATTCCATATTTTGATTCCTCACATTTTTCCAATGTTAAGGAAATCGGTAATCGTTAGCTGCTCGGTTGGCTTGGGAGTAGCGATTAATCAAAATTCGGACGATTAACTGATTTAATCGGTCGTCTATTAATCGGTGCAACCTACAAAAATTAGCACCTAAAACACGTATGAATCCTCATCCTTAAGCTCTCGGTTGAGATCCTTAAGGCGCTCGAGCTCTTGTATCTGAGGTCTAGTCGGCAACTACGAGAAGCTGGTCAACAACGACAAGGAACTAGTTGATGATGGCTGAAATCAAGCTCTTGGAGGCAGGGATCAAACAGGAGCTTCGCAAAACCTACTTCATTGGGGCGGGATAGCGGATAGATGGCGATATGTTTTGATAATTTTGCAACTTTTTTGACCAAGTGTAGTGGTTAATCGGGAACATACCTAGTAATCGGAGTGTCAGAACTATTAATCGGGCTAAACGATTAACACAAAGGATTAGTGGTAATCGACACGGTCAGGTCCCTAGTAGCGATTAATCGACCTATTAATCGCTGATTCGGCCTATTTTTTGAACAGTGCATTTTTCTGATAATAATGAATATATTATTTGTCGAATTTTGATTTACAGATTTAAAGATATTATTTATGCCATATTTAATGAATAATGGCAAAAAATGAATAAAATATTATTTTATTTAGTTTTTTACTTTAGTTATATTAAAATATTATTATTACTTATTTATTGTTGTTTACTAAAATATTTGTTTATAGTTTCAATAAATAAAGATGTATGGCATATTGATATGGGCTAATAGGATTGATATGATAGTGTTGACAAGAAGGTACAAAAAAGTTTCGCGCAAGGACATCCGGATGAAACAGAGAAGTTAAACATGCTAAGGGTGGAGTAGTGCTAGGATGGGTGACCGAATGGAAAGTTTGATCACAAGTATAATTTGACCAAAGATTAAATATACTTAGTGCTAAAAATGTTTCAAGCGAGAGGATTACGAGTCAAACAATTCAAAAGTTCAAGAAAAATTTCGAAAAAAAATTCCAAAAAATAATTAAAAAAAATTGAAAAAAATATCTTTAGTCCAGGGCCGTATTATGACCCGGGACTAAAGGTCCTTCATCCCCCCACAGCAAAAAACGGCCATGCGGTGGACATTTAGTTCCGGGTTGTAACAAACCGGGACTAGAAATAGGGGCCTTTAGTCCCGATTTCGCAGTCCCGGTTGCAAAATCGGGACTAAAGGCCCTTACAAACCGGGACTATATGCCCTTTTTCCACGGTGACAGGAAAAGGAAACCAATTAGCCAACCCGGTAGAATTGCAGTTAGCGCTAGTTTTTATTACCGACTGATAGATGACGGAGCTGCCCTAAATCTTTATGATTTGTACACGAAATTTTGAAAGTATCCTATAGGCCAGAACGTGGAATTTGTAACTAGGTATTACGACAAAAAAATCAGAATTTCTGTGACATTCATACTGACAAGGTCACCATGGTAAACATCTGGATACAAGGACCGTGTTGATGTCTCTCCACCCTGTGGGAGAGTTCCATAGTGGGAAGGGAAACAATGATTTCCCCCCTTTTTGAGTCCAGCAAACTATTGCTTTTATACGAGACCATGACGTTTTCTGGGTCAATGATAGCTTCAGGTCTACGAATGGTGGTCGAGGTAGCTACTTTGAGATGGAGTTAGAGCAAATACAATAAGTCCTAGTCAGCTGGCTATAAGAAATTAAACTAGTATTGTTTTTCTTAGTTGTTTCTCATACAAGAGACGACTGCAGTACGTGTTTTTAGATACTTTGTGAATATGTGAGGTGGGCCATTTAGACATAAAATAGAAAATCGTTAAAGTTAACTATTGTACAAGTTGGCTATAAGATGACTATAAGTTACACGCCGATACCTAATAGCCAGTGCTATACTCTTGAAATTGCTCTTATAAAGATTGCTGGTTCTTGTAGAAAATTATTAGGAGCTTCAAAGGATTTTCATGAACTTGTACATGCACAAAAAGATGGTGGCATATTTTCAAATGTTATGTCCATGGACAATGATGAAAAGATCAATGGCAAGCCTACTGCAGAGATTGATAGTATCCATATTGGTAAAAGAGAAAATGATGAATTCGGGAGGGGATCATTTGATCAAGAAAATAGAGAGATTTGTTCCACTCGCATGGAGCCTCATTTATAGTACTTGTTCCAGAACAAGAGCTACGAGTGTATGCTTCCGTTGTTGCTGTCAGAAACTTACTTTTCATTTCTGGACAAGCTGTGCAGAATTCATGGCTTTCCTCCAATGTCCAAATCCCTCATGTGAGCGCACTGCGCCTGTTTGCGGTGTATGTCGCAATCCGACTTGGTTCAGTGAGCTTCTTGCTGTTGAGAGCTTTGTCAGCACTAGGCCTTGGCCTTCAAACAACGGAGTCTATATTCCTATATACTCTCCACTCGTTCTGTGTCTGAGTATCTTTTTTAATTCCCGTACACTTGGAAGGCTACTTAGCCAGTTAAGGTCAATGCATATGATTATATTTTCTAACCAGAAGATTATGTTTGATTTACAGAAGCTTATGATTGATACTTCTGCTTCAGGTGAGATGGTGGAGTACAAGCAGCCTAGAAAGTTGATGCAGAGAGTAGGTTTTTTTTTCAGGAAACTCATCAGTAGTCTCAATCTCAGCCTTGCAAATTAAACTGATTGTGGTAGCTTCTTTTATTTATACGTATTTATTTGTTCACAGTAGGGACATGAATTAGCATAGCTGATAGTAGCTTCTTTTTGTGTGTGATGATGGATGGATCCAACATAATGAAGTTCAATTGCACTAGTATGCCTGAGAAATTTACATTACTAATTAATCCATGACCCCTCTCGGGGTATATAAGGCCACAAATTTTGTCTAACCAAGTTTACACCTTTTTTTGGAATCCATGTATAAAAACATATTTCATTATTTATCCATGTTATTTGTTGGTAATTAAAAAGATGCATTTCAAGTTGTAGAAAATTAATTTTGTTGATCCTATTCACCGTTCATAGGAAGCAAAAGACACCTGCAGCTATCACAGATTTGAGATTGCATTGGCCGGCGGTCAGGAATTCAGTTACTGTTAACTCACTTTTTCAAAATATGTAAACACTGGTACTGCGATTGTTTATGTTTTATATCTCTCACATCTGTGGTATCATCGATGATGGCTATCACACACAGAGGATGTAGAAGTTGTTGTTGTGCTGTGGGCTCTGTCCACACTACACTCCGAGCTAGTCATGTTCTATGAGTTCCCCATGGAACCAACCAGCTGATATTGAGAGGGAGAAAGTGAAGAAATACATACCTAGAGACTTGATAGATTGTACTAGTACATTGTCAGCTCTCCAATCCATAGATCATGCCTGCTCATGTCCATCATATGGTGCAAAAATACAAAAATAACCTTTTGTTCAAAGTCCAGCAAAAAATAAACTGTTCGCGAAACTATTTTTAAAATAACCATTTTGAATAGCGCCTACGGCGGGGCCGCTACCCTTTGCATTGTAGTACTGAGTGGCGGGGCACTATGGATCTACTTGGCACACCTCGGATGAGTAGCCGGTATGGTAGTATATGGTCGCTACCCTATATATGGTCATCATTCTCATATAACAACATGTTTCTCCTTTTCTCTCCCTGTACAGTCCTACTCCCACACTCTTGGCTATGGTTGGGTCAATGTTTTACTCAGACAGATGACAGAAGTCCCCAACTGCGTCTCTCAAGATCATCTGTGGGAAAGAAAAGAGGCCTCCATCTTTTGTCATTCAGCCGCTGCTCTAACTTGTGTCTAGCTGCTCATGGTTTTTAATCTTTTTACTTTCGCATCCTATCAAGTGAAAAAAACATGATTTGCGTTCTCTGCTTTTCATATCATATAAAATGAAGATAATTTTCTATGCAAAAACAAGCAACACAATAAACTTCAAGAAAATAATAGCCCCAATGGAAAACAAAGCAATAAAAAGGAAGGTTATGACATTTTTTTATGTGGGTATGTTGGGCCCCTCCTCTTTGTTCCGGGCTTGAGACCGACTATGCAACATGAAGTGCCACATCATATTAGCATAGGAAGAGTTACACCACCCACCCCCAACACACTAGAGCCACCTACCCACCCGCAAACACAAACACACAACACCCATAACATCATATAAAAAACACAAGAAATTTTTTGTAGTTTTTTTTCCTAATTAAACAATGAGGACTAGATAAGTAAACAACAATTTTTTTGTGATTTCCTTAAATCTTCTGTGAATGGAAACAAAGCTAACAAATAATTTTTTTCTGATTTTTTACCCTCAAGAAAAAATAAAAATTCCTTTTTGGATTTTCCTTTCTGCTTCGCTACAAAATAAAATAAATAAAAAACACTTTTGTGATATCCTTTTGCAGCAAAGAAAACACATAATGTATATTTCTTAGCGACAAAGGGACTATCAAGCAAAAGTAGTAAATGTGGTAACTATTTTTTTTTGTAGATTTCTTTTTTTTCCCTGCTAAGCTAAGTGGGTAACAAGACACAAATGTTCTACAAGTACACAAAGAAACCATTTTTTTCTTTTTTTTTTGGTAAGTAGCCAGTAACATTGATCCGGAAATCTCTTTATATTTGTATACTTGTTCATAAGTATTGAACACCGCCAACCTACATATATGAAATTATGTGTCACAGATTGTACAAAAGCTTTGGTTATATAGAAGGAGCGGAATGTTGTAGACATACAAATGCAATGTATATATGTTGGGAAATACAGATGCAAGATGGTGTGGCATATGAACTATATATTGATATGTGATCAGTGCACATATCGATGGGGTGGACTGATGTGGAGGTTGACTTATTAATGCTAGATGTAACATAGTATTGTACTCCTTTCTTCCTAAATAGGTTGTCGCAAATTAGTCTAAATTTGGCTGTATCTATACTAAATTTTATCTAGATATATCTAAATTTAGACAAATTTGGAATTTTTTTGGATACACGTGTGCAAATTTAGACGAATTTAGACAAATTATCTATATGCAAATTTGGAAGTAGAAATAAAAGGAGGTATATATGCAGATACACGTGTACGTAGGGAGCTTACGAACCTTGATGCAAGTTGGAGCAGCACGGGTATCTTAGCTAGACTTCATATGCATCGGGATTTAGACTTGGACTAATTATCCATATGCATCCAAGAGAATCCTTGAGATCAAGCGTGGGATGGTTGGGATGGCTGTTGACTCCGTCCCTCACTGTTTCCCCAGCTTTCTGCCAATCCTCATCGGTGGTTGGAGATATGCCCAAGAGGCAATAATAAAGTGGTTATTATCATATCTTCATACTTATGATAAATGTTTACATATCATGCTATAATTGTATTAAAAGAAAACATTAATATTTGTGTGATTTGTAAACATAAAAGAGTCCCTAGTAAAGCCTCTTGTTAAACTAGCTTGTTGGTCAATATGTTATCATGGTTTCCTGATCATGAACATAGAGATGTTATTAACAACATGGTCATATCATTAGGAGAATGATGTGATGGACATACTCCTATAGTTAAGCGTAGCATAAAGATCAAGTCATTTAATATAGTTCATTTGCTATAAGCTTTCTGATACATAGTAACCTAATTCCTTCGACCATGAGATGATGCTTATCACCATCACCGGAAGGATGCTTTGATGACATCAAACACCACACCGTAACTGGGTGGCTATAAAGGTGGCATTGAGTGTTCGGAAAGTATTGGTTGAGACACATGGATCAAGAGTGGGATTTGTCCATCCATATGACGGATAGATATACTCTGGGCCCTCTCGGTGGAATGTCATACAATTAGTTTGCAAGCATGTGACTGGCTCACAAGGGATCACATATCACGGGAACAAGAAAAGAGTACTTATCAGTAACAAGGTCGAACTAGGTATGCAGAGATACTGACGATCAAAACCTCGGATAAGTAAACTATCGTGAGACAAAGGGAAATTGGTATCGTATGTAAGTGGTTCACTCGATTGCAAAGTAATCGTAGAAATATGTGGGAGCCATATGCATTTCCAGATTCCTCTATTGGTTATTGATCGGAGAGGTGTCTCGATCATGTCCGCATAATTCACGAACCGTAGGGAGACACACTTAAGGATTCGATGTTGTTGAGTAGTTATGAAATGATGAGTAAGAGACCGAATGTTGTTCGGAGTCTCGGATGGGATCCGGGATATCACGAGGAGATCCGGAATGGTCCGGAGAATAAGATTCATATAAGGAAAGTCCTGTTTCGGGGTTGGAGAATGGTTCCTGTGTTTTCATCAGGAATGTTCTAGAAGGTTCCGGAATGTCCGACACTCCGGAGGGGAAGGGTACATGAATGTGTCATTACAAGTTGGAATGGTTGCATCATGTACTAGGTGTCATCGCTGAGCAAAATAAAGGGATAAATTAAATCCTAGTTTGAAAAGTCAAACGCCAATTTGAAAAGTCAAACGGCAAGTTTGCTTGGTGGAGGGAGAGTAGGAAACCTACTTAGGGAGGAAGTCCTACTCCCTCCACCCGCCGGCCAAGGAGGAGGAGTTTGAGGAGGACTCCCTCCTCCCAACCGCGCCTCCCTCCCACCTATAAAAGGAGGGGCAGGGGTGCCCCTCTTCCCTACACCTCTCTCATCTAAACCCTAGCCCTAGCCGCCGGCATCCACCAAGTCGCCGCCGCCCCTAGGGTTTGCCTAGCCGCCGAGTTGGGGCCCTCCCCTTGCCCTAGCCGCCGGCCTAGCCCTCTCTCCTTGGTGCCTCTAAACCCTAGATCGCCAAGGCCTCTCTCATAGTCCACCATACTCGCTCCGGCTTAAGGCGAAGCCCTGCGAGATCTCCCCTCTACTTCTGGTACCACGCCGTCGTGCTGCCGGAATCGCGAGGAGAGTGCTACAACCTCCGCTGCCTGTTGGAACAAGGGAGAGGAAGGTCTTCATCGAGTATCGAACGTGTGACCGACTGCGGAAGCGCTGCCGGAACGCAGCGCCGGAAGGATCGTCTACGCGATCTTGAGATCGGCAAGTGTACGACTACATCACCCACGAGAATTTGCTCTCGTTAACCGCTTTGGATCTTCGAGGGTTAGTATTCCATCGACTCGTTGCTACAATCTAGTAGATAGATCCTGGCTTGATCATAGATTAGATCTTGATTGTGTGTTCATGCGGTAGAATTTTTTTGTTTTCCATGCTACAAACCCCTAAAGTGGTATCAGAGCCGTGTCTATATGTAGATCTGTTGCACTAGTAGAACACAATGGTCATTGTGGGCGTTGATGCTTTTGTTGTCGATTGCTTCTTATGTACTTTGTATCTTGCGGGATGGTGGGATGAAGCGGCCCGGGCTAACCTTACATGACATCGTTCATGAGACTTGCTCCACGCTTGACATGCAACTTGTATTGCATAAGTGGCTTTGCGGGTGCCTGTTTCTCCCAACATAGTTAAGATTCAATTTACAACGGGTGATTGACAATACTAGTATCAATGTTGTGGTTCTTGTTCGTAAGTTAGAACGACACTTATTGAAAGCCCCAAACCACGTAAAATATGCAAACAAAATTAGAGGCGTCTAACTTTGTTTTGCAAGGATGTGCTGTGATGTGATATGGCCATGATTGTGATTATATTTGATGTATGCAATGTTCCTTATTGTAAGTTGGCAACTGGCAGGAGCCATATGGTTGTTTCCATTAAGTCCTTCGTGTCAATTATTCAAAGTAGTTGTAATAGTTGATGCTGGTGGAAGACAACCACGAAGCGGCGCCATTGACCTTGACGCCACACCGGTGATGATGGAGATCATGTTCGTGCTTGAAGATGGAGATCGGAAGCACAAGAAGAAAGGCCATATCATATCACATATTATGAATTGCATGTGATGTTAATCCTTTTATGCATCTTGTATTGCTTAGTTTGCGACGATAGCATTATAATATGATCCCTCAAGCACACAAATTTCAAGTTTTAAAGTGTTCATCCTTAGTAAGCACCGTTGCTAAAGCTCGTTGTTTCGAAGCACCACGTGATGATCGGGTGTGTTAGATTCTGCGAGTGTATACAACGTGAGCAAGCCAGATTTGCTCATGCAGAAGCTAAGGTTTGATCTTGACGAGCCTAGCATGTACAGACATGGTCTCGGAACACGGATCACCGAAAGGTAAAGCATGAGTCATATAGTAGATATGATGAACATGTTGATTGTTCGCCATTGAAGCTACATCAACTCTCGTGATGATCGGTTTTGATGTGGTGAATTTGGTTCGTGTGATCACTAAAACAACGTGAGGGATATTGTTTTGAGTGGGAGTTCAACAGCAATATGATTAAAAGTTGAACACTATTTATCATAAATTAAATCAAAGTGAATTTGCATAGTTGTTGTAGTCATTGGCATCCGTTTACCACCTTGCGCTTAGTTATAATTGAGATGATAGAACTATAGAATTCTGGTTAGTTACTTTACGAACTGGTATCGTATTGTTTTGAAGTGTTAATCTAAAGTTTAAAAGTCCTATTGCAAACTTTCAGTAAGTTCCGGTTACTCCATGAAGTTTAATAATTGGTATTAAATCAAGAGTGACAATTCCAAGTGTTAGTGTATGAGTATCATGTTTGTCTCCATGATTCTTGATATTCAAAGGATTGTCTTAATATCAAGGTTATCTAGGATCTGAAAGAGTTGTTTCAGAAACCATGATGTGTGGAAGATATTGTGATATCTGAAACGAAGTTTTGGTTGCAACATGATAGAGTATAAGATGGCAAAAGTCATGTTCTCATATTTGATGAGAATTTGCAAAAGGTTGGAGATACTGGTTGTCCTAAACCTCCAAAAGGTTTTGGAGAGCAACATTATACTCGCGATTCATCTTTATAAGCTAAAAGTAGCTTGATCATGAATAATTCCATGATAAGGGTGAA
The DNA here is from genome assembly GCA_916181665.1 of Avena sativa. Lineage (NCBI taxonomy): Eukaryota > Viridiplantae > Streptophyta > Magnoliopsida > Poales > Poaceae > Avena > Avena sativa. The sequence continues at coordinate 43,605,118 of OV702294.1, forward strand.
TATTTGATGTAGGTAAAATATTTACCACACCAAGAGATTACTAAAGAATGGAATTTGAAAGCACGCCAAACATTTGATGATGGTTATCTACTTCAAAGTGCAAGTCCAAAGACATTGGTATTTAATTATACACGCTTTGGACTATGTGTCATATGTATGACTCCACTATTGATGTTGATAGATTCTTTCAAACAGAAAAAGGAAATACTGAAAGAGAATCTCATAAATATATGGCAGAAAAAGAAAAGAGTAGAATTATTCAGCTTAGGTATATAGAGGATATACATGTTATGGTTGTATTCTTTGCTTGTTAAATAATGTAGTTCTTAAGTATTTGATACTGAATTTGTTGGTGTGAATCGTCATACGAAACAACACAATTCATGAACTACAATGGCCTAATTAACTAGCAAAAGAATATGTGATGATGTTCATCGAGAACAAATAAAGGGTTATTGTGTTGCTTGTTAAACATCAAAGCTTGCCTTCAAGATTTGTTTTATCAGGTATTATGAGAACAAAAGGGTTGTTCAAATAATTTCTGTAATCCATAAAAGATGGATGATTCACAAATCTCGTTGGATAAATCACATCCATAAAACGAGTGCTCAAAATGTCGAAAGACAAATTGATTGAAAGATCACTTAGGAAGTGACATCGCTGTTTAAATTATATTGGAAAGAAAACATGAAGAAACTCCATGTGGATGGAACTTTGGAGTCTTTTGATTTTTGATCAAATGACGCTTGTGAAACTTTCCTAGAGATAATTAAAACTTCGTTCATAGGCCAAAAGGGAACTAATGACTAGCTTATTGGAACTTGTACATATTGTTGTATGAAGTCCATCATGTGTAGTCAAGAGCGATGGATTTCAACTTCATATGCTTTCTCCAAAAATTTGAGTGAATATATGAATATTTACTTAATAAGGATGAAGTATGAAACATTTGAAAAGTTCAAAGACTTTCAAGATGAAGTGCAAAATCATTGTAACAAGAATATAAATAGTTTATGATAAGATCATAAAGGAAGATATTTGAGTTACAAGTTTAGCATAATACCTAAGATTTAAGGAATCGTTCCGTGTTGCATTTCCTGAAACAGCATAAGAGTATGGAGCGTTCGAGATATGTAATTAAACCTTGTTTGACATGGTAAGATAGAAGGTGTAATTCATAAAACTGCCATTATATTTTAAAGATTAAAAGCTTTAGAGACTACCGTTTTTCCACTGAAAAGAGCTCCATCATAATCCATTGAGATGACACCATATAAAGTTATGGTTTGGGATAAAACCCAAGTAGTCCTTTCTTAAACATTGGTATGCTATGCATAAGAAAGATGTTTGCAACCAAAGTCGGATGAACCTGTCTTTGTATGTTATTTCGAATAACTGTTCCTCCATAACATCGGAGACAAAAGTGTTTGTCGCTTAGAACGTCAAGTTTCTTTGAGAAGGAATTTTTCGTGAAAAGTTAAGTGGGAGGACAGTAGAAATTTGATAAGGTTAAAAGAACCTTAGCTATATGTGCAAAGTTGCACAGCGCCGAAAAGTGTTCTGGAGGCAGCAACAATTCTCATGGCTTACATGCCTCAAAGTTTGTGGTTACGAAGGTCGAAGTTTCTATTGAACCAAGTAGGTCGGTTAAACAATCAAATACCAAGATTTGAGGGTTGAATCATTATTTGAGAATAATGAATGGACTAAATGCAAAGAAGCGATGATGGGCCCTGACTCCGTAAAATGGCTTGAAGCCATAAAATCCGTGATAGTTCCATACACAAGAAATCAAGCTTTGAACTTGAAGGACCCTCGAGAAAGGTGTAAGACCTTACAGTTGTGTTTGGATCTATAAAGAAATAGACATAGATGTTTTCACATCTATGAAATGGTCGACATGTTGGGAAAGAGTTCACAACAATGTTCAAAGGTTGACTATGACAAGATTTGATCTTTCATTGCGATATTTAGTCTAGACGGATTAATGTAGCAACCACTACATATATATTTGTTATGTGGTAGTTGAATAAACAAAACAAGTTCTTCTAATAGAATTATTACCTAGGACATGTGCATAACACGGTCCATAGGGTTTTGTTAATTCAAAGGATGCTAAAAGCATATGCAAACTTCAATGGTTGAAGTGAGCATCGCGGAGTTGGAATCTTCACTATGATGAAACTGTTAAAAGAGTTTAATTTCATCAGAGACAATGAAGATGCTTTCATTTGCAAGAAATTAAGTGGGAGCGCTAAGACATGTTTCTAATACATTATGTGGAAGACATATTGTTGATTGGAAATGATGTATCTTTTATTAACACATATTAAGAATTTCATCCCGATGAAAGACTTAGGCAAAACCCAAATATTTGGCATCAATAGACGCTAATATGGTTGTGCCGAAAGTGCATAGATGAAGTATTGAATGAGTTCAATATAGAAACTACAAGAAAGATTCTTGTCGCACAGAAAGTATTGAATGAGTTCAATATTGATGATATATTCAAGTGTATTGACACTTGGTAAGTGAAACAAAGATTCAAGTATAGATTGATACTTGATGTATGAAATTACAAAGAGTATTTATATCAATCATACTGTGATATGTACAAATCCAGATATTGTAGGGGTTCGTAGCATGGAAAACAAAAAAAATTCTACCGCATACAAACAAACAAGCCAATATCTATCTACTAGATTGTAGCAACGAGTTGATAGAATAACTCACCCTCGAAGATTCCAAAGTGTTTAACGAGAGCGGATTCTCGTGGGTGATGTAGTCGTACTCTTGCCGATCTCAAGATCGTGTAGACGATCCTTCCGGCGCTGCGTTCCGGCAGCGCTTCCGCAGTCGGTCACACGTTTGGTACTCGACGAAGACCTTCCTCTCCCTTGTTCCAGCAGGCAGCGGAGGTTGTAGCACTCTCCTCGCGATTCCGGCAGCACAACGACGTGGTACCGTAAGTAGAGGGGAGATCTCGCAGGGCTTCGCCTTAAGCCGGAGCGAGTATGGTGGACTATGAGAGAGAGCCTCGGCAATCTAGGGTTTAGACGCACCAAGGAGAAGAAAGGCCGGCGGCTAGGGTTCGCCTAGGCGGCGGCGTCGTCTTGCCCTAGGCGGCGGCAGCAGGAGGTGGCGGTGCCGGGGCTAGGGTTTGCGGGGCGTGGTGTTGTGAACTAGGAGGGGCAGCCCTGCCCCTCCTTATATAGGTGGAGGGGGCGCGCCAGGGGAGGGGAGTCCCTCCCCAACTAGGCTTCCAAGGCCGGCGGTGGAGGGAGGGAACTCCTCCCCAAGTAGGTTTCCTACTTCCCCTCCACCTCATAAAATAGCTGTTTGACTTTTCAAATTGGCGTTTGACTTTTCAAACTAGGATTTGATTTAACCCTTTATTTTGTTCAGCGATGACACCTAGTACATGATGCAATCATTCCAACTTGTTATGACACATTCATGTACCCTTCCCCTCCGGAGTGCCGGACATTCTGGAACCTTCTAGAACATTCCCGACGAAAACACCGGAACCATTCTCCAACCCCGAAACAGGACTTTCCTTATATGAATCTTATTCTCCAGACCATTCCGGATCTCCTCATGATATCTCGGATCCCATCTGAGACTCCGAACAACATTCGGTCTCTTACTCATCATTCCATAACTACTCAAACAACGTCGAATCCTTAAGTGTGTCTCCCTACGGTTCGTGAATTATGCGGACATGATCGAGACACTTCTTCGAACAATAACCAATAGAGGAATCTGGAAATTCATATGGCTCCCACATATTTCTACGATTACTTTGCGATCGAATGAACCACTTACATACGACACCAATTTCCCTTTGTCTCACGATAGTTTACTTATCCGAGGTTATGATCGTCGGTATCTCTACATACCTAGTTCAACCTCGTTACTGATAAGTACTCTTTTCTCGTTCCCGTGATATGTGATCCCTTGTGAGCCAGTCACATGCTTGCAAGCTAATTGGATGACATTCCACTGAGAGGGCCCAGAGTATATCTATCCGTCATATGGATGGACAAATCCCACTCTTGATCCATGTGTCTCAACCAATACTTTCCGAACACTCAATGCCACCTTTATAGCCACCCAGTTACGGTGTGGTGTTTGATGTCATCAAAGCATCCTTCCGGTGAAGGTGATATGCATGATCTCATGGTCGAAGGAATTAGGTTACTATGTATCAGAAAGCATATAGCAATTGAACTATTAAAATGACTTGATCTTTATGCTATGCTTATCCATAGGAGTATGTCCACCATATCATTCTCTCTAACGATATGATCTTGTTGTTAATAACATCTCAATGTTCATGATAGGGAAACCACAATCATTTATTAACCAACAAGCTAGTATTATAAAGAGGCTTTACTAGGGACTCTATTTTAGTTTACAAATCACACAAGTATTAATGTTTCCTTGTTAATACTATTATAGCATGAATGTAAACATTTATCATAAACACAAAGATATAATAATAACTATATTTATTATTGCCTCTAGGGCATATCTCCAATAGTCTCCCACTTGCACTAGAGTCATCTAATCTAGATTACATGGTAATATACCGAACACCCATGGCAGTTTGGTGCTGGTCATGTTTTGCCCTCGGGAGAGGTTTAATCAACGGATCCGCCACATTCAGATCTGTGTGTACTTTGCAAATCTTTATGTCCCCATCTTGGACATGTTCTCGAATAGCGTGAAAACGTAGCTTGATGTGCTTCAGCTTCTTGTGTGCCCTTGGTTCTTGCGCATTGGATATGGCGCCCATGTTATCACAGTAGATTGACATTGGGTCCAGCGCACTAGGAACCACACCGAGCTCTGTAATGAACTCTTTTATCCATATCGCTTCTTGTGAAGCCTCCGAAGCAGCCATGTATTCCGATTCAGTTGAAGATCTCGCCACAACGCTTTGCTTTGCACTCCTCTAGCTAACTGATGCACCATTCAAAGTAAATACGTATCCAGATTGTGATTTAGAATCATCCGGATCGGTGTTCCAACTAGCATCGGTGTAACCATTAACAACGAGCTGTTCATCACCTCCATAGGAAAGAACCATATCCTTAGTTCTTCTCAAGTACTTAAGGATGTTTTTGACCGCTGTCCAATGATCCACTCCTGGATCACTTTGATATCTGCTAGTTAAACTAACAACATATGCAATGTCGGGTCTAGTACATAGCATGGCATACATTAGAGATCCTATGGCTGAGGCATAGGGAGTTTTACTCATCCTTTCTCTATCTTCTGCCGTTGTCGGACTTTGAGTTTTACTCAACGTCGTATTGGGCAACATGGGCAAGAACCCTTTCTTGCTATCTTCCATTCCAAATCTCTTTAGAACTTTGTCCAAATATGTACTTTGTGACAATGATATTAGGCGTCTCGATCTATCTCTATAAATCTTTATGCCTAATATGTAAGCTGCTTCGCCAAGATCTTTCATTGAAAAACTATTATTCAAATATTCCTTGACATTATTAAGAAGTTCTACATCATTCCCAATCAACAATATGTCATCTACATATAGTATTAAGAATGCTACAGAGCTCCCACTCACTTTCTTGTAAATACAAGCTTCTCCATAAGTTTGTATAAAACCATAACTTTTGATCACCTTATCAAAACGTTGATTCCAACTTCGGGATGCTTGCTTCAATCCATATATGGACCGTTGAAGTTTGCATACCTTGTTAGCATCTTTAGGATCGACAAAACCTTTGGGTTGCATCATCTACAACTCTTCATCAATGTCTCCATTGAGGAATGCTGTTTTGACATCCATCTGCCATATCTCATAATCATAATATGCAGCGATTGCTAACATAATCCTCACAGACTTTAGCTTCGCTATAGGTGAGAAAGTCTCATCGTAGTCAACTCCTTGAATTTGTCGAAACCCTTTTGCGACAAGTCGAGCTTTATAGACAGTAACATTACCATCAGCATCTGTTTTCTTCTTGAAAATCCATTTGTTCTCAACAGCCTTCCGGCCATCCGGTAAATCCACCAAAGTCCATACTTGGTTTTCGTACATGGATCCAATCTCGGATTTCATGGCTTCTTGCCATTTATTGGAATCGGGGCTCATCATCGCTTCCTCATATGTCGCAGGGTCATCGGTGTTGTCTACCAACATGACACTCATAACGGGATCATACCAATCAGGAGTGGTACGAGTTCTCGTTGACCTACGAGGCTCTGTAGAAACTACAACCGAAGTATCATGATCATTATCATTAGCTTCCTCTCTTATTGGTGCAGGCACCACAGGAACTTCTTCCGGTGCTACGCTACTCGCAAGTTCGAGAGAAGGTTCAACAACCTCGTCGAGTTCTACTTTCCTTCCAGTCACTTCTTTCGAGAGAAATTCCTTCTCTAGAAAGGATCCATTCTTGGCAACAAAGATTTTGCCCTCGGATCTATGATAGAAGGTATACCCGATAGTTTCCTTCGGGTATCCTATGAAGACGCATTTTTCCGCTTTGGGTTCAAGCTTGTCCGGCTGTAACTTCTTTACATAGGCTTCGCAACCCCAAACTTTAAGGAACGACAATTTAGGTTTCTTCCCAAACCATAATTCATTCGGTCTCGTTTCAACGGATTTAGATGGTGCCCTATTTAAAGTGAATGCGGCTGTTTCTAATGCATAACCCCAAAATGATAGCGGTAAATCTGTAAGTGACATCATAGAATGAACCATATCTAAGAGAGTTCGATTACGACGTTCGGACACACCATTACGCTATGGTGTTCCCTGCGGTGTCAATTGTCAAAGTATTCCGCATTTCTTCAAATGCTCGCCAAACTCGTAACTTAGATATTCACCTCCACGATCAGAACGTAGAAATTTAATCTTCTTGTTACGTTGATTCTCTACCTCACTTTGAAATTCCTTAAACTTCTCGAAAGTTTCGGACTTATGTTTCATGAAATAGATATACCCATATCTACTCAAGTCATCCGTGAAGGTAAGAACATAACGATAACCACCGCGCGATGCTACACTCATTGGACCACACACATCGGTATGTATGATTTCCAATAAGTCCGTAGCTCGCTCCATCATACCAGAAAATAGAGTCTTAGTCATTTTACCCATCAGACATGCTTCGCATCTTTCAAGTGATTCGAAATCAAGTGATTCAAGAAGTCCATCGGAATGGAGTTTCTTCATACGCTTCACTCCAATGTGACCAAGACGACAGTGCCACATATAGGTCGAGTTATCGCTCGATTTCAAACGTTTAGCCTCAATGTTATTAATATGTGTATTTCCACTATCGAGATTCAATAAGAATAGACCATCTATCAAAGGTGCATGTGCATAACACATATTACTCATATAAATCGAACAACCATTATTCTCGGACTTAAACAAGTCACCGTCTCGCAATAAACAAGATCCCGATATAATGTTCATGCTTAACGCAAGCACCAAATAACAATTATTTAAGTATAAAACTAATCCCGATGGTAGATGAAGAGGTAGCGTGCCGACCGCGATCACATCAACCTTTGATCCATTTCCCACGCGCATCGTCACCTCGTTCTTCGCTAGCTTTCGTTTATTCTGCAACACCTGTTTCGTGTTACAAATATGAGCAACCGAACCAGTATCAAATACCCAGGCACTACTACGAGTACTAGTGAGATACACATCACTAACATGTATATCGGATATACCTTTCTTCTTGATGTTGCCGTTCTTCAAATCCGCCAAGTACTTTGGGCAATTCCGCTTCCAGTGACCTCTCCCTTGCAGTAAAAGCACTCAGTATCAGGCTTAGGTCCAGCCTTGGTCTTCTTCGTCGGCGCGGTAACTTTCTTACCACCCTTCTTGAAGTGTCCCTTTTGCTTAGACTTGCCTTTCTTGAATTTGGTGGTCTTATTGACCATCAACACTTGGTGCTCTTTCTTGATCTCCACTTCTGCAAATTTTAACATGGCAAATAGTTCTGGCAACTGCATGTTCATGTTTTGCATATTGTAGTTCATCACAAAGTTCTTGTAACTTGGTGGTAGTGATTGGAGGACACGATAAATCCCCAAAGCATTAGGAATCACTATACCCAAGCTTTGAAGTTTGTTTGCGTGCCTAGACATCTTAAGCACATGCTCACTGACGGAGCTGCCCTCTTCCATCTTGTAGTGAAAGAACTTCTCAGAAGCCTCATAGCTCTCAATTGCCGCGTGAGTCTCAAAGATCAATTTGAGATCACGGACAATATCATGTGGGTCTGAATTCTCAAACCTTTTCTGAAGCTCCGATTCTAAACCATACAAGATAGCACACTGAACTGTGGAGTACTGAGTCTTCCGAGCGAGGTAAACATTCTTTACTTCATCGGTAGCAGTAGCTGCAGGTGGGTCACCTAGCGGTGCATCTAGCACATAGGTCAAATTACCAGCAGTGAGGACAATCCTCAAATTGCGGAACCAATCCGCGAAGTTGCTTCCATTGTTTTTCAACTTTTCTTTCTCTAGGAACGCATTAAAATTAATGGTAGGGGCCGCAATGGATCTACAACATATTTGCAATAGTTTAGACTAAGTTTATGAAAAATTGAGTTCTAATTAATAGTTAAATTAATAGGTGAACTCCCACTCAAAACAATAGCCCTCACATTGTTTTAGTGATCACACGAACCAAATCCACCACATCAAAACCGATCATCACGAGAGTTGATGTAGCTTCAATGGCGAACAATCGACATGTTCATCATATCTACTATATGATTCATGCTTTACCTTTGGTGATTCGTGTTCCGAGACCATGTCTGTACATGCTAGGCTCGTCAAGATCAAACCTTAGCTTCCGCATGAGAAAATCGGGCTTGCTCACGTTGTATACACTTGCGGAATCTAACACACCCGATCATCACGTGGTGCTTCGAAACAACAAGCTTTAGCAATGGTGCTTACTAAGGGTGAACACTTTAGGACTTGAAATTCATGTGCATGAGGGATCATCTTATAATGCTACCGTCGTTAACTAAGCAATACAAGATGCATAAAGGATTAACATCACATGCAATTCATAATATGTGATATGATATGGCCTTTCTTCTTTGTGCTTCCGATCTCCATCTTCAAGCACGAACATGATCTCCATCATCACCGGCATTGCATCAAGGTCAATGATGCCGCTCCATGGTTGTCGTCCACCAGCTTCAACTATTACAACTACTTTGAATAGACACGCGGGTCTTAACATAAATTAAAGACAACCATATGGATCCTGCCGGTTGCCAACTTACAATAAGGAACATTGCATACATCAAATATAATCACAATCATGGCCATATCACATCACAGCACACCCCTGCAAAACAAAGTTATACGCCTCTACTTTCTTTGCATGTTTTACGTGGTTTGGGGCTTTAAATAAGTGTCGTTCTAACTTATAAACAAGAACCACAACATTGATACTAGTATTGTCAATCACCCATTGTAAATTGAATCTTAACTATGTTGGGAGAAACAGGCACCCGCAAAGCCACTTATGAAATACAAGTTGCATGTCAAGCGTGGAGCAAGTCTCATGAACGATGTCATGTAAGATTAGCCCGGGCCGCTTCATCCCACCATCCCGCAAGATGCAAAGTACACAAGAAGCAATCGACAACAAAAGCATCAACGCCCACAATGACCATTGTGTTCTACTCGTGCAACAGATCTACATATAGACACGGCTCTGATACCACTGTAGGGGTTCATAGCATGGAAAACAAAAAAAATTCTACCGCATACAAACAAACAAGCCAAGATCTATCTACTAGATTGTAGCAACGAGTTGATGGAATAACTCACCCTCGAAGATTCCAAAGTGTTTAACAAGAGCGGATTCTCGTGGGGTGATGTAGTCGTACTCTTGCCGATCTCAAGATCGTGTAGACGATCCTTCCGGCGCTGCTTCCGGCAGCGCTTCCGCAGTCGGTCACACATTTGGTACTCGACGAAGACCTTCCTCTCCCTTGTTCCAGCAGGCAGCGGAGGTTGTAGCACTCTCCTCGCGATTCCGGCAGCACAACGGCGTGGTACCGGAAGTAGAGGGGAGATCTCGCAAGGCTTCGCCTTAAGCCAAAGCGAGTATGGTGGACTATGAGAGATCGCCTCGACAATCTAGGGTTTATACGCACCAAGGAGAAGCAAGGCCGGCGGCTAGGGTTTGCCTAGGCAGCGGCGCCGGCTTGCCCTAGGCGGCGGCAGCAGGAGGTGGCGGCGCCGGGGCTAGGGTTTGCGGGGCGTGGTGTTGTCTACTAGGAGGGGCAGCCCTGCCCCTCCTTATATAGGTGGAGGGGGCGCGCCAGGGGAGGGGAGTCCCTCCCCAACTCGGCTTCCAAGGCCGGCGGTGGAGGGAGGCAACTCCTCCCCAAGTAGGTTTCCTACTTCCCCTCCACCTCATAAAATAGTCGTTTGACTTTTCAAACTAGGATTTGATTTAACCCTTTATTTTGATCAGCGATGACACCTAGTACATGATGCAATCATTCCAACTTGTTATGACGCATTCATGTACCCTTCCCATCCGGAGTGCCGGACATTTCGGAACCTTCTAGAACATTCCCGACGAAAACACCAGAACCATTCTCCAACCCCGAAACAGGACTTTCCTTATATGAATCTTATTCTCCGGACCATTCCGGATATCCTCATGATATCTCGGATCCCATCCGAGACTCCGAACAACATTCGGTCTCTTACTCATCATTCCATAACTACTCAAACAACGTCGAATCCTTAAGTGTGTCTCCCTACGGTTCGTGAATTATGCGGACATGATCGAGACACTTCTCCGAACAATAACCAATAGAGGAATCTGGAAATTCATATGGCTCCCACATATTTCTACGATTACTTTGCGATCGAATGAACCACTTACATACGACACCAATTTCCCTTTGTCTCACGATAGTTTACTTATCCGAGGTTATGATCGTCGGTATCTCTGCATACCTAGTTCAACCTCGTTACTGATAAGTACTCTTTTATCTTCCCGTGATATGTGATCCCTTGTGAGCCAGTCACATGCTTGCAAGCTAATTGGATGACATTCCACCGAGAGGGCCCAGAGTATATCTATCCGTCATATGGATGGTCAAATCCCACTCTTGATCCCTGTGTCTCCACCAATACTTTCCGAACACTCAATGCCACCTTTATAGCCACCCAGTTACGGTGTGGTGTTTGATGTCATCAAAGCATCCTTCCGGTGAAGGTGATATGCATGATCTCATGGTCGAAGGAATTAGGTTACTATGTATCAGAAAGCATATAGCAATTGAACTATTAAAATGACTTGATCTTTATGCTACGCTTATCTATAGGAGTATGTCCACCATATCATTCTCTCTAACGATATGATCTTGTTGTTAATTACATCTCAACGAAGCAGCCATGTATTCTGATTCAGTTTAAGATCTTGCCACAACGCTTTGCTTTGCACTCCTCCAGCTAACTGTTGCACCATTCAAAGTAAATACGTATCCAGATTGTGATTTAGAATCATCCGGATCGGTGTTCCAACTAGCATCGGTGTAACCATTAACAACGAGCTGTTCATCACCTCCATAGGAAAGAACCATATCCTTAGTTCTTCTCAAGTACTTAAGGATGTTTTTGACCGCTGTCCAATGATCCACTCCTGGATCACTTTGATATCTGCTAGTTAAACTAACAGCATATGCAATGTCGGGTCTAGTACATAGCATGGCATACATTAGAGATCCTATGGCTGAGGCATAGGGAGTTTTACTCATCCTTTCTCTATCTTCTGCCGTTGTCGGACTTTGAGTTTTACTCAACGTCGTATTGGGCAACATGGGCAAGAACCCTTTCTTGCTATCTTCCATTCCAAATCTCTTTAGAACTTTGTCCAAATATGTACTTTGTGACAATGATATTAGGTGTCTCGATCTATCTCTATAAATCTTTATGCCTAATATGTAAGCTGCTTCGCCAAGATCTTTCATTGAAAAACTATTATTCAAATATTCCTTGACATTATTAAGAAGTTCTACATCATTCCCAATCAACAATATGTCATCTACATATAGTATTAAGAATGCTACAGAGCTCCCACTCACTTTCTTGTAAATACAAGCTTCTCCATAAGTTTGTATAAAACCATAACTTTTGATCACCTTATCAAAACGTTGATTCCAACTTCGGGATGCTTGCTTCAATCCATATATGGACCGTTGAAGTTTGCATACCTTGTTAGCATCTTTAGGATCGACAAAACCTTTGGGTTGCATCATCTACAACTCTTCATCAATGTCTCCATTGAGGAATGTTGTTTTGACATCCATCTGCCATATCTCATAATCATAATATGCACCGATTGCTAACATAATCCTCACAGACTTTAGCTTCGCTATAGGTGAGAAAGTCTCATCGTAGTCAACTCCTTGAATTTGTCGAAACCCTTTTGCGACAAGTCGAGCTTTATAGACAGTAACATTACCATCAGCATCTGTTTTCTTCTTGAAAATCCATTTGTTCTCAACAGCCTTCCGGCCATCCGGTAAATCCACCAAAGTCCATACTTGGTTTTCGTACATGGATCCAATCTCGGATTTCATGGCTTCTTGCCATTTATTGGAATCCGGGCTCATCATCGCTTCCTCATATGTCGCAGGGTCATCGGTGTTGTCTACCAACATGACACTCATAACGGGATCATACCAATCAGGAGTGGTACGAGTTCTCGTTGACCTACGAGGCTCTGTAGCAACTACAACCGAAGTTTCATGATCATTATCATTAGCTTCCTCTCTTATTGGTGCAGGCACCACAGGAACTTCTTCCGGTGCTACGCTACTCGCAAGTTCGAGAGAAGGTTCAACAACCTCGTCGAGTTCTACTTTCCTTCCAGTCACTTTTTTCGAGAGAAATTCCTTCTCTAGAAAGGATCCATTCTTGGCAACGAAGATTTTACCCTCGGATCTATGATAGAAGGTATACCCGATAGTTTCCTTCGGGTATCCTATGAAGACGCATTTTTCCGCTTTGGGTTCAAGCTTGTCCGGCTGTAACTTCTTTACATAGGCTTCGCAACCCCAAACTTTAAGGAACGACAATTTAGGTTTCTTCCCAAACCATAATTCATACGGTCTCGTTTCAACGGATTTAGATGGTGCCCTATTTAAAGTGAATGCGGCTGTTTCTAATGCATAACCCCAAAATGATAGCGGTAAATCTGTAAGTGACATCATAGAACGAACCATATCTAAGAGAGTTCGATTATGACGTTCGGACACACCATTACGCTGTGGTGTTCCCGACGGTGTCAATTGTGAAAGTATTCCGCATTTCTTCAAATGCTCGCAAAACTCGTAACTTAGATATTCACCTCCATGATCAGAACGTAGAAATTTAATCTTCTTGTTACGTTGATTCTCTACCTCACTTTGAAATTCCTTAAACTTCTCGAAAGTTTCGGACTTATGTTTCATGAAATAGATATACCCATATCTACTCAAGTCATCCGTGAAGGTAAGAACATAACGATAACCACCGCGCGATGCTACACTCATTGGACCACACACATCGGTATGTATGATTTCCAATAAGTCCGTAGCTCGCTCCATCATACCAGAAAATAGAGTCTTAGTCATTTTACCCATCAGATATGCTTCGCATCTTTCAAGTGATTCGAAATCAAGTGATTCAAGAAGTCCATCGGAATGGAGTTTCTTCATACGCTTCACTCCAATGTGACCAAGACGACAGTGCCACATATAGGTCGAGTTATCGCTCGATTTCAAACGTTTAGCCTCAATGTTATTAATATGTGTATTTCCACTATCGAGATTCAATAAGAATAGACCATCTATCAAAGGTGCATGTGCATAAAACATATTACTCATATAAATCGAACAACCATTATTCTCGGACTTAAACAAGTAACCGTCTCGCAATAAACAAGATCCCGATATAATGTTCATGCTTAACGCATGCACCAAATAACAATTATTTAAGTATAAAACTAATCCCGATGGTAGATGAAGAGGTAGCGTGCCGACTGCGATCACATCAACCTTTGATCCATTTCCCACGCGCATCGTCACCTTGTTCTTCGCTAGCTTCCGTTTATTCTGCAGCACCTGTTTCGTGTTACAAATATGAGCAACCGAACCAGTATCAAATACCCAGGCACTACTATGAGTACTAGTGATATACACATCAATAACATGTATATCGGATATACCTTTCTTCTTGATGTTGCCGTTCTTCAAATCCGCCAAGTACTTTGGGCAATTCTGCTTCCAGTGACCTCTCCCTTGCAGTAAAAGCACTCAGTATCAGGCTTAGGTCCAGCCTTGGTCTTCTTCGTCGGCGCGGTAACTTTCTTACCACCCTTATTGAAGTGTCCCTTTTGCTTAGACTTGCCTTTCTTGAATTTGGTGGTCTTATTGACCATCAACACTTGGTGCTCTTTCTTGATCTCCACTTCTGCAGATTTTAACATGGCAAATAGTTCTGGCAACTGCATGTTCATGTTTTGCATATTGTCGTTCATCACAAAGTTCTTGTAACTTGGTGGTAGTGATTGGAGGACACGATAAATCCCCAAAGCATTAGGAATCACTATACCCAAGCTTTGAAGTTTGTTTGCGTGCCTAGACATCTTAAGCACATGCTCACTGACGGAGCTGCCCTCTTCCATCTTGTAGTGAAAGAACTTCTCAGAAGCCTCATAGCTCTCAATTGCCGCGTGAGTCTCAAAGATCAATTTGAGATCACGGACAATATCATGTGGGTCTCAATTCTCAAACCTTTTCTGAAGCTCCGATTCTAAACCATACAAGATAGCACACTGAACTGTGGAGTACTGAGTCTTCCGAGCGAGGTAAACATTCTTTACTTCATCGGTAGCAGTAGCTGCAGGTGGGTCACCTAGCGGTGCATCTAGCACATAGGTCAAATTACCAGCAGTGAGGACAATCCTCAAATTGCGGAACCAATCCGCGAAGTTGCTTCCATTGTTTTTCAACTTTTCTTTCTCTAGGAACGCATTAAAATTGATGGTAGGGGCCGCCATTGATCTACAACATATTTGCAATAGTTTAGACTAAGTTTATGAAAAATTGAGTTCTAATTAATAGTTAAATTAATAGGTGAACTCCCACTCAAAACAATATCCCTCACATTGTTTTAGTGATCACACGAACCAAATCCACCACATCAAAACCGATCATCATGAGAGTTGATGTAGCTTCAATGGCGAACAATCGACATGTTCATCATATCTACTATATGATTCATGCTTTACCTTTGGTGATCCGTGTTCCGAGACCATGTCTGTACATGCTAGGCTCGTCAAGATCAAACCTTAGCTTCCGCATGAGAAAATCTGGCTTGCTCACGTTGTATACACTTGCGGAATCTAACACACCCGATCATCACGTGGTGCTTCGAAACAACAAGCTTTAGCAATGGTGCTTACTAAGGGTGAACACTTTAGGACTTGAAATTCATGTGCATGAGGGATCATCTTATAATGCTACCGTCGTTAACTAAGCAATACAAGATGCATAAAGGATTAACATCACATGCAATTCATAATATGTGATATGATATGGCCTTTCTTCTTTGTGCTTCCGATCTCCATCTTCAAGCACGAAGATGATCTCCATCATCACCGGCATTGCATCAAGGTCAATGATGCCGCTCCATGGTTGTCCTCCACCAGCTTCAACTATTAGAACTACTTTGAATAGACACGCGGGTCTTAACATAAATTAAAGACAACCATATGGCTCCTGCCGGTTGCCAACTTACAATAAGGAACATTGCATACATCAAATATAATCACAATCATGGCCATATCACATCACAGCACACCCCTGCAAAACAAAGTTATACGCCTCTACTTTCTTTGCATGTTTCACGTGGTTTGGGGCTTTCAATAAGTGTCGTTCTAACTTATAAACAAGAACCACAACATTGATACTAGTATTGTCAATCACCCGTTGTAAATTGAATCTTAACTATGTTGGGAGAAACAGGCACCCGCAAAGCCACTTATGCAATACAAGTTGCATGTCAAGCGTGGAGCAAGTCTCATGAACGATGTCATGTAAGATTAGCCCGGGCCGCTTCATCCCACCATCCCGCAAGATGCAAAGTACACAAGAAGCAATCGACAACAAAAGCATCAACGCCCACAATGACCATTGTGTTCTAATCGTGCAACAGATCTACATATAGACACGGCTCTGATACCACTGTAGGGGTTCATAGCATGGAAAACAAAAAAAATTCTACCGCATACAAACAAACAAGCCAAGATCTATCTACTAGATTGTAGCAACGAGTTGATGGAATAACTCACCCTCGAAGATTCCAAAGTGTTTAACAAGAGCGGATTCTCGTGGGGTGATGTCGTACTCTTGCCGATCTCAAGATCGTGTAGACGATCCTTCTGGCGCTGCGTTCCGGCAGCGCTTCCGCAGTCGGTCACACGTTTGGTACTCGACGAAGACCTTCCTCTCCCTTGTTCCAGCAGGCAGCGGAGGTTGTAGCACTCTCCTCGCGATTCCGGCAGCACAACGGCGTGGTACCGGAAGTAGAGGGGAGATCTCGCAAGGCTTCGCCTTAAGCCAAAGCGAGTATGGTGGACTATGAGAGAGAGCCTCGGCAATCTAGGGTTTAGACGCACCAAGGAGAAGCAAGGCCGGCGGATAGGGTTTGCTTAGGCAGCAGCGCCGGCTTGCCCTAGGCGGCGGCAGCAGGAGGTGGCGGCGTCGGGGCTAGGGTTTGCGGGGCGTGGTGTTGTGTACTAGGAGGGGCAGCCCTGCCCCTCCTTATATAGGTGGAGGGGGTGCGCCAGGGGAGGGGAGTCCCTCCCTAACTCGGCTTCCAAGGCCGGCGGTGGAGGGAGGGAACTCCTCCCCAAGTAGGTTTCCTACTTCCCCTCCACCTCATAAAATAGTCGTTTGACTTTTCAAATTGGCGTTTGACTTTTCAAACTAGGATTTGATTTAACCCTTTATTTTGTTCAGCGATGACACCTAGTACATGATGCAATCATTCCAACTTGTTATGACGCATTCATGCACCCTTCCCCTCTGGAGTGTCGGACATTCTGGAACCTTCTAGAACATTCCCGACGAAAACACCGGAACCATTCTCCAACCCCGAAACAGGACTTTCCTTATATGAATCTTATTCTCCGGACCATTCCAGATCTCCTCATGATATCTCGGATCCCATCCAAGACTCCGAACAACATTCGGTCTCTTACTCATCATTCCATAACTACTCAAACAACGTCGAATCCTTAAGTGTGTCTCCCTACGGTTCGTGAATTATGCGGACATGATCGAGACACTTCTTCGAACAATAACCAATAGAGGAATCTGGAAATTCATATGGCTCCCACATATTTCTACGATTACTTTGCGATCGAATGAACCACTTACATACGACACCAATTTCCCTTTGTCTCACGATAGTTTACTTATCCGAGGTTATGATCGTCGGTATCTCTGCATACGTAGTTCAACCTCGTTACTGATAAGTACTCTTTTCTCGCTCCCGTGATATGTGATCCCTTGTGAGCCAGTCACATGCTTGCAAGCTAATTGGATGACATTCCACCGAGAGGGCCCAGAGTATATCTATCCATCATATGGATGGACAAATCCCACTCTTGATCCATGTGTCTCAACCAATACTTTCCGAACACTCAATGCCACCTTTATAGCCACCCAGTTACGGTGTGGTGTTTGATGTCATCAAAGCATCCTTCCGGTGAAGGTGATATGCATGATCTCATGGTCGAAGGAATTAGGTTACTATGTATCAGAAAGCATATAGCAATTGAACTATTAAAATGACTTGATCTTTATGCTACGCTTATCTATAGGAGTATGTCCACCATATCATTCTCTCTAGAGATATGATCTTGTTGTTAATAACATCTCAATGTTCATGATAGGGAAACCACAATCATTTATTAAACAATAAGCTAGTATTATAAAGAGGCTTTACCAGGGACTCTATTTTAGTTTACAAATCACACAAGTATTAATGTTTCCTTGTTAATACTATTATAGCATGAATGTAAACATTTATCATAAACACAAAGATATAATAATAACTATATTTATTATTGCCTCTAGGGCATATCTCCAACAGATATGTCCTATGCTCTAAATGTTATGAGCATATACCAGAATGATCCATAAGATGATTATTGGACGATAGTAAAGATATTCTTATGATCTTGTAAAATAACTAAGAATATATTATTTTGTAGAAGTGACAAATAGATGGTTAGTTTATTGTAAATGAATTACATTGATACTAGTTTTGTCACAAAGTACAAATTAAGTTTATCTCAATCTAAACTAAGGGTGGCACAATATGATGGAAAGTAAGTTCCATAATGGATTTGGATGAGTTCCAAAGTTAAGACATTGTGACAGATACTACAACGAAAGGCTAAGTATATGACTTCTATAATAGCAGCTAAAGAGGGCATTTGTGTCAAATAGTTTGTTATCAAACTAGGTGTAGTTCACAGCGGGATGATACTATGAAGATATATTGTACGACAATATTATCAACATGTTTTAACCCCAAAGAACTAAAGGTCTCACCAAAGGACCAAATTATACAAAGCCATCTCATTAGAGAATGAGTGATGCGTAGAGACGCAAAGACATGCAATTACACACGGACCTGGAAGTGTCAGACCGGAGATTAGTTGACCAGTAGCAATCGTGTACATACGACACCAGAAAGCCATAGGTGTTGAATACATGAAGGTTAGAAACTAGATTATTGACTCTAGTGCAAGTGGGAGACTGTTGGAGATATGCCCGAGAGGCAATAATAAAGTGGTTATTATCATATCTTCATACTTATGATAAATGTTTACATACCATGCTATAATTGTATTAAAAGGAAACATTAATACTTGTGTGATTTGTAAACATAAAAGAGTCCCTAGTAAAGCCTCTTGTTAAACTAGCTTGTTGGTCAATATATGATCATGGTTTCCTGATCATGAACATAGAGATGTTATTAACAATAGGGTCATATCATTAGGAGAATGATGTGATGGACATACTCCTATAGTTAAGCGTAGCATAAAGATCAAGTCATTTAATATAGTTCATTTTCTATAAGCTTTCTGATACATAGTAACCTAATTCCTTCGACCATGAGATCATGCTTATCACCATCACCGGAAGGATGCTTTGATGACATCAAACACCACACCTTAACTGGGTGGCTATAAAGGTGGCATTGAGTGTTCGGAAAGTATTGGTTGAGACACATGGATCAAGAGTGGGATTTGTCCATCCATATGACGGATAGATATACTCTGGGCCCTCTCAGTGGAATGTCATCCAATTAGCTTGCAAGCATGTGGCTGGCTCACAAGGGATCACATATCACGGGAACGAGAAAAGAGTACTTATCAGTAACGAGGTCAAACTAGGTATGCAGAGATACCGATGATCAAAACCTCGGATAAGTAAACTATCGTGAGACAAAGTGAAATTGGTATCGTATGTAAGTGGTTCATTCGATCGCAAAGTAATCATAGAAATATGTGGGAGCCATATGAATTTCCAGATTCCTCTATTGGTTATTGATCGGAGAGGTGTCTCGATCATGTCCGCATAATTCACGAACCGTAGGGAGACACACTTAAGGATTCGATGTTGTTGAGTAGTTATGGAATGATGAGTAAGAGACCGAATGTTGTTCGGAGTCTCGGATGGGATCCGGGATATCACTAGGAGATCCGGAATGGTCCGGAGAATAAGATTCATATAAGGAAAGTCCTGTTTCGGGGTTGGAGAATGGTTCCGGTGTTTTCATCGGGAATGTTCTAGAAGGTTCCGGAATGTCCGACACTCCGGAGGGGAAGGGTACATGAATGTGTCGTTACAAGTTGGAATGGTTGCATCATGTACTAGGTGTCATCGCTGAGCAAAATAACGGGATAAATCAAATCCTAGTTTGAAAAGTCAAACGCCAATTGAAAAGTCAAACAACAAGTTTACTTGGTGGAGGGAGAGTAGGAAACCTACTTAGGGAGGAAGTCCTACTCCCTCCACCCGCCGGCCAAGGAGGAGGAGTTGGAGGAGGACTCCCTCCTCCCAACCGCGCCTCCCTCCCACCTATAAAAGGAGGGGCAGGGGTGCCCCTCTTCCCTACACCTCTCTCCTCTGAACCCTAGCCCTAGCCGCCGGCCTCCACCAAGTCGCCGCCGTCCCTAGGGTTTGCCTAGCCGCCGAGTTGGGGCCCTTCCCTTGCCCTAGCCGCCGTCCTAGCCCTCTCTCCTTGGTGCCTCTAAACCCTAGATCGCCAAGGCCTCTCTCATAGTCCACCATACTCGCTCCGGCTTAAGGCGAAGCCCTACGAGATCTCCCCTCTACTTTCGGTACCACGCCGGCGTGCTGCCGGAATCGCGAGGAGAGTGCTACAACCTCCGCTGCCTGCTGGAACAAGGGAGAGGAAGGTCTTCATCGAGTACCGAACGTGTGACCGACTGCGGAAGCGCTGCCGGAACGCAGCGCCGGAAGGATCGTCTACGCGATCTTGAGATCGGCAAGTGTACGACTACATCACCCACGAGAATCTGCTCTCGTTAACCGCTTTGGATCTTCGAGGGTTAGTATTCCAACGAATCGTTGCTACAATCTAGTAGATAGATCCTGGCTTGATCATATATTAGATCTTGATTGTGTGTTCATGCGGTAGAAATTTTTTGTTTTCCATGCTACGAACCCCTACACCGGTGCCTCTGGTGGAGGACGGCCAGGCCTGATCCGCGGCCATCTATGAGCACTTCTAAGCAGTCCTCACGGCGAAGGAGAGGGATGACCCCCAATGGGATCCCGAAAATCAACATGGGTGGACACTCTTCTTCGAACAACAGCACCAGGACCGCATCGCCGCCTACGATGGAAATGGCCTGCCACCAGAGAACAACAACAGAAATAGCCGACGACAGTGGTGGAGTGGACTGCCCTCCTCCCCGCAGGCGCTTCAGTAGTAGTGGCGTCATCCATGAAGATCGTGTACCGCACCAGCCATCTCATTCCCGCGGTTGCGTCGTCCCGTTCATCGACCTGGAGGGCATGGACGAGGCCGGTCCCTTTGGACTGGCGCAGGCCCGGCGACCCGTCGGTGTTGGAGGAAGAAGGGGTGGGGATGTTTGGGAATTTTAGGGCATCTACACTCTAGGTCTATGGGGGGTGCCAACACCAAAATGGACGACCAACCGAGCCCTAGTTTGGTCATGGCACCGGCGCGGACCAACTAGTTATACGGAGCCCCTAGGCTGAACCTAGCCCGCGAGGGATGGGGGAGGGGCCTAACGGGGGCACTGGATGGACGTGTTTTGGAGGGAAGGCGGGAAGGGAGAATGTACAAGAACAATTCTATCATCATGGCCAGGTTTGTAAGAGTTTGTGGCTTTTCCGCTCCATCTTCCTCCTTGCCTGCTACGCCATGATTAATCGCCCAAGATCCATCGCAGCCTTTGCAATGATAGGCGACAGCCGGAAGCATCGACACGTCTCGTCGTTGAGGAACGTAGCGGGGTTAATGCGCCTCCACCGATCGCCTCCTCAACCCTCTTCCGCTATTAAAACAGACTTGTCGGCGCCATTACTTCACGCAACTGTCCTTTTCGCCCGCAATCTTCCCTTCCAAACCCTAGCCGAATCTCCTCCACCGATGGAGCATTTTCTAGGAGGTGGAGCCGCCGTGAGCTGCCTCGGGCGGTGGTGGCTACTCGTCTAGGAGGCGCAGGTGCTCTAGGACGCCTAGTACCCAGTCCCACCAGACTTTCGGTTACCAAAGGGATGGGCGCTCACCGCTGGCGGTCTGCCGGTACCTCGAGTGGCGGATGACCATGCCCAATCCGCGGCCATCTATGAGCACTTCTGGTCAGTCCTCACGGCGGAGGAGAGGGACGAACCCCAATGGGATCCCGACAACCACCATGGGTGGACACTCTTCTTGGAACAACAGTGCCAGGACCGCATCACCGCCTACGATGGAAATGGCCTTCCACCGGAGAACAATAACAGCGACGGCCGACGGCGGTGGTGGAGTGCCCCAGGGCGCATGGCCGCCTAGGTGCTCTACTACATAGCTGTGGGGAACTACCTATGTCTGATGATGCCACCACCGTCGCGACAGCCTCGCCACGGGCTCCAGGCTTGGGCTTCGTGGCGCCAGGCAGCAGGTTCTTCCCCGCACTCCTCTTCATCGAGGACTTCATCGTCCCTGTCCCTGGCAAGGTACTCTTCGTACTCCACCCCCTCCCCTCGGTACGGCGGCCAGCTCTCGCCCGTGAAGGACGAGCCAGAGGACTGGCCTCCTTCTCGCAGGCGCTCCGGCAGTAGAGACGGTGTCATCCATGAACGTCGTGCACCACGCCAGTCATCTCCTCCCAGCGGTCGCGTCGGCCTGTTTTCGACCTGGAGGGCGAGAACGAGTCGGTCCCTTTGGACTGGCGCAGGCGCGGCGACCAGGGCCAGGGCTGCAACACCATGCTGCCATCGAAGGAGGAGCCTAGCGACAACGACGACGAGGACCTCATGGACTACGCGGCGGCGATGTACCGTTGCTTTGTCCTAGGCGGGAGTGGCCATGGCCGCAAGTAGTTTAGCTTTTTTTCCTTGTTTATTTAAATTTTATATAAACATGTTTAAACTGCCTATAGAATCGTTGTTAGTTTCGTATTCTAACAAATTTCCTAGTTATTTTGAACATTTGAATTTTTTGTATTAGGGCATGGCTGGGTGCCAGCGTCCCCACCCTCCCTAAAAAAAATCTTTGATCTATTCGGCGGTCCTCAGTACGGGCCAAACAATGGCTGCACCGGATGCTGTATGGAGGACATGAGTGGAGATGCTCTTACTCATTCAACTTGTGATACACATATCTGTGCAATTGGAGGGCAAATTTTAGTAAGCACGCTATAATTGTTTGGGAGGATAGCACTTTCAGCAATACTTTCAGAGCAAGATTTTTATCTCAGCTTTTAGCAATTGGACGTAAATATGAGAAGACTAAAAGTTTAAAAAGTTATGAGAAGACTCTTGGAGATGCTCTAAGGTTGGAATCTTACTATAAAGAAAATGGATAACGGAAACCGCAAGAGAGATACGTGCATTCTTTTCATCGTTCAGAACTGTAATTCTGATTATAAAATCCTGATGCAGATAATTCATGCACTGTTGTACATGAACTTGTACCATCAAACCGGCTAATCCTTTCAATTAATCCGTTCGAACTATAGATACTGCATGTACTTTAAGCAAAAAAAAAGAAAGAAAATGAACTAGTACATTGTCAGCTATCCAACCAGCTGATATTGAGGGGGAGAAAGTGAAGAAATAGTTAGAGACTTGATAGATTGTACTAGTACATTGTCAGCTATCCAATCCATAGAGCATGCCTGCCAATGTCCATCATATGGTGCAAAAAGACAAAAATAACCTTTTGGTGAAAGTCCAGCAAAAATAAACCGTTCGCGAAAATATTTTAAAAAATAACCATTTTGAATAGCGCCTACGGCGGGGCC
This sequence comes from Avena sativa, assembly GCA_916181665.1. Classification (NCBI taxonomy): domain Eukaryota; kingdom Viridiplantae; phylum Streptophyta; class Magnoliopsida; order Poales; family Poaceae; genus Avena; species Avena sativa. The sequence continues at coordinate 43,628,723 of OV702294.1, forward strand.
GCCACCCTTTCAATTGTAGTACTGAGTGGCGGGGCCCTATGGATCTACTTGGCACACCCGGGATGATTGTCTGGTACTGTAGTATATAGTGGCTGCTCTATATATGGTCATCGAGCCTTGCTTCGGTGTCCCCCTGGAAAAGAATCCAGCGCTTTTCAGCCTTTAGCGGGTTCGGGTGCATGGTCCGGTTGAAAATGGGGTGGAGTTAGAGACCCTATACTATACGTATACGGTAATCAGGCAGGGCCGGGATCGATTGCGTGGAGGTCGAGTCTCATACGATCGGGGTACAGTCGAGGTGGTTTGTATACCCAGGGAATCATGATCGCTCGCACAGCTCTCGCCTCGCCGCAGCTCTTGCTCGCCGCCGCACTCTCGCTCAGTTTGTCCACCTCCCCTCGCTCCTCCTCACGCAGATCGCCCGGACGTCGTCCCCTCCGCCCACACAGCTTGGGAATTAGCTGGCCGTCATTGCTGGATTCCGCGCAGATCGCCGTCGGACTCGCAGTCGAATCCATCCTCTAACATTCTCCCCTGGGGTCCAATCCATCCTCCAACATCTCTCCACGACGCCATCTCTCCTCTATTGTGGGCTGCGAGGACACAGTTCCTTCTATCGCCTCCATTAACGGCTGACCGGTGGTGGCAGACTAGAGTTGGCCGGAAGCTCGCCGGGAGCGATTGGGGACGGAGGGGAATCGACCGGTCGGTCAATCGATCTCCACCTTATCCGCCTAAATACACCATACAACTATACATACGTATAGAGGTTTCACAAAAAAAACGTAAACATACCTCCGCTCTCACCCGTAACCCGTTTTCGCAGACAAAATTTTCTCTAGGGGGATACCGAAGCAAGGGTCATGGTCATCATTCTCATATAACTGCAGGCTGCTTCTTTTCTCTCCCTGCCCAGTCCTACTCCCACACTCTTGGCTATGGTTGGGTCAATGGACAGATGACAGAAGTTCCCAACTGCGTCTCTATCTGAACACACACACAACACCATTAAAGCTGAAACAAACAAAGCACATCAGTGATTCAATAGAAGCTCTCAAGATCATCTGCGGGAAAGAAAAGAGGCCTCCATATTTTGTCATTCAGCGGCTGCAGTAACTTGTGTCTAGCTGCTAAACATGGCTTTAATCTTTTTACTTTCGCATCCTATCAAGTGAAAAAAAACATGATTTGATTTCTGCGCTTTTCATATCATATAAAATGAAGACAATTTCTATGCACAAACAAGCAACACAATAAACTTCAAAAAATAATAGCCCACTCGAAAAAGAAAGCAATGAAATGGCAGGTTATGATATTTTGTGATAGGTGTGTGTTTGGTCCCTCCTCTTTTTTTCCGGGCTTGGGACCGGCTATGCAACATTATATTTGCATAGGCAGAGTTACCCCCCTACCCCCCCTCCCCCCCCCCCCCCCCAGCGCTGAAAAAAACACGTACCCACCCACGAACACAAACTAAATGATATAAAAACGCAAGACATTTTTTGGAGTTTTTTCTAATTAAACAAGAAGGAACATATTAAGTAAAAAACACTTTTTTATTTCCTTTAAATTTTCTAGAAAAGGCAACAAAGCTAACAAATACTTTTTTTTTCCTGATATTTTCACCTTTCAATTTTTTTGGATTTTTCTTTTGGCTTTGCTACAAAATAAAATAAAGAAAAAACACTTTTGTGATATCCTTTTGCAGCAAAAGAAAACACATAATGTATATTTCTTAGTGACAAAAGGACTATCAAGCAAAAGTAGTAAATGTGGTAACTATTTTTTTTGTAGATTTCATTTTTTCCTGCTAGGCTAACTGGGTAACAACACACAAATGTTCTACTGGTACACATAGAAACTTTTTTTGTTTTCTTTTTTTGGTAACTAGCCAGTAACACTGATCTAGAAATCTCTCGGTATTTGTATACTTGTTCATAAGTATTGAACACCGGCAACCTACATATATGAAAAAATGTGTCACAGATTGTAGAAAACCTTGGTTGTATAAAAAGAGCGGAAAGTTGTAGACATACAAATGCAATGTATATATGCTGGGAAATACAGATGTAAGATGGTGTGGCATATCAACTATATATTGATATGTGATCAGTGCACATATCGATGGGGTGAACTGATCACGATGTGGAGGTTGATTTATTAATGCTAGATGTTACGTAGTGTTGTACTCCTTTCTTCCCAAATAGGTTGTCGCAAATTAGTATAAATTTGGTTGTATCTATAAACTAAATATTATCTAGATACATCTAAATTTGGATAAATTTGAGACATCCTTCTGTCAATGGTGGTAGTAGAAACAAAAGGAGGTATATACAGATACACGTGTATATAGGGAGCTTACGTACCTTGATGCAGGTTGGAGCTAGACTCCATACACATTGGGATCCTGAAACAGAAAAATGCGACATAAAATAAAAGTAATGAACATCCGATGGTCGTGGAGGTCAAGGGTATGAATGTACTTACGTCAAGTAGTGACCAGCCTCTATATTCCGTGAGATGAAGCGTGGGATGGTTGGGATGGCTGTCGACTCCGTGCCTCACTGTTTCCACAGCTTTCTGCCGGTCCTCATCGGTGGTACGCATACCAGACCACATAGGGATAGTGACATCTTTTAGCATAGGGAGGTTCAGCAAGCTACCAAAGTCAAACTCAATGTTTCCATCCCTAGAGGTCCACACGGAGAACTTGAGGACTTCAAGGCTTGGCATAGCTCCTGGTAGGAATGGGCCAGGCGTTGCACTCGTGCGGTAGACCCTCAGCTTGGGGAATAGGCCTACACCTGCACCGCCCATGACATTATGGCCCTGGATGGGGCGATCCATTTCTAGAAAGAGATAAACAAGCCCTGGAAATCTTCCAAATATCTCCACATCTGGACTATCGACATGCAGAGATAGATGGGACAGGTTTGGAAGCCAGGATGATTTAATGCTTGCATAGAGGCCAGGTTGATGGCACACGAGATTAAAAACACGGAGTTGTTGTGGTGGTACGTAGCCTTCTAAGGTGACGTCACCAGTGTCCCTTAAAAAGATATAGTCCACATCTATGACCTGTATTTTCTGCAACTTGACTAGAGACATGGCCCAGGCTTTTACCAAGCTCACGCTGTGCAAGTCTAAAGAGCTACCAATTTGGAGCCTCCTCAACTCAGTGAGCTTGCCCAGCTCTGTTGCAAAGTTCGAGGAGGAATCAACATTGTACACCCATAGCTCTTCTAGGGATGTCAGTTTCCCAATCTAGTCTTGCTCCACTGTTAGGCAAGCATATTCAGCCTTCAAGCACTTGAGTTGATTGAGTAGACCAATACTCTGAGGCAGTTCCTCCATATTGGACCAAGCCAAGTTCAACACCTGTAAGAACTTGAGATAACCTATTTCTTCTTTGACCCGGATATTCTCGAGGGCTATTCCAAGATACCTCAAATGAACTAACTTTCCAAGGTGCTCAAGATGAGTACTACTACTGCTGTCTTTGATATTGAGGACACGCAAAACTTCAAAGCATGAAAGTGATGTCACCTTATCACTAGAGTCAATGGCATTAAATGACCTTAGTTGTATCATTGGAGCGCTAGCTAGAGGGACCTCTCTGTTTCCTATAACTAGCCTACGAGCATTGTTATTTGCAGATGTGTATTGCTTGTTACTATCCAATATTGTAACAAAATTTTCTTCCTTTGCTAACAGACAAATCATATCAAGCACAACATCATGGATACGACAACCACTTATGATGCATCTATCTGGGTTTTCTACGGGTAGTAGCATGCTTCTGTTAAGCAGCTCGTTGAAATATCTCTCGCCAATCTCAAATAATCCTAACCCTGGTTCTTCCTGGATAAAACCCTCGCCAACCCATAGCCATATCAAATCATCTTTCTTAATCAAACGATCTTCCGGGTAAATGCTCATATGCAATAAACATGTCCTTAAGTGGCAAGGCAGGTCATAATAGCTGAATAAAAGTATCTTTCTTGTGTTATCAACATCACTGTTATTTTCATGCCCAAAACCAATTGAGTTGTATATCTTAGACCAAAACTCCACTGGTTTATTATCAAGCAGACTAGCGATTGTGATTATAGCCAAGGGCACACCACCACATTTCTGTAAAATTTTATCGTATACCTTTGCCGGCAGATCAGAAGGGTTTTTTCTATTACCACCAGATAATCTTCTATGAAATAACTCCTTGGATAAATCATTTGAAAGTGATTTTATCCTATATACTTCACCGGTCTTTTCAGCAACATCAAGAATACGAGTAGTTGTGATTATCCTGCTTCCACAACAATTATTTACCAAAGCACATTTGAATATTTCCCATGCTTCTGTATCCCATATATCATCAATAACAATGAAGTACCTGTCGTATCAATAAAAGATTAACCAGTAAAAGTTAGTCAAAGCATCTGAGATATCTAGGAAGAAATGGAGATGCGTGCATGGACACCACTTCGATAGGATCTAACATCGGCATTACTGAATATAAAGGCAATGGAGAAAGGAATGTACGGGAGATAGACATGTAGTCATTTTATCATTCAGAACTCTAATTATGATTAATAAATCAAGTATTGTAGTATGTACGTCTGTGCAAACTTCTGCCATCAAACCGGCTAACCCTTTCTATTAATTTGTTTGAACTAGAGATAATGTTTTTGGACCATGAGGAAGGAAAGAAAATAAACCAACATAAGCTTTCCATATTTGGTCAATCAAAAAAACAAACATGATAATACGGGTAATTACCTCTTGCTCTCGAGTAATCCTCGCAGTTTGTCGATCAACTGCTTTTCATTCAACTCGGGTTGTTTTGTTTTGTCAATTTCAAAGAGAATGTTGTTGAGAACTTCCTTCATGATTGGATTCCTCCCCACAGGAACAAAAGCACTACAATCAAAAGGGGATTGGAGCTTATCGAACAGTGCTTTGGCAAGAGTTGTCTTGCCAAGGCCACCGAATCCAAAGATTGACACTATCTTGAGTTGCTTGTCCATATCACCATGCCCATCACACAACATGTTGGTTAGCTCACTCAGTGGCCCATCAATTCCCACTAGATCTTTTTTATCCTTGTACAGAGACAACAAGCGAGGGTCCGCAATGATTGCAGCAGATGGATTAGCAAATACATCACTCACCTTGTACCTCTCACGCCGGTCTGCTGCCTCCTGGACACGGATCTTGATGCCTTTGATCTCGTCGGAGATCTCATGACGAGTCTTGCTCTTGGTGAATAAGCCGCCCATCTTCTTCATGAGCCGCTTGAGCTTGCGTGGCTTGACGGTGTGCTCAGTGCCCTTCACGCGCACCAGGAACTTGTCGATGATGTCCTCCATCATGTATGACAAGTCCCTGACCTCGTCGGCCCAGCTCTTGACCTGAAGGTCAAGCTGGTCTTTAGGTATGTCCCCGACCTTGCGGAGGGCGATGTACATGCTCGTCAGCTCTCTCTTCATATACTCGATGTCTTCCTTGACGCCGGTCTGCAGCTTGTACTCCCCCACGATGAGGTCACCAAGCTTGAGGAGTAGGCTGCCCATGGCCCCCGTCGCATGGTCCATGGTCGCTCTAGCAGCTGGTTACTTGGTTTGTTAGTATGCTGTAATGCTTGATTTGTGGTTTGGGGAGTGGTTAGCGCCTAGGGGTCTTTATCTCGACTTGTGCCAAAAGCACGTGGTAGAATGTGCCAAAAGCACATGCTAATCGTGAGGATCTAGGCAAGCTTTGAATGCACATGCCCATATGACACATCTCGATCCAGACGTTGTGGGATCATCCTGTTTTGTATTTGGCTGGAGAATCTCCATCCGTCCCACATATGGCGTCGTGGTAGTATATTTTGAGCCCTATGGGGTGCCGTTGTTTGCTCTAGGGGCAGGCCTTTCCCAGCCGCTGCCCCTATACAACATTTGAATTCAAAAAATAAAATACAATAAAACGGTCATTTGCATTCAAACTTCAGCGAAATTTTACAGATGTAAACTAAAAATGGTAAAACACAAGTAAAACCTCCAGCTACATGCCCATGTGCCAATAGAAGACGGTGTACTCATCGTCAAAGTCTTCTACTCCCCACCGTTATACTCGTCGTCGTTGTCGTTCAGCTCAGGTTTAGGCGCCCAGCTGGTGTAACCCTAGTTGTCATCGACGATGTGCCACTGGCTCAGGTCTGTTAGAGTTTGTTTACAACACCCTATATATAACTCTATATGTATACAATATGGGGTAGTATCCCAATTGTAAACGTATTGTGTAATGCTACGTAGAGGGTTTTTCTCTACCATATATAACATGTGCCGATCGATCCAGAAGGGCAACAATCGTTCTCCCAGTTTTAACATGGTATCACGAGCCTCCTCTCCCATCTAGCCGCCGCCATCGCTCCCTCACGCGCGACTGCCAGGAAATCGTCGGCACCCTCTCTCTCGCGTCGCCAGAAAATCACCAGGACCAGGATTGGATCTACCAGGACTCGTCAGCGCTCTCTCTCGCGCGGCACCAGAAATTCGCCAGGACCAGGATCGGATCTAGCTGCCGCCGTCGCTTGACACTAGGAAATCTCTCCCTCTAACACGCCAAGGAACGGGATCAGATCGGATCAATGATGTCAACCTTTTTAGCAACTTCGTCCTCTTCATCCCGTGCAACATCCTCCATTGGTGCACCGCCGATAATGAAGCTCACATGGGAAAACTTCCTCTATTGGCAAACTCAAGACCTTCCTACACTCCGTGCCGCCCGCGTCATGGGCCTCCTTGAGGGGACCTACAAGACGGCACCGGAACGCATTGAGGCCAAGGATGAGAATCACAAGAAGGTGTCAGTACCTAACCCGGACTATGATGCGTGGATCATCAAGGATCAGCAGGTAGTCAGCTTCCTTGTTAATTCATTATCCGAGGATGTGCTACCTCATGTCTTCGGCCTTCACCATGGCGTTGATGTACGTATGGAGTGCACTTCATGCCATGTACTCTACACAGTCCAAGTCTAGGGTGTCCACTCTGCGCAGTGCCCTCACAAACACCAAGAAGCTCGACATGACTGTGCAGCAATATGTCACCAAGATGAGAGGTTTTGCGTCTGAACTTGCTGCCGCTGGCAAACCTATTGATGGTGATGAGCTGAAGGATTATATCATGAACGGTATTGATGGCTCCTTTAATGATCTTGTTGCTGCCATCAATGTTGTTCCTTCCACCACTCTTAATGATATGCGTGCTCAGTTGCTTGCCTGTGAAAATCGTGATGCTATGCTCCTTTCCACTGGTCAAGCACCTGCAAATTTTACTTCCTCTGTCAATGCTGCATCTCGTCGTCCCCCTCCCAATTTGGGGTCGCACCTCCACGCCCACAACCACCATCACCACCTACATCATCCTACCCACAGCCTGCGTATATGCCACCATACACACCTCCTACACCCTCCTATCCACCACCATACATGCCGCCACAACCCACCTACTATGCACCCCCCATACCGCCATCCTTCCAACAGCCACCACCGTACAACCCCCCTGCCTACTATCCCCCACCTCCGTCTTACTACCCAGTTCCCTATATGCCTCCCCATATGCGCCCTGCCCCTCTTACACGCCCACCACCCCCGCCACCAGCCTATACACCACCTCGATAGGACCAGCAGTGCCGGACCAAGGGGGCGCCGTGTGGCAAGCGTGACCGCCGTCGCGTTGCAACGCCGTTTGAGCAAGGTGTCTTTTGTCAGATATGCAAGAAGGAGGGACACTCAGCTGGGGATTGTTGGTGGCGCTATGGTGATGATGATGATGATGAGGACGACACACAGAACCACAACAAAGGTGCATACGGGGTAGACACAAACTGGTACATGGATACAGGCGCCTCTTCTCATGTCACAGGACAACTACAAAAGCCCCAAGTTCATCAAAATTATCAGGAGCGTGATCAAGTTCACAATGCTAGTGGACAAGGTATGGACATCGCTCATATTGGTCATTCAGTTCTGCACACCCCTCATACTTCTCTTCAGCTTCGTGATATTTTACATGTCCCTAGTGCTTCCATGAACTTGCTCTCTGCTCACAAAATTGCATTAGATAATAATTCTTTTATTGAAATTCACCCATTTTTTCTTGATTAAGGACCAGGCACCGTAGCACATCCTGTTTAGAGGTCCGTGTCATGGAGGATTGTATCCCCTCGTTCCAGTCTCCACAAGTTCATCCAAGCACGCCCTTGTCACTATCAAGCCTTCTTCATCCACATGGCATTGCCATCTAGGACATCCCTCATCGTTTATTGTTCAGCAAGTTCTTAGGAAAAATAATCTCTCATATACACCAGAAATAAATCCGTATGTGTGTGATCCATGCTAGCAGGCTAAGAGTCACCAGCTTCCATATCATGTTTCCAATAGTGTTTCCACAGTTCCTTTGGAACAAGTTTTCTCGGATGTATGGGGTCCAGCTCCTCTCTCTGTAGACAAACATTCATACTATGTCAGTTTTATTGATGATTTCAGCAAATTTATTTGGATATAATTGCTTAAAAAGCGTTCTGATGTTTATCAAGTGTTTCTTAATTTTCATCAATATGTTGAGCGCAAGTTTAACAGGAATATAATTACAATGAAAAACGATTGGGGTGGTGAATATGAAAAACTCAATGGTTTCTTTCAAAAAGTGGGCATCACACATCATGTCTCATGTCCTCATGCTCATCAACAAAACGGCTCAGATGAACGCAAACATCGACATATTGTTGAAGTAGGCCTTGCCTTGCTTGCAAATTCCTCCATGCCTTTGAAATATTGGGATGATGCCTTCCTCACTGTCGCGTTCCTCATCAATCTTCTGCCTTCAAAGGTTCTAGATTTTCAAACTCCTACAGAGAAACTCCTTCAAATTAAACCAAATTATGAACCCCTTCATGTGTTTGGTTGTGCCTGTTGGCCCAACCTTCGTCCCTATAACAAGCACAAACTCTCATATCGGTCAAAACGATGTGTGTTTCTTGGATATAGCCCCCTTCACAAAGGAGTCAAATGTCTTGATGTCACCACTGGTCGAGTCTACATCTCATGGGACGTTGTGTTTGATGAAAATGTTCTCCCTTTTGCTTCCCTTCATCCTAATGCAGGCCGTCGTCTAAGTGAGGAAATTATCCTTCTTCCACATGACTCGCCATCTCCTGTGTCTAGCGATAGGGGTGTGCATACTAATGATCACTATTTGCCTATTGTTCCTGTTGTTGAGCCTCCGCAGGTTGCAGCTGAACACGAAACTACGCAAAATTCTGAGCACAACGCTGAAAACGGTGCCTCAAATAATGAACAAGAACAACCTGAGGCTACAGGACAACAAAGTCCAGATTTTCATGTTGATTCTGCTTCAGAATCAGCCTTGGATCCAGTGCAGGTGGGGTTTGACACGGCTGGCGAGCTGCAGTCTCCCTACCACCCCTCCAGTTGCGACGCGTCACCGCCCCTGCCCTGGATACTATGCGCTCCCGCCACCTGTCCCCCTGCTCTCCTCGTCAACTACGCCTGGCGTGGGGGACCGGCGATCGGACGCAAGCACCACGGGCTACAACAGCGCGGGAACACGCACTGATCGTGACAGCCACGCGGGGGACAGTCCAGGATCTTCTGTGGCCACTGTGCCACGCGTTGATGATGACAGCCATGCGGGGGACAAAATAGGATCCTCTGTGGCCACTATGCTAGGATCATCTGCAACATGTGATACTGTGGCTGCACCACGCACAAGGTTGCAACAAGGTATAAAACAACCAAAAATACATACTGATGGTACGATTAGATGGTTGTTGTTAACTATAGGGGTTTATAGCATGGAAAACAAAAAAAATACCGCATGCACACAAATAAGCCAAGATCTATCTACTAGATTGTATAAACGAGTCGATTAGAGTACTCACCCTCGAAGATTCCAAAGCGGTTAACGAGAGCAGATTCTCGTGGGTGATGTAGTCGCCGATCACAAGATCGCGTAGACGATCCTTCTGGCACTGCGTTCCGGCAGCGCTTCCGCAGTCGGTCACATGTTCGGTACTCGATGAATACCTTCCTCTCTCTTGTTCCAGCAAACAGCGGAGGTTGTAGTTCTCCCCTTGCGATTCCGGCAGCACGACGACGTGGTGTCGGAAGTACAGGGAAGATCCCGCAGGGCTTCACCTAAGATGGTGCAGGTTAGGGCGGATCTAGGGTTTGCGGCGATCTAGTTTTAGAGGGCCGGAGAGGAGGAGGTGGAGTCGGCGGCGGCTAGGGCGACGACTCGAGGCGGCGGTGGCAGAGCGGTGGCGCTCGGCGGCGGCTAGCGGCGCAAGGTGGGGAGGGCTGGTTGTGTTGCTTTGGGGCAGCCCCTTCCCTCTATTTATGAGAGGGAGGGCAGCTTGGGAGAGGAGAGTTTGAATCCTTCCCCAAACCCAAGTTGGAGAGAAGGAAGGACTCTTTCCTTCTTCCACTAGGAAACTATTGTTCCAGTTTGACTTTTCAAACCTCCCTTTTCACTTCCAGTCTGGAGCTTTATTTCTCTCTCGCAAATGCCCAACCAAGTGACCTAGGACATGATCTAATCATTCCACTTAACCATGACACATTCATGAACCATTCCCCTTCCAGTCCGGTGGACCTTCTAGACCCTTCTAGAACCTCTCCGATGAAAACATCAAAATCATTCACGAACTCCGGAATTGGACTTTCCTTATATGAATCTTATTCTCCGGACCATTCCGGATCTCCTCGTGATATCCCGGATCCCATCCGAGACTCCTAATAACATTCGGTCTCCCTATTTACATTCCATATCTACTAAACAACATCAAATCCTTAAGTGTGTCTTCCTATGGTTCGTGAATCATGCGGACATGACTGAGACACCTCTCCGATCAATAACCAATAGAGGAATCTATAAATTCATATGGCTCCCACATATTTCTATGATTAATTTGCGATCGAATGAACCACTTACATACGATACCAATTTCCCTTTGTCTCGTGATAGTTTACTTATCCGAGGTTTGATCGTCGGTATCTCTGCATACCTAGTTCAACCTCGTTACCGATAAGTACTCTTTTCTCATTTCTGTGATATGTGATCCCTAGTGAGTCAGTCACATGCTTGCAAGATAATTGGATGACATTCCACCGAGAGGGCCTAGAGTATATCTATCCGTCATATGGATGGACAAATCCCACTCTTGATCCATGTGCCTCAACACATATTTTCTGAACACTCAATGCCACCTTTATAGCCACCCAGTTACGGTGTGGTGTTTGATGTTATTAAAGTATCCTTCCGGTGATGATGATTAGCATGATCTCATGGTCGAAGGAATTAGGTTACTATGTATCAGAAAGCTTATAGAAAACGAACTATTGAAATGACTTGATCTGTATGCTACGCTTATCTATAGGAGTATGTCCATCATACCATTCTTCTAATGATATGATCTTGTTGTTAATAACATCTCAATGTTCATGATCGGGAAACCACGATCATATTATTAACCAACAAGCTAGTATTACAAAGAGGCTCTACCAAGGACTCTAATTTAGTTTACAAATCACACAAGTATTAATGTTTCCGGTTAATACTATTATAGCATGAATGTAAACATTTATCATAAACACCAAGAAATAATAATAACCACTTTTATTATTGCCTCTAGGGCATATCTCCAACAGTCTCCCACTTGCACTAGAGTCAACTAATCTAGATTACATGGTAATATACCGAACACCCATGGCGGTTTGGTGCTGGTTATGTTTTGCCCTCGGGAGAGGTTTAGTCAACGGATCCGCCACATTCAGATCTGTGTGTACTTTGCAAATCTTTATGTCACCATCTTGTACATTCTCTCGAATAGCGTGAAAACATAGCTTGATATGCTTTAGCTTCTTGTGTGACCTTGGTTCTTGCGCATTGGCTATGGTGCCCATGTTATCACAGTAGATAGACATTGGGTCTAGCGCACTTGGAACCACACCGAGCTCTGCAATGAACTCCTTCATATATATCGCCTCTTGTGAAGCCTCTGAAGCAGCTATGTATACGATTCAGTTGAAGATCTCGCCACAACGCTTTGCTTTGCACTCCTCCAGCTAACTGCTGCACCATTCAAAGTAAATACGTATCTAGATTGAGATTTAGAATCATCTGGATCGGTGTTCCAATTAGCATCGATGTAACCATTAACAACGAGTTGTTCATCACCTCCATAAGAAAGAACCATATCCTTAGTCCTTCTCAAGTACTTAAGGATGTTTTTGACCGCTGTCCAATAATCCACTCCTAGATCACTTTGATATCTGCTAGTCAAGCTAACAGCATATGCAATATCGGGTCTAGTACATAGCATGGCATACATGAGAGATCCTATGGCTGAGGCATAGGGAGTTTTACTCATCCTTTCTCTAACTTCTGCCGTTGCAGGACTTTGAGTTTTACTCAAGGTCGTATTGGGCAACATGGGCAAGAATCCTTTCTTGCTATCTTCCATTCCAAACCTCTTTAGAACTTTGTCCAAATATGTACTCTGTGACAATGATATTAGGCGTCTTGATCTATCTCTATAAACCTTTATGCCTACTATGTAAGCTGCTTCGCGAAGATCTTTCATAGAAAACTATTATTCAAATAATCCTTGACACTATTAAGAAGGTCTACATCATTTCCAATCAACAATATGTCATCTACATATAATATTATGAATGATACAGAGCTCCCACTCACTTTCTTGTAAAATACAAGCTTTTCCATAAGTTTGTATAAAACCAAAGCTTTTGATTACCTTATCAAAACGTTGATTCCAATTTCGGGATGCTTGCTTCAATCCATAAATGGACCGTTGAAGTTTGCATACCTTGTTAGCATCTTTCGGATCGACAAAACTTTTGGGTTGTACCATATACAACTCTTCATCAATGTCTACATTGAGGAACGCCATTTTGACATCCATCTGCCATATCTCATAATCATAATATGCAGCGATTGCTAACAAAATCCTCACAGACTTTAGCTTCGCTACCGGTGAGAAAGTTTCCTCGTAGTCAACTCCTTGAATTTGTCAAAACCCTTTTGCGATAAGTCGAGCTTTATAGACAGTAACATTACCATCATCATATGTTTTCTTCTTGAAAATCCCTTTGTTCTCGACAGCCTTCCGGCCATCCGGTAAGTCCACCAAAGTCCATACTTGGTTTTCGTACATGGATCCAATCTCGGATTTCATGGCTTCTTGCCATTTATTGGAATTTGGGCTCATCATCGCTTCCTCGTATGTCACAGGGTCATCGGTGTTGTCCACCAACATGACACTCATAATGGGATCATACCAATCAGGAGTGGTACGAGTTCTCGTTGACCTACGAGGTTCTATAGTAACTTCAACCATAGTTTCATGATCAACATCATTAGCTTCCTCTCTTATTGGTGTAGGCGCCACAGGAACCATTTCTGGTGCTGCACTACTCTCAAGTCCGAGAGAAGGTTCGACAACCTCGTCGAGTTCTACTTTTCTTCTAGTCACTTCTTTCGAGAGAAACTCCTTCTCTAGAAAGGATCCATTCTTGGCAACAAAGATTTTGCCCTCGGATCTATGATAGAATGTATACCCAATAGTTTCCTTAGGGTATCCTATGAAGATGCATTTTCTGCTTTGGGTTCAAGCTTGTCGGGCTATAACTTCTTTACATAAGCTTCACAACCCCAAACTTTAAGGAACGACAATTTAGGTTTCTTCCCAAACCATAATTCATACGTTGTCGTTTCATCGGATTTAGATGGTTCCCTATTTAAAGTGAATGCGTCTATTTCTAATGCATAACCCCAAAACGATAGCTGTAAATCTGTAAGTGACATCATAGAACGAACCATATCTAAGAGAGTTCGATTACGACGTTCGGACACACCATTACGTTGTGGTGTTCCCAGCGGTGTCAATTGTGAAAGTATTCCGCATTTATTGAAATGCTCGCCAAACTCGTAACTTAGATATCACCTGCATGACCAGATCGTAGAAACTTAATCTTCTTGTTACATTGATTCTCTACTTCACTTTGAAATTCCTTAAACTTCTCGAAATTTTCGGACTTATGTTTCATGAAGTAGATATACCCATATCTACTCAAGTCATCCGTGAAGGTAAGAACATAACGATAACCACCGCGCGATGCTACATTCATTGGACCACAAACATCGGTATGTATCATTTCCAATAAATCCGTAGCTCGCTCCATCATACCAGAAAATGGTGTCTTAGTCATTTTACCCATCAGACATGCTTCACATCTTTCAAGTGATTCAAAATCAAGTGATTCAAGAAGTCCATCGGAATTAAGTTTCTTCATACGCTTCACTCCAATGTGACCAAGACGACAGTGCCACATATAGGTCAAGTTATCACTCAATTTCAAACGTTTATCTTCAATGTTATTAATATGTGTATTACTACAATCGAGATTCAACAAGAATAGACCATCTATCAAAGGTCCATGTGCATAAAACATATTACTCATATAAATCTAACAACCCTTATTCTCGGACTTAAAAAAGTAACCGTCTTGCAATAAACATGATTCGGATATAATGTTCATGCTCAACGCAGGCACCAAATAACAATTATTTAAGTATAAAACTAATTCCGATGGTAGATGAAGAGGTGGCGTGCCGACCGCGATCACATCAACCTTTGATCCATTTCCAACGCGCATCGTCACCTCGTTCTACGCTAGTTTCCGTCTATTCTGCAGCACCTGTTTCGAGTTAAAAATATGAGCAACCGAACTAGTATCAAATACCCAGGCACTACTACGACTACTAGTGAGATACACATCAATAACATGTATATCGGATATACCTTTCTTCTTGATGTTGCCGTTCTTCAAATCCGCCAAGTACTTAGGGCAATTCCGCTTCCAGTGACCTTCTCCCTTGTAGTAAAAGCACTCAGTATCAGGCTTAGGCCCAGCCTTGGTCATCTTCGCTGGTGCGGTAACTTTCTTACCGCCCTTCCTGAAGTTTACCTTTTTTCTTAGACTTGCCTTGCTTCTTGAATTTGGTGGTCTTATTAACCATCAACACCTAATGCTCTTTCTTGATCTCCACTTCCGCAGACTTTAACATGGAGAAAAGTTTGGGCAACGACTTGTCCATGTTTTGCATATTGTAGTTCATCACAAAGTTCTTGTAACTTTGTGGTAGTGATTAGAGGACATGGTGAATCCCCAAAGCGTTAGGAATCACTATACCCAAGTTTTGAAGCTTGCTTGCGTGCCGAGACATCTTAAGCACATGCTCACTAACGAAGCCGCCCTCTTCCATCTTGCAGTTAAAGAACTTTTCAGAAGCCTCATAACTCTCAACTGCCGCGTGAGCCTCAAATATCATTTTGAGTTCACGGACAATATCATGTCGGTCATGGTTCTCAAACCTTTTCTGAAGCTCTGATTCCAAACCATACAAGATAGCACACTGAACTATGGAGTACTGATTCATCCGAGTGAGGAAAACATTCTTCACCTCATCGGTAGCATCAGCTGCAGGTGGGTCACCCAGCGGTGCATCCAGCACATAGGTCAAATTACCAGCATTGAGGACAATCCTCAAGTGCGGAGCCAATCCACAAAGTTGCTTCCATTGTTTTTCAACTTTTCTTTCTCTAGGAACGCATTAAAATTGATGGTAGGGGCCACCATTGATCTACAACATATTTGCAATAGTTTAGACTACGTTTATGACAAATTGAGTTCTAATTAATAGTTAAATTAATCTAGGTGAATTCCCACTCAAAACAATATCCCTCACATTGTTTAGTGATCACACGAACCAAATCCACCACATCAAAATGTTGGTGATATGCCCAAGAGGCAATAATAAAGAGGTTATTATCATATCTTCATGCTTATGATAAATGTTTACATACCATGCTATAATTGTATTAACCGGAAACATTAATACTTCTCTGATTTGTAAACATTAAAGAGTCCCTAGTAAAGCCTCTTGTTAAACTAGCTTGTTGGTTAATATATGATCATGGTTTCCTGATCATGAATGTAGAGATGTTATTAACAAGAGGGTCATATCATTAGGAGAATGATGTGATGGACATACTCCTATAGTTAAGCATAGCATAAAGATCAAGTCATTTAATATAGTTCATTTGCTATATGCTTTCTGATACATAGTAACCTAATTCCTTCGACCATGAGATCATGCTAATCACCATCACCGAAAGGATGCTTTGATGACATCAAACACCACACCGTAACTGGGTGGCTATAAAGGTGGCATTGAGTGTTCGGAAAGTATGTGTTGAGGCACATGGATCAACAGTGGGATTTGTCCATCCATATGAAGGATACATATACTCTGGGCCCTCTCGGTGGAATGTCATCCAATTAGCTTGCAAGCATGTGACTGGATCACAAGGGATCACATATCACGAGAACGAGAAAAGAGTACTTATCGGTAATGAGGTTGAACTAGGTATGCAGAGATACCGACGATCAGACCTCGGATAAGTAAACTATCGCGAGACAAAGGGAAATTGGTATCGTATGTAAGTGGTTCATTCGATCGCAAAGTAATCGTAGAAATATCTGGGATCCATATGAATTTCCAGATTCCTCTATTGGTTATTGATCGGAGAAGAGTCTCGATCATGTCTGCATAATTCACGAACCATAGGGAGACACACTTAAGGATTTGATGTTGTTTAGTAGATATGAAATGTAAGTAGGGATACCGAATGTTGTTTGGAATCTCGGACGGGATCCGGGATATCACGAGAAGATCCGGAATGGTCCGGAGAATAAGATTCATATAAGGAAAGTACGATTCCGGAGTTCGGGAATGATTTCGATGTTTTCATCGGAGAAGTTCTGGAAGGGTCTAGAAGGTTAACTGGACTGGACGGAGAATGTTCCATGAATGTGTCATGGGTGAGTGGAATGATTGGATCATATCCTAGGTCATTTTGTTTGGGCATTTGCGAGAGAGAATTAAAGCTCTAAATTGAAAGTCAAAAGGGAGGTTTGAAAAGTCAAACTGGAACAATAGTTTCCTAGTGGAAGAAGGAAAGAGTCCTTCCTTCAATCCAACTTGGGTTTGGGTTTGGATTCAAACTCTCCCCCCTCTTATAAATAGAGGGGGAGGGCTGCCCCAAACAACACACAAGCACTAGCCCTCCCCCCAACCGTGCGCTGCCGCCGCACGCCTCCTCGTCGCCACCCTAGCTTCCGCCGACACCTCCTCCTCCTCCCGGTCTTCTAAACCCTAGATCACCGGGAAACCATAGATCCACCATAACTCGCATCGGCTTAGGAGAAGCCCTGCGAGATCTTCCCTCTACTTCTGACACCACACCGTCGTGCCGCCGGAATCGCGAGGGGAGAACTATAACCACCGCTGCCTGCTGGAACAAGGGAGAGGAAGGTCTTCATCGAGTACCGAACGTGTGACCGACTCCCCTTGTTTGAATCCTTCCCCAAACCCAAGTTGGAGAGAAGGAAGGACTCTTTCCTTCTTCCACTAGGAAACTATTGTTCCAGTTTGACTTTTCAAACCTCCCTTTTGACTTTTAATTTAGAGCTTTATTTCTCTCTCGCATATGCCCTACCAAGTGACCTAGGACATGATCTAATCATTCCACTTAACCGTGACACATTCATGAACCATTCCCCTTCCGGTCCGGTGAACCTTCTAGACCCTTCTAGAACCTCTCCGATGAAAACATCGAAATCATTCCCGAAATCCGGAATTGGACTTTCCTTATATGAATCTTATTCTCCAGACCATTCCGGATCTCCTCATGATATCCCGCATCCCATACGAGACTCCGAACAACATTCGGTCTCCCTATTTACATTCCATATCCACTAAACAACATCGAATCCTTAAGTGTGTCTCCCTACGGTTCGTGAATCATGCGGACATGACCGAGACACTTCTCCAATCAATAACCAATAGATGAATCTGGAAATTCATATGGCTCCCACATATTTCTACGATTACTTTGCGATCGAATGAACCACTTACATACGATACCAATTTCCCTTTGTCTCGCGATAGTTTACTCATCCAAGGTTTGATCGTCGGTATCTCTGCATACCTAGTTCAACCTCGTTACCGATAAGTACTCTTTCTCGTTTTTGTGATATGTGATCCCTTGTGAGTCAGTCACATGCTTGCAAGCTAATTGTATGACATTCCACCGAGAGGGCCCAGAGTATATCTATCCGTCATATGGATGGACAAATCACACTCTTGATCCATGTGCCTCAACACATACTTTCTGAACACTCAATGCCACCTTTATAGCCATCCAGTTATGGTGTGGTGTTTGATGTCATCAAAGTATCCTTCCAGTGATGGTGATTAGCATGATCTCATGGTCAAAGGAATTAGGTTACTATGTATCAGAAAGCTTATAGCAAACCAACTATTGAAATGACTTGATCTTGATGCTACGCTTATCTATAGGAGTATGTCCATCATACCACTCTCCTAATGATATGATCTTGTTGTTAATAACATCTCAATGTTTATGATCGAGAAACCACGATCATCTAATTAAGCAACAAGCTAGTATTACAAAGAGGCTTTACCAGGGACTCTAATTTAGTTTACAAATCACACAAGTATTAATGTTTCCGGTTAATACTATTATAGCATGAATGTAAACATTTATTATAAACACAAAGATATAATAATGACCACTTTTATTATTGCCTCTAGGGCATATCTCCAACATTAACATCTACAGGTGAAACTAAAAATTTAAATGATGCACTCAATGATGAGAAGTGGAAGCATGCGATGCAAGATGAATATGATGCTCTTATTGCAAACAAAACATGGCACCTTGTACCTCCAAGATCCAACAAAAATATTATTGACTGCAAGTGGGTTTACCATATCAAGAAAAATGCAGATGGCACTGTTGACATGTACAAGGCTCGTCTTGTTGCAAAAGGTTTTAAACAAAGGTATGGCATAGACTATGAGGATACCTTTAGACCAGTTGTTAAAGCAGCAAATATCAGACTTGTTCTTGCTATATCAGTCTCTCAAGGATGGAACTTACGACAGCTAGATGTCAAAAATGCATTCTTACATGGTGTTCTGAAAGAGGAAGTGTATATGAAACAACCACCTGGTTTTAAGTCTTTCGCTACGCCAAATTATATTTGCAAACTTTACAAAGCTATCTGTGTACTGAAGCAGGCACCTCGAGCTTGGTACTCTTGTCTCAGTTCTAAACTGCACACTCTGGGTTTTGTGCCTTCCAAAGCTGATACCTCTTTACTCCTGTTCAAAAAGGCAGATGTTCAGATGTTTTTGCTTATTTGCGTTGATGATATTATTGTGACAAGCTCCTCAGATGCAGCTGTTATAGCCCTTCTCCAAAACTTGAGTCATGAGTTTTCCCTTAGGGATCTTGGTGAGCTTCATTATTTCTTGGGTCTTTGTCAACACCCGGATTTTTCAATCCTAGATGCCTGTTATGCCATACATCGCAATCCTAGGATTACCATTTTTGCGAGACATAACAGAATTGGATACCATAGTACTTCATCCATTACAAATGATACATAAGTTCTTACACAAATGGGGATCTCATGATCCAGTTCTTAATACAACATCAAGCAGCGGAATACATAATAATAACGGTAGCGTAGGCGAAGCTCCATCTTTGGGGTCACAGGCAATGCTGACGATGGGAGATGATCCTAGTTGTCGTAACCTTCCTGGGGTCCATCTTCCAGATACTCCTCTTCATAGTCTGGCCATGGGAATAGCCAGGGACAAAGCCATGAGTACTCTTTAAGTACTCGCAAACTAATACTAATAGGTAAAGGGGTTTTTTGGATAATAGGACACTAGGCTCTAGGGTTGTTTTGCAAAAGCCAGATTTATCTCTACTAAGTTCCAAAGCTAGTCACAATTTTATAACTCCTAAGTGGGATCTTGTAATTCGGGTCACAACTCTGTTGTGGTCAAGTCAAAGTCTTAATTCATTTCACAAGTCATTTTGAAAAGTCTAACGGGGGAACAGTATGGCCACTCCAACTGTCCATAACCGCGGACGCGGCTATTCGAATAGTTTGACACTCTGCAGAGATTGTACACTTTCACCACAATATTCGGGTATTGGGTACTGCACAGGTGGACAATCATGACCAGCTGTCATCTTGGGTACTGCACAGGTGGACAGGTGGACAATCATGACCAGCTGTCATCTTGGGTACTGCACAGGTGGACAATCATCACAAGGTAGCCTCAGCTCAGACCTTGGCCGTGAGGGAACTAATACTAAGGAATATAAGTTTCTAGTCAAGCCCTACCCAATATTCGGGTATTGTGGTTGTACGCTAAAATTGGAATGGTATCGCATCCAGACAACCATCAGTTTTATAAAGGGCTAAGGCTCATGCCTCAACATTTTCATCACCAAAATCATCAAGTGTTTGGAAACACATGTCCACAACATTTCAATAGAATGATCCATCATTCTAAGGTTTTCATAACCATTTTTCCACCAAGTATTCCCATCTAAAGTTGATCAAGTTTTATGCTTAGCACTAGCATCTACAGGTGGGGGTAGTACTAACGAGGGGTGGTAACTAGTGGAGTTTCACTAAGGCCAACCTTATATCTTAGGCTGATATCAAGGCTTCTAGCTTAGGCCAAATTTTATGCTCTTTATGCAACCTTCAGCATCTTTCCAAAATCTACCAGTCATTTAAGTAAACTCTAAGTAAGCTTTGATAAAGAAATAAAGTAATAAGCTTGCACATAAAACTAGGATTTGGTTTATCAAGTGGGTATGATCACATATGCTTAAGGCATATAGTAGTCATATCACAAATATGGGTTTGTGGCATCAGTAGGGTATCTGGCAAGGGTTAGCTTGCATCAATATGAGTATAAGCTTGCATAGTATAGTATCTTGCAAGTGTTAGCTTGCACATTCACTAGTAGTATTAGGCTTGCCTTGTGCAGAGCAGTGGTTGAAGTTCTCCTCGGCTTCTTCTTCGTAGTATCCTCCTTCCTGCTCGTATCCTTGGTCGGTACTAGCGTCTATGAATAAATACGAGGTACACAATCACCAAAGAATACTTAACTACTTACAATCATCACACACAAGGGTCCTATAGATGATCTAGCATCATCTCTAACATTACAAGGTTAAGGCTTGGTTTAAATCTTTTTATTTTTAGAAAAGTAATTTCTACTCATTGAAAAATTACTTAAGATTTAATATTCTCCAAACTAAACATGGGATCATGTTGACACATGTCATCACCACATATTGTAGTTCATGGGAATGTGATTTAAAGTGGTGTCACAATTTAATAAGGTTTTACCCTTTTATTTTAATTAATTAAAGTGGCTAGAAATGCTTATGTAGCATTCTTTTATTACTTGAACATTATTTCTGCAAGTAAACCTATATATTTTTATATATTCTGAAAGGTATGGTTAAATGTGATTTTTGAGAGTTGGAATCAACTCAAAAGCTTTTATGGTTTAAATTTGAAAAATGTTTGAATGCAGAAAAGCTTCTGCCTTGTTATTTTTACTATGGGTGATCTAGAGATCCAAATGACTTGAATCCAACGGGCTTGGATTAAGCATTCACAGACCTTTCCAACAAAATTGGTTTCATTCAAATTGGTGCACTGAATCGATCTGGGTTGATTTCTGAAGTTGAGTGCTGAAGTGTGTTTGAATTGAAATAGAAAAAGATTTAATTTGAATCGCTGGGCTGCGCGGGAAATTCTAACGGGCCGGCCTACTAAGCACAGTGCTCCCGCGGGCTGCTTAAGTGGGTGTCCCCACTCGTCAGTGACACGGGGCTGGGCGAAGCGGTATGGGGCAACGTGGATCGTTCGATCTAGTTCTAATCCAACGGCTGGGGGTCATCGTCGACGCGAGAGAAATCCTGCGAGAACGAAACCTAGCGCGGCCAGTGAGGGGTGCTGGGGGCTCACCGAGGTACGGGCGAGGGTCGGCGAGGCGGGCGAACGATGAAGTCGACGACGGCGAACGTCCTGGTACCGGTGGCTTCTCCTGGGGCGGCTCCAATCGCTGGCTCCCTTCTTCTCCAGAGGCGGCGGGCTCCGGTGAAATTCTGGCGAGGTGGTGCTCGCCTTGCTCTGAGAACGGTGTGGCACGGTCAGTGAGGAGAGGGGAGTGAGATGGTGTGAAGAAATCGTGCGGGGGTGGCCTCTATTTATAGTCGAGCGAGGGGACCATCGGGGCGCACGGTGAGGTCGTCGGGGGCGACGTTACAGGCGGCTAATGGCATGGGCAAGGGTAGGGGACGGTGTTGTGTCTCCTGGCGATGCTCAACGACATGGTCACGAGGCATGGGGCGGTGTGGTTTGGTCTGGAACGGCCGGTGCTCTGCGCGGCAGAGGCGGCGTCTTCGACGGCAGGCGGTGGCTGTATGGAACAGGGCGGCAAACGGGGATGTCTGGCGGTCTCCTGGGTCGGTGGTGATCGTGTGTGCACGCGGTGAGGGCGGCGCGCGGTCTGTGGACGCTGGTCGAGGGTGGCGCTCTGGCGCACGCTCGGCATGGTCTGGGCGCGGCTTGTGCGAGTGGTCCAGGGCTTGGCAATGCTCGCGGCTGGGACAGGGAGTGGCGGTGGACTGTGGGCTGCCTCCCAGACAAGGTTGGCACGGCTAGTTCTTCCTCTAGCCTACTGTCCACAATGGGGGTGACATTGGGGTGCTCAGCTGTTCACCATTGATGACAATGGCAAGCTCACAGGGGTGCTAGTGTTGGGCTAATCTTTCTAGATGATCTACTGAGTTGTGTGTGAGCTAACTAGGGAACAAGTTAGGCAAGAATCACTGCACACTATAGTGTTTGATGTTTGTTTGATTTGTGTCTGCAACCTGTTTGATGAAATAGCCGCATGAAATCAAGTTTTGAATTTTGAAATGAATTTTGGTGGGTTTGCTAGATTGGTGCTGGTGAGTCTGCAGATGCTTGGGTTTTGAAAGTTGAGCTTGTTTGAGTGGGTTTTGGAAAAGTGGGATCTTCCCATATGATAAAGATTCAATTTTGAATTGTCATTTAAACTATGCATTTGAAAGTTTCTGGATGATCACAAAGTGGGCCTTGATACTTTGTTATGAGTACATTCAAGGGGTGCAAAGATCCAGAAAAGTTTCTGTTAGGTTTTGAAAGTTTGGGACAGCCAAAGTAGGCATGGGAGTTAAATTGGTCAAAATGACCATTCACTTAATATATTTGTTTTGATTTACTTGTCTTTAGGAAAAGTGTGGGAAATGTTTTAGATGATGTTCATTTCACCTAAGAAACATTTTACAAGCAATGGATCACACAAACAAGGTGGTTTTTAAAGAAATTCAAAATCCATGCATACACATATGCATCCATTCATGAGTTTATTTAGAAAAGTTTTTGTTAACCCTAATCTTGATGATTAGTGTTTGATGATCTAAGTTTGGTATTTTTGGGATGTTACAAACCTTCCCCCCTTAAACAAAATCTCGTCCCGAGATTTGAAAAAGGACAAAAAGATTACCTAGGATTTGAAGAGATCTGGAAACTCTGTCCTGATGTGATCTTCGCGTTCCAAGGTAGCTTCATCTTCTGTGTGGTTGCTCCACTGAATCCTGAGAAACTTGATGCTTCGGGTTCGGGTAGTTCGAAAAGCTTCTTCCAATATACGGATGGGTACTTCGGGATAGGTCAGGTCATCGTTGATCTCTATGGTCTGGTGATCGATATTCTTGAACACTTCGGTCTTCTCGGGGACTTCGAGACACTTGGGAAGTAACGAGGTATGGAACACATTGTGCACAGCTGACATCTCTTCTGGTAGCTCTAGTTGATACGATAATTCTCCTCGACGGTTCAGAATTTTGAAAGGTCCGATATATCTGGGGGCTAACTTTCCCTTGAGTTGGAAACGCTGCATTCCCTTCAATGGCGACACTTTTAGATAAACAAAATCTCCTATGTTGAAGGCGAGGTCTCGACGTCTCTTGTCGGCGTAACTCTTCTGTCGAGATTGGGCTGTCTTGAGGTGCCCACGAATCTTGTGAACCTTCTCTTCTGCTTCTCGTAGGATGTCGGGTCCGAAAATCTGACTCTCTCCTACTTCCGACCAGTTCAAAGGGGTGCGGCACTTTCTTCCATACATGAATTCAAATGGGGCCATTTGCAAACTGGTAACTGTTGTTGTATGAAAATTCTGCAAATGGCAGACAGTCTTCCCACTTGGATCCATATTCTAGCACACATGCTCTAAGCATATCTTCGAGTATTTGATTTACTCGCTCCGTTTCTCCATCGGTCTGAGGGTGATACGCGGTACTGAAATCTAGGCGGGTTCCTAAACCTTCTTGGACTTTCTTCCAGAATCTCGAGGTAAACTGAGTTCCTCGATCCGATACTATGTTCTTGGGGACTCCATGCAAATTAACGATTCTAGCGATGTACAACTCTACTAGCTTCGAACTCTGATAGGTGGTTTTGACGGGCAAGAAATGGGCGACTTTGGACAATCTGTCCACTATGACCCAAATAGAGTCATTTCCCCTCCTAGAAGTAGGTAGTCCAGTGATAAAGTCCATTCCTACAGAATCCCATTTCCATTCCGGAATTTGCAAAGGTTGCAACAATCCAGCGGGTCTTTGATGTCCGGCCTTGACTCGCTGACATATATCACACTTGGTGATATAGCTTCCGATTTCTCTTTTCATCTTATGCCACCAAAATTGCTCTTTCAAATCTTGATACATCTTAGTTCCTCCGGGATGGATAGAATAAAGAGTATCATGAACCTCCTTCAAGATAACTTCTTTTAACTCAGAATCTGATGGTACACAAAGGCGTCCTTTGTACCACAAAACTCCTTCTTCGTCCTCGGTGAATCTGGGTACTTTGCCTGTACCGATACGACGCTTGATTCCGTCGATACTAGCATTTCCTTTCTGCGCCTCTTTAATCTGACTGATCAAAGTGGGCTGAAGTTCTATGCTAGCCAAAAATCCTTCACTTACTAATTCCATTCGAAAATCTTCCATCTCTTTGTGCAAACTTGGTTGCTCCTTCAAAATCATGGAGTTCAAGCGGCACGGTAATCTGCTAAGGGCATCGACTACCACGTTGGCTTTACTAGGGTGATAGTGAATGTCCAGCTCGTAATCCTTGATTAGCTCAATCCATCTTCTCTGCCTCATATTCAGCTCCTTCTGAGTGAATATATACTTTAGGCTCTTGTGATCCGAATAAATCTCACAACGGTTTCCCATCAGGTAATGT
The DNA here is from genome assembly GCA_916181665.1 of Avena sativa. NCBI lineage: Eukaryota > Viridiplantae > Streptophyta > Magnoliopsida > Poales > Poaceae > Avena > Avena sativa. The sequence continues at coordinate 43,654,065 of OV702294.1, forward strand.
CTCCATGTCTTCAGGGCTAGAACTACGGCTGCGAGTTCGAGGTCATGGGTTGGGTAATTTTGTTCATGTTGCTTCAATTGTCGCGATAGATAAGATATAACTTTGCCTTCTTGCATTAGCACACATCCGAGACCAATCTTGGATGCGTCATAATACGCATCGAAGGGCTTCGTGATATCCGGCATGATCAAGATTGGGGCTGAAATCAATCTCCTTTTGAGTTCTTGAAAACTCGCTTCACATTTGTCGGTCCATTCAAACTTCTTGTCCTTCTTCAGCAATTGGGTCATGGGTCTGGCGATACTAGAGAATCTTTCTACAAACTTGCAGTAATATCCCGCCAATCCGAGAAAAGCACGAACTTGGGTTTGAGTGGTTGGGGCTTGCCAATCTTCTACATCTTTCACTTTGGCAGGGTCAACGGCAATTCCTCCGGCTGATACAATGTGACCGAGGAATCCTACTTCCTGTAACCAGAATTCACATTTGCTAAACTTTGCATACAGCTGATGCTCTCTAAGGGTTCCAAGAATGGTCCTTAGGTGTAGCTCATGTTCTTCTTCTGATTTGGAATAAATCAGAATGTCATCAATGAAAACAACGACAAACTTATCCAGGAAGTCCATAAAAATCTTATTCATGAGGTTCATGAAATAAGCGGGGGCATTGGTTAATCCAAAAGACATGACTGTATACTCATACAATCCATATCTGGTGGTAAAGGCAGTCTTTGGGATATCCTCTGCACGAATTTTGAGTTGATGATAGCCAGTCCTAAGATCAATCTTAGAAAACACTTTGGCACCGGTCAACTGATCAAACAAATCTTCTATCTTAGGCAAGGGGTACTTGTTCTTGATGGTGACATCATTCAACTTCCGATAATCCGTACACAAACGGTTACCTCCATCCTTCTTGTCCACAAATAAGACAGGTGATCTCCATGGGGACGCACTTGGTTGAATCAATCCGATTTCCAACATGGAATCCAGTTGCTTCTTCAGTTCTTCTAGTTCCGACGGGTTCATACTATAGGGTCTCTGGGCTATGGGTCCTGTTCCGGGGATTAGTTCGATGATAAACTCGATATCCCGATCTGGGGGCATACCGGGCAAAACATCTGGAAATACATCGGGGTATTCACAGACTATCCGGACTTGGTCAATGGTAGGTTGGGATATACTCTTGTTACACTTGAATTGGCGAGGTCAGGTTTCAGATATATGCTCGACTGATATTCCGGCGGTACTGGTCATAGTGATGGCTTTCTTGGCACAGTCAATCAATCCTTTATGTTTGGACATCCAATCCATTCCTAGTACTACTTCCAAACCTTTAGTTCCAAGTACTATTAGGTTAGCATAGAAATCTATGCCATGGATTCGGATAGGGACGGCCTTGCAAATTTGCCTAGCCTTGGTGGTTGATCCGGGAATTTGCACAATCATAACATGCTTCAATTTGGTTGGTTGAATTTTACTAGTGCAAGCAAATTCTTCGGTGACAAATGAATGCGATGCACCAGAATCAAACAACACTCTTGCAAGTACTGAATTAACAGAAAACATACCCAGCACGACGTCTGGCGCTTCCTGAGCTTCTTCAGCATGCATGAGAAAAAGACGGCCATTGCGGTTGAGTGAATTCCCTGGGGAAAATCTTCTCCCTGGCTGGACACGACGCTACTGCTGAGCTGGGACGTTGGTATTAGGGGCTGTAGCATTCTTCTTGTTGGGGCACTCGTTGGAATAGTGGCCTTTATTTCCACAGTCATAACAGGTCACTTGTGACTTGTCCTTGGCTGCGACAGGCACAACATTGCTTCCAGTCCTCGGGGCAGTGTTAGGGTTGGCGGTAGCATTGTTGGTGTTGAACTTGGGTGGGGCACGGGTGAAATTGCTAGAGTTTCCGGGGTTGTTGTGATTTCCTCCGGGTCTAGGGTTTCCACGGTTGGGATAGGTCGGGCGGGTCATAGGGGGTCTGTTGGTTCTTGGGGGAAATCCTGGAGATGGGTTGGGGCGATACTTTGGGGTCTGATGGGTTCCTGGTTGATGCATCATGCGACGCTTGCGGTTCTCATTGGCCTGGTTGATCTTTCCTTCCATCTGGATAGCAGAGTCGACAAGGGCTTCAATATCAACAAAGGGGATATTGACTAACACTGTCTGCATCTCGTCATGCAGACCATTCAGGAATCTTTCTTTCTTCTTGGCTTCGGTGTCTATCTCGTCTGGGGCATACCTAGCTAATGACAAAAATTTGTCACGGTATTCCACTACAGTCATCCTTCCTTGCTTCAATTCTCGGAACTCGTCTCTCATTCTCTTGATCAAACCTGGTGGCACATGGGTTCTGCTAAACTTGACCTTGAATTCCTCCCAGGTCATCATCTGGCCTCCGGTCATTGCACGAACACTGTTCCACCATGCCCTAGCATCTCCGGCTAGATAATGGGTGGCGAACAAGACTTTCTCGTTGGCTTCCACTCCTGCTACTTCTAAGTTGTTTTCCATGTTTTGCAGCCAATCATCAGCATCTAGGGGTTCTTCTGACTTGGTGAAAACGGGTGGGTTGGTATTCTGGAAATTCTTGAGCTTAGATCTGTGGTTGTCCTGATTTCCGTGGCCTTGGTTGTTGCGGGCTAGCTGGGCTATCTGTTGCAGAGTGGCTAGGTTGGCTTGACGTTACGCTCTTTCAGCTTCGCGGTCAGAAGTCAACATTTGCAGGATCTGCAACATCGGGTCCGGGGCTGAACCACTTCCTCCACGTGGTATCTGAAGATTGATATAGATCATGAGAAAAGAGGGAAATTTCTAAGGTTTTGGGTTTTTGAAAAGTTTTTAGAGTTTGACTTAGGTTTTTCTAGCAACTTGCTTTTTCATTCATTCAATCACTCAATACAACGCACACCACAGCAAGGGAAAACAGATGGTTTTAAGAACCATTCTGGAAACTACGATATAGTGGGACCGACTACTACTCACTACGCTAGTGCTCAGTGCTACTACTCCTTAGAGTCTGTGGCTTCATCATCTTCAGCATCATCGATGAAGGCAAAATCATCCTCATCGGTGAAGAAGTCCATGGCCTGATCCTCCAGAAAATCATCGTCATCGCTGAGATAGGAGTAAGGGTCTCCACGAAGATCCTCTCTGGCATTCTCCCTTTCCTCTAACTGCATGTCTCTCTCGTGGATGGTCTCTTCCAGAGATGAGATGCGATGGCGAAGACGGGCAATAATGCGCTCCTTCTTGTGGAGCTGACGGCGGCGAGACTTGCGATCCTTTGCTAGCATGGCGATGGTCTGGTCCTTCGTCTTGATGATGGCAGACTTGTGGTTGCAATAGTCACGGCAGTTGTCCAATTCCTGCTGACGATCATACATCATGAAGCTAAGGTGGTCCAATTGAGTCTTCAGCTCAGGGTGGTATGGGGCTTCCAATGGTTGGCCATTTGCATCACGCCTTGGGCAAAACTCAAAGAGAGTACCCTTGATCTGATTGATGCTCTGCCCACACAGACGGGAAAGAGCTTCCTGCATTGCTCTGGCAAGTCCATCGAGCCAGTTGTTTTCCCTCAAGGTAAACTGAATTCCCTCCGCAGTGGGAGGTTCAATATTTCCTCGGAGACTTGCAACAATTAGCCACTGCAGATCTTCTCCTCCTTGATCATTGAGCTGAGCTCCAAAGAACTCGGGATGCGGACGCTCCAGAAATTCCGAAAGCTGATCCAGATCCCTCTCAAAGATAAGGTCTCCTCCATTCCCAAGTTGGTAAAACTTGTTGTACTTCACATCCATCTATAAAAATAGAGGATGAGTAGATTAGCAGAGTGATCAAGTGTGTCAAAATTTTATCTATTTTGCAAGAGTTTTTGAGGAACATGAAGTTTTATTAAAGAATTAAAGAGGTAAGAATGAGAATAAGTTTTCGTAAATATTTTTGTTCTTTGGTTTTGAAACTAAGTTTTTGGTTCAACGTCCAATCTAACTAGGGTCTCCTATGGTCAGGATGGCTCTGGTACCAACTTGTCAACACTCGGATTTTTCAATCCTAGATGCCTGTTATGCCATACATCGCAATCCCATGATTATCATTTTTGGGAGACATAACAGAATTGGATACCATAGTACTTCATCCATTACAAACGATACATAAGTTCTTACACAAATGGGGATCTCATGATCCAGTTCTTAATACAACATCAAGCAGCAGAATACGTAATAATAACGGTAGCGTAGGCGAAGCTCCATCTTCGGGGTCACATGCAATGCTGACGATGGGAGATGATCCTAGTTGTCGTAACCTTCCTGGGGTCCATCTTCCAGGTACTCCTCTTCATAGTCTGGCCATGGGAATAGCCAGGGACAAAGCCATGAGTACTCTTTAAGTACTCGCAAACTAATACTAATAGGTAAAGGGGGTTTTTGGATAATAGGACACTAGGCTCTAGGGTTGTTTTGCAAAAGCCAGATTTATCTCTACTAAGTTCCAAAGCTAGTCACAATTTTATAACTCCTAAGTGGGATCTTGTAATTCAGGTCACAACTCTGTTGTGGTCAAGTCAAAGTCTCAATTCATTTCACAAGTCATTTTGAAAAGTCTGACGGGGGAACAGTATGGCCACTCCAAATGTCCATAACCGCGGACGCGGCTATTCGAATAGTTTGACACTCTACAGAGATTGTACACTTTCACCACAACATTCGATACATCCGTCAGGAACAAATCCTGAATTCACCATACTTAGTATGCGGATAATCAATCCTAACCTTTCAATTACACGCCCTAGTATAAGCACCTCTCCTGTGAGTTTGGCCTCCCAACCATGACCAGCTGTCATCTTGGGTACTGCATAGGTGGACAATCATCACAAGGTAGCCTCAGCTCAGACCTTGGCCGTGAGGGAACTAATACTAAGGAATATAAGTTTCCAGTCAAGCCCTACCCAATATTCGGGTATTGTGGTTGTACGCTAAAATTGGAATGGTATCGCATCCAGACAACCATCAGTTTTATAAAGGGCTAAGGCTCATGCCTCAACATTTTCATCACCAAAATCATCAAGTGTTTGGAAACACATGTCCACAACATTTCAATAGAATGATCCATCATTCTAAGGTTTTCATAACCATTTTTCCACCAAGTATTCCCATCTAAAGTTGATCAAGTTTTATGCTTAGCACTAGCATCTACAGGTGGGGGTAGTACTAACGAGGGGTGGTAACTAGTGGAGTTTCACTAAGGCCAACCTTATATCTTAGGCTGATATCAAGGCTTCTAGCTTAGGCCAAATTTTATGCTCTTTATGCAACCTTCAGCATCTTTCCAAAATCTACCAGTCATTTAAGTAAACTCTAAGTAAGCTTTGATAAAGAAATAAAGTAATAAGCTTGCACATAAAACTAGGATTTGGTTTATCAAGTGGGTATGATCACATATGCTTAAGGCATATAGTAGTCATATCACAAATATGGGTTTGTGGCATCAGTAGGGTATCTGGCAAGGGTTAGCTTGCATCAATATGAGTATAAGCTTGCATAGTATAGTATCTTGCAAGTGTTAGCTTGCACATTCACTAGTAGTATTAGGCTTGCCTTGTGCAGAGCAGTGGTTGAAGTTCTCCTCGGCTTCTTCTTCGTAGTATCCTCCTTCCTCCTCGTATCCTTGGTCGGTACTAGCGTCTATGAATAAATACGAGGTACACAATTACCAAAGAATACTTAACTACTTACAATCATCACACACAAGGGTCCTATAGATGATCTAGCATCATCTCTAACATTACAAGGTTAAGGCTTGGTTTAAATCTTTTTATTTTTAGAAAAGTAATTTCTACTCATTGAAAAATTACTTAAGATTTAATATTCTCCAAACTAAACATGGGATCATGTTGACACATGTCATCACCACATATTGTAGTCCATGGGAATGTGATTTAAAGTGGTGTCACAATTTAATAAGGTTTTACCCTTTTATTTTAATTAATTAAAGTGGCTAGAAATGCTTATGTAGCATTCTTTTATTACTTGAACATTATTTCTGCAAGTAAACCTATATATTTTTATATATTCTGAAAGGTATGGTTAAATGTGATTTTTGAGAGTTGGAATCAACTCAAAAGCTTTTATGGTTTAAATTTGAAAAAGTTTGAATGCAGAAAAGCTTCTGCCTTGTTATTTTTACTATGGGTGATCTAGAGATCCAAATGACTTGAATCCAACGGGCTTGGATTAAGCATTCATAGACCTTTCCAACAAAATTGGTTTCATTAAAATTGGTGCACTGAATCGATCTGGGTTGATTTTTGAAGTTGAGTGCTGAAGTGTGTTTGAATTGAAATAGAAAAAGATTTAATTTGAATCGCTGGGCTGCACGGGAAATTCTAACGGCCCGGCCTGCTAAGCGCAGTGCTCCCGCAGGCTGCTTAAGTGGGTGTCCCCACTCGTTAGTGACACGGGGCTGGGCGAAGTGGTCTGGGGCAACATGGATCATTCGATCTAGTTCTAATCTAACGGCTGGGGGTCATCGTCGACGCGAGACAACTCCGGGGAGAACGAAACCTAGCGCGGACAGTGAGGGGTGCTGGGGGCTCACCGAGGTACGGGCGACGGTCGGCGAGGCGGGCAAATGACGAAGTCGACGACGGCGAACCTCCTGGTACCGGTGGCTTCTCCTGGGGCGGCTCCAATCGCTGGCTCCCTTCTTCTCCAGAGGCGGCGGGCTCCGGTGAAATTCCGGCGAGGTGGTGCTCGCCTTGCTCTGAGAACGGTGTGGCACGGTCAGTGAGGAGAGGGGAGTGAGATGGTGTGAAGAAATCATGCGGGGGTGGCCTCTATTTATAGTCGAGCGAGGGGACCGTCGGGGCGCACGGTGAGCTTGTTGGGGGCGACGTTACAGGCCGCTAATGGCATGGGCAAGGGTAGGGGACGGTGCTGTGTCTCCTGGCGATGCTCAACGACATGGTCGCGAGGCATGGGGCGGTGTGGTTTGGTCTGGAACGGCCGGTGCTCTACGCGGCAGAGGCGGCGTCTTCGACGGCGGGCGGTGGCTGTATGGCACGGGGCGGCAAACGGGGATGTCTAACGGTCTCCTGGGTCGGTGGTGATCGTGTGTGCACGCGGTGAGGGCGGCGCGCGGTCTGTGGACGCTGGTCGAGGGTGGCGCTCTGGCGCACGCTCGGCATGGTCTGGGCGCGGCTTGTGCGAGTGGTCCAGGGCTTGGCAACGCTCGCGGCTGGGACAGGGAGTGGCGGTGGACGGTGGGCTGCCTCCCAGACAAGGTTGGCACGGCTAGTTCTTCCTCTAGCCTGCTGTCCACAATGGGGTGACATTGGGGTGCTCGGCTGTTCACCATTGATGACAATGGCAAGCTCACAGGGGTGCTAGTGTTGGGCTAATCTTTCTAGATGATCTACTGAGTTGTGTGTGAGCTAACTAGGGAACAAGTTAGGCAAGAATCACTGCACACTATAGTGTTTGATGTTTGTTTGATTTGTGTCTGCAACCTGTTTGATGAAATGGCCGCATGAAATCAAGTTTTGAATTTTGAAATGAATTTTGGTGGGTTTGCTAGATTGGTGCTGGTGAGTCTGCAGATGCTTGGGTTTTGAAAGTTGAGCTTGTTTGAGTGGGTTTTGGAAAAGTGGGATCTTCCCATATGATAAAGATTGAATTTTGAATTGTCATTTAAACTATGCATTTGAAAGTTTCTGGATGATCACAAAGTGGGCCTTGATACTTTGTTATGAGTACATTCAAGGGGTGCAAAGATCCAGAAAAGTTTCTGTTAGGTTTTGAAAGTTTGGGACAGCCAAAGTAGGCATGGGAGTTAAATTGGTCAAAATGACCATTCACTTAATATATTTGTTTTGATTTACTTGTCTTTAGGAAAAGTGTGGGAAATGTTTTAGATGATGTTCATTTCACCTAAGAAACATTTTACAAGCAATGGATCACACAAACAAGGTGGTTTTTAAAGAAATTCAAAATCCATGCATACACATATGCATGCATTCATGAGTTTATTTAGAAAAGTTTTTGTTAACCCTAATCTTGATGATTAGTGTTTGATGATCTAAGTTTGGTATTTTTGGGATGTTACAGTCTTGAAGTTCACAAACAATCGAATGGCTTATTGCTAAATCAGGAAAAATATGCAATGGATTTGCTCACACGAGTTGGTATGATCATGTGCACACCATGCCCTACACCATTGTCCAGTACTGATACATTATCTTTACATGATGGTACTCCTCTTGTCCCAGAGGATAGCACACACTATAGGAGTGTTGTAGGTGCTCTGCAATATCTGACACTGACACGACCTGATTTATCCTTCTCTGTTAGCAAGGTGTGTCAGTTTCTTCATGCTCCAACTACTGTTTATTGGACTGTAGTAAAACGGATCTTGAGATATATACGTGGTACATGCACAATTGGTTTAACGTTTCAGCAGTCACAATCCACTTTGCTCAGTGCTTTCTCAGATGCAGATTGGGCTGGAGATCTAGATGACAGGCGTTCTACTGGAGGTTTTGCAATTTTCTTTGGTCCAAATCTGATTTCTTGGAGTGCCAGAAAGCAACCCACAGTGTCACGATCTAGTACTGAGGTTGAGTATAAGGCTCTTGCAAATGCTACTGCTGAATTGATTTGGGTTGAGTCTCTTGTTCAAGAACTAGGAGTAAGATTACAAGAGAAGCCTTGTTTATGGTGTGACAACCTTGGTGCCACGTTTCTCTCTGCTAACCCAGTTTTTCATGCTCGTACAAAACATATTGAGATTGATTTCTATTTTATCCAAGAACGTGTTGCTAATAAGAAACTTGATGTGAGGTTCATCTCTAGCAAGGATCAGATTGCGGATGGTTTTACCAAAACTTTGTGTTCAAAGAAGCTTGATGAGTTTAAGCGTAATCTCAACATTTCCAAGGTTTAGATTAAGGGGGTGTTAGAGTTTGTTTACAACACCCTATATGTAACCCTATATGTATACCAACGGCGCTAAGAAACACCCATTGTCACAGGCCTAAACCATGTCGGCATCTCGATTGCGGGGAATATGCTCTGGGAATATGCCAATTGTGTGGGGTTCCCGGGGAGAAAGCAGTCAATAAAGATCATGTGCACTGGGTTTATGTCAATTATTTCTTTAGAGTTGCTACATTGGACTTTTGTCATAGTTGGAAGATAGAGAATTAAGAAAAATAAAAGAAGTTTTCCTTTATTTAACTAATATAATGGATGATCCTTAAAAATAAGAGAAGTCTAATTTTCTCCGGTGTACCTTATACCTTCACTTATAAACACATTATTTTACTATAATTGGGCTGTTCACATCATTTTTTAGATTTTAGAGATAAAAATAAAATCTTAAGAGTTGACCTATTGTACAACTTATTTTTATTGTCTTCTTAGATGATATGGAGGGTAAGGGAAGTCATGTCTTTCTCAAGGATGTACATGCCCTAAAGGACCTGACTGACCCAAGCAAAAGATGTAGCTGGATATTTCGAGGTTGTTCCTTCGCAAAAGCCATTGATTTCTCAAGGATGGCACTAGCTGCAGAGATAAAAATGGTAATTATAAAATACTAGGAATGATTGGATTCAAAATATACAAAGAGTAATCCCAACTGCAGATTTACATAACACAAGGTCCAAACAGAATTTTTAATATAGATCACGTTATTCTATTACAGCTTGAAGAAAACATTAGTATAGTTTATCAGCACAATTTTCGATGTAGTTTCAGGTTTTAAATTTAATTGATCAAATTAATGATCAAAGTTTTTTTACCTTAGAGCAACTCCAACAGAAGCTGAAAAACCCCGCACGTGAAAAAATAACTGCCAATATAGCGCGCGGCTGTTTTTCCTTCCCCAGCAGCCGCAGCAAACTTGCGCGCGCTAAAAAAATTCCGCGCGCGGCATTTTGCGCTCCGCGACGCAGCAATTTGCTACACGCCGGCTAGCGCACGCTATCTCTCGGTGATGCGCGCGAAGATCAACTGCCGCTGAAAAATCACCCGCACCCGCTCTGTCCCAATTTCCCTCTCCCCATTCCGTGGGAACCGCCGATTAGATTTTCCGCCAGAAGCGCCTCCCTGCACGCAATAGCTGCGGATTCGCGGCCGACCGGCCTCCCCGCACCTTCGCCGAGATCGTCGCTGCGTGAATCGGAGCGACCTGCCCGTGTGGCACTTCTTTTTTGTGCCACCGCCGCTGCGCCTCGGCCGTCTCAGAGCCGCCGCCATCTCGGAGGAATGTGACCGAGGAATCCTACTTCCTGTAACCAGAATTCACATTTGCTAAACTTTGCATACAGCTGATGCTCTCTAAGGGTTCCAAGAATGGTCCTTAGGTGTAGCTCATGTTCTTCTTCTGATTTGGAATAAATCAGAATGTCATCAATGAAAACAACGACAAACTTATCCAGGAAGTCCATAAAAATCTTATTCATGAGGTTCATGAAATAAGCGGGGGCATTGGTTAATCCAAAAGACATGACTGTATACTCATACAATCCATATCTGGTGGTAAAGGCAGTCTTTGGGATATCCTCTGCACGAATTTTGAGTTGATGATAGCCAGTCCTAAGATCAATCTTAGAAAACACTTTGGCACCGGTCAACTGATCAAACAAATCTTCTATCTTAGGCAAGGGGTACTTGTTCTTGATGGTGACATCATTCAACTTCCGATAATCCGTACACAAACGGTTACCTCCATCCTTCTTGTCCACAAATAAGACAGGTGATCTCCATGGGGACGCACTTGGTTGAATCAATCCGATTTCCAACATGGAATCCAGTTGCTTCTTCAGTTCTTCTAGTTCCGACGGGTTCATACTATAGGGTCTCTGGGCTATGGGTCCTGTTCCGGGGATTAGTTCGATGATAAACTCGATATCCCGATCTGGGGGCATACCGGGCAAAACATCTGGAAATACATCGGGGTATTCACAGACTATCCGGACTTGGTCAATGGTAGGTTGGGATATACTCTTGTTACACTTGAATTGGCGAGGTAAGGTTTCAGATATATGCTCGACTGATATTCCGGCGGTACTGGTCATGGTGATGGCTTTCTTGGCACAGTCAATCAATCCTTTATGTTTGGACATCCAATCCATTCCTAGTACTACTTCCAAACCTTTAGTTCCAAGTACTATTAGGTTAGCATAGAAATCTATGCCATGGATTCGGATAGGGACGGCCTTGCAAATTTGCCTAGCCTTGGTGGTTGATCCGGGAATTTGCACAATCATAACATGTTTCAATTTGGTTGGTTGAATTTTACTAGTGCAGGCAAATTCTTCGGTGACAAATGAATGCGATGCACCAGAATCAAACAACACTCTTGCAAGTACTGAATTAACAGAAAACATACCCAGCACGACGTCTGGCGCTTCCTGAGCTTCTTCAGCATGCATGAGAAAAAGACGGCCATTGCGGTTGAGTGAATTCCCTGGGGCAAATCTTCTCCCTGGCTGGACACGACGCTACTGCTGAGCTGGGACATTGGTATTAGGGGCTGTAGCATTCTTCTTGTTGGGGCACTCGTTGGAATAGTGGCCTTTATTTCCACAGTCATAACAGGTCACTTGTGACTTGTCCTTGGCTGCGACAGGCACAACATTGCTTCCAGTCCTCGGGGCAGTGTTGGGGTTGGCGGTAGCATTGTTGGTGTTGAACTTGGGTGGGGCACGGGTGAAATTGCTAGAGTTTCCGGGGTTGTTGTGATTTCCTCCGGGTCTAGGGTTTCCACGGTTGGGATAGGTCGGACGGGTCATAGGGGGTCTGTTGGTTCTTGGGGCAAATCCTGGAGATGGGTTGGGGCGATACTTTGGGGTCTGATGGGTTCTTGGTTGATGCATCATGCGACGCTTGCGGTTCTCATTGGCCTGGTTGATCTTTCCTTCCATCTGGATAGCAGAGTCGACAAGGGGTTCAATTTCAACAAAGGGGATATTGACTAACACTGTCTGCATCTCGTCATGCAGACCATTCAGGAATCTTTCTTTCTTCTTGGCTTCGGTGTCTATCTCGTCCGGGGCATACCTAGCTAATGACAAAAATTTGTCACAGTATTCCACTACAGTCATCCTTCCTTGCTTCAATTCTCGGAACTCGTCTCTCATTCTCTTGATCAAACCTGGTGGCACATGGGTTCTGCTAAACTTGACCTTGAATTCCTCCCAGGTCATCATCTGGCCTCCGGTCATTGCACGAACACTGTTCCACCATGCCCTGGCATCTCCGGCTAGATAATGGGTGGCGAACAAGACTTTCTCGTTGGCTTCCACTCCTGCTACTTCTAAGTTGTTTTCCATGTTTTGCAGCCAATCATCAGCATCTAGGGGTTCTTCTGACTTGGTGAAAACGGGTGGGTTGGTATTCTGGAAATTCTTGAGCTTAGATCCGTGGTTGTCCTGATTTCCGTGGCCTTGGTTGTTGCGGGCTAGCTAGGCTATCTGTTGCAGAGTGGCTAGGTTGGCTTGACGTTACGCTCTTTCAGCTTCGCGGTCAGAAGTCAACATTTGCAGGATCTGCAACATCGGGTCCGGGGCTGAACCACTTCCACCACGTGGCATCTGAAGATTGATATAGATCATGAGAAAAGAGGGAAATTTCTAAGGTTTTGGGTTTTTGAAAAGTTTTTAGAGTTTGACTTAGGTTTTTCTAGCAACTTGCTTTTTCATTCATTCAATCACTCGATACAACGCACACCACAGCAAGGGAAAACAGATGGTTTTAAGAAGCATTCTAGAAACTACGATATAGTGGGACCGACTACTACTCACTACGCTAGTGCTCAGTGCTACTACTCCTCGGAGTCTGTGGCTTCATCATCTTTAGCATCATCGATGAAGGCAAAATCATCCTCATCGGTGAAGAAGTCCATGGCCTGATCCTCCAGAAAATCATCGTCATCGCTGAGATAGGAGTAAGGGTCTCCACGAAGATCCTCTCTGGCATTCTCCCTTTCCTCTAACTGCATGTCTCTCTCGTGGATGGTCTCTTCCAGAGATGAGATGCGATGGCGAAGACGGGCAATAATGCGCTCCTTCTTGTGGAGCTGACGGCGGCGAGACTTGCGATCCTTTGCTAGCATGGCGATGGTCTGGTCCTTCGTCTTGATGATGGCAGACTTGTGGTTGCAATAGTCACGGCAGTTGTCCAATTCCTGCTGACGATCATACATCATGAAGCTAAGGTGGTCCAATTGAGTCTTCAGCTCGGGGTGGTATGGGGCTTCCAATGGTTGGCCATTTGCATCACGCCTTGGGCAAAACTCAAAGAGAGTACCCTTGATCTGATTGATGCTCTGCCCACACAGACGGGAAAGAGCTTCCTGCATTGCTCTGGCAAGTCCATCGAGCCAGTTGTTTTCCCTCAAGGTAAACTGAATTCCCTCCACAGTGGGAGGTTCAATATTTCCTCGGAGACTTGCAACAATTAGCCACTGCAGATCTTCTCCTCCTTGATCATTGAGCTGAGCTCCAAAGAACTCGGGATGCGGACGCTCCAGAAGTTCCGAAAGCTGATCCAGATCCCTCTCAAAGATAAGGTCTCCTCCATTCCCAAGTTGGTAAAACTTGTTGTACTTCACATCCATCTATAAAAATAGAGGATGAGTAGATTAGCAGAGTGATCAAGTGTGTCAAAATTTTATCTATTTTGCAAGAGTTTTTGAGGAACATGAAGTTTTATTAAAGAATTAAAGAGGTAAGAATGAGAATAAGTTTTCGTAAATATTTTTGTTCTTTGGTTTTGAAACTAAGTTTTTGGTTCAACGTCCAATCTAACTAGGGTCTCCTATGGTCAGGATGGCTCTGGTACCAACTTGTCAACACTCGGATTTTTCAATCCTAGATGCCTATTATGCCATACATCACAATCCCATGATTATCATTTTTGGGAGACATAACAGAATTGGATACCATAGTACTTCATCCATTACAAACGATACATAAGTTCTTACACAAATGGGGATCTCATGATCCAGTTCTTAATACAACATCAAGCAGCGGAATACGTAATAATAACGTTAGCGTAGGCGAAGCTCCATCTTCGGGGTCACATGCAATGCTGACGATGGGAGATGATCCTAGTTGTCGTAACCTTCCTGGGGTCCATCTTCTAGGTACTCCTCTTCATAGTCTGGCCATGGGAATAGCCAGGGACAAAGCCATGAGTACTCTTTAAGTACTCGCAAACTAATACTAATAGGTAAAGGGGGTTTTTGGATAATAGGACACTAGGCTCTAGGGTTGTTTTGCAAAAGCCAGATTTATCTCTACTAAGTTCCAAAGCTAGTCACAATTTTATAACTCCTAAGTGGGATCTTGTAATTCAGGTCACAACTCTGTTGTGGTCAAGTCAAAGTCTCAATTCATTTCACAAGTCATTTTGAAAAGTCTGACGGGGGAACAGTATGGCCACTCCAAATGTCCATAACCGCGGACGCGGCTATTCGAATAGTTTGACACTCTACAGAGATTGTACACTTTCACCACAACATTCGATACATCCGTCAGGAACAAATCCTGAATTCACCATACTCAGTATGCGGATAATCAATCCTAACCTTTCAATTACACGCCCTAGTATAAGCACCTCTCCTGTGAGTTTGGCCTCCCAACCATGACCAGCTGTCATCTTGGGTACTGCATAGGTGGACAATCATCACAAGGTAGCCTCAGCTCAGACCTTGGCCGTGAGGGAACTAATACTAAGGAATATAAGTTTCCAGTCAAGCCCTACCCAATATTCGGGTATTGTGGTTGTACGCTAAAATTGGAATGGTATCGCATCCAGACAACCATCAGTTTTATAAAGGGCTAAGGCTCATGCCTCAACATTTTCATCACCAAAATCATCAAGTGTTTGGAAACACATGTCCACAACATTTCAATAGAATGATCCATCATTCTAAGGTTTTCATAACCATTTTTCCACCAAGTATTCCCATCTAAAGTTGATCAAGTTTTATGCTTAGCACTAGCATCTACAGGTGGGGGTAGTACTAACGAGGGGTGGTAACTAGTGGAGTTTCACTAAGGCCAACCTTATATCTTAGGCTGATATCAAGGCTTCTAGCTTAGGCCAAATTTTATGCTCTTTATGCAACCTTCAGCATCTTTCCAAAATCTACCAGTCATTTAAGTAAACTCTAAGTAAGCTTTGATAAAGAAATAAAGTAATAAGCTTGCACATAAAACTAGGATTTGGTTTATCAAGTGGGTATGATCACATATGCTTAAGGCATATAGTAGTCATATCACAAATATGGGTTTGTGGCATCAGTAGGGTATCTGGCAAGGGTTAGCTTGCATCAATATGAGTATAAGCTTGCATAGTATAGTATCTTGCAAGTGTTAGCTTGCACATTCACTAGTAGTATTAGGCTTGCCTTGTGCAGAGCAGTGGTTGAAGTTCTCCTCGGCTTCTTCTTCGTAGTATCCTCCTTCCTCCTCGTATCCTTGGTCGGTACTAGCGTCTATGAATAAATACGAGGTACACAATTACCAAAGAATACTTAACTACTTACAATCATCACACACAAGGGTCCTATAGATGATCTAGCATCATCTCTAACATTACAAGGTTAAGGCTTGGTTTAAATCTTTTTATTTTTAGAAAAGTAATTTCTACTCATTGAAAAATTACTTAAGATTTAATATTCTCCAAACTAAACATGGGATCATGTTGACACATGTCATCACCACATATTGTAGTCCATGGGAATGTGATTTAAAGTGGTGTCACAATTTAATAAGGTTTTACCCTTTTATTTTAATTAATTAAAGTGGCTAGAAATGCTTATGTAGCATTCTTTTATTACTTGAACATTATTTCTGCAAGTAAACCTATATATTTTTATATATTCTGAAAGGTATGGTTAAATGTGATTTTTGAGAGTTGGAATCAACTC
Source organism: Avena sativa (assembly GCA_916181665.1). Lineage (NCBI taxonomy): Eukaryota > Viridiplantae > Streptophyta > Magnoliopsida > Poales > Poaceae > Avena > Avena sativa. The sequence goes on from OV702294.1 coordinate 43,670,003, forward strand.
AAAAGCTTTTATGGTTTAAATTTGAAAAAGTTTGAATGCAGAAAAGCTTCTGCCTTGTTATTTTTACTATGGGTGATCTAGAGATCCAAATGACTTGAATCCAACGGGCTTGGATTAAGCATTCACAGACCTTTCCAACAAAATTGGTTTCATTAAAATTGGTGCACTGAATCGATCTGGGTTGATTTTTGAAGTTGAGTGCTGAAGTGTGTTTGAATTGAAATAGAAAAAGATTTAATTTGAATCGCTGGGCTGCGTGGGAAATTCTAACGGGCCGGCCTGCTAAGAGCAGTGCTCCCGCGGGCTGCTTAAGTGGGTGTCCCCACTCGTTAGTGACACGGGGCTGGGCGAAGTGGTATGGGGCAACGTGGATCGTTCGATCTAGTTCTAATCTAACGACTGGGGGTCATCGTCGACGCGAGACAACTCCGGGGAGAACGAAACCTAGCGCGGACAGTGAGGGGTGCTGGGGGCTCACCGAGGTACGGGCGACGGTCGGCGAGGCGGGCAAACGACGAAGTCGACGACGGCGAACCTCCTGGTACCGGTGGCTTCTCCTGGGGCGGCTCCAATCGCTGGCTCCCTTCTTCTCTAGAGGCGGCGGGCTCCGGTGAAATTCCGGCGAGGTGGTGCTCGCCTTGCTCTGAGAACGGTGTGGCACGGTCAGTGAGGAGAGGGGAGTGAGATGGTGTGAAGAAATCATGCGGGGGTGGCCTCTATTTATAGTCGAGCGAGGGGACCGTCGGGGCGCACGGTGAGCTTGTTGGGGGCGACGTTACAGGCCGCTAATGGCATGGGCAAGGGTAGGGGACGGTGCTGTGTCTCCTGGCGATGCTCAACGACATGGTCGCGAGGCATGGGGCGGTGTGGTTTGGTCTGGAACGGCCGGTGCTCTACGCGGCAGAGGCGGCGTCTTCGACGGCGGGCGGTGGCTGTATGGCACGGGGCGGCAAACGGGGATGTCTAACGGTCTCCTGGGTCGGTGGTGATCGTGTGTGCACGCGGTGAGGGCGGCGCGCGGTCTGTGGACGCTGGTCGAGGGTGGCGCTCTGGCGCACGCTCGGCATGGTCCGGGCGCGGCTTGTGCGAGTGGTCCAGGGCTTGGCAACGCTCGCGGCTGGGACAGGGAGTGGCGGTGGACGGTGGGCTGCCTCCCAGACAAGGTTGGCACGGCTAGTTCTTCCTCTAGCCTGCTGTCCACAATGGGGTGACATTGGGGTGCTCAGTTATTCACCATTGATGACAATGGCAAGCTCACAGGGGTGCTAGTGTTGGGTAATCTTTCTAGATGATCTACTGAGTTGTGTGTGAGCTAACTAGGGAACAAGTTAGGCAAGAATCACTGCACACTATAGTGTTTGATGTTTGTTTGATTTGTGTCTGCAACCTGTTTGATGAAATGACCGCATGAAATCAAGTTTTGAATTTTGAAATGAATTTTGGTGGGTTTGCTAGATTGGTGCTGGTGAGTCTGCAGATGCTTGGGTTTTGAAAGTTGAGCTTGTTTGAGTGGGTTTTGGAAAAGTGGGATCTTCCCATATGATAAAGATTCAATTTTGAATTGTCATTTAAACTATGCATTCGAAAGTTTCTGGATGATCACAAAGTGGGCCTTGATACTTTGTTATGAGTACATTCAAGGGGTGCAAAGATCCAGAAAAGTTTCTGTTAGGTTTTGAAAGTTTGGGACAGCCAAAGTAGGCATGGGAGTTAAATTGGTCAAAATGACCATTCACTTAATATATTTGTTTTGATTTACTTGTATTTAGGAAAAGTGTGGGAAATGTTTTAGATGATGTTCATTTCACCTAAGAAACATTTTACAAGCAATGGATCACACAAACAAGGTGGTTTTTAAAGAAATTCAAAATCCATGCATACACATATGCATGCATTCATGAGTTTATTTAAAAAAGTTTTTGTTAACCCTAATCTTGATGATTAGTGTTTGATGATCTAAGTTTGGTATTTTTGGGATGTTACAGTCTTGAAGTTCACAAACAATCGAATGGCTTATTGCTAAATCAGGAAAAATATGCAATGGATTTGCTCACACGAGTTGGTATGATCATGTGCACACCATGCCCTACACCATTGTCCAGTACTGATACATTATCTTTACATGATGGTACTCCTCTTGTCCCAGAGGATAGCACACACTATAGGAGTGTTGTAGGTGCTCTGCAATATCTGACACTGACACGACCTGATTTATCCTTCTCTGTTAGCAAGGTGTGTCAGTTTCTTCATGCTCCAACTACTGTTTATTGGACTGTAGTAAAACGGATCTTGAGATATATACGTGGTACATGCACAATTGGTTTAACGTTTCAGCAGTCACAATCCACTTTGCTCAGTGCTTTCTCAGATGCAGATTGGGCTGGAGATCTAGATGACAGGCGTTCTACTGGAGGTTTTGCAATTTTCTTTGGTCCAAATCTGATTTCTTGGAGTGCCAGAAAGCAACCCACAGTGTCACGATCTAGTACTGAGGTTGAGTATAAGGCTCTTGCAAATGCTACTGCTGAATTGATTTGGGTTGAGTCTCTTGTTCAAGAACTAGGAGTAAGATTACAAGAGAAGCCTTGTTTATGGTGTGACAACCTTGGTGCCACGTTTCTCTCTGCTAACCCAGTTTTTCATGCTCGTACAAAACATATTGAGATTGATTTCTATTTTGTCCAAGAACGTGTTGCTAATAAGAAACTTGATGTGAGGTTCATCTCTAGCAAGGATCAGATTGCGGATGGTTTTACCAAAACTTTGTGTTCAAAGAAGCTTGATGAGTTTAAGCGTAATCTCAACATTTCCAAGGTTTAGATTAAGGGGGTGTTAGAGTTTGTTTACAACACCCTATATGTAACCCTATATGTATACCAACGGCGCTAAGAAACACCCATTGTCACAGGCCTAAACCATGTCGGCATCTCGATTGCGGGGAATATGCTCTGGGAATATGCCAATTGTGTGGGGTTCCCGGGGAGAAAGCAGTCAATAAAGATCATGTGCACTGGGTTTATGTCAATTATTTCTTTAGAGTTGCTACATTGGACTTTTGTCATAGTTGGAAGATAGAGAATTAAGAAAAATAAAAGAAGTTTGCCTTTATTTAACTAATATAATGGATGATCCTTAAAAATAAGAGAAGTCTAATTTTCTCCGGTGTACCTTATACCTTCACTTATAAACACATTTTTTTACTATAATTGGGCTGTTCACATCATTTTTTAGATTTTAGAGATAAAAATAAAATCTTAAGAGTTGACCTATTGTACAACTTATTTTTATTGTCTTCTTAGATGATATGGAGGGTAAGGGAAGTCATGTCTTTCTCAAGGATGTACATGCCCTAAAGGACCTGACTGACCCAAGCAAAAGATATAGCCGGATATTTCGAGGTTGTTCCTTCGCAAAAGCCATTGATTTCTCAAGGATGGCACTAGCTGCAGAGATAAAAATGGTAATTATAAAATACTAGGAATGATTGGATTCAAAATATACAAAGAGTAATCCCAACTGCAGATTTACATAACACAAGGTCCAAACAGAATTTTTAATATAGATCACGTTATTCTATTACAGCTTGAAGAAAACATTAGTATAGTTTATCAGCACAATTTTCGATGTAGTTTCAGGTTTTAAATTTAATTGATCAAATTAATGATCAAAGTTTTTTTTACCTTAGAGCAACTCCAACAGAAGCTGAAAAACCCCGCACGTGAAAAAATAACTGCCAATATAGCGCGCGGCTGTTTTTCCTTCCCCAGCAGCCGCAGCAAACTTGCGCGCGCTAAAAAAATTCCGCGCGTGGCATTTTGCGCTCCGCGACGCAGCAATTTGCTACACGCCGGCTAGTGCACGCTATCTCTCGGTGATGCGTGCGAAGATCAACTGCCGCTGAAAAATCACCCGCACCCGCTCTGTCCCAATTTCCCTCTCCCCATTCCGTGGGAACCGCCGATTAGATTTTCCGCCAGAAGCGCCTCCCTGCACGCAATAGCTGCGGATTCGCGGCCGACGCGCCTCCCCGCACCTTCGCCGAGATCGTCGCTGCGTGAATCGGAGTGACCTGCCCGTGTGGCACTTCTTTTTTGTGCCACCGCCGCTGCGCCTCGGCCGTCTCAGAGCCGCCGCCATCTCGGAGCTGCCGTGGCGCGCACTTCCCGCGCCGCCATTTCCTCCTCAAGTCAGGGCGCTACTTGGCACACGCTACGTGCTCGGCACAATGTCCGCCGCAAGGTATGTTTCTCCGCTGCCGGCCGCGCCATATTTTAGTTCCAGTAAACGAAGTGAGTGTATTTTTGTGCTTGTAAAGAATCTCATATGATTCATCCGATGATGTACTAGATCTTGAGAAAGAGGAGAACATATCGATGCTATTATCTTGGCGAGCAATGAAAGAACCGAAGAGAGCCTTCGGGATTTTGCAAGCCCAATTTTCTATTGTCAGAGGACCGGCTAGATTTTGGGACCAAGAATATCTTTGGTACATCATGACAGCTTGTGTCATCGTACATAACATGATCATAGACGATAATCGTGGCAAAGATATAGATCGCAACCACCAGTATGACTTGATGGGTATTCCCGTGCAAGTGCATAGAAGAGAGCACAAGGTGGCGCATTTCATTGCCTCACTAGACCATGGAAACGCGTGTTGCCGTGCCCGTCCATTTTAAGAGAAAGGATAGAATTTATTGGATAAAGGTGCTCATTAGTGCAAATACTGTAGAAATATAGACAAAAGAAGAATAATGCAGATCTTGTAACAAATTCTCACAACTTACTCTAAAATGCAAAGATTTTATAAACGGCAGTTCAAAGGGACCACACTACCAGACTGATGCTACATGCAGCTTCTCGTGGTTTTGACAACTGTTGTTCAAAACGGATGCTCACGTAAAAAATATATTTATTTTTTATAAAGAGCATATATTAATATGGCGAAGATACAACTATACATATTCTCTACAACAAAGCATTGCTTAGCGACCTTATGGATGCACACAACCTAGAAAAAAGAAAATACAAAAAAAATGTCCCGCCATAGCGATCAATTTCTTATAGCAGCGACACTAACACCACCAAAACAATACCAAAAGTCTAAGCTCTCCAATAACGACGCCTCCAAGAAGAAAACAGTGCAGAAACCCCATCGTCCTCTGATCAAAGATCATTGGTTTTTATCCTGGAAAAGAAAACAGTGCAGAAACCTCAAACCACCATCGCTATCTCTCATGTCCCTGCTTTCATGTCATTGTTCACATTAGACTTTACCATGGATCGTCAAAGGCATGACACATGATGGAGCAGAGCTTCACAATACTCCCTCTAAAATCAAACAGTCAGAAAAAATACGGGTACGCACGACCGAATTTTTTCCGATCTAGCAAACTCAAGGCATAATACGTTCATGGGAGTTTACCGGTGGAGCCTTCCAGAACACGCCGCTCCATTCCAGATCAACGAAGATCTTTTCACGGAAGGAACCCTAGGACCGCCACCTTTATTCTTCACGAACAACGCACCTCTCCCCCCACGCCGCCATACGCCTCCCATCAACGACAAAGGAGGTTGAGAAAACCTTTACCGCATCAGGAAGCAACACGCGCAAACGATAGTCGCAGCACCATTCTCCCCCATGAGCAAAACTACCAAGGCCAGCAGGCAACCCACGGATCCCGGGTTCGGCCCGCACGGCCCAGAACAAGCCTACAGGACCAAGATCGGTCATACACCATGCGCCAAATGCCGCGCTGGCCACCACACTGCCCGACTGCTTCACCCGTCATCCGCGCATGTCAACGACTGCCCGCCGCCGCACATCCCACGTCGTGTCGCCTCCGTGTGGAGAGGATCGGCAAGGAGCACCTCCTTGCCTCCACCTTTGGCGGCAGGGTGCCGCCACCACCGCCGGCGCCGGCGGTGACAGCGGCCAGGGGCGCCTCACCTTGGGAGATTTTCTGCATGGAATTGAAGCCCTCCGGTGCCTCCATCGTGCGAGCGTCCTAGGAGGGGGAGGGGGCAGCGGCGGGTTGGGCCTGGCGGCGCTAGGGTTGGGGCCTGGTGTGCTAAAAACCATTTTAGTTACTTGTGTGATTGGCATATTTAATAAGCTAGCAGATCTGAGTATATTCTCGAGACGCTTCTTTTGGCTTACTTTTGCATTCATATTCAAACTCGAAGGAGTTGCTAATGTGAGCACCACAGTACAAAACTCGGTGAGGACCTTATGGAGCACCACCCTGTAGACACTTAAAATCAAAAGTTTAAAAATATATTAAATAATATCTTATTGGAACAACTATATGCATCTTGCATAAAATAGAAATTACATGTTCTTATTCTCAAAAAAAAAAAAGACATGTTCTTCTGTGAGGCTCTCCATCCATTATCTATATTCTGTAGCATGCTGCCTATAAAAAGACACGCACATCTCTCCATCGTAGAGTCAGGCAGAACCCTCATCCCGGAGATGCACCTGGAGATCGAGACGCACCACTCGTACCAGGAGACGCAGCACTACGTGGAGGCACGCTGAAGCCGCCGATCCATCCATTGACACCCAGAAAGTCTCATACACACACATACGAGTACACGACTCTCACGGCCACAACCACAACCCCATCTCCAAATTCCCATACACAAATCTAGCATCCCAAGAGATATATCTTGATTGTGGCATAGGTGCTTGATAAGAATGAACCATGGAAGCAGAAAATCCAGTGTTTTTGCGACCATGTCTTCTCCCAAGTTATAATATCACGACCCTTAGTCAACCATGATTGAGTTTGTTGCAAGTAATCCTGCTTGCTGCCTGTGTAAAACGACAGATCTATGACAGAAAATATTAAGTTCGAATGCACCAGAACAACAAGTGCACTTAATGGATTTAGCAGTCTATAACAGTGATTAATCAGAATGGAACCCAAGAAAAATAGAAGAGAGAGGCCATAAAAACTGTTTTGAGCGGAGAGGAAATCCCTGGTTTGCAACTCTGCATCATGCTTACCATTAGGGAGCTGATAGCCATAAGCTATAATTTACAGGGGAAATTAAGCCAAGACAAAAAAGATCCATACTCTTGTCATGAAAATGTTTATTGCAAACGCCATGAGATTGAGGGTCCTCTGCATAATATATGGTTCTTTTAAGATTCCATCCAGAGCAATCATAATTAATATACTTTGCAAGCTGAAAAGTTCAGATTATACAAATCGGACGACTCCTACATACAAAAGGGCCATGTTTGGTGTAGAAGGAGGACTAATCAAATACGGGGGGAAGGGAAAGGGAATCAACAAACACAATGACATCACCTGAGAGGTATGAGTGATTACAACGATGTCGGCACCTACAGGGTTGAAGCCATGGCAACGGAAGCTGCAGTTCAAGATTTATTTCAGGATGGCCCTGCCAAAGTGAAAAACGAGTGAAGAAGTAACCTAAGATCTGTGTCTATCAAATTCGGTATATCTAAAAATGTTTCTAAAAAACTTGATAACAAATAGAGATAATGCAAATTTAAAGCAGCTAGTGAAAATCCTCAGGTCGACACCACAATGCAATCATCTACTCTCCAAATTACTCACAATTGGAAGAATGCAAATTTAAAGCTGCTATACTGCACTTCTTCCAAGTATGGCTTCTTCAACTGTGCTTTGGCTCTGCTTGTGGAAGATGGTGCTGCAATGTCGTCGGAAAGACGGGAGAAAGAAACAACAGTGCCAACTGACAATTATATAAGGGGACAATCCCCACAATCCCAGAGTGTGCAACCTAGGACACGAAGAAAGAACTTATAAGGCTAGCAAGCAATCAAGAAAACACTAAGAGGAACATATTTCGTGATAAAAAGGGATTTAGCTTCGTCTGTACAACAAGCCAGCAATCAAATCCTTACCTTTGTGATGAAGCAATGATCGAACAAGAGATATCCAGTGGACCAATACGAAAAATATTTATGCAGTAGACACGATAGGAAATATTGTATACTACCAGCAGACTGAAGGATCGGAGGGGCAAGCTCTGCCCGCACACGAATTAATAGAGCGGCGGCGGCGGCGAACACCCACCAGGTCATCAATCGCCCGTTACATGTGCAATGGACGAATTTTAATGGGCAGGAGCGCCGTTACATGAACTTTAATGGGCAATGAAGCGGAAGAGACTCGACTTGGGGCCCGTTCTTTTGCCAGCTTAAAAAATAAGCTGCCCCCTCCCCAGCTTCTCTTATAAGCCACATGACTTATTAGTCGAAGCTTCTTAATTAATTATGAGATAATTAGTTTGAAAACCTCAACTAATAAGTCGAGCAGCTTATGAGAGAAGCTGGGAAAGGGGCAACTTATTTTTTAAGCCGCCAAAAGAACTGGTCCTTGGTGTTGCTCTGCAGCTTGCGGTGTTGCTCTTTGGCTTTAGTAGGCTTTGGGCCTAGTTAACCAGAACATCTGGGCCCGAATTACGACAGGGTGTCTAGGTCAGTCTCTGGAGTAGCGGCCCAGAGATGTTCAGAATGCATGCGGGGAGGACGACCAAGTGATCTGGAACATTCAACAGCTTGATCGGACGGCTAAGCGCACCTAATTGCTGTGGGAGGGCGTAGGTAGCTCAGTTTTTTTTGTTTCTTAATATCATGCCATTCGCGACAACGAGACCCATGATAACCTTCAAAAAGATCTAATCGAGAATTGGTGGAAATGGTTTGGGGCATAATGTTGAGGTCTTCTTTTATTTGTTATTTGTTGTATTGTGAAAATAATTTCTATATCTGTTGTATTATGTATGTACCATTTGGTTGTGTTGTAATAATAACTAGACAATTTTTTGTCCCATTTATTTTGATTTGTTTGATCTTGTTGATGCATATACGTGCTGTGAAAGCTGTTCTAGCACGCCGCATTTAGCGCTTCCGTTGGAGGGCAATTTTGACTCTATTTTTGTGCGCCGCATTTAATGCTTCCGCTGGAGGGCAATTTTGACTCTATTTTTATGCGCCGCATTTAATGCTTCCGTTGGAGGAGAAACACAACATGCGCGCTGCATGGCGATTTTCGCGCGCAAGGTTTTCCAGCTTCTATTGGAGTTGGTCTTAATTAGTATGTACATAGTTGTTAGTAAATGGAACCGGAGGAAGTATAAGAAGTGAGCTATACATGCCCCTAGTTAACGATGCTCAGTGCAGCAATCAAAATCTAATCTACTACACTAGTGTAGTCAATACCCTTACGGTCATCGGTGCAGTCAAGCCTCGAACAAAATGATTAATCCTAGTGAGCATAGCCGTCTCGGCTGTCTAAACCATGTCGGCAACCGCCGGTTCAAACATATTTTTTTGTCTGCATCCTAATCGAGATTTATTTGTCATTAGTATTTTTAGTTTTACGTGCTATAATACGTTATCTATCCATAATATTTAAAAGATATTTTTTTATTAATTAATATATCATATTAGATTTTTACCAACATGACATGCATGATACTATGGCTAGCATGATATATGTATCACTACAAGGAATAGATCTCAACAAGGCTGGCTGCCATGTGAAAACGACCCTAAATCCATGATCTGCATTCGACATCTTAGCGCACATCAAGATTGGAGATGGCAAGAACACCTTATTTTGACATGATCGTTGGATCAACAATATTGTCACACCTGAATTTTTCAGGTGGTAAGCTTTACTCCGTTCGTTCCTATGAATAAAGTGAACTCTTATTTTAAACAACATTTTACCGAACGAATTAAGGAACACTATTTGATTATATAGTATATTACTAACAGGGTTGCCACCGCGTACACCACGTCCGTTGACGCTCTTGTGCCCAGTGCACTGACAGGATTCAGCAGGCATAGACATATAAGCTAATGTAACCCGCAATGCTAGATCTAAACGTGTCACGTTGCAACCAAAGTTCGAAGAAAACAGACGGTGCAAACAGCAGAAGTCAGAGCTTGCCTAAAGACCCTTTGCATATGTTACCAACTAGCCGTCTCGGGTGGATAGCGAGCTCATAAAGCCGGATGCCACGTAGACACAACACATAAGCTAAAGTCCGATGTTCAAAAAAAAAGTGTAATGTAAGAGCCAAGGCAACTCACAACTTCAAACCAAAAAGTGGTGTGATTTGCACGCGTCGCGCTGCAACTAAAAGTTTACAACGAAGCTATTCCCTCGATTTTAAAATGTAAGATGTTTTAGCTTTGTGGAAAAAATGTATCTAATTTTTTTTTGATGTGTAGATTTACTTTAAACATGAATGAACCTATTATTAAAACAAGTGTAGATACATTTGTTTTATAAAACTAAAACATCTTATATTTTAAAACAGAGGTAGTACATCACTATACTTGAAAAAAACAAAAACAACAATGTGTCCCGGTACAGCGATTCGGCGCAAGAAGGGGAAGACTGCCGCCCGGTACAGTACGTGATGGGCACAAGACGGAGGAGTCTGCTCGAATCTCCTTTACATATTACCTTGTTTACCCAAGGCATCTCTAACCAAAGGGCATTACACAAATGGAGGCAAAAGAAATCAGCATGCCGGCTCGGGAGATCGCGAGCTCCTACAGTCGGATGCGACGTACTCGATCTGTTTTTAAAATATAAGATGTTTTAGGTTTGTGAAAAAAGTATATATAGGTTTTTTTTAGTGTATAGATTCACTCTAAATATAAGCAAACCTATATACTAAAAATAGTCTAAATATATTTATTTTACAAAGCTAAGTTATCTTATATTTTAAAAACGGAGGAAGTAGACATAACAACTAAAGTAACTTACAATGCTCGATCAAAGTTAGAACGATTTGCACATGTCACGCCACATCCCCTGTCCCAAGCACCTCGTCAACAAGTACACAGACCAACCGATGCCACAAAGGCCCATGCTCCATCTCCCGAGAGGCCCAACTGGGATTTCCTCAAGTGGCCAATTCTACTCGCAGTTGACAACGGTTTCGACGGCAATGAAGGAAGCGATATGGTGGTGATGAGGAAAGTTGGGTATTCAGCTGGTAGGCTCCTTGTCTCGGCCGTCTAGGGATCCTGTTGAGTGGTGATCCTTCTATTCATTCGGTCCTTTAATTTACACTCACAGATCCTCTCCTGGTCTAGCCTCTCGGCCTGAAGAGGTTGAACCCGCCGTAGCGTCAAGTACTCTCTCCGTTAGGGATTATATAAGGCCTAAGAGTTTTTTTAAAATGTTAGAAATTACAAGTTCTTTTTTATTTATTATCATCTTTTATCCAATGCATGGTCTTCTTTTTCTTTCTCTTCTCTCATGCATGTATAACTATCAATGAAGGAAGCGATATGGTGGTGATGAGGAAAGTACCGAGCACACAACTCGTTCACCTCGATCGGGTCATCGAGACTCAATGCATCCCGCCGGCTGCGGAACGATGAACACCGTGACGTCACCAGATTATCTCTGTTGCCGAAGTTAAGGCCCTTGAGGAGAAATAGATAAAGCTAGAGGCGCAAGTAGGGCCACATGCCCAAGTAGCCGTCATAGAAGGCCACAAAGAACACCATCTGCGTAAGGCTAACATATATGGTTTTCTACGACTGTGTTGCAAGTTCTCACATAAATTATGGATATGCCACTAGAAGTCGGCCAATTGATAAATGCCACTAGCAATCGTGGATTCGTTATGTCTGTATCCCTATTTCTGTTTGACGTCGGCTGTAATTTTCTCTAGCTAACTTGCCGTTTGGTTGACTTTTTTTTGAAAGGAGCATATATTAATATAGGAGGGTACCAATTACACCCAGCCTCTGTAACAACGCATTGCACCAGCAGCCATACGGATGCACACAACCAAAAAAGAAAGAAGAATTACAAAAAAGAAGGGAATAGTTCCGCTATAGTTCCTCATTCATTAATACAGCAATACTACCACCACCAAGACAACACCCGAAGTCCATCTTCTCCAAAAACGACGCCTCCAAGAAGGGAATAGTACAAAAACACCGTTATCGCCCGATCAAAGATTTAGGTTTTCACCCTGAACAAAGTCCATGCTCACAAAACAATACCTTCAATAAGGCCATTGCCAGACACAAACAATTAAGTCCAGACCATGGGTTTTCACCCTGAAAGATAAGACCATGATCTTCACCTGTACAGTCGCCCCCGCTTGCATACCACTGCTCCAAGACACAAATCACCAAGCTAATTCCTCATCACCACCCGGACTTGAACCACCGTTGTCAGTCCTCAGATCTCGGTCTTCATGACATTCTCCGTCGGCACCATGGGACGAGAACATGCCCCATGATATTAATAGCCAACAGAGCTTCGAAGCGCTTCCTCTGAACCCAAATGGCAAGAGTAAAAACATGGGTGCGCGCGACCGAATCCCACCCGATCCAGCGATCTCTTGGCATATCCGCACTGTGGAGTTCGCCGACGGTGCATTCCGAAACATGACACTGCAACCATTTCAATGGAGACAAACATCAAGTGGGTCTTTGTCTTGGCGTGAGATGAACCCTAGGACCACTCCCTTTATTCAAACCGAGCCAGCAGCCCCTCGCCACTAGCGGGAGGTAGAGGAGAAGCCAGCCATTTAGTTGACTTAGTTTATTACATGTGGATCTCGTTAGGCTCAGTTGTTGTTTTGATCGTTCATATGACGAGCGGTCTCCCTCCTCGGCTGTCAATAGGGCACATCACAGGTACGAGGATCAGAGTCCACATTGTTCTGCAAATTCCCTTATCTTATTTATCCCCCTCTCAGGTCCTCCTGTCACCACACCATTCCTCCATGCACCACCCTACACCTTCCCTTAGGCCTCTGTTCATCGCACACACCAATGTTCCCTCCCTACCATCTTCCTTCCTGTCATGCTTTGTCATGGCGTGGTTAGGCTGCTGGAAGCGAAAAGCATGATCCGACTGTTGGCAACGCGCATATGGTGTATGTGAAGAAGATCCAGTACACGAAGATGCATCCTGGACATCTACAGAGCATAGAGATGGATTGTGCAAGGCTGAAGAGTATGGGCGAGGGGAAACTGGGGAAGAGAGCCTAGTGAGTGTGCCATTCATCATCTCTCAAGGTTACGAACTATAATTATGTCTGTCTTTCCCAACTAGCTATTCAAGTTCGATGGTAATAGTGAGCATATATGTGTTGATAACCATAGGATATCTGCCACATCCAGATTTCTACTAAAGATTCGGCATGGTAGAATTGTAGTTATCGCTAGTTTTAATTATCAACTGATAGAACACGTGGCAGATCTAAATATTTAGGATTTGTACAGGGGATTTTGAAAGTATTCGATAGACTACAATGACGAATTCATACCTAGGCACTACGACACAAATTCTAAGAATTTCCATGATATTAGGACTGACGAGGCCACCCCAGTAAACATCTGGGCACAAAGACTGTGTTGATGTCTCTCCATCCTATGGGAGAGTTCCCTACACTAGTAGAAAAATGCATATAGCAGTCATTTTGCCAGTAGCATGCCCTTGAAAGAACACGCTGTTGCTAAGGGACAATATATTTGTGGCATCTCGAATACTCTGGACACCACTACTAAAGCGGACCCACAGGTGGAACCGGCCAAATTTAGGGTGGCATTTGGAAGTTGCAAACGCCACCAATACTTACAGTTCTAGTGGCATTCGCAGGAGAGAAACACCGATGTTATCCTAGAGTCAAACTTTCCCGGCCCGCGTCGCCCCGACCCGTATCTCCCCCACATCACTCACTCTCCCTCTTTCCCAACCTCCCATCCCTCTTCCCAACTGCTTCGGCTACACCCCGAGTGCACCGCATCGGCTGCACCTGCCTCCACTGCATCCGCTCCTCCACCCGCCGCCTCTTCCCCATTGCCGCCTCATCAAAGTTTCCCGTCACCACCTCGTCCCCATCTCGACACATCTGATCCTCCATCCACCGCCTCGTGCACGTCATCGCCTTGTTTGTGTCCCCCATCGCTGCCGTGTCCCTATTGCTGCCGCCTCATCCCCCCCCTCTCCGCCTCGTCCCCATACCCGTGACCTCCCGTGTCCATCGCCCCTCACAATCGCCTTGAGCCACCCCCAGTGAGCCCCTCTTGCCCCTTTTTTATTTTTTTAGAGTAGATGGTTTAGTGTAGATGATTTTAGATGATTTAGTGTAGATTTAGTATATAGTGTAGATTTAGTATATAGTATCAAATGTACAATATATATTCATGTAGATTTAGTATATAGTGTAGATTTAGTATATAGTAGCAAATACAGATTTAGTATATAGTGTAGATGATTGTTGATGCTTTAGAGATATTAAATTTGGGTTCAATTTCTAGATATAGGAATGTTAGATTTAGTATGTAGTGTAGATTTAGTATATAGTAGCAAATGTACATGATTTGAGAGGTAGAAAATCTAGATAGTTTTAGGGATAGATGTAGCAAATGTATATATATATATATTCATTTCTTATATGTTGACTAACAATTGATGAAATGTTGCTATTTAACTACTCAATTAGTATCATGTCAGAACCAAAGCCAAAGTTTCATGGTGTTAACCGGAAACCCATGAGGACCCCAACTTGGGTAGCTCAGATCACAGTGGATAATAGGAAGATCCAGCTAGGTACTTTCAAGTGTCTTTGGCTGGCGTCCCGTGCCTACGACTGCGTCGTGGTCCAGCACTTTGGAGCGAGAGTGGTCCTTAACTTCAAGAATGAGCGTCGCGTGGCACATCTGTTAGTGCCAGATGGCATGGGGATCACCACGAGGGTCGGGGAGAGGGAGCACCGGCGAGCAGAGAGGCAGCTGGCGCACCACCGTTGCAAGGAGGATGACCCCTTGGTCAAGGATCTCCTACTTGATCCCCAGGTGATGGTATTCTAGTACGAGGTCCTTAGCGAGAGTCGACAATAGCGCACGGGCAGGGCGAGGCCGCCCCCTTTGGCACACGGCAGCAGGGTCAGGCCGGCCCCTCTCACATGCAGCAGGACGACTCTTGCAGCCTATCGTCCTCTTTCTCGGATCGCTCGGATGACAACGTCACTGACACTGGGTCTACTCGAGTTTAGGATGTTCTCACGTGACTATCGTATGCTACCTATCCTACTTCATATAACTTATCGTGCTACTATTGTACTACTTATATATGATGCTAGCTAATCTTACTTATGTGTTATGTTGATATATTGTGCTACTTATGACGCTAAACATGGGCGACGACAGTATTCGGTAGGTGGCGACACAGATACATGGGTGAGTGTCGACACTATGTCGTGAGTGGCGACACTATTTCAGTGTGTGGAGACACTATGACAGGGGTGAATGTTGACATTATGTTGTGAGTGTCGACACTATGTTGTGCTGCTTAATCTATAAACACTACTAGGAAATAGCATGTCTGTGGCACACATGAAATCCACTTCCATGGCGCACTAGGGGTGCGTGATGTCTATGCACGCTTCTATTCTTGTAGACAGTGTTTGACCTCCAAGTGCAGATGTTTGTAGAACAACAACAATTTTCCTTTAAGTGGATCACCCAAGATTTATCGAACTCAGGGAGGAAGTGGTCAAAGGTATCCCTCTCAAACAACCCTACAATCAAGATACAAGAAGTCACTTGTGTCCCCAACACACCCAATACACTTGTCAGGTGTATAGGTGCACTAGTTCGGTGAAAAGATAGTGAAATACAAGTAATATGGATGATTATAAGTGGTCATTGCAATCGGAAATAAAGATGGCAGCAAGCAAACATGTAACTGGACTGATTGTAACGGTGTTTCAATGCTTAGAAACAAGGCCTAGGGATCATAGTTTCACTAGTGGACACTCTCATATAAATATCTTCTCTTCATAATGCTACTCTAGACTACTCTCCGGTTGAATAACTCCAATCCACAGTAGGGCTACAAAAGTCTCCTTAAAGTTCGCATTCCCCATCTAGGTAACCCCAACCCTGTCACTTTGAGCGCTAGATGGTTCCAACAAACACCACAATTTCATAGAGACATCCAACTCAAATTATACTCATGATAATTATTTCTGTAATCTTTATCCTAGGTGCCACACGGTGTGCATACTGTCAACTTCACACACGTGGGGATAACCAGAGATTACAATAAAGCCTTGAGTAGCATAGTAGATCTACTTATTCAACTACATTATAAAGCTCACGATCACATAAAGATCACGCATAGAGAGAGATGAACACATAGCTACCGGTAGATCCCTTAGCCTTGAGGGAGAACTACTCCCTCCTCATCATGGGAGTCAACAACAGTAATGGAGATGGTGATGGAGATCGATGGAGATGGCTCCGAGGGCAATTCCCCGTCTCGGCAGGGTGCCGGAACAGAGACTTTTGTCCCTCGAATCTCATTTTCGGTGGCGGTGGTGCTGTAGAACTTTTTGTGGAGATCTTATCCGTGTACTTAGGGTTTCTGCATCGGGGTGCTTTTATAGGCGAGAGGGCAAGGTCGGTGTGCTGGACGGTGGACGGTGGCATGATGCATCTGTGAATCAAATGGACTTTGATACTATGTGCCAAACCAAGATATAGATAGGATGAACTCATATATCTCTGTGCTTCTATGAATCAAATGAATTTAGAGACTATGTATGTGTCAAACCAGATATAGATAGAATCCACGTATTGAAAATTAGCTTGGATTTCATTACATTAATACAATATATATAGAATCCAAATTAATATAAATTCACATCTCATGTTAATTATTACAAAAAATACTTCCAAACTAATAAACCCACAAATCCCTCCATTTCTAGAGCATGAAATGAGCTAAACTAGTAATGAAAGATAAAAGGATGAAGTTGCTAACCTTTTAGAACCCTTGGATAGATGTGGAGCCGAACAATCTTGACAAATCTTGAGAAAAAATGGACATGAACTCGAGCTTGATGGGAAGAAACGGAGGGAGACGACGCCACCAGCTTGAAATGGCTCGGGTAGGGGAAAAAGATGATGTAGGAGGGACAATAGTCCTGGTTTGTCACTTGAACCGGGACTAAAGGTCCATCATGTAACAAACCGGGACTAAAGGGTCTGGCGTCGGTCCTAGCCTGGCGTATGGACATTAGTCCCAGTTTGTTACACGAACTAGGACTAAATGTCATGTTCAAACCGATACTAGTCGGGGCCGTGCCTTGTGGTCGTTTCTAGCCGTTGGGTCTGGAGCATTAGTACTGGTTTATAGCAGAACCGAGACTAATGGTCAATGTCAATGTCAGACTAAGAGAGATGGTATGGAGCTCCTCTCCTCCCCTACCCAGTCTTACATCCACACTCTTGCATGTGGTTGAGTCAATGTTAGACTAAGAGAGATGATAGAGGTCCTCACTTGTGTCTGTATCCACACACACAACATCTTTAAAAATGAAACAAACAAAGCACAACTATTAAGCCCGTGATTTAATAAAATCTCCCATGATCATCAGCGGAAATAAAAGTGACCTCCATCGTAATAAGACATGCTCAAAATAGGTTGGAAATGATTTAAATATATTTTATATTCATGTTTGGATTTAGAAAATATATATAATATTTTCACCTTTACATCATATCAAGTGAAAAAACATGTTTTGGTTCCTCTGCTTTTAACATCATATAAAATGAAGAGAACTTTTTGGTGTGCAAACAAGCAACACAATAAACTTAAGAAAATAACAGCTCCCCTAAAAAGAAAGCAATAAAATGGTAGGTTATGACATTTTGTGGTGGAGGTATGTTTTGTTTGGCCCCTCCTCTTTTCTCTGGGCTTGGGACCGGCTATGCAACATAAAGTGCAACATCATATTTGCATAGGCAGAGTTACCCCCCCCCCCCCCCCCCCCCCCAAAAAAAGAAGAAAAACCCCACGCACCTACCCACCCTCAAACACAAACTAAATTGTATGAAAATTGCAAGACATTTTTTTTGGAGTTTTTCCTAATTAAACTGCAAGGAACATATCGAGTAAACAAACACTTTTTTGTGATTTCACTTCAATTTTCTACAAAAGGCAACAAAGCTAACAAATGCTTTTTTCTGATTTCCCCTCTTAGGTACAAAATTCCATAAAGAAAAGAAACATTTTTTTGGTTTTGCTACAAAAGAAAATAAAGAAAATACTTTTTAGATTTCCTTTTGCAGCAAAAGAAAACACATGATGTTTATTTCTTAGCGGAAAAAGCATGACTATTGTTTAAGCTATATAAAGCAAAAGTAATAAATGTGGTAACTATTTTTTTCTAATATCTTTTTTTTTGGCTAGGTGAACTAGGTAATAAGACACAAATGTTCTACAAGTACACAAATAAACCTTTTTTGACTTTTCTTTCTTGAGCCAAGAGTCAAGGTAGCTACACGAATGACTAACGAGTAACATTGATCCGGAAATCCCTCGGTATTTGTATACTTGTGCGTAATTATTGAATACCGCCAACCTACATATATAAAATAGCATGTCACATATTGTATAGATGCTTTGTTGTATGAAACAAGAGAAAATTTCTAGAAATGCATATATATAGTGTATATGTTGGGAATACGTACGTTCGGTACGTGCGCACGCGCTTACTACCGTTGGATGTAACCTCGTGATTCGTTTTTTCGTTTGGCTCAATTCACGGCCATTTACCGTGAGCGGTATTTCTTTTTGCAAGAACTCACTCCATCCATAAACTATTATCCTAGCACAACCAAAATAACGGTCGTCTTTCAAAAGAAAGAACTAGGAACTCTGACTCATTTTTTCTAGCCCACCTGACCAGGAACCGTTGCTCTTTTTTCATTGAAAAAGAATCGCATAACTCTTTTTTTGTTAATTGGTGACGGATGTTGGGTACTTCTTGTTGATAGATTTGTATATTTTCTTGGAAGTGAACGAGTTCTGCATTGAACTAAATAACACTTTCTCTTTTTCGTTGACAAAGAATTGCACGTTTGTTTTTTCATTAACTAGGGACAGAAGTGGCTACTTTTTGTTGATGGACATGTGTACCTTTTTCGTTGGAAGTGAACGAATTATGCATGGACCTAAACAATGTTGCCCCTTTTTTTTTTGACAAAGAATCGACACGGCTCTTTTTCATTAATTGGGGATGGACATGGGTACTTTTTGTTGGTATGAACGGTTACACTAGCACCGTTAACTAAAATCTACGGTTAGAAATACCCTATAGACAGATCCAATGGCTAAATGGGGGTGCACACATATCCCCATGGCACCCCACTATTTTACATGTTGGAAAAGACAGATTGTAAGATGATAATGTGGCATGTCTACTATATATTGGTACGTTAGTGCATATGTATATGTTAGGATATATATTCATATTATTCCTCTAGGGTGTAGTTACACCCACGAGTATTTCACACAATTTAGTTAGTATCTATCTTACCGGACAATTTCCAAAAATTCTATCTTACCGGAGAGTAGGTACTCTTACTAAGAAGTATACACTAGTGGAAACGAGGTCTTTTGTTGATCCCGAAAAAGGGCTTTAACACCGGTTCTTCTACGAACCGGTGTTAAAGGGGGGGGGGGGGGCGTACCAGCGTGGCCCCTGCGGCAAAAAAGGAGCCCCCCCCACGAACCGGTGTTAAAGGTCCCTGCAGCAGTGGCCCGCGCACCCCCCCTTTAACACTGGTTCGTGGCATGAACCGGTGTTAAAGGGGGGGCTATATAAGACACCACCCCAGCCCACACACACCCCACTCTTCCATTCTTTCACATTTTGGAGCCTAGCAAGAGGGTGTGAAGAGTGCTAGTTTGTGTTTTTTTATATGCACTAGAGGTGTTCGGTGAAATGCCCGAGAGCTCAAAATAAGCTTTCTTGTTGCTCTTTCCGTCTCGGTCGAGGTCGGCAACTATAGTTTCATGTGTCATTGATGTACTATATATATAAATGGTCATCTCCCTATTATTATATATATACTACATATTAATGCATATGAATCGGCAATGGATGTACGGTGACCGCCGCACTTCCGAGTACATTACGGGCCTCCAAAATTTCATCATTGTGGCTAATGCAAACCGTGGTCACAATGGTTTTATGTGCTGTCCATGTGTTCACTGTCAGAACAAGAAAGACTACTCAAATACCAGAACCATTCACGCCCACCTGCTTCGATCCGGTTTCATGCCCAGCTATAATTGTTGGACCAAGCACGGAGAAAAAGGGGTTGTGATGGAAGACAACGAAGAAGAAGAGGATGATGACAACTATCATAATATGTATCTTGAATATGATGATAATGCAACGGAGGTAGATAATGAAGATCAAGAGGGAGAAGATGGGCCCGCTGATGACGATCTTGGTTGGGCTATTACTGATGCAAAGGAAGAATGTGAAACTGAAAAGGAGAAGGAGAAGCTGGAGCAGATGTTAAAGGATCACAAAACATTGTTGTATCCAACTTGCGAAGATGGCCACAAAACGCTAGGTGCCACACTGGATTTGCTGCAATGGAAGGCAGAGAATGGTGTGACTGACAGCGCATTTTCAAAGTTGTTGGTAAAAATGAAGAATCTTCTTCCAAGAAATAATGAGTTGCCCGACAGTACATACCAAGCAAAGAAGGTTGTCTGCCCTCTAGGATTAGATGTGCAGAAGATACATGCCTGCATTAATGACTGCATCCTCTACCGCGGTGAGAAGTACGAGAATTTGGATGCATGCCCGGTATGCACTGCACTGCGGTATAAGATCAGACGAGACGATCCTGGCGATGTTGAGGGCGAGGCCTAGGAAGAAGGTTCCCGCCAAGGTTATGTGGTATGCTCCTATAATACCACGGTTAAAACGTCTCTTCAGAAATAAAGAGCATGCACCAAGTTGTTGCGATGGCACATGGAAGACCGTAAGAAAGACGCGATGTTGAGACACCCCGCTGATGGGTCACAGTGGAGAAAAGTCGAGCGAGAGTACCCGGACTTCGCACGTGACGCAAGGAACTTAAGGTTTGGTCTAAGTACAGACGGCATGAATCCTTTTGGTGAGCAGAGCTGCAGTCACAGCACCTGGCCTGTGACCCTATGTATCTATAACCTTCCTCCTTGGTTGTGTATGAAGAGGAAGTTCATTATGATGCCAGTGCTCATACAAGACCCGAGGCAACCCGGCAACGACATTGATGTGTACCTAAGGCCATTAGTTGAAGAACTTTTACAGCTGTGGGCCAAACCAGGTGTACATATGTGGGATGAGCACAAAGGGGAGCCATTTGACCTACGAGCATTGCTTCTCGTAACCATCAATGATTGGCCTGCTCTTAGTAACATTTCAGGGCAGACAAACAAGGGATACAATGCATGCACACACTGTTTAGATGATACTGAAAGTGTATATTTGGATAAATGTAAGAAGGTTGTGTACCTAGGGTATCGCCGATTTCTTCCGAACCTGCATCCAGTAAGAAAGAAAGGCAAGCATTTCAAACGTCTGGCAGAACCCCGGAGGAAGCCTGTCCTCCATACCGGTGAGGAGGTATTTGGTATGGTCAAGGACCTAGAAGTAATCTTTGGAAAAGGTCCTGGCAGTCTATCTGTTCCGAATGACGATGCCGGACACGCGCCCATGTGGAAGAAGCAATCTATATTTTGGGACCTACCCTATTGGAAAGTCTTAGAGGTCCGCTCTTCAATCGACGTGATGCACGTGACGAAGAATGTTTGCGTGAACCTGCTAGGCTTTCTAGGAGTGTATGGGAAGACAAAAGATACACCGGAAGCACGGCAGGACCAGCAACGTCTGAAGGCCCCTGAAGAGCCTATGCATCCTGAGAACGAGAAGGGTAAACGATGCCACTTAACTCCTGCCAGCTACGCTCTTACCAAAGCAGAGAAGGAAATCTTTTTTGAATGTCTGAGCAGTATCAAGGTCCCGTCTGGCTTCTCGTCGAATATAAAGGGAATAATAAATATGGCAGAGAAAAAATTCCAAAACCTGAAGTCTCATGACTGCCACGTGATTATGACACAATTGCTTCCGATTGCATTGAGGGGGCTTCTACCTGAAAATGTTCGAGTACCCATTGTGAAGCTATGTGCATTCCTCAATGCAATATCTCAGAAGGTAATCGATCCAGAAAGCCTACCAGGGTTACAAACAGATGTGGCCCAATGTCTTGTCAGCTTTGAGTTGGTGTTCCCATCATCCTTCTTCAATATTATGACGCATCTCCTGGTTCACCTAGTAGAAGAGATTGCCATTCTCGGTCCTGTATTTCTACACAATATGTTCCCCTTTGAGAGGTACATGGGAGTCTTAAAGAGATATGTTCATAACCGTGCTAGGCCGGAAGGAAGCATCTCCAAGGGCTATGTAACAGAGGAGGTCATTGAGTTCTGTGTTGATTTTATTCCTGATCTTAAGGCGATTGGTGTTCCAGAATCACGACATGAGGGAAGACTGCGTGGAAAAGGCACCCTAGGATGTAAAGCAATGATATGTAGGGACGGGCATTCTCTCAATCAAGCACACTACACGGTTTTACAAAGATCTATCTTGGTTGCCCCGTATATCAATGAACACAAGAATTTAATACACCTCAAACACCCGGGGCAGTCTGATGAATGGATTATAAGTGAACACATGGCGAGTTTTGGCGGCTGGCTGCAAAGACTTCTCACGAATAACACCACTGTTGGGGATCAGCTATACTTGTTGGCCAGGACACCTTCTTCGACTGTATGTACTTTCCAAGGGTACGAGATAAATGAGAATACATTTTACACGATAGGCCAAGATAAAAAGAGCACCAACCAAAACAGTGGTGTCCGCTTCGATGCAGCAGAAGACAATGGGCAAAAGACCACGTATTATGGGTTCATAGAGGAGATATGGGAACTTGACTATGGACCTAATTTTAAGGTCCCCTTGTTTCGATGCAAATGGGTCAAGCTAACAGGAGGAGGGGTTGAGGTAGACAAGAAGTACGGAATGACAACGATGGATCTCAACAATCTTATGAAGAACTTAGACGAACCATTCGTCCTAGCCAATGATGTGTCTCAGGTTTTCTATGTGAAGGACATGTCCTCCAGACCAAAAAAAAGAAAAAATATGCAAACGAATACATCATATGATGAGCCAAAGCGTCACATAGTTCTTTCAGGGAAAAGAAACATCGTGGGAATCGAGGACAAGACAGACATGTCAGAAGATTATAATAAGTTTGATGAAATTCCGCCCTTCACAGTGAAAACTGACCCAAGCATTCCGTTAAGTAAAGAAGATGCTCCATGGTTACGTCTGAAGCGATCATAAGGAAGGACATATGCCAAGAAGTTCATGCTCATATTATGTAAATCTAGTTCATGTTTTTAATATTAATACATGTCTTGAGTGTTAGTCATGTTTTGTGGATGGACCGGAACTATGAGAAGAAGTTGTCCCGATTCGTACTTACCATTAAGATCTGATCTCCAAACGCGCGCGGTCACATATTAGGGAGTGCCTCTATGACCAGTTTCTCGGAGATGCCGGAGGACTAGGCTCCGTCGGCATCTCCCTGAACCTGGCCGTAGTGGTGTCCCTGCTCTCGAAAACCATCTTGCAGCTTTGTAACTTCTCTAACTAGATCAATACACCTGGGAGCTAACTAATTTCACATATTAGGGAGTGCCTCTATGACCAGTTTCTCGGAGATGCCGGAGGACTGGGCTCCGTCGGCATCTCCCTGAAACTGGCCGTAGTGGTGTCCCTGCTCTCAAAAGGAGGTAAGGCATAGCCTCAAACTGGCTGGAGGACTGGACTCACAAGGATGCCTATTTATAGTACAAGCAGCTCGACATAGTGTCGACACTTACGAAATAATGTCGACACTCATCTTTAGTCCCGGTTGGTGTCTCCAACCGGGACTAAAGGTTCATCTTTAGTCCCGGTTGGTGTCTCCAACCGGGACTAAAGGTTCACGCCGCACGACATAATATCGACACTCACCCCTATTATTAGTGCTGACTCGTATTTTTTTGTCACGGTTGGTGTCTCCAACCGGGACTAAAGGTTCATCTTTAGTCCCGGTTGGTGACACCATCCGGGACAAGGTACACGCCGCACGACATAATGTCGACACTCACACCTATTATTAGTGTTGACTCGTGTTTTTTGTCCCGGTTGGTGTCTCCAACCGGGACTAAAGGTTCATCTTTGGTTCATCCCGCCATTTTTTCCCGCCATTTTTCTTCCCGCCAGTTCTTCTTCCCGCCATTTTTCTTCCCGCCAGTTCTTCCCTCCAGTTCTTCCCGCTAGTTCACTATATATATATATGTAGGGTTGGCCTCCATTGTCATTGCACATCTCTAGACTCATATCTGCAACCTCATCACTCTCTTTCCCATGGCTTCCACCGTAGCACTAACCCCCAGGGAGGCGGAGGCGCTTTGCGCCTCGAACTACCCCTACCCGCCGGGCTACTGTGTCCCCGTCGGCTTGATGCTGAGCGTCAGAGGCGTGCCGGTTCCTCCTGTTCCTCTAGGTGTGGCGCGCCGGATGGCCATCACGAACCACTAATACTTCGAGCTCACGCCGGAGCAGCGGAGGAATCCCAGATGGCATCCCGACTATTTCCCTACTTGGGAAGCCTTCTTCGTGGATCGGCGTGAGAGGGCGCTCGCCAGGCACGAGGAGGACGGCCCACCTCCTCCTAACTTCAACGAGGCCGGACGTCGGCTATGGTGGCGCGGTCGGACTCTCCAGAGCGTCATGGCCTATGACACTACCGCCGACTCTAACCCCCGTCTGCGCTACCCTCAAGTCTAGCCCACGCGCTACCCTCAAGTCCAGCCCACGTGTACTCTCTAGAGGTTCAATTACGGCGACCTCGACGACGACAGCGATGACGGCGGCGGCGAGTACGACGACTACAGTGGCGAGTATTACAGGTGTAGGCAGGAGCATGACTGAATCACTCCAACATTCCGAAACAAGTTCGGCCGATTGTTACTTAATCTGGCCATGTATCTTAATTTTCAGTTCTTTTATGTATCTTAATTTTCAGTTCCAGTTCGGCTTTATGTAACTTACTATTAGTTGGCTATTAGTTCGGCTTTATCTGGTATATTGATTATGTCTCGAAAAAACCTTCACAAAATGACCTATCTCATTCGAGGTTTCTTGGCTTTCGGGTCAAATGACCAATGTTAAGGCTAGAATCAAGGCATAGTTTGTGATAATATGGCCATATTGTGCATACATGTGCATCATGGCATGGCAAACAATGTTGCAAGAGGAAGTTTTCCTTTTTATCGCACCAAAAAGGCATTTTCCATTTTTCGAGCATAAAAAACGGACGGTTTTGTGAAGCAACCACCAAATGGCTAATTCAAAAAACCACCAACACATTTTACAAAAATACTAGACCACCTTATATGCACAATGTACCAACAGGGGGATCTGAAACCTTTCCGTCCACCTCTGGTGAAAAAGACAAATTCCTACCGAATCGGCAGGAAGTGGGTCAGATATGAACTACAAGTACATGATACGATGCTCATGATTTTTTACAAAAATCATTTTTAGGTTCACAATATGCTATTTTATCAAAAAACAATGCAAGTTGAGCGAGGCTTGGTGAGATTCAAGTGTATACAAAAGATGCGACATTTAAATATCCAATCAATTCAAAAATGTTAATACAAAAGATGCGGCATTAAAATATGATTTGATCTAATAAAAATCATTTTTTAGATGCTTAATATTTCTTATGTTCAAAGTTTTAGGATTTAGCAATTTATTTTTGTTTGAATTGAATAATCAAAATTTATATGTAAGTGTTTTAATTATTTTGAAAATTTTCATGTAAAGTAAATATAAAATGATTTACATGAATGGATAGATATTATTTTTCTGAAAATTATGATATATTATTCATATTTTTCTGAGTTGAAATGAAAAAGATATGAATTTTCTAAATTCATATCATATTTTTTGAATTAAAAATGCCCCTTTAATGCATGAAATAAATGCCCCCCCTTTAACACCGGTTCGTGGCTGGAACCGGTGTTAAAGGGGGGGGAGTAATAAATGCGCGCGGGAAACGGAATCCCCCCCTTTAACACCGGTTCCAGCCACGAACCGGTGTTAAAGGGGGGTATTTAATTCACCTTCCCCTTCCTTTCTTCCCCCAGAGCCAGATCGATCGAAGAACACCGCCGGCCGCGCGCAGAGAGAAGCGCCGCCACCGCCGCCTGCGAGCATCTCGCCGCCGCCGCCCTCGGAGTTCGCCGCCCCCGACCCTCGCTCTCGGAGTCCGCCTCCGCCGCCCCTGCCGCCGCCCTCGGAGTCCGCCGCCGCCGCGAGAGAAGCTCGAGGTCCGCCGCCCCCGACCCTCTCTTCCCCTTCCGTCTCGCCCCCGACCGCATCGCCCTGACCACCTCGCTCTCTTCCCCGTGCAGGTGCGTCTCACCGCCGCCGCTTCGGAGCTCGCCGCTAGCACCGCCGCCTCAACGCCGACGCCGCCCGACGCCGCCCGACGGGCCCGCCGCTAGCACCGCCGCCGCCCGATGAGCACCACCGCCGCCCGACGAGCACGGCTGCCCGACGAACACCGCCGCCCCACCGGTGAGTACCACGTGTCTGCCACGTCAGCCTGAAAAATAGAAGAAAAGATAAAAATTGCAGAAAATTGTATAATCTTGCAAAAATCATATAAAAAGATTCGTCGATCCAAAAATAGCAAATTATGTATCAATGAATTCAGAAAATTGAGTAGATTATTAATATCAAGTTGGATTTAACTTTTACAGTACGTGTTTACTGTAATAATTTAATTATTTTTAATGGTCTTTTAGGTTAATAAATTCATAGTAAAATATCTCCTTGTCCAAAAATCACAAATAATATACCTATGGATTCACAATTGTGTGTAGATCATCAATATGCAAATGGTTAAGCCAAATAATATAAGGTTTTTCAGCAATTAAATAAATGGTAGAATGGCTTATTTAGAGTAATAAATTCATAAGAAAATAAATAATGTTCAGAAAATTACAAATAATTTGTCCCTGGAATCACAACCCCGTGGGGATTATATATCTGATTTTAGTTTGATTTTTAGACAACAGAAACTATTTAAATGATTTAAAACCCATTAAACACTATTTAAATCATAAGAAAAAGATTTGTAACTCTGATTAGGGTGAATCCAACGCCTACTGGTTCGTATTAATGTCCTCTATCCATTGTGACTTATTAAATTGCCATGCATGCATTTGTTTGATCTCTATGTGCTATTGTTTATGTTGTATGAAATTGTTTGCTCGATAGATTGCGAGGAGTGCAACGTGTGTGATTGCTGACTCATCCTGATTAAAACTTGTTTGCTCGATAAATTGTACTACATGCATAGATTAAAACTTGTATACAAATTGGACCTCTGACTCATTTGTGTATTTATTTGTGTATTTTTGTATGAATAATATGTATATTTGTGTATGAATCCAAGTCCACTTGAATGTTTACACTCTTACTCTAGATAATATTATTGTTTTAGAAACTATGGATCCACTTAGTAGAAACCTTGAAGAAGAAGAAATAATGGAGAACATTATTGATGAGGACACCTCACAATATCTGAACTTGGAGGGACATGATGACGACAGCTCAAGTACTAGTCATGGAGAAGATGAAGACTCCGGTGAACGCAATTTAATGGTTACAAAGTCCGGCGAGGTATATGCATTGATTAAGCCTCTGCTGACTTCCACCAACAATCTTCTTCTACATGTATTAATTAACGCTTCTTTCTTCTTTTAGCCCTCTGGATCGACCAGCCAGCAACCATCTTCTTCTACGAAAAAGAGCAAGCGAGGCGCGAGCCAGCGGTTGAAAGATCGTGTCAAGTTCACGATCAAAGCAGTTCGTGTTGATGGCAGGCCGATGGAGCCCAAAAAGGCCGCAGACAAATTTGTACGTCAGGCTGGAGTTCTTGTTAGGGACCAAATCCCAATCATAATTGAAAATTGGAATAAGCCAAAGAAGGGCGACGGTACCTTTGTCGATGACAGATCCAAAGAAACGCTTTGGAATTCGTTGTTGGTAAATTTCACCCTTCCGCCAGAGGAGGATGAAAACAACCCGGTTATAAAGGAAAAGGTCAAAGAGTGGACTCTAAAGAAGATGCGTGACGCTTTCCGCAACTGGAAGACAAAATTGAACAAATTTGTCAAATCTGGCAAGACTCCAAATTTCGAAGACGCATATTATGCGAAGATAAGACCTTATTGGCCCGAATTTGAGACATATAAAAAAAGTGCTATAGCTAAAAAGAGGTCAGAAACCAATACGCTTAATGCGCTGAAGAAGGAATATCACCAGAGGACGGGGTCAGGTGGCTACATATCTCAGAGGCCTAAGTGGGAGGAAGCTGAGAAGGCCCTGCGCGAGAGAGGGATCACACCCTAGACAGATGGGTGGGACCTACGTGCAAAGACTTGGTTCTACGGAATCGGGGCAAGGTTGGACCCAGAAACAGGATTGTGTATCTTCCCAACACTCCTTGCCAAACCCGTCACTGAACTCATCACGGCATACGAGGAAACAGCCGCCAGGACCTTCCATCCCGACAGAGAGAATGACCCGCTCACACGCGCCATCGGTAAAAAAGAACACGCTGGACATGCACGAGGCACAGGGGGTATGACGTGGAAGGATGGGTTTGCCGACTGGAGCGACTCTTACAGATGGCGCGGCAGAAAAGAAAAAGAGCGTATAGAGCGGATGACACAGATAGAACATGCACTTGCGGCGCTGCAGGCGCAAGTGAATGCACAACAGAGCCATCAAGCTACCGGCCCATCTCAGCGGCACGAAGAGCCTGCATTGGAAGCTGCCGGCGGCCCAGACTCTGCGCGGAAAAGCAGCGTGGCTTCCACAGAGAACGTGCAGCCCACGCTTGAAATGGCGGGTCCTCGATACCCCGTGGATGAGATCACGGAGAGCGAACACGCTGAGCTGCATGTGAGATTAATGGGCTTATCCATTAAGGTGGTTGTCGGCTATGCCTTACCTCCTGTAGCTGGTGGAACTTACCACTGCCGACCGATTCCAGATGACTATGCTATTGTCGGGGTGGATGAGGTTGTGAAGGAATATGAGGAAGCACAGCTTGGCCATGCTACAGGTGAAGGGGAAACTCAACTCAAATTTGCAGTGAAAACAACCATTCTTTGGAAGAAGGAACACATTGTGCTTCCAAATTGGAGGTCACTGGCACCCCCGCCGACTCCGCAGCATCAGCAGTCTGAGCCGCTTCAGCTATCTCCTGCGCGGCAGCCATCTCCGGCGCTTCAGCCATCTCCTGCGCGGCAGCCATCTCCGGCCGTCAGCCATCTCCGGTGCTTCAGCCATCTCCTCAGCGTAAGCGGAAGAGCACTGCCACGAAGAGCATCAGTAGCACTGCCACAAAGAAATCCGCAGGAAACCGTACGCCAAAGAGTTCAAAAAACTACGTTCCGCAGCCTTCCGCCAAGCCATTGCCGGTTTTACCGTGGAATCGCAGCGACGAGGAGACCAATAGGATCTCGGAAGAACAGGTCAAGAAATTCTTTGCACCTAGACGGGCCGAGCCAAAGGAGAAAATAGATCCGGCGGTGGTGGAGAAGTTTTACAAAAATCTTTCGAAACCTGAAACCCCACTTGTGCTGGACTACGAGGGCCAGAATTTGAAGGCGGATGCAAGGCGCCGTAGGGAGAGTGAAAGTAGCAGTCGTGAGGCACCCCAGAAAACAGTTCCCATGCTCGGAGAGCAGGAAAACCAATCATGTGCCCCGCTCCAAATGTTCGACACACGGGACGCTCCTCCCGTAAATGATTACGAGGCAGAGCTACAAAGAAAGGCCAATGAGATGGGGATGACTTACATTGCATACTTGAACGTCATGGGATACAACTTGCCCAAATGCGATGCCAACCCCATACAGCCATGGAAGTATGGGAAGAATCTCGTCAAGAAAGAGGAGCTCAAGAATCTACCAACAAAGATGCGAAAATTGCACAAGTGGTACCTTCATTTCTGCAAGACGAGAAAGGTAGAATGGATCACGGCGCATATAAGAGATGATATTTTCTTCTGCGGAGATAACGCGATCGACTTTAACATTCAAGACTTGCATTTTCTATTCAATCAGAAGGAACTCGACAAAGCTGCCATCAGCCTTTATTGTGTGTAAGTACTATTTCTATAATTTATATCTCATCTTATTCACTTTATTAATTGCATGTATATATATATGCTCACCATATATGTATATACTATTATGCAGGAAAAAGGTTATGGAATGTAGGAAAGGAGGCCCTTTTGACATTGGGTTCGTTGACCCAAATAGAGTTCATGAAGGAGTGGTAGAAACCAAACCCGGGCAAACAGAAGATTACTTGCTAACGTCTTTACTGAGACAACAAACCAAAAGGGAAATACTATTGCCTTACAACTTCTCGTGAGTACTGTTACCCTCTCTCTTGTACACATTCTATTTCAGCTTACTCGATGTTAAGTGTAACTGATGATGAGTTATGCGTGCGTAGGTTCCACTTTATTCTGCTAGTCATTCAACCCGACTCAGGAAAAGTCCTTGTCATGGACTCGTTACGAAAAGAAAAAGAGATATGGGCAAACTTTAGAGAGATGCTCCAAAGGTAATTTCAATCATATTATCGCACTAGATCGGCAACTTTCGTGACAATAAGTAATTAATTACTCATTTATCCATTTTCTTTGCCGGACAGGGTTTGGAAAAGGTTCACGGGCAGGGCCGTGGGTGAATGGTCAGAAGAACTAAAATTTGTAGACCAAAATGTAAGTAATACTAGCTAGCTTCTAATTCCATTATATCATGCTTTATTGATTATTATTTTGATTGAACTCTCTATTCTCGTAAAGTGCGCGCATCAGGGACACGGGCAATAACTTATGTGGGTAGTATGTTTGCGAGTTTATTCGCAACACGATATGTGCGACGGGCCAAGCCGCACTAGAACAACTTAGAGTAAGTAAACAAAGTCCACAACATTATTTGATTACCATCAATTGTGTTGAGTTTTATTCTTATATATATATTGACGGCCCATTCTTCATATATATTCAGATCGAACGGATGCGGGACCAACTCCTACCATTTGAACGCATACGAGCCATTCAAGAGGAATTGGCGGGGTTCATACTTGATGAGGTCGTCACGCCTGGCGGAGAACTCTTTAGATATCCACCAAAATGAACGATGACGATGTATGTGCCGATGACGATGTATGTGCCGATGATGATGTTTTTGTATAATAATAGTTGCTTAATTATTCATGTACTCATATGTACCGATGACGATTTATGTGTATACCGCTCCCGATCGATTCCCCCTCGCTCCCCCCCCCCCCCCCCCCCCCCCCCCCCGCAGAAATACGCCCAGAACGGGGCAGAGGCAGAAGTCTGCCGCGGTAGAGATTTAGGCCGTTTTCCTGCCGCGGCAGAAGAACCTTTAACACCGGTTCCAGATACGAACCGGTGTTAAAGGGGGGGGGGCTGAGGCCTGCGGCAGCCCCACGTGCGCCACCCTTTAACATCGGTTCGTATAAGAACCGGTGTTAAAGGGGCCCCCCTCTAACACCGAACCCTCAACAGCGGTTGGGGAACCGCTGTTAGAGGACCCTCCCAACCGGAGTTAAAGGGGAGGCCCTGCACTAGTGATATAAGACTAGTTTAGTCGGGAATGCACATTTGATTCCACGTGCATATAAAGCCGCATCCTAGTTTAGTAGTATATATACTTCTTTTTTATAGTATGTATAATTTTTCAGCATACTCCTTTTTTGTGTATATAAGTACAGAGGTATTTTGAAAATATAGTCCAAACTATAGGTCCACTTGTAATAACTTGTGTTGAATTATATATCTTAGATATCGTATATGGACCTACTCAAACCGATAAAGTATTACATATACTTCTTTATTCTAGTATGTCAGACGTGGGTATTACTACACTCAGAAGTAGGAAATATTTTCCCTATGTGTATATATGTGTATCAAGAGATATTTTCTTGCAAGCGTAGGCTCATATCCTTTTCTTTAATTCACTATTCCATGCATTCCTTAAAACAAGGCTAATCAAAATGCAAAATCTAAGACTACTATAAGAGTACTAATATAATAAGAAAAAAATCAGACGATTAAATTACTGCTGCCGAATATTCATCTTTCTGATTAATTTCCTAGTAACATAATATATTTTCTTTGTCAAATAATATAGAAAGTGCAGGGGTGATTTATTAATTTGAGATGTGACCTAGTATTTTAAAATAAAATTAAAGAAGGAAGAACATGCATATAGACGTGTAGAAAATAAATAAAGAAGGAAGAACCTTGATCCAGGTTGGAGCAGCACAACTATCCTATCTAGACTCCATATGCATCGGGATCCTGAAACAGAAAAAATGGATACTTCATATATGTAGCCTGCGACAGAAACTAATAAAACTGTGATGGTCGTGGAGATCAAGATTATGGATGCACTTACGTCAAGACATACTGTGCGATATTTATAGTACTCGTTGAGATGAAGCGTGGGATGGTTGGGATGGCTGCCAGTCTTCATCCTTGATACGCTTGCCAGACCTCATGAAAATAGTGACCTCTTGCAGCATAGGGAGGTTCACCAAGCTACCAAAGTCAAAGTGAATGTTTCCATCCCTAGAGGTCCAAACATCCACCGCGAACTGGAGGGATTCAAGGCTCGGCATAGATCCTTGCAAAAATTCTCCAGGAGATGCCTCCCATGTCTTGTAAACCCTTAGTTTGGGGAATAGACCTACACCGGCACCACCCATGACATGATGGCCCTGGTGGTGGCGATCCATATCTAGTTTAAGAACAATAAGGCTTGGAAACCTTCCAAACATCTCCACATCTGGACTATCCACATGCAGAGACAAATGGGACAGGTTTGGAAGGCACGATGATTTGATGCTTGCATACATCCCAGGTTGACGGTACGAGAGGTTAAAAACACGGAGCTGTTGTGGGGGGAGGTAGCCTTCGAAGGTGACGCCGCCAGTATCTCTTGAGACTACATACTCCACGTCTATAAATTGAATTTTCTGCAACTTGACTACGGACTCCGCCCAAGCTTTTACCAAGCTCACACTCTCCAACCATAAAGTTCCACGAATGCGGAGCTTTCTCAACTCTGTGAGCTTGCCGAGCTCTGTTGCAAAGTTCGAGGAGGCCTCAACACTGTACACCCACAACTCTTCCAGGGATGTTAGGTTCCCAATCCAGTCTTGTGCCACTGTTATGTTAACATAGTCGGCATTCAAGCATTTGAGTTGACCGAGTAGACCAATACTATGTGGAAGTTCTTTAATATTGTAGTTACCACTCAAGTCGAGCACCTGTAAGAACTTGAGATTGCCTATTTCCTTTGGAACCTCAGTGATATCCATGCCTTCTACTCTGAGATACCTTAGGTGAACTAACTTTCCAAGATGCTCAAGCTGAGTAGTACTATCTTCGTTATAAGTGAGGAGGTTTGTGTAATATAGGTAATATAGGACACGCAAGACTTAAAAGCATGAAAGTGGTGGCAACTTATTAGCATAGTCAATGGCATTAAATGACCTTACTTGTAGCATGGGGCGATAGCCAGAGGGTCCTCTCTTTTTCCAATAGCTAGCCTGCGAGCATTGGTTTGTCCAGATGTGTATTGCTCGTTACTATCCAATATTGTAACAAAGTTTTCTTCCTTTGCTAACAGACAAATCATATCAAGAACAATATCATGGATGCAACAACCACTTATGATGCCTTCATATTGGCATTCTACCGGTAGTAGCATGCTTTTGTTAATCAGCTCGTTGAAATATCTCTCGCCAATCTTAAATAATCCTACCCCTGGCTCCTCATGGATAAAACCCTCGCCAACCCATAGCCATATCAAACTATCTTTCTCAATCAGACGATCTTCCGGGTAAATGCTCAGATGCAATAAACAAGCCCTTAGGTGGCAAGGTAGGTCATAATAGCTAAAGAGAAGTATCTTTCTTGTGTTATCAACATCATTGTTATCTTCATGCCCAAACCCGATTGAGTTGTATATGTTAGACCAAAATTCCACTGGTTTGTTATCAAGCAGACTAGCAATTGTGATTATAGCTAAGGGTATACCGGCACATTTATGTAAAATTTTATCGTATACCTCCGCTGGCAGATCAGAAGTGCCTTTTCTATTAGCACCAGAGAATCTTCTATGAAATAACTCCTTGTATAAATCATGTGAAAGTGGTTTTAGCTTGTATACTTCACCGGTCTTTGCAGCAACATCAAGAATACGAGTAGTTGTGATTATCCTGCTTGCACAATTATTATCCACTAAAGCACATTTGACTATATCCCATGTTCCTGTATCCCATATGTCATCAATAACAATAAAGTACCTGTTCATGTACATAACGGAAGATTCATGGATACCTCTTTTCTAGGAATGGAAGTGACATTATACTAACTATAAAGAAATGGAGAAAGCAATGTGTAGAAGACATGCATGCACGTCGTTTCATTTTATCGTTTGTAAATCCAGTTATAATTAATTAAATTACGATTCAAATACTTATATTACTACAGATATAGATAAACGGTGGCCATGGAACCGGATAACCTTTCAAATAATTTGTTTGAACTACAGATAATGCTTGGACCTTCATTAAATAAACAAAGTGATCGAGCTACTCTTAACAGTTTTGGTCAGATTTGAATCCACATTGTGCGTGAACACTCCTAGTTTCATCTTAGATATATATTTGGTGTCGTTAATCATTGTAAGATTTAGGATACCTCATTCGACAGTCAATTACGACCCAAATGAGATTAGCCATAGTGTTGTTAACATAGGAAATAACATGTAACCACATGTAGCGTCAACTAAGCATTTTAATGGTATGGCATGCTTTTAATTGAGGAAAAGGAAGCTTGAGTGTTACCATCACATAGGCTTTCCAAGGACCATCACATAGGCTTCCCAAGATAGAACGACTCCACAAAATAATAAATGAGGATGCCTATGATACTTCCCACTACGGGGGTTAATGTACTACTCCATGTTACTTCTCACTATGACCAGGATGGCAAAGAATGTACCTAAACATGATATTGTGCACTTAAAAAACTAGGAAAACAAGAAAATTAACTACTCATTTATAAATCATTTGAATATTCCTATTTAGTACTTGATGTATACCAAACTACTCCTCTGGTGCAGTTTGTAAGGCACACACATAGTTAAAAAATAACTTTGACTATTAATTTCGTCAATTAAATATAAATTATATGTCATAAGAATTATAGCATTGCAAACATAGTTTGAATGTGAATCCAATGGTATATCTTTTATGGAAAATATCACGTATTTTATTAACCAATATGGTGGTCAATTTTTTGTATGAACTACATGCATGTCTTATAAACTACACCACATGGTTAGATAATATGATCAATCGCCAAAAAAATCAACAATAGGGTAAGTACCTCTGGTTCTTAAGTAATTTGCGTAGTTCGTCGATCAACTGCTTTACGTCCCATCCAGGTTGCTTTTCCTTGCCAATTCCTAAGAGAATGTCGTTCAGAAGATTCTTCATGCTTGGGTTCCTTCCCACTGGAACAAAAGCACTGCAATCAAAAGGGGATTGGAGCTTATCATACAGGGCTTTGGCAAGAGTTGTCTTGCCAAGGCCTCCAGATCCAAAGATACATACTATCTTCAGTTGCTTCTGCACATCACCATGCCCATCCCTCATCATGTTGGTTAGCTCGTTCATCGGCCCATCAATTCCAACTAGATCATTTTTATCCTTGTACAGAGACAATAGCCGAGGGTCAGCAATAATTGCACCATATGGATTAGCAACTACATCGTTCACCTTGTACCTATCACGCCGATCTGCTGCCTCCTGGACACGGACCTTGATGCCTTTTATCTCGTCAGAGATCACATGGTGTGTCTTGCTCTTAGTGAACAAGTCACCCATCTTCTTCATGAGGCGCTTGAGTTTCCGCGGCTTGACGGCAGGCTCAACTCCCTCGACATGTACCAGGAACTTGTCGATGATGTCCTCCATCATGTATGACAAGTCCCTGACCTCATTGGCCCAGTGCTTCACCTGCTGGTCGAGCTGGTCCCGCGGCACGTCCCCAACCTTGCGGAGGTCGATGTGCATACTTGTGAGCTCTCTCTTCATATACTCGATGTCTTCCTTGACGCCGGACTGCAGCTTGTACTCCCCCATGAGGAGGTTGGAAAGCTTGAGGAGCAGGCTGCCCATGGCCCCCGTTGCCAGGTCCATGGTCGCTCTCACCAGCTAGAAGCTCGGTTTGTATGTGCGCGATAATGTTTGGTTGGTGGTGAGGGGAGTGGTTAGCTATGTTCTCTTGTACGCGTCTTTATAGCTGTTTCTATTGAAACTGAGAAAAAAGAAAATTATATTTCTTTATAGTTGTTTCTATTGAAACGGGAAAAAAAGGACAAAATATATCTTGTGAATAGTTGCATGGGAGCATCGAAAATTGTCTTTTTTAGCAAAGTCCCAAAAAAAAAGGTTCTTTTGTGCCAAAACTTTATGTGCAAACATAAAATGTCCAAAGGTACGTGGGTAATTGTTTTTTGGAATTTTGTGACATTTCAAAACATGCATTTAAACAATGGGTGCATCTATTCATATGAGCCAAAGTGGATTTTCCCGGAACCACACATGGTAGAGTGTGGTCGATCCAGGCTTAATGGTTTGCTAATCCACTAAACACTACTCCCTCCCGATCCATATTACTTGTAGCTAAAATGGATGTATCTAAACATATTTTAGTGCTAGATACATCTATTTCAATGACAAATAATATGGATCGGAGGGAGTACTATTATTTAATGGCAAGACGATCAAGCATATGTTAATTTCGTCGAGGAAAAGAGGGACTTGATGAAAAAACTCGTATGGTATTCCAAAACAATAATCACTTGATTGGCACAATGCAAATATTAACATGTGTTTTCTTGTTGAGTGGTTTAGACGACATAATATATGTTTCTTGTTGAGTGGTTTAGACGACATAATATATGTACTACGCAGTAAGCGAGGAATGTTGGTTTTATTGTGCTCGAGATCTAGTCGGTAGTGCCTTTCTACAAGATTCGATCTTGCTTACAGAGAGAGAGAGAGAGAGAGAGGGAGAGAGAGAGATAGATTCATACCATCGGCCTTAGGAGTTGACGATGAGGTCGCCATCGAACTCGTCGGAGTGGTGGCGGCGGTCAAGGGGTGATTCTCGTCGCTACAGTGCAAAGCCGGATCGGTGGCGAGGGTTTAGGGTTTCGGTGGGGAGAGTGGGCACGACGAACCTTGCCGTTCGTGCCCCCGGCCCCCACCTCTATTTATTGCGCTGCGCGACGTGGGCCCACCAATGATTGTGACGTTGGGCGCCCCCGATCAGGGCACGAGTCCAAGGTTTGTTCGGGCCATTGGGCCGAATGGGAGATCAACCTAACATTTTCCCCCTTGATCTCATCTTTCACTTAACTTATACTTTAAACTTATACTTTGGTACCTATTTCATCACAGATCAACATATAGAGCATGTCTCGTTATAATGGTCAGTTACGCACCATCGATTCAACAACCACTATACACCTCTCTATTTTGAAACAGATTCTTGTACTAGGCCCTTAATATCCAGGTATCATAGGCTTTCCCTTAAACCCATGTTGGCTAAGTGTTCTCTGAACACACTGGGTGGTATGCCTTTTGTGAGCAGATCCGCGAGCATTTCTTTTGTACTTATATGCTCTAAATGTAAGGTATGATCCTGTATTCTTTCTTTCACAACATAAAACTTAATGTTAATGTGTTTGGCAGCAACACTTGACTTATTGTTGTGAGCATAGAATACTACTGGATCATTGTCGCAGTACATCTTGAGTGGTCTTTGAATGCTGTCTACCACTCTCAACCCGGGTATAAACTTGGTTTGCCTGCCCCGTGGCCTCATAACATGCTACATACTCAGCTACCATCATAGACGATGTCGTGATGGTTTGCTTGGAGCTTTTCCACGATATAGCTCCACCTGCGAGAGTAAATACATATCCTGACGTGGATTTTCTTTCATCTACATCTCCCGCATAGTCTACATCTACCCTTTTATCTCAAGAGAATCAGTTCTTCTATATGTTAGCATGAGGCCTTTTGTGCCTTTTGCATAACGCAATGCCTTCTTCACCATTTTCCAGTGATCTATCCCTGGATTACTTTGGAATCTGCCAAGTACCCCGGTAACAAAAGCTAAGTCAGGGCGTGTACACACTTGAGCATACATCAAGCTTCCGACAGCAGAAGCATATGGAACCGCTTTCATTTGATCGATCTCATATTGGTTCCTAGGACACTGAAAGTTCCCAAATCTATCTCCCTTGACTATAGGAGCAGGCGTAGGATTACTCGCATGCATACTATACTTCTTCAGAATCTTCTCTAAGTATGCCTTCTGCGATAAC
This sequence comes from Avena sativa, assembly GCA_916181665.1. Classification (NCBI taxonomy): domain Eukaryota; kingdom Viridiplantae; phylum Streptophyta; class Magnoliopsida; order Poales; family Poaceae; genus Avena; species Avena sativa. The sequence continues at coordinate 43,708,510 of OV702294.1, forward strand.
CCTAAAACCCCCTTTTGTCTATCTCGGTGAATTTCAATTCCTAGAACGAATGAAGCTTCACCAAGATCTTTCATATCAAAGTTTGAGGACAAGAACTTCTTTGTCTCTAGTAGTAGACTAACATCACTACTAGCGAGTAGAATGTCATCCACATACAGGATAAGGAAAATGAATTTCCCATTCTTGAACTTTGCATATACGCAGTTGTCCTCCTCATTCTCATCAAACCCAAACTTCCTTATTGTTTCATGAAACTTTAAGTACCATTGCCTGGAGGCCTGTTTTAATCCATAAATGGACTTTCTCAGACAATATCCCATACGCTCTTTTCCTTCCACAACAAAACCCTTGGGCTGTTCCATGTAAACGTTTTCTTCCAAGTCTCCATTTAGGAATGCCGTCTTTACATCCATCTGATGCAATTCTAAATTGTAGTGTGCCACTAAAGCCATTATGATTCTAAAAGAATCCTTACTTGAGACTGGAGAAAATGTCTCACTGTAATCTATTCCTTCTCTTTGGGTGAAGCCCTTAGCAACAAGTCGTGCCTTATATCTTTCAGTATTCCCTCTAGAGTCAAATTTGGTTTTGTAGACCCATTTACAGCCTACCGTTTTGGCTCCTTTAGGAATTTCTTCTAAATCCTAGACTTTGTTGCTACTCATGGATCTCATATCATCTTCCATGGATTCAAGCCACTTCGATGAGTGAGGACTTTTAATGGCTTCTTCAAATGTGGTGGGATCACCCTCCATTTGAACTTCTTCACTGACATAGATCTCAAAGTCATTAGGAATAGCTAGCTTTCTAGTTCTTTGAGACCTTCTAAGGGTCTCGCCTTCTGGCACATTCTCGGCGTGGGGCTGTTGCGGCTCCCCCTCATCTGTGGTAACGGAGTCTTCATTTTCATTCATTGTTATCACAGGAGAACCAACAGCAGGTGTCACATCAACATTGTCCTGTGTCGGTGCAGCAGCAGGTATCGAGAAAAATGGTTCCTGAATCATCGGAGTGGGTGCATGCACCCGCTTCTCCTCAAGGTTGATTTCTCGGGATACCGTGCTCCCCCTGATCATCTGATCCTCCAGAAACACAACGTGTCTCGTTTCTACAAACTTAGTAATTCTATCTGGACAATAGAAACGATAACCTTTTGACTTGTCTGGATAGCCAATGAAATGGAAACTTACTGTCTTGGAATCTAGCTTCCCATGGCTTGGGTTGAAGGGCTTTGTCTCAGCTGGACAACCCCACACTCGCAAATAATTGAGTGAAGGTTCATGACTAGTCCATAACTCATATGGTGTTTTAGACACCGATTTACTTGGAACTCAATTAAGTATATGAATGGCGGTTTTTAACACCTCCATCCACAAACCAATCGGTAAGGTGGAGTAACTTAACATGCTTCTCACCATATCCATCAAGGTACAGTTTCTTCTTTCAGCTACTCCATTCTGCTGAGGCTCACCCGGTGTTGAATACTGGACGACTATACCATGTTCCTGTAGAAACCTTACAAAGGGTCCCGAAACTTGGCCATATGGGGAATGCCGGCCGTAGTATTCGCCTCCACGGTCGGACCTTACTACTTTAATCTTTAAACTATGCCGATTTTCAACTTCAGCCTTAAATATCTTGAATTTATCCAATGCTTCTGAACGTTCTTTAATAGGATAAATGTAACCATAACGCGAATAGTCATCCGTGAATGTTATGAAAGAGTCATATCCATCCACAGATGTCACAGGAAACGGACCGCATATATCCGTATGAATTATTTCTAATACTCCTCTGCTTCTTTTGGCGCCTTTCTTAATATTCTTTACAAACTTTCCTTTAATGCAATCGATGCATTGCTCTAAGTTTGAAAAACCTAGAGGCGGTAGAATTGTTTCTTTTACTAAGCGTTCTATTCTCCCCCTCGAAATATGGCCTAAACAACAGTGCTATAATTTCGATGAGACTTCATCAATTCTTTTCCTCTTACTCTTTCCATTCAGGGATGAGGAAGCATTCTCATTCTCAGCGCTTATTTCATTCACATTCTCACAAAGTGATAATAGATAAATCTTGTCTTGTCTAAAGGCAAGACCAACAATCTGATTATTAAACTTGATTTTATATTGACCATCGCCAAAATGGCAAGCAAAACCACAATCGTCTAAGCGCGACACACTTATCAAGTTTCGATGCAAAGAGGATACATAAAGCACATCTACTAATAAAAGTACAAAGCCATTCGACAACTCTAAAAGAAGATCTCCAATGGCTTCGACTTCAGCTTGAACGCGGCCTTAATGAATTGGCAACATGAACAGTCGCACCTGAGTCAATCCACCAAGTAGATTTTGCATAGCTTAAAAATAAGGATTCATCAACAAAAGTAATTAAATCCTCACCATTCTTGCACAGATACTTCAGGAAAGCCACACAGTCACTCATGTAGTGTCCCTTATGCTTGCACCACTTGCAGGTGTCCTTGTCCACTTCATGTGCCTGGTGTTCAGGAGCCTTTCCATGTGGCCTAGAAGAAGAGGGATGCCCCTGAGGTTTCCCTTGGGGCTTGGAACCCTGAAAGTTCCTCTTCTTGGTTGGGCTCAGGTAGTTCACAGAATCACCGGACTGCCCCTTCAGCCTCTCTTCTTCCTGGACGCACATGGCCATCATCTTCTCGATGCCCCACTTTTTTGGCTGTGCATTGTAGTTCACAGCAAAAGCTTCAAACTGGTTTGGCAGCGAGGCAAAGATAAGATGAATGATGAACTCATCTAGAAGCTCCATGCCCATAGGCTTAAGCTTGGAAGACATGTTGCTCATTCGCAAGATGTGGTCCCTAACACCACCACCAGTCTATCTTGTAGTAACAAGTTTCTTGATGAGTGAGCTTGCATAGGCCTTTAATTGGAGGACCCAGTAAACTGACTCTCTACCTTTTTCAGGTACTCACTGGCTGTGGTGCACTCTGGGATTGCTCCCCTTATAGCTTTCATGATGGAGCTCTTAATCACCATTAGGCACTTCCTATTGGAAGAGTCACACTTTGCACGCTCAAGGTCGTACTTCATTCTTATCGGTGCATGGTCACTGACCCTTTTCTTAAAGTCCTCTTCACTTTCTTTTTCGCTCCTGACGGGGTCGACAGGTTCTTTAGGACAAGCTTCAATCAGTGCCAAGTCCAGGTCAAGCAGAGCAAGCCCCATCTCTACCTTCTCTCGCCATGAACCGTAGTTCCCTCCGTTGAGGGGCTCAATGGCCGAGATGAAACTCATAGGATTGCCTGAAAGCAAAATATTATCAAAACGAGTTAATTCAACGTTGGTCAAATCAACACATGAAACTTCTCCATATTGATACTACATCATCGTTGGGCATAAATATAACTAATATGGATAAAACTTACTATTCATAGTGAAAGTTTTACTAACAACGTTGGTTGTCAAAATAAAATAAGCACTATCAAAAATTAAAATCTTAATCTATTGCATTTAAGCAATTAATTCTTGCAGCAGAATATCATGAATAAAAAACATCAACTTTACTTCTTTACAAAGTATTTACTGTTACTTCACTATTTTTCTACACAAAATTTCGTTAGAAAAATTGCTATAGATAAAAGGTTGAAAAAACTATCAAAAACAGCTTCTGAAAAAGAAAAACATGAAAACTGTGCTTAAAAATGCCCTTTCGGCCTTTTCCTGCGAGCATAGAACTGCGGCCCGCGACGGCCTGTTAACTGTGTAGCGCCCGCGCGCTCAGTGCGCTACCCAGTGGCTCGCGACGCACGGCCCAACAGCGTGGCCTACGGCCCAGCGGCGGCCTTGGCCCGCAGCCGCCCCAGCGCCTAGCGCGCGGCGGAATCCTGGCCGTCCATCCGGTCTGCCCTGGATCGGACGGCTGCGCGCGCGAGTCGGGGAAACAAAACTGGGTGCCCCGACCCCAGCCCTAACCCTAACGGCATTTGCCCCCCTGCGCCACTCTCTGAGCCCGCGAGCACCTCGCTCCCTGGCGGCGCTCTCCCGTGGCGCGCCGGCGAGAGGCGAGGCGGCTCCGCCCGGCACAGCCGACGACGGGCCCCTCCCTCTCTGCAACCGAGGCCCCCCTTCCTTCCCTCTTCTCTGTGCCCATCCACCGTCCCCCCACCCCGCAAGCAGCGGTGCAGCGCAGGAGATGGCGGCGGACGGCGGCGTCCCCCTGGCCCTTTGCCGGCGCGCGCATCAACCCGGCGGTGGGTGCGTCGCCGCCAAACGGCCCAGGCGGTGACTCCCTGTGTCGGCCCACGGCCGGCGACCCCTTTTCTCTCTGTTTTTTTTCTTGCTTCGGGAAGGGGAAGAACAGGGTTTTCTTTGTGGGATTTGGGGCTGGGGTAAACTGGATCTGGGGCTTTCTTTGATTCTTTCTTTTCGAAAAAAAATTCGGTTGGTTCTTAGGGGTTAGGGTTTCAATCTGATGGGGTGTTCTTCTTCCCGACCTCGGCTTGCCGATGCGTCGGTTTCGAGGGGAACGGCGCGGCCTCGCGGCGGCGCTTCTAGAAACCCTAGCCTCTAATAGTTCTTTGAAATGCTACACGAGTAGATCTACAGAGCAGTGGCTCTGATACCATTGTTGGTTTTATTGTGCTCGAGATCTAGTTGGTAGTGCCTTTCTACAAGATTCGATCTTGCTTACAGAGAGAGAGGGAGAGAGAGATAGATGCATACCATCAGCCTTAGGAGTTGACGATGAGGTCGCCATCGAACTCATCGAAGTGGTGGCGGCGGTCAGGGGGTGATTCCCGTCGCTACAGCGCAAAGTCGGATAGGTGGCTAGGGTTTAGGGTTTCGGTGGGGAGAGTGGGCACGACGAACCTTGGCGTTCGTGCCCCCGGCCCCCACCTCTATTTATTACGCTGCGCGACGGGGTCCACCAACGATTGTGACGTTGGACGCCCCCGATCAGGACGCGAGTCCAAGGTTTGTTCAGGCCGTTGGGCCGAACGGGAGATCAACCTAACAAGGAAGACTTGGCTTGTTGCAACAATTAAACCATTATTGTGCCAGTTCACTACTCCTTCGAAGCTGTTAGTTTGCCCCTTTTCGAAGCTGGCAACAGGCAGATGTGCAAGTTGTTGTAGCGTAGTACTATCTTCAGTTTGCATTATATATGTACGTTAGTCAACTGTTGTCGTACATCAGCTGACCTAAGCTTTCATTGTAAATTCGGTATACTCTGCACAACTCCAGACACAAAACTGACAATGCTGATGTAAATGGTAACTAATTCAACTTCTATTTGCGCAACTATTTTCCAAAACAACATTTATATAATTCTTTCTCGAAGTGTAAATTGAATCTTTATTTGGCATATTATGACTATATATTGCAGATGTATATTTGTTACAATTAATATTATGAAAAGAATAAAACAAATTGTGCATTATGCATCTTTTTTTACTTTCCCACTGTGCATATGTCTTATCGAGCTCCTAGTTTGACCAGGATCTGTGATGTTTGTGCATTTAAGATGCAACACTTAATTAAGTGCCACCACTTCTGGCAGCCAGCACAAGGCCAATCTACAAGAGGTGAGGTGTACACGTCCTAATTAACAATGCTCGGTGTATCTTACTCCTGACCTAACAGCAATCTAATCTAGTCAATACGACTCATGGGCACCGACCAAGTCAACTCTCTGGCAACTAAACAATTAATCCTAGTGATCATCTAGCCCCCCCTCGGCTGTCGAAGGGCCACTCTCTAAACCATGTCGCGGTCCCAAGACTTGTTCAAACAGATGCGTGCGTGCGTGCGTGCGTGCGTATCTAAATCATGACACCCCACTCTCAGATCGGAATTTATTTATAAGTTCACCAGTGCTATAAGCTTTATTTTTCTACTAGACAAAGAATGTTCAGCTCCCGGTTGTCAATGGATTGATGCTCCAAGTTTATTTTTTTTTATTTTTATTTTTTTTGAAAAACTGATGGTGCCAGAGGCACCAAAATTTTATTGAAGCTGAACAACGGTGTACATCATGAATTACAGTCCTGCCAAGTACTATTTCTAAACATTGAGGTAATTGGGCAGGAGAAAGGAGAGTGAGCTGCTGATGAGCATCTAAGGATAGGTACTGAAGAAAGGTTTCTTTGTACCTTATGAGCACATTGATGGGCTTCCTGATTAAGATTCCTACTAATGTGGATCACTCTAGCCTTAGTTTTTCAAGTGACATTCAAAATTTTTGCTAGGATGATCCTAGAGTTCCAGTGAATGAACTCTGTGTCAATTTTATTGCTAATGACGGCCTTAGCCAACAGACTGTTATCAGTAAAGAAAGTATTCCTTTCTATTCCAAGGGCATCTGCAATTTTTGTAGCTAGTAGCAAGGCCATGGCCTCTGCCTGGAGGGCTGATATAGCAGTAGATAAGGAGGAAGCCTGAATTTTCAGCTGATAAGGGAAACTTCCATCCTTTGCTTGAATAAAGATGCCAATTCCAGTGATTCCAGTGTTTGAAGCATCACTTCCATCTTCTTTCTTCCAGGCTGCATCTGAGTAAATGTGAACACCATATTTGTCTTTTTCTGAAATGATTTGGCATCCCAGTGTGAATTGCTCTATTTTATTCCCAGTTCCTTGTTGACAATCAACATCCCTAGCCGGTTTGCTGGTGGTCTCAATGAGCTGCATGGATTTTAAGAGAGCTTGGGAGTTGATAATGATTTGGTGGGGCTTTCCAGGATTTCTGCCAAAAAGACAATTGTTCCTAGCTTTCCATCAGCACCAAAGAAATGTAAAAACATTATGGATGGAGATATGTGGGTGTTTCATATTTAGAAGGCACAAAATGACGTCTGCTAGGGACTGGTTATTCTGAGTGATACTCTCCATCCTTATATGCCATGGTGCTAGAAACCAGGCTGCCTTGGCAAAGTGACATGTGAAGAAGATATGCATATCACTTTCTTCCATACCACATCTGCAGCAGTATTTACTTATATGTTTAGAATATTCCCCTGCCCTTTGTCCTGTAGGAACAGCCTTCTGCAGGAGTCTCCAAGCAAAGGTTTGCACTCTAGGAAGAATCTCATTAGATTTCCAAATCTGGTTCAGAAGGTTAATGATGGTTGTAGGAGTTTGCCTTGGTTTAGGCTCACCTTTGTCTTGTAGATAGTGCAGGCAGGCATAATATGCACTCTTAGAGTTACACTTTCCTGTTGGAGTAAGCTTCCAGCAGAGAAGGTCTTCTTCCTGGGTAGGAATAATAGTTGTTTGTATTATTTGATTCGCCAAGGGTTGCTGAAAAAGGGATTCAGTGAGATGCGCATTCCAAGTTTTTCCATTCTCACACCACAAATCTTTAACTTTTGTTGGGTAGATATAGTTCTTATCCTGAATAATTAAGCATTCATAGATCCTTTCCCATTGGTTGCACCAAGGGTTGTTCCATATAGAGATATTGCCTTGAGTGAGTTGGTAAGAACAGTGTGCTTTAAGGATAGGCAGAACTTTCAGAATGGAGGACCAGAATGCAGATTTTGGGGTGCTAGGGGGCGGACACCAGATTGTAGTGTTTGGGAAATATTTGGCTTTGAGGATTTGGTGGAGAAAGTCATTAGGGTTGGAAGCAATGCGCCAAGCAGCCATTAGGATCAAGCTATAATTGATGGCTTGGAAATTCCTAATGCCCAGGCCTCCTTCTTTTTTGGGGGCACACACATCTTTCCAAGCTTTTAGGCAAAGAGCTTTGCTTGTTTTATCCTGAGAGATTCCTGTCCACCAGAAAGTTCTAACAATAGCATTGAGTTTTGAAATGAAGCTTTTTGGAAAGATGATGTTTGACATGTAATAGACAGGAATAGTGGCAAAAACAGATTGAATAAGAGTGAGTCGAGCTGCATGAGACAGATGGTCGGCCTTGTAGTTTGTGAGTTTGTTTTTGAATTTCTCTACAACAAAATTATAGGCTGCGGCTCTATTTTTGCTTGGCAAGATAAGAGGATGCCCAAGGTGGATGAAGGATGGGTCCATTTCAGGAACAGGGAAGATATTTTTAATTGCTTCAACAGTATTTTGATCCACTAGCTTACTGAAGATAATACCTGATTTAGGCCAGCTTGGAGTTTGACCAGATTGCTTACAAAAGGAGTCCAAAACATTCTTTATTGTGGAGGCTTCGCTGATATCCGCTTTTCCACAGATAAGGAGATCATCAGCAAAAAGTAGAGAGTGGATAGGCGGGCAATTTGATCCAAAAGTGATGCCACTTAAAGAAAGGTTTGTCATAGCTTCCTGTAGCTCAATAGATAATTCATTTATAGCCAGGACAAAAAGGTACGGAGAGAGAGGACATCCTTGTCGTATCCCTCTGCTGCTTTTGAACTTTGCAAAAGGCTGGCCATTAATGATAACAGAGAATGTCGGCGAAGAAACACACGCGTGTATCAAATTAATGAAATGACCAACAGCCCTTTACGTGCGAGAGCACGAATAATAAAGCCCCATTCTACTCTGTCAAAAGCCTTAGCCAGATCTATTTTTAACATAAAGGATTTGCTTTTCCAGGAGGATAGATTAAAGGATTGAGTGATTTCCTGAGCTATGATAATGTTATTACTTATACGTCTCCCTTCTATGAAAGCTTGTTGGGTGGGATGGATGTAATCAGGAAGATGGGGTTTGAGTCTGTTTGCTAGAGATTTTGCAATGAGCTTATATATGACATTGCATAAGCTTATAGGTCTGTAATCTGTTGGCACCAGAGGGACAAGCTTTTTGGGTATCAAAGCTATGTGAGTATCATTGACATGGGAGGGGAGAATACCTGTTTTGAAGAATGATTCAACCAGAGCATACACGTCTTGCCCTATCCAGTCCCATGTTGCTAAATAGAATTCCACGTTGAAACCATCAGGGCCAGGAGAAGCATTCCTTTTCATATCTTTGAGGGTGTCCAGGAGCTCCTTCTTGTCAGGTATAGTGTTGGTGTAGTCATTATTTTGCTCTGGTACACTGGTGCATAGATAGGGCCTGCCATTGTTAGGGTTGGAGGAGGCAAAGATTTCTCTAAAATATTTAACAAAGGTGTTACCGATTTTGTCAGGCATGTATTGGAGGAGATTGTTTTCATCTTTGATTGACACAATTGTATTTCTTCTTCTCCTTTTTGCAATCGCCTTGTGAAAGAAGGAAGTGTTCCTGTCTCCATCCTTTATCCAATTCTTCTTGGCTCTCTACATGTAAAAGTCTGTTAATTTAGTCAGATTTTGTTCGTATCTCTCTACCAGATTTGCCTCCAATGCATGGTCCTGGTCCAACATTGGCCTTTGCTGGATTTCTTTAATCTTCTCTTCAATCTCATTTAACTCCTGCTGGATTGGCTTCTTTTTCCTACTCCAGATTCTCAAAGCTCCTGCAAGATGGTTAGTCCTTATAGAGAAGGGGGAGTTTGAGCTGGTAGTCCAGACATCTTTAGCATGCCGCTGAAAATATTTTTTCCTTTAGCCACCAATTTTCAAACTTGAAAGACCTCTTAATTCTCCTAGTTTGGCCTTCCGTAGAGAGGAGAATAGGGGCATGATCACTCAGACTGTGAATGAGAGGCATATTATAAACATTGGAATTTGGATAGTTTGCACACCATTCAGCATTTACTAGGCATCTATCCAGCCTCTCATAAGTTGGCTTCGATAAAAATCTTTTATTTGTCCAAGTATATGCCGGTCCACTATACCCCAAATCAAACAGTCCACAATTTTTAATCATTAGGCGAAAGGCATTCATACGAGAACGATTTATATTGGAGGAGCTCTTGTCCATATCATACAGGAGCTCATTCATGTCTCCCATGCACATAATGGGAACATTAGCATTATCATGCACAAAAGAAGCAATCTGATCCCAAATTTGCTCAGTAGTTCTATGGTAGGGGTCACCGTATATACAAACAAGCCCAAAACGGTGGTTGCTACCTCTAATAACACTAGTGGCTAAGATAATATGCTGCTTAGCGCGTATGGGCCTTTCATTTCGCGGCCTTGCAATATCAACTAAAATATATAGAGGAAAAGAAACCACCGACCCATAGCTAGCAAAACGAACTCCCAGACCTAATCCCTCCCGCATCCACGTGGTGGTTCCGCGCCGCGCCGGGCGGTCCCTACTCCTCCCCGGCCAACTTCCCTATCGCGATCACCCCGCCGACCGCTGCCGCCCGGAGCGTCGTTGGGCAAAGATCTAGTGGAGTGGCGGCGGCAGTGAACCTGGCGGCAATCTGGCGAGGAATGGCAGCGGCGGCGTCCGCGCCCACGCTGGTTCGACGGCGGCGGCGTGGCTGGCGGTGGCCAGAGATCCTTGGTCCAGATGCCTGCAAGCGGCGGCGGGGATCCGGGCCTATGGGCCGAGATCTGATCCGTTCGTCGCCCGACGCCGGCGCCTAGGATCCTCGGGCCATGTTCGCGACACTAGGGCGCTTGGGGCTTCTACCCCTGGCATGGTGGTGGTGACCTTCTTCTTCGTCGGAGTGGTCGGGCAGGTGGTCTTTCCGTTCAGTGGCAGATCCTGCTAGTTTCCGGTGGTGGGTGGCATGGGGACTACTGGCTCGGTTTCAATAAAGGTGGCGGTCCTGAATCCCTCTTAAGGCAAGACGAAGATTTGCCTGCTGTTTGTCTCTATTGATCTGGTTTCTGTGTCGCGTTCCGGAAGGCTTCGCCTGCGAACTCCATAGTGTGCTCATGCCGAGAGATTGCTAGATCGTATGGGATTCGGTCGTGCGCACCCATGTTTTACTCTGACAGTTTGGTTTCAGAGGGTGCGCTTCGAAGCTCTGTTGGTTGTTATTATCATCGGGCGTGTTCTCGTTCCATGGTGCCGACGGAGAAAGTCATGGAGGCCGAGATCCAAGGACTAACAATGATGGTTTGAATCTGGGTGGTATTGAGGAATTGGCTTGGTGACTCGTGACTTGGAGCAGTGGCATGCAAGTGGGGGCGATCGCACAAGAGAGGTTCATGGTCATACTTTTCATGGTGAAAACCCAGAGTCTAGCCTTAATTGGTTGTGCCTGACAATGGCCTTGTTGAAGATATTGTTTTGAGAGCGTGGACTTTCTGCAGGGTGAAAACCTAGATCTGTTGATCGGGCAATGACGGTGCTCGTGCACTGTTCCCTTCTTGGAGGCGTCGTTTTTGGAGAAGATGGACTTCTGGTGCTGTCTTGGTGTTGGTAGTACTACTGTTTCAATGAATAAGTCACAGTAGCGGAACTTTTCTTTTTTATAATTCTTTATTAGAGTATAGGTCGGTGCGGCTAGGGCATCTACCCCCCCCCCCTATTCGAATTGTAACTCTATCTCTATTAGTCTTGGAGTCCAAGTCAGTTGTAATCTATATAAACAGCCAACCGTGGCTAAAATCAATACAAGTCATTATTCTCTCAAAATATCATGGTATCAGACTCGTAGGTTTTCCGCACCTGGGATGGCGCCTCCTCCTGCGCCGCCAAGGCCGCTGCCGCCCCCAACTCGGCCCCTCTTCTCCATGGCTGAGTTCCGTGCTGCCGGCATTCCTACCTCCTCCTTTTCCTCCTCCACGCCTACATCTACCCCAACACCACCTCCCCAAATTCCGATGATCTCTCTAGCTGACACCATCGCCGATGTCTCCCCCTTCATACTGATCTCACTCGACCTCGGTGCCCACAATTACTACCACTGGCGCCACCTCTTCACCATCCACCTCGGCCATTGCAGCCTCCGTCATCATATAGATCCCTCCTATCCTACGCAGCATGCCGATCCTCGCTGGATCAAAGATGATCTCGCCATCATCCAGTGGATCTACACCCGCATCTCCACGGAGCTCTTCAACCTGGTCTCCTCCGACAACGCCACAGCCGCCGATCTATGGGCCTCTCTCCAGTAGCTGTTCCAGGACAACTCTGACGCGCACATCAACGCGCTCAACACGAAGCTTGGCACGACCACCCAGGGAGACGCCCCGGTCACCGTCTTCTGCCAACGGATCAAGGCCATCAGCGACGAACTCCGTGATCTTGGTGATCATGTCGACGACCATACCCTCATCAACACCCTCCTCGTCGGCCTCGGAGATCAGTTCGAGAAGCAGCAGTCCTTCATCCCCATGATAAAGCCCTACCCCACCTTCAAGGAGGTGTGTTCCTCCTCCAGCAAGAAGAGAAGAATCAAGCTCGCAAGGCACAACGGGCGCCGCACGTCTTCCACGCCACCACCCCTGCCGCGGGAGGGAATCCGTCCTTTGGGCTGCCGCGGCAGCCGCCCGCGCGCCCACCTCCTGCCGCACCAGCCGCGGCCCCGACCCCGCCTCTTGTATGGCGCCTGAGCCCTAATTACCGGGGCAAGAACCCGATCTACAGGCCTCCCAAGACGCGCCCCTCTGGCCCTGCACCCGCTTTGTCATCAACCGCTTCTTCGCCGCACGCGCCACCGCCCTGGCCTCCTCAGCACGACCCTTGGAGTGGCCTTGTGCAGGCTTGGTCGATGCCATGGTCGGCCCCGTCTCCGTATGGCTCCCCTCCTGCATACACCGACGCATGGAGTCCTGGTTTTCGCCCAGCCACGGGCTCTCCCGGCCTTCTCGGCCCTCGGCCGCCGGCTCACGTCTACACCGCAACTGCTACACCACCATCCGTCGTGCCCTACTACCACATGCCGGCCTCCTACGACACCATGCAAGCTCCGTACGCGTACAACCAGCTACCAGCTCTCCCCTTCGTCAACATGCCAGTTCCCGGCTCCTCTGCTCCTCCCCAGCAGCCGACCTAGGACCAAGCCGCCTTCATCAATGCCATGAACAACTTTACACTAAATAACGAAGGTATGGATTGGATTTTCGATTCTGGTGCATCCTCGCATATGTCTTCAAATATGAATTTGCTGTCAGCTTGTTTTCCCTCTGCTTTTTCCACAATCACTATTGGCGATGGCTCCACAATTCCTGTATCTTGCGCCGGAAATTCTCACATGTCTTCATCTTATACTAATTTTCTTCTACGTAATATTCTTGTTGTTCCTTCCTTAATCAAAAATCTTATTTTTGTTTGACAATTCTGTATTGACGACAAAGTTATTCTGGCTTTTGATCCTTTTGGTTTGTCTGTGAAGGATCTGAAAACGGGGGAGGTCCTCGCTCGGTACAATATCACGGCCGATCTTTATCCACTTCATGGCGCGCCTGTTGGAGATATGCCCTAGAGGCAATAATAAATGTAGTTATTATTATATCTTTGTGTTTATGATAAATGTTTACATTCATGCTATAATAGTATTAACAAGGAAACCATTAATACTTGTGTGATTTGTAAACTTAATTTGAAGTCCCTAGTATAGCCTCTATACTTCGCTAGCTTGTTGGTTGATTGATGATTGTGGTTTCCATATCATGAACATTGAGATGTTATCAACAACAAGATCATATCATTAGGAGAATGATATGGTGGACATACTCCTATAGACAAGCGTAGCATAAAGATCAAGTCATTTCAATAGTTCAATTGCTATATGCTTTCTGATACATAGTAACCTAATTCCTTCGACCATGAGATCATGCATATCACCTTTACTGGATGGATGCTTTGATGACATCAAACACCACACCGTAACAGGATGGTTATAAAGGTGGCATTGAGTGTTTGGAAAGTATTGGTTGAAACACATGGATCAAGAGTGGGATTTGTCCATCCACATGACGGATAGATATACTCTGGGCCCTCTCGGTGGAATGTCATCCAATTAGCTTGCAAGCATGTGACTTGGTCACAAGGGATCACATATCACGGGAACGAGAAAAGAGTACTTATCAGTAACGAGGTTGAACTAGGTATGCAGAGATACCGACGATCATAACCTCGGATAAGTAACATATCGTGAGACAAAGGGAAATTGGTATCGTATGTAAGTGGTTCATTCGATTGCAAAGTAATCGTAGAAATATGTGGGAGCCATATGAATTTCCAGATTCCTCTATTGGTTATTGTTCGGAGAAGTGTCTCGATCATGTCCGCATAATTCACGAACCGTAGGGAGACACACTTAAGGATTCGACGTTGTTTTGAGTAGTTATGGTATTATGAGAAAGAGACCGAATGTTGTTCGGAGTCTCGGATGGGATCCGGGATATCACGAGGTGATCCGGAATGGTCCGGAGAATAAGATTCATATAAGGAAAGTCCCGTTTCGGAGTTGGGGAATGGTTCCGGTGTTTTCATCGGGAACATTCTAGAAGGTCCCGGAATGTCCGGCACTCCGGAGGGGAAGGGGTACATGAATGTGTCATTGCAAGTTGGAATGATTGCATCATGTACTAAGTGTTCTTGCTGTCCCAAATAAAGGATTAAATTGAATCCTAAATTGAAAAAGTCAAACGGCTAGTTTGAAAGTCAAACGGCAGTTTTGGGAAGTGGGAGGAGAGGAGGAAACCGACTTGAGGGAGGAGTCCTCCTCCCCAAGCCGGCGCCCCACCTAGGCCGAGTTGGGGAGGGACTCCCCTCCCTTCCCTTGGCCGCCGTCCCTCCCACCTATAAAGGGAGGGGCAGGGCTTCCCTCCCAACACACACAAGTTCCTATCCTCTAAACTAAACCCTAGATCTAAACCCCGGTTTAGAGCTATTTCGGTTTAGAGCTTCTAATTGCACTAGCCTTCGGATTAGAGCCTTCTAATTGGTGTGTCTAATTATTAGACCACTAATAGCCTCTCTCATAAGCTCCACCATACTCGCACCGGCTTAAGGCGAAGCCCTGCGGGATCTCCCCTCTACTTCCGGTACCACGCCGTTGTGCTGCCGGAATCGCGAGGAGAGTGCTACAACCTCCGCTGCCTGCTGGAACAAGGGAGAGGAAGGTCTTCGTCGAGTACCGAACGTGTGACCGACTGCGGGAGCGCTGCCGGAACGTGGCGCCGGAAGGATCGTCTACGCGATCTTGAGATCGGAAAGAGTACGACTACATCACCCACGAGAATCTGCTCTCGTTAACCGCTTTGGAATCTTCGAGGGTAAGTTATTCCATCGACTCGTTGCTACAATCTAGTAGATAGATCTTGGCTTGTTTGTTTGTATGCGATAGAAAATTTTTGTTTTCCATGCTACGAACCCCTACAGTGGTATCAGAGCCGTGTCTATATGTAGATCTGTTGCACGAGTAGAACACAATGGTCATTGTGGGCATTGATGCTTTTATTGTCGATTACTTCTTGTGTACTTTGCATCTTGCGGTATGTTGGGATGAAGCGGCCCGGGCTAACCTTACATGACATCGTTCATGAGACTTGCTCCACGCTTGACATGCAACTTGTATTGCATAAGTGGCTTTGCGGGTGCCTGTTTCTCCTAGCATAGTTAAGATCCAATTTACAACGGGTGATCAACAATGCTAGTATCAATGTTGTGGTTCATGTTCGTAAGTTAGAACGACACTTATTGAAAGCCCCAAACCACGTAAAATATGCAAAGAAAGTAGAGGCGTCTAACTTTGTTTTGCAGGGGTGTGCAGTGATGTGATATGGCCATGATTGTGATTATATTTGATGTATGCAATGTTCCTTATTGTAAGTTGGCAACCGGCAGGAGCCATATGGTTGTCTTTAATTTCTGTTAAGACCTGCGTGTCTATTCAAAGTAGTTGTAATAGTTGAAGCTGGTGGACGACAACCATGGAGGAGCGTCATGGACCTTGATGCAATCCCGGTGATGATGGAGATCATGTTCGTGCTTGAAGATGGAGATCGGAAGCACGAGAAGAAAGGCCATATCATATCACATATTTTGAATTGCATGTGATGTTAATCCTTTATGCATCTTGTATTGCTTAGTAGACGACGGTAGCACTATAAGATGATCCCTCATGCACAAAAATTTCAAGTTCTAAAGTGTTCACCCTTAGTATGCACCGTTGCTAAAACTTGTTGTTTCGAAGCACCACGTGATGATCGGGTGTGTTAGATTCCATGAGTGAATACAACGTAAGCAATCCAGATTTGCTTATGCGGTAACTAAGGTTTGATCTTGACGAGCCTAGCATGTACAGACATGGTCTCAGGAACACGGATCACCGAAAGGTAAAGCATGAATCATATAGTAGATGTGATGAACATGTCGATTGTTCGCCATTTAAACTATGTCAACTCTCGTGATGATCGGTGTTGATATGGTGGATTTGGTTCGTGTGATCACTAAAACAATGTGAGGGATATTGTTTTGAGTGGGAGTTCACCTAGATTAATTTTATCATTAATTTGAACTCAATTTGTCATAAACTTAGTCTAAACTATTGCAAATATGTTGTAGATCAATGGCAGCCCCTACCATCAATTTTAATGCGTTCCTAGAGAAAGAAAAGTTGAAAAACAATGGAAGCAACTTCGCGGATTGGTTCCGCAATTTGAGGATTGTCCTCACAGCTGGTAATTTGACCTATGTGCTGGATGCACCGCTGGGTGACCCACCTGCAGCTGATGCTCCCGATGAAGTAAAAAAATGTTTACCTCGCTCGGAAGAATCAGTACTCCATAGTTCAGTGTGCTATCTTGTATGGTTTGGAATCGGAGCTTCAGAAAAGGTTTGAGGAATCAGACCCATATGATATTGTCAAGGATCTCAAATTGATTTTTGAGACTCATGCGGCAATTGAAAGTTATGAAGCTTCTGAAAAGTTCTTTAACTGCAAGATGGAAGAGGGCAGCTCCGTCAGTGAGCATGTGCTTGAGATGTCTGGGCACGCAAACAAACTTCAAAGCTTGGGTATAGTGATTCCTAATGCTTTGGGGATTTACCGTGTCCTCCAATCACTACCACCAAGTTACAAGAACTTTGTGATGAACTACAACATGCAGAACATGAACAAGACGTTGCCAGAACTCTTTGCCATGTTAAAATCTGCAGAAGTGGAGATCAAGAAAGAGCACCAAGTGTTGTTGGTCAATAAGACCACCAAATTCAAGAAGGGCAAGTCTAAGCAAAAGGGACACTTCAAGAAGGGTGGTAAGAAAGCTACCACGCCGACGAAGAAGACCAGGGCTGGACCTAAGCCTGATACTGAGTGCTTTTACTGCAAGGGAGTAGGTCACTGGAAGCGGAATTGCCCAAAGTACTTGGCGGATTTGAAGAACGGCAACATCAAGAAGAAAGGTATATCTGATATACATGTTATTGATGTGTATCTCACTAGCATTCGTAGTAGTGCCTGGGTATTTGATACTGGTTCGGTTGCTCATATTTGTAACTCGAAACAGGAGCTGCAGAATAAACGGAAGCTAGCGAAGAACGAGGTGACGATGCGCGTGGGAAACGGATCAAAGGTTGATGTGATCGCGGTCGGCACGCTACCTCTTCATCTACCATCGGGATTAGTTTTATACTTAAATAATTGTTATTTAGTGCCTGCGTTAAGCATGAACATTATATCAGGATCTTGTTTATTGCGAGACGGTTACTTGTTTAAATCAGAGAATAATGGTTGTTCGATTTATATGAGTAATATGTTTTACGCACATGCACCTTTGATAGATGGTCTATTCTTATTGAATCTCGATAGTAGAAATACACATATCAACAATATTGAAGCTAAACGTTTGAAATCAAGCGATAATTCGACCTATATGTGGCACTGTCGTCTTGGTCACATTGGAGTGAAACGTATGAAGAAACTCTATTCCGATGGACTTCTTGAATCACTTGATTTTGAATCACTTGAAAGATGCGAAGCATGTCTGATGGGTAAAATGACTAAGACTCCATTTTCTGGTATGATGGAGCGAGCTACGGACTTATTGGAAATCATACATACCGATGTGTGTGGTCAAATGAGTGTAGCTTCGCGCGGTGGTTATCGTTATGTTCTTACCTTCACGGATGACTTGAGTAGATATGGGTATATCTATTTCATAAAACATAAGTCCGAAACTTTCGAGAAGTTTAAGGAGTTTCAAAGTGAGATAGAGAATCAACGTAACAAGAAGATTAAATTTCTACGTTCTGATCGTGGAGGTGAATATCTAAGTTACGAGTTTGGCGAGCATTTAAAGAAGTGCGGGATACTTTCACAATTGACACCGCCGGGAACACCACAGCGTAATGGTGTGTCCGAACGTCGTAATCGAACTCTCTTAGATATGGTTCGGTCTATGATGTCACTTACAGATTTACCGCTATCATTTTGGGGTTATGCATTAGAAATAGCCGCATTCACTTTAAATAGGGCACCGTCTAAATCCATTGAAACGACACCGTATGAATTATGGTTTGGGAAGAAACCTAAATTGTCGTTCCTTAAAGTTTGGGGATGCGAAGCCTATGTAAAGAAGTTACAGCCGGACAAGCTTGAACCCAAAGCGGAAAAATGCGTCTTCATAGGATACCCGAAGGAAACTATTGGGTATACCTTCTATCATAGATCCGAAGGCAAAATCTTCGTTGCCAAGAATGGATCCTTTCTAGAGAAGGAATTTCTCTCGAAAGAAGTGACTGGAAGGAAAGTAGAACTCGACGAGGTTGTCGAACCTTCTCTCGAAATTGCGAGTAGCGCAGCACCGGAAGAAGTTCCTGTGGTGCCTGCACCAATAAGAGAGGAAGCTAATGATAGTGATCATGAAACTTCGGTTGAAGTTGCTACAGAGCCTCGAAGGTCAACGAGAACTCGTACCGCTCCAGATTGGTATGATTCCGTTATGAGTGTCATGTTGGTGGACAACACCGATGACCCCGAGACATATGAGGAAGCAATGATGAGCCCAGATTCCAATAAATGGCAAGAAGCCATGAAATCCGAGATTGGATCCATGTACGAAAACCAAGTATGGACCTTGGTGGACTTACCGGATGGCCGAAAGGCTGTCGAGAACAAATGGATTTTCAAGAAGAAAACAGATGCTGATGGTAATGTTACTGTCTATAAAGCTCGACTTGTCGCAAAAGGGTTTCGACAAATTCAAGGAGTTGACTACGATGAGACTTTCTCACCGGTAGCGAAGCTAAAGTCTGTGAGGATTATGTTAGCAATCGCTGCATATTATGATTATGAGATATGGCAGATGGATGTCAAAACAGCATTCCTCAATGGAGACATTGATGAAGAGTTGTATATGATGCAACCCAAAGGTTTTGTCGATTCTAAAGATGCTAACAAGGTATGCAAACTTCAACGGTCCATCTATGGATTGAAGCAAGCATCCCGAAGTTGGAATCAACGTTTTGATAAGGTAATCAAAAGTTTTGGTTTTATACAAACTTATGGAGAAGCTTGTATTTACAAGAAAGTGAGTGGGAGCTCTGTAGCATTCTTAATACTGTATGTGGATGACATATTGTTGATTGGGAATGATGTAGACCTTCTTAATAGTGTCAAGGAATATTTGAATAATAGTTTTTCAATGAAGGATCTTGGCGAAGCAGCTTACATATTAGGCATAAAGATTTATAGAGATAGATCGAAACGCCAAATATCATTGTCACAGAGTACATATTTGGACAAAGTTCTAAAGAGGTTTGGAATGGAGGAAAGCAAGAAAGGGTTCTTGCCCATGTTGCCCAATACGACCTTGAGTAAAACTCAAAGTCCGACATCAGCAGAAGATAGAGAAAGGATGAGTAAGACTCCCTATGCCTCAGCCATAGGATCTCTAATGTATGCCATGCTATGTACTAGACCCGACATTGCATATGCTGTTAGTTTAACTAGCAGATATCAAAGTGATCCAGGAGTGGATCATTGGACAGCGGTCAAAAACATCCTTAAGTACTTGAGAAGAACTAAGGATATGGTTCTTTCTTATGGAGGTGATGAACAGCTCGTTGTTAATGGTTACACCGATGCTAGTTGGAACACCGATTCAGATGATTCTAAATCACAATCTGGATACGTATTTATTTTGAATGGTGCAGCAGTTAGCTGGAGGAGTGCAAAGCAAAGCGTTGTGGCGAGATCTTCAACTGAATCGGAATACATGGCTGCTTCAGAGGCTTCACAAGAAGCGATATGGATGAAAGAGTTCATTACAGAACTGGGTGTGGTTCCTAGTGCGCTGGACCCAATGTCTATCTACTGTGATAACATGGGCGCCATAGCCAATGCGCAAGAACCAAGGTCACACAAGAAGCTGAAGCATATCAAGCTACGTTTTCACGCTATTCAAGAACATATCCAGGATGGGGATATAAAGATTTGCAAAGTACACACAGATCTGAATGTGGCGGATCCGTTGACTAAACCTCTCCCGAGGGCAAAACATGACCAACACCAAACTGCCATGGGTGTTCGGTATATTACCATGTAATCTAGATTAGATGACTCTAGTGCAAGTGGGAGACTGTTGGAGATATGCCCTAGAGGCAATAATAAATGTAGTTATTATTATATCTTTGTGTTTATGATAAATGTTTACATTCATGCTATAATAGTATTAACAAGGAAACCATTAATACTTGTGTGATTTGTAAACTTAATTTGAAGTCCCTAGTATAGCCTCTATACTTCGCTAGCTTGTTGGTTGATTGATGATTGTGGTTTCCATATCATGAACATTGATATGTTATCAACAACAAGATCATATCATTAGGAGAATGATATGGTGGACATACTCCTATAGACAAGCGTAGCATAAAGATCAATTCATTTCAATAGTTTAATTGCTATATGCTTTCTGATACATAGTAACCTAATTCCTTCGACCATGAGATCATGCATATCACCTTTACTGGATGGATGCTTTGATGACATCAAACACCACACCGTAACAGGGTGGTTATAAAGGTGGCATTGAGTGTTTGGAAAGTATTGGTTGAAACACATGGATCAAGAGTGGGATTTGTCCATCCACATGACGGATAGATATACTCTGGGCCTTCTCGGTGGAATGTCATCCAATTAGCTTGCAAGCATGTGACTTGGTCACAAGGGATCACATATCACGGGAACGAGAAAAGAGTACTTATCAGTAACGAGGTTGAACTAGGTATGCAGAGATACCGACGATCATAACCTCGGATAAGTAACATATCGTGAGACAAAGGGAAATTGGTATCGTATGTAAGTGGTTCATTCGATCGCAAAGTAATCGTAGAAATATGTGGGAGCCATATGAATTTCCAGATTCCTCTATTGGTTATTGTTCGGAGAAGTGTCTCGATCATGTCCGCATAATTCACGAACCGTAGGGAGACACACTTAAGGATTCGACGTTGTTTTGAGTAGTTATGGTATTATGAGAAAGAGACCGAATGTTGTTCGGAGTCTCGGATGGGATCCGGGATATCACGAGGTGATCCGGAATGGTCCGGAGAATAAGATTCATATAAGGAAAGTCCCGTTTCGGAGTTGGGGAATGGTTCCAGTGTTTTCATCGGGAACATTCTAGAAGGTCCCGGAATGTCCGGCACTCCGGAGGGGAAGGGGTACATGAATGTGTCATTGCAAGTTGGAATGATTGCATCATGTACTAAGTGTTCTTGCTGTCCCAAATAAAGGATTAAATTGAATCCTAAATTGAAAAAGTCAAACGGCTAGTTTGAAAGTCAAACGGCAGTTTTGGGAAGTGGGAGGAGAGGAGGAAACCGACTTGAGGGAGGAGTCCTCCTCCCCAAGCCGGCGCCCCACCTAGGCCGAGTTGGGGAGGGACTCCCCTCCCTCCCCTTGGCCGCCGGCCCTCCCACCTATAAAGGGAGGGGCAGGGCTCCCCTCCCAACACACACAAGTTCCTATCCTCTAAAGTAAACCCTAGATCTAAACCCCGGTTTAGAGCTATTTCGGTTTAGAGCTTCTAATTGCACTAGCCTTCGAATTAGAGCCTTCTAATTGGTGTGTCTAATTATTAGACCACTAATAGCCTCTCTCATAAGCTCCACCATACTCGCACCGGCTTAAGGCGAAGCCCTGCGGGATCTCCCCTCTACTTCCGGTACCACGCCGTTGTGCTGCCGGAATCGCGAGGAGAGTGCTACAACCTCCGCTGCCTGCTGGAACAAGGGAGAGGAAGGTCTTCGTCGAGTACCGAACATGTGACCGACTGCGGGAGCGCTGCCGGAACGTGGCGCCGGAAGGATCGTCTACGCGATCTTGAGATCGGAAAGAGTACGACTACATCACCCACGAGAATCTGCTCTCGTTAACCGCTTTGGAATCTTCGAGGGTAAGTTATTCCATCGACTCGTTGCTACAATCTAGTAGATAGATCTTGGCTTGTTTGTTTGTATGCGATAGAAAATTTTTGTTTTCCATGCTACGAACCCCTACAGCGCCCACATCCACCGCTCGCGCCATGCTTGCATCTGTTGATTTATGGCATCGTCGCCGAGGCCACCCCAATAAAACCACTCTGTTGTCTTTGCTTCAAGAATTTTGTATACCTAGTTCTAGTTCCTCTCATAGTCCCTCTCTCTGTAATGCCTGTCAATGCGGCAAGTATGTTCGATTGCCTTTTGGTACCTCAACTACTATCAGTACTTCTCCGTTCGAGCTTCTTCATTGTGATTTATGGACCTCTCCAGTTACTAGTGATTCTGGTTATAAATATTATCTTGTAATACTGGATGACTACTCTCACTATATTTGGACTTTTCCTCTTCGTGCAAAACCTGATGTGCATACAATTTTTATCAATTTTCGGCAGTATGTTCTTACTCACTTTGGCTTGCCTATTCGATTTATTCAATGTGATAACGGACGAGAATTTGATAATACTCAAAACCGCAATTTCTTTTTTTCTCAAGGAATTCTTCTACGTTTTTCATGTCCTTACACTTCTTAAAACGGTAAAGCTGAACGTTCTCTTCGTTCTATAAATGACATTCTTCGTACTTTAATTTTGAAAGCCTCTCTTCCTTCTTGTTTTTGGGTTGAAGCTCTTCGCATTGCCACATTACTCATCAATGTTCGCCCCACCAAAACGTGTCCTCTTTATCCGCCCTTTCAATCTTTGATTTTATCTCACCTAGACTATTCTTTCTTGCGTGTTTTTGGTTGCCTTTGTTTTCCAAACATTGCCTCCACAACCTCCAATAAACTCGAACCACGTTCCCTACCTTGCATTCATCTTGGTCTTTCTGATGATCAGAAAGGATATCGTTGTTTTGATCCCTCTTCTGGACGTGTTATTGTTTCTCGCCATGTTACTTTTGATGAAAATTATTTTCCTTACGCTGCCACCAAACTCACTATCCAAACCGAACCACCAGTCTCTATCACCACCAAAACACCCTTTGTTCAACCCACTGTCGCCCCTGCCGCGGCAGATTTTTCGCCTGTTTCTCTGTCGTGGCACCCTGCCACGGCAGAACTTTCACCCGATTCTCTGCCACACAGGACCTGTCACCACACCCACCACTGTCGTAACCACCCCTTGTAGCACCACTTCCCTTACCCCTACCACCGAATAATCTACCCCCTCACCCGAACCACCAACACCTACTGTCGAGTCTTCCTCCACACCCCCATTACCACCTAATGTTGTTCCTATTAAACCACCTACAAATGATCACGTCATGTGCACTCGTGGCAAACATGGCTTTCTTCTCCCTTCTAAACGCCTCAATCTCACAGCCACAACCACAATTTCCCCTGTACCCACATCCTACAAACGTGCTCTTCTTGATCCTTCTTGGTTTTCAGCTATGTGTGATGAATTTGATGCTCTTCAACAAAGCAATACATGGATTCTAGTTCCCAAACCTTCTGGCATTAACGTTGTTTCTGGCAAATGGGTTTTTTGACATAAATTTCATTCTGATGGCACTCTTGCTCGTTACAAAGCTCGCTGGGTTTGTCGCGGTTTTTCACAACAACAACATGGCATTGACTTCGATGAGACTTTCTCCCCGGTTGTCAAACCAAGCACTATTCGTGTTGTTCTTTGTCTTGTCGTTTCTTCTTCATGGCCGATTCATCAACTTGATGTTAAAAATGCTTTTCTCCATGATAGTCTTAATGAAACTGTCTATTGTCAGCAACCCTCTGGTTTTGAGGATTCCTCTTCTCCAAATCTTGTTTGTTTACTCAAAAAATCTCTTTATGATCTCAAACAGGCTCCTCGTGCCTAGTTTCAATGCTTTGCTACTTTCATTCAAACCGTTGGCTTTATATCTTCTAAATCCGATTCTTCTCTATTCATTTTTTGTTCCTCCAAACATACTGCATATCTTCTAATTTATGTTGATGACATCGTTCTTACTGCTAGCTCTGACTCTTTTCTTCAACATATTATGTCTTCTCTTAATCGTGAATTTTCCATGACTGATTTAGGGCCTCTTCATCATTTTCTTGGCATGAATGTTTCTCTCACAAAATCCTCTCTATTTCTTCCTCAACGACAATATCTTTTGGATTTGCTTTCACGGGCTGGTATGTCCGATTGTCAATCTTCTTGTACTCCGGCCGACATAGGTGCCAAACTATTGGCTGATGGTGAACCTGTTTCCGATCCCACTTTTTACCGTAGAATTACTGGTGCTCTTCAGTATGCCACTCTCACTCGTCCCGACATATCTTATTCGGTTCAGCAAGCCTGTCTTTTCATGCATGACCCTCGTGCCCCTCACCTTGCTCATGTAAAACGAATTCTTCGATATTTAAAAGGCACTCTGGATCACGGTCTTCTTCTAAACTCTTCTTCTCCTACAAGCTTGATAGTTTATTCTGATGCAGACTGGGCAGGTCGTCTAGATACTCGACGGTCCACATCCGGATTTTGCGTTTATTTAGGAGATAATCTTGTTTCTTGGTGATCTAAAAGGCAGGTAACAGTTTTCAGGTCTTCTGCTGAGGCTGAGTATAGGTCGGTTGCCCATGCCGTGGCGAAGGCGGTGTGGCTGCGTCAGCTACTCTTCGAGCTTCATCGACCCCTGGAGCGAGCCACCATTGTTTATTGTGACAATATTTCTACAGTCTACATGGCATCCAATCCCGTTCAGCATCGGCGCACGAAGCAAATTGAGATTGACATTCACTTTGTTCGTGAGAAGGTGGCTCTTGGCGAAGTTCGAGTTCTTCATGTTCCTACCAGTGCTCAATTTGTTGATATCTTTACTAAAGGACTCCCCACTTCATCATTTATAAACATTCGCTCCAGTCTCAACATCGTTACTCCCGATGTTGAGACTGCGGGGGGATATTAGAGTATAGGTCGGTGCGGCTAGGGCATCTACCCTACCTATTCGAATTGTAACTCTATCTCTATTAGTCTTGGAGTCCAAGTCAGTTGTAATCTATATAAACAGTCAACCGTGGCTAAAATCAATACAAGTCATTATTCTCTCAAAATATCATTCTTCTCTCTTTTTTGGCTGTGTGCATCCATATGCCCGCTAGGGCAATACGTTGGTGTAATTGGTATCCTATGATATTAATATATGTTCATTGGTCACAAACTTACTTTTTCATATGTGGACATGTTGCCAAAACCCAGGGCTAGCTTGCTGCCAATGAAGAAAACCCTCGAGTGAGCACATTGGGTCTGCAGGTTCCGATGTTGCTGTGGTTACAATCCGACTTGTTTCACTAATCTTCATGCTGTTCAGACTTGAGAGCGTTGTCACCAGTAGTTCTTGGTCTTCTAGCATCGGAGTCTCTATTTCCCATCTACTCGCCATTTTGCCCCGTACGCCTGTATCCTTTTTTGATTCCGCCCCACTTTGAATGCTACGTACCTGGATCAGTAAGCCGTGTAAGAATTATGTTCAATATGTCAAAGTGTTTGTTCAGCCTAGTCATTTTCAATGTTAGATTTGCTCCGATGAAAGTGTCTTCAGACTTATTATTATTGACCTTGACATTTCATTTAGTTTACCACGTGGCAAGTTTGCTCTCGTCCCTGTTCCTGTCCTCCTGGCTGCTAAGTCTGCTTATACCACTGTACTGCACTGTTTGCTAAATTATCAATCCTGACTAAAAGCATGACAGTCGTGGACTCCTGGAGCATGGGCCAGCGTCTCCGGAAAACTGATCCTGGGCCTCCTCGACAAGGCCACTGGGCCCATGGACAACGCGACGGATGCCATCGCCCGGAGGACCATCAGGATGGAGTTCAGGGACCACACTGTCATCACGGTCGCTGGTCTCAGTCTCATCATGCAAATTAATCCCACAGTATGTAAAAATATATTCATATTTATTTATTTATTGTCAAGAGAGACACGAAGTATTTCTGAACGTAGTAACTAGTAGCTATAGTCGTTTTATGTGATGATTGATGGATCCAACAAAATGAAGTTTCCACCGGTATACCCGAGTCCGAAAAGTTAAGAAGGTTATGATTAACTTCAGCCAAGCCAATTATAGGTAATGGAGTGCCAAATCATTCCTTCCTAAAGATCACACCTCAACTTTCAGGCACTGCTTTTGGGTCCAGCCAGTATCCGGTCCACACAACTGTGCTGTGGGGCCCACGTGTTGGCTAGTGGACCCCTTTGACCTTTGCTGGGTCGCTTTCTCGCCGTCCACACAGCCTAAAACAGAGGTCCACACGGATGGATCTCTTTCTTTCTTAATTTTTTCATTCTGTTTTTCTCCTCACATAATGGTAAATCGACACCACGAGTTAGATGTAGCTGCAGTACTGCATGCCCTGATATCAACTGTAAGTTTACGCATGCTTGTTAATGAAACAGATTGCACTATCAAAATTACGAGGGTTATTAACTGAAATCTAGTTAGGATGTAATCCACATGATATATTATATATTCACTATATATGCTATGATCTAGTCTAGTTTAAATCACCGTCATATGGGTTGCTGTTTAGTTACTTTATTACATTGCAGAAAGTTGCGGTTCCTATATTCATCCGCCGCTGCTAGCTCCACCGGCAGAACACAGCTGCAGCTAGGACAGATTGCAATGGCCGGCGGGTCAGGAATTCATCAGGATATGGCTGAAATCAAGGATGAGAGAGAGAGAGGCGTCACCTCGATTGCTTTTCCAAACACATGCACACACTGGTATGGTAGTGCTACTGCTCATGCTTTTATTTCATGTCAGCGATGCATCATGGCTGATGTCTGACGAGTGAGTACCGCACCAAGCGTGAGGCTCTGCAGAGAGGCAGCTTGCAGTCATGTCCTACGCATAGTTCCCCATGCAACCAGCTGAGATCCAGGGGGGGGAGAAAGATAGAAGAAATAGTGTTGCCTAGAGAGTTGATAGATGGTACTAGGATGATATTGGGGTCAGCAGCTCCCCAATCACCACAGCCCATGCATGCATGCCCATGATATGATCAGTCAGTCCATCATATGCTCATCATTCTCATATAATTGGCATGGCGCTCCCCTCCCTACTCACTGCAGTGCCTGCAGTCTTACACACACTCACACACTCTTGCCTGTGGCTGGGGTCAATGTCAGACTCAGACAGATGGTAGAGGTCCCCAACTGCACACACACACTACCTTTAAAGCTGAAACAAGAAAGTGGCTCAATAAAAGCTCTTTTCTTTTATCACTCAGCCGCTGTCACCTGGGTCTAGCTGCATGCTAAACGGGGCTTTTAATCTTTTCACCTTCACATCATATCAAGCTGAGTGAAAAAATACCCATGATTTGCTTTCTCTGCTTTTCTTGTTTCCTAGGTTTGACCCCCGCCCACTACTCATTGCTGCCTTTCTGATTATGCATCCATGGCACAAACGGTGTGTTTTATCAGTTACCTTCTACTGCTGGAAATGAAGGCCCTACTTGAAGTGAGCTGACATGCACGCACTACAGGAATGGGAAGCTACGCCGACGACCAAACGCCGGGGCCGTCGGCGTAGCTATCGTCCAGGCCAGTCCTGCTAAGCAGCCGTCGACGTAGAATTGCCCTCGGCATATCCTATGCTACGCCGACAGCTGCCCTCAGCGAAGCTATTTTTTATTTTATTTTATTAAACTTTGAAAAATCATAACTAAATCATTCTAATTCGAAAAAATAAAAATAATATATCAAAATTTACAGAAAAATAAGACCTATCTATATACACTCAAATATTACACATTTGTAAATAAAAATTAAGTAAAACATAAAACATTATATATAGTTTAAAACGGAAATAAAAATTTCAAAAACGATCGAAACAATGCGAAACCTTCGCGTGGTGTTATATTATGTGACATAGTTAGAAGAAAAAATATCAAACTTGATATATTGATTATGTATCAGAAAAACCTTCACAAAATGACCTATCTCATTCGAGGTTTCTTGGCTTTCGGTTCAAATGACCAATGTTATGGCTAGAATAACGGCATAGTTTGTGATAAATATGCCCATATTCTGCATACACATGCATCATGGGATGGCGAACAATGTTGCAGGAGGAAGTTTTCCTTTTCGTCGCACCAAAAAGCCATTTTCCATTTTCCGAGCATAAAAAACGGACGGTTTTGTGAAGCAACCACCAAATGGCTAATTCAAAATACTACCACCACATTTTACAAAAATATTATACCACCTTATATGGACAATGTCCCAACAGGGAGATCCGAAACCTTTCCGTCCACCTGTGGTGAAAAAGACAAATTCCTGCCGAATCGGTAGGAAGTGGGTCAGATATGAACTACAGGTACATGATCCGATGCTCATATTTTTTACCAAAATCATTTTTAAGTTCACAATATGCTATTTTATTAAAGATCCAATGCAAGTTTAGCGAGGCTCGGCCCTGAGCTAAGAATCTTCATGCCCGCCGTTCGACAAAGTTTGACGATAGTTTAAAACAGGCACAAAAAATCAAAAAACGATCGAAACAACGCGAAACCTTCGCGTGGTGTCATATTATGTGACATAGTTATAAGAAAAAATATCAAACTTGATATATTGATTATGTCTCAAAAAAACCTTCACAAAATGACCTATCTCATTCGAGATTTCTTGGCTTTCGGGTCAAATGACCAATGTTATGGCTAGAATCAAGGCATAGTTTGTGATAATGTGCCCATATTGTGCATACGCATGCATCATGGGATGGCGAATAATGTTGCAGGAGGAAGTTTTCCTTTTCGTCGCACCAAAAAGCCATTTTCCATTTTTCGAGCATAAAAAACGGACGGTTTTGTGAAGCAACCACCAAATGTCTAATTCAAAATACTACCACTACATTTTACAAAAATACTATACCACCTTATATGGACAATGTCCCAACACGAGGATCCGAAACCTTTCCGTCCACCTTTGGTGAAAAAGACAAATTCCTGCCGAATCGGTAGGAAGTGGGTCAGATATGAACTACAGGTACATGATCCGATGCTCATGTTTTTTTACAAAAATCATTTTTAGGTTCAAAATATTCTATTTTATCAAAGATCCAATGCAAGTTTTCCTTTTCATCGCACCAAAAAGGCATTTTTCATTATCTGAGCGCAAAAAGGGGATTTTCTAAAGCAACCACCAAATAGCTAATTCAAAAACGTATGGTTTATGATTAGTTGATATGGATATCATATTTGGATTCCTCTCATTTTTCTGATCAATTTAGACATATTATTTATTGAATTTTGATTTACAGATTTAAAGATATTAATTATTCTATATTAAATAGAAAAATACAAAAAAATAAAATTATTATATTTTTATTTGAATTCAATAATATTTTTACTTATTCATTAATATTTACTTAAATAATTGTTTGTAATTTCAAAAAATACAAACTTGTGACATGATGATATAAGAGTTAATAGGATTGATATCATATTATTGACAACAATGTATGAATTACTTTACGGAAACGGATTCTGAAGGAACAAGAAAGTTAAGTGTGCTGGAGCTGGAGTAGTATTAGAATGGGTGACCTGCTGGAAAGTTTGACTAAGACTAGAATTTAATAAATATTAAGTATAATTAGTGTTAAAAACGTTCAAAGTAGGAGATTAACAAGTGAAACAATTCAAAGAATAAAAAAATTGAGAAAAAAATATTTTTTTTAAATAATGTTTTTACAACCGGCGGACAGGCTATGCCGACGGCCGCTACGCCGACGACAAAGCCCTCAGCCGCTGTCACCTGGGTCTAGCTGCTAAACACGGCCTTTTAATCTTTTCACCTTCACATCATATCAAGATGAGTGAAAAAAAATACCCATGATTTGCTTTCTCTGCTTTTCTTGTTGCCTAGGTTTGACCCCGCCCACTACTCATTGCTGTCTTTCTGATCGAACATCCATGTCACAAACGGTGTGTTTTATCGGTTACCTTCTACTGGTACGGTGGAAATGAAGGCCCTACTTGAACTGAGCTGACATGCACGCATGTTTTCTTGCTGCCAAGACCTAAACTATATGATGATGCATGGATGCAACATTATATATAGATTACATGGATTGGAGGATAAGAAGTTAATTGTAGAGATAAGGTAGGACATGCTTGCAAATTATATACTTCCAAATACGGAGATATGGCAGTATGTCCTAACCTTGAGGAAGAAATATTAAGGTCTAATGAAAGGGAGTCCATTTTTTTTTTGCTACATGGAGGATGTATAACCAGGCTTAAGTGTGTCAAGGAATAAATGGTATTTCTCATTTTTCTTAAAGAAAATCAGTGCCAAATTAATTAGGCAAGTAAATAACCCACATGCCCAATTTCTTAGGAAAAAGATGCTTGAACAATGTCGGTGATAACAAAAAAGGTTCTTGGGCAGTCGGGTCATCCTCCATCGAAATCCATCACCCCTCCCATCCCTTCATGAGGATGTTGATCACGAAGGTGGCGGCGAGGCTCATATGCCACTTTGTTTCTCTTGTGAAGTCCTTCTGGCAACAAGGCGGTGACCTTGAGTGGAGCAAAAACATCAACTTAGCAGCATGTGGCATCGGAATTTGTTGGCTAGACTTCTTGGTTGTCCAAGCCGTGAAGCGATGGTGGGCGCTGGTTACTGCTAGGAGACTACCTCGTCAGCCTTCTGCGTAGGTCTGGAGGTTGGCATTTCTTATCGTTTGGCTCACTAGTCCTCGTCGGATCTTTTTGAAGGCACACCTTGGGTGCTAGAGCATGGGAAACCCCTAGTCAATTGGTGCACTGGTTGTGGCAGAGACACCCCTTGGGCGTCGTCGTCCTCCCCCATCCCATTATGACCATCAATAAGTGTGTTCTCTGATGCTTCATTTGATGTTTGTTTGGTTCTTGAGAGATAAAGGCATTAACTTGCAAAACAAGCTTTCTTTTCTTTTCTTTTATCTGTGTCGGTGCCACATGAGGCCTAATTATTTGTCCAGTACCCCTATATGTTGGCTCCTACCTAGAGGGGGTGAATCAGGGCGTTGGCAACCAACACCATGTAGGATCTAACAAAACGGCCCCCTCTCCATCTGCATTGGCAAACCCAATTCGTCGCGGTTTTATCGATGGGTGGGCGGATCTTCTCCCTAGCCATCATTATAAGGGTCCTTGGCAGCTCCTTCGTGTGCTCAAGCTAACCCTAGACGCCTTCTACTTTCTCCCCTCTCCTCTCCTACCTCCAAACACCAAATGGGGCGTGTACCACCCCCCGAGATCAGGGCTAAACGAATCCCAGACCTCTGTCTGACATAAGCCTAACCTTGAGCTCGAGGATATCCAGTGAAGATTCAGTAACACAGCAGTGACCCTACGACACAAAAATTATTACATCAAGCTTATAATTGAGCAAAGAACCAAATTATTACAAGTATAGGTCACTGACCAAAAACATCAAACAACGGAAGGCAAATTATGTTATTAAGTATAGCAAACATAACAAATAGCCTAAGAGGCCTGGAGCATAACGGTGATGTCCCAGCCCATAGATTCTAGGCTGCCGGGCGGAAAACCCAAGATACTTGTCGGTGTCGATGTCGTACGGAACTCGTCTTCAGGGGGAACACTTACTCTGCTACAAAAGTATCAACAAAGCAAGGGGTGAGTATAGGGTGTACTCCGCAAGACTTATGGCTGGTGGGGTTATTTTGCATAAAGCCATCTTTGTTTATAAATAAGAGGGAGAAGAAGCTCGTCTAATCAAAATATTTTAAAAAGGGGATAAGAGAGTGACATCTTCAAAGTGTTGATCATCATATTGATATCCACCAAGTCATCATCATCTCAACCTTGACTAGGATCACCCCTCATACCCATGAGGAAGCATCCTTAGGCACACGTTGATCTACCAAGTTCTATGATTAGTTCATGTTCTCTATGATCATCACGTCCATTCCCAAGTCATCCATAACCGCGTACACGGCTTTTCAAAAAGGTTATTACCCTACAGGGGTGTACAACTTTACCCACACGTAGTAACCTTCTCTTAATGCCAAGCTATTAGCCCTCTTCCTTGGAAGGCCGGCAGGGGGTGGTTAGACACGACCTTTATCTTGCTTTCGCCGAGACCATGAGTCACGCCCTAAGGATGGTTCCGCCGTAACGGGTCAAATCCCGAAGTCGGTCCCTAGAGATGTGAGGCAAGGTTAGTTTACCAGAGGGGGCGCTATCCCCAAGCAACCGCGGCCACGCTTCCCTACCTGTTATGAATGCACCTTCACCCGATAAATCTTTCAAAATGTTTACTATGCATATGTCGAATGGAACGTCCGAACTATGTGACTCATGGAATCTACTAGGCAAGTTAGTCACTCATGAGGTTTTCCAGCCCCGTGTGGTTGTACGCTCGTCTTGGTTTAAGAGGCAAGGACTCGGGTCCTAGTGGTGGCAAGCATGGGACTAGAAAATCCACATCCCACCGTGGCCTCCCATCCAAGACTTAGCATGTTTAACCTTTACCACTTATCTAACATCATCAGTATATCTCGATCTTCTGTCATACTAGATTATCTGCATCTGATACACCATCTGGATGAACCAGCTCTGACAGCTATGCATGGCTAAGCAGAACATAGATATAAACTCTAGCAGTGCACATAAGCCAAACCTAGTTATGCTAGGAGCAGTGGATTGATACCTTCGATCCGAATTACGATTGTAGTATAGTTTTTTTCCCTAGTAGACCTAGGTTTATCGAATCCTCGGGAAGCAGAAAGCAAAGTGAGATTACTTAAACGGACCTTCGATAGTTTTAGAATTCCTTTTGTATTTTCACCGGACCAAGAGTTTGCAATATTTTTGTTATTGTTGACAATGGAGAGAGAGGGCCTAGGGTCTTCGGTTTTCACCAGTAGCTGTGCAAAACATCTGATGGGAATAAAAGATAATAATAAAGTATGCATGTAATCGATTAGAGCAAGATAATTATATATGGGTAGTGCATCCATAATTTTTACCGCCTCCGCAACCGCTTATAACAATAACCTACTAGTCTCATCCATAGAAGAAAGAGAACTAATGATATACATAGTGATGTCACCGTTAATCCCAAGTAAATCCCTCACATACAGCCGTACTACCCCTTCTGTCACTAGGGTTCCCATCCTGCAGATCATTCATTACTCACACTCCCTTTACCTGGATCAATCCTTGGGGTCTTGGGTACCTGACAAGTTCTTATATTGAGGCAAGAGAGGATACTACAATCATCACGTCATACAAACTAATACATGATTCCATCTATGATAAATAACATGCACAAAAATCTACATGGCTAGGCCGAATCCCTTAGCCCAAGGAGAATTACTCACACATAGAGATGAAATCAACAATCATAAACATTATAATAGAGATCATAAGGTTGATAGAAAATAGTATTACAATGTCGCCAATTGGAGAAGAGATCTACTATTACATGTGGCGGAAGATGGCTATGGTGGTGGAGAAGGGTTTGGAGATTTAGATCTAGATCTATTCCTTCGGCGTGGAGGCTTCTAGTGGCAGGGAGAGTTGGGGTCGAAAATAAGCTCTGTTTCCCATCGCCCGAAGCATCTTTATATAGGCACTAGTGCACATGTACCCCTCTAACACCGGTTTGGAGGACCCTCTAACACCGGTTATAGAACCGCTATTGCGGTTTCGGTGTTAGAGGACCCCCCCTTTAACACCGGTTCTTATACGAACCGGTGTTAAAGGGTGGCGCACGTGGGGCTGCCGCAGCGCTCAGCCCCCCCTTTAACACCGGTTCGTAACACGAATCGGTGTTAAAGGTTCTGTGCCGCGGCAGGAAAACGGCCTAAATCTCTGCCGCGGCAGAGTTCTGCCCCTGCCCCGTTCTGGGCGTATTTCTGCGACGCGGCGGGGACGGGGAGGGGGAGGGGGAATCGATCGGGAGCGATATACACATACATCATCATCCGTACATACGAGTACATGAATAATTAAGCAACTATTATTATACACAACATCGTCATTGTGTGGTATTCTCTGTAAATGTTGAAGCATCAAGTACAAGAAAAACATGTTCAAGCATATATACAACGTTCATTTTGATGGATATCTAAAGAGTTCTCCGCCAGGCGTGACGACCTCATCAAGTATGAACCCCGCCAATTCCTCTTGAATGGCTCGTATGCGGTCAAATGGTAGGAGTTGGTCCCGCATCCGTTCGATCTGAATATATATGAAGAATGGGGTCAATATATATATAAGAATAAAACTCAACACAATTGATGGTAATAAAATAATGTTGTGTACTTTGTTTACTTACTCTAAGTTGTTCTAGTGCGGCTTGGCCCGTCGCACATATCGTGTTGCGAATGAACTCGCAAACATAGTACCCACATAAGTTATTGTCGTGTCCCTGATGCGCGCACTTTATGAGAATAGAGAGTTCAATCAAAATAATAATCAATAAAGCATGATATAATGGAATTGGAAGCAGAATCAAATAGATACGCATACCTAGCTAGCTAGTATTATTTACATTTTGGTCTACAGATTTTAGTTCTTCTGACCATTCACCCACGTACCTGCCCGTGAATCTTTTCCAAACCCTGTCCGGCAAAGAAAATGGATAAAGGAGTAATTAATTACCTGTTGTCACGAAAGTTGTCGATCTAGTGCGATAATATGATTGAAATTACCTCTAGAGCATCTCTCTAAAGTCTGCCCATAGCTCTTTTTCTTTTCATAACGAGTCCATGACAAGGACTTTTCCTGAGTCAGGTTGAATGACTAGCAGAATAAAGTGGAACCTACGCACGCATAACTCATCATCAGTTAAACTTAACATCGAGTAAGCCGAAACAGAATATGTACAAGAGAGGGTAACAGTACTCACAAGAAGTTGTAAGGCAATATTATTTCCCTTTTGGTTTGTTGTCTCAGTAAAGACCTTAGCAAGAAATCTTCTGTTTCCCGGGTTTGTCTCTTACCACTTGTTCATGAACTCTATTTGGGTCAATGAACCCAATGTCAAAAGTGCCTCCTTTCATGCATTCCATAACCTTTTTCCTGCATAATAGTATATATATAAGTATATGGTGAGCATATATATATGCAATTAATGAATTGAATTAGATGAGATAGAAATTAAAGAAATAGTACTTACACACAATAAAGGCTGATGGCAGCTTTGTTGAGTTCCTTCTGATTGAATAGAAAATGCAAGTCTTGAATGTTGAAGGTGATCGTGTCGTCTCCGCACAAGAAAAATTGATCTCTTATATGCGCCGTGATCCATTCTTCCTTTCTCGTCTTGCAGAAATCAAGGTACCACTTGTGCAATCTTCGCATCTTTGTTAGTAGATTCTTGAGCTCCTCTTTCTTGACGAGATTCTTCCCATACTTCCATGGCTGTATGGGGTTGGCATCGCCTTTGGGCAAGTTGTCTCCCATGATGTTCAAGTATGCAATGTAAGTCATCCCCATCTCATTGGCGTTTCTTTGTAGCTCTGCCTCGTAATCATTTACGGGAGGAGCGTCCCGTGTGTCGAACACTTGGAGCGGGGCGCATGATTGGTTTTCCTGCTCTCCAAGCATGGGAACTGTTTTCTGGGGTGCCGCACGAATGCTACTTTCAGTCTCCCTATGGCGCCTTGCACCCCCCTTCAAAATCTGGCGCTCGTAGTCCGGCACAAGTGGGGTTTCAGGTTTCAAAATATTTTTGTAAAACTTCTCCACCACCGCCGGATCTATTTTCTCCTTTGGCTCGGCCCATCTAGGTGCAAAGAATTTCTTGACCTCTTCTTCTGAGATCCTATTGGTCTCCTCGTCGCTGCGATTCCATGGTAAAACCGGCAATGGCTTGGCGGAAGGCTGCGGGACGTAGTTTTTTGAACTCTTTGGCGTACGGTTTCCTACGGATTTCTTTGTGGCAGTGCTAGTGATGCTCTGCGTGGCAGTGCTCTTCCGTTTACGCTGAGGAGATGGCTGAAGCGCCAGAGATGGCTGGCGCGCCGGAGATGGCTGCCGCGCAGGAGATGGCTGAAGCGCCAGAGATGGCTGCCGAGTAGGAGATGGCTGAAGCGGCTCAGACTGCTGACGCTACGGAGACGGCGGGGGTGCCAGTGGACTCTAATTTGGAAGCACGATGTGTTCCTTCTTCCAAAGAATGGTTGTTTTTACTGCAAATTTGAGTTGAGTTTCCCCTTCACCTGTAGCATGGTCAAACTGTGCTTCCTCATATTCCTTCACAACCTCATCCACCCCGACAATAGCATAGCCATCTGGAATCGGTCGGCAGTGGTAAGTTCCACCAGCTACAGGAGGTAAGGCATAGCCGACAGCCACCTTAATGGATAAGCCCATTAATCTCACATGCAGCTCAGCGTGTTTGCTCTCCGTGATCTCATTTACGGGGTATCAAGGACCCGCCATTTCAAGCGCGGGCTGCACGTTCTCCGTGGAAGCCACGCTGCTTTTCCGCGCAGAGTCTGGGCCGCCGGCAGCTTCCAATGCAGGCTCTTCGTGCCGCTGAGATGGGCCGGTAGCTTGATGGCTCTGTTGTGCATTCACTTGCGCCTGCAGTGCCACAAGTGCATGTTCTATCTGTGTCATCCGCTTTGTATGCTCTTTTTATTTTGTGTCGCGCCATCTGTAAGAGTCTCCCCACTCGGCAAACCCATCCTTCCACGTCATACCCCCTGTGCCTCATGCATGTCCAGGGTGTTCTTTTTACCGATGGCGCGTGTGAGCTGGTCATTCTCTCTGTTGGGATGGAAGGTCCTGGCGGCTGTTTCCTCGTATGTCATGATGAGTTCAGTGACGGGTTTGGCAAGGAGAGTTGGGAAGATACACAATCCTGTTTCTAGGTCCAACCTTGTCCCGATTCCGTAGAACCAAGTCTTTGCACGTAGGTCCCACCAATGTGTCTGGGGTGTGATCCCTCTGTCGCGCAGGGCCTTCTCAGCTTCCTCCCACTTAGGCCTCTGAGATATGTAGCCACCTGACCCCGTCCTCTGGTGATGTTCCTTCTTCTGGGCATTTAGCGTATTGGTTTCTGACCTCTTTGTAGCTATAGCACCTTCCTTGTATGCCACAAATTCGCGCCAGTGAGGTCTTATCTTCGCATAATATGCGTCTTCGAAATCTGGAGTCTCGCGAGCTTTGATAAATTTGTTCAATTTTGTCTTCTAGTTGTGAAAAGCGTCAGCCATCTTCTTTAGAGTCCACTCTTTGACCTTTTCCTTTATAATCGGTTTGTTTTCATCCTCCTCTGGCGGAAGGGTGAAATTTACCAACAGCGAATTCCAAAGCGTTTCTTTGGATCTTTCATCGACAAAGGTACCGTCGCCCTTCTTTGGCTTATTCCAATTTTCAATTATGATTGGGATTTGGTCCCTAACAAGAACTCCAGCCTGGCGTAAAAATTTGTCTGTGGCCTTCTTGGGCTCCATCGGCCTGCCATCAACAAGGAATGCTTCGATCGTGAACTTTGCACGATCTTTCAACCGATGGCTCGCGCCTCGCTTGCTCTTTTTCGTAGAAGAAGATTGTTGCTGGTTGGTCGATCCAGAGGGCTAAAAGAAGAAAGAAGCGTTAATTAATACATTTACATATATACAAATCAATCGGTGCAAGTCAGCAGAGGCTTAATCCATGCATATACCTCGATAGACTTTGTAATCACTAAAGTGCGTTCACCGGAGTCGTCATCTTCTCCATGACTACTTGAGCTGTCATCATGTCCCTCCAAGTTCAGATATTGTGAGGTGTCCTCATGGATCATGTTCTCCATTATTTCTTCATCTTCAAGGTTTCTACTAAGTGGATCCATAGTTTCTAAAACAATAATATGATCACACAAATATCAGTAATACATCTATTGAGATGCTGAAGCAAAGATGATGATATGACAAGTTAAAAGTATTGAAATGTAACCCTAATACATGCTTGGTCATTCCAAACCCTAATTCGGAGAAACCCCGGATTCATATGAGAGGATACATTCGAAAAACCCCGGATTCGGAGAAACCCTAATGCTATATTGACAACGAGAGGTGTACTAGGGTGGCGGCTGGCGGCGCTAGGGCGAGAGCGGGGCCGAGATGCGTGGGGGTGTGTGTTCGAACCAGCACGACGTGGGCTACCTAAAATGGGTGACTCGGCGAGGGCAGGGGATGATGATATGACAGATTAAAATTATTGAAATGTAATCCTAATACATGCTTGGTCATTCCAAACCCTAATTCGGAGAAACCCCGGATTCATATGAGAGGATACATTCGGAGAAACCCCGGATTCGGACAAACCCTAATGCTATATTGACAACGAGAGGTGTACTAGGGCGGCGGCTGGCGGCGCTAGGGCGAGAGCGGGGCCGGGATGCGTGGGGGTGTGCGTTCAAACCATCGCGACGTGGGCTCCTAAAATAGGCGACTCGGCGAGGGTAGGGGATGATGATATGACAGGTTAAAATTATTGAAATGTAACCCTAATACATGCTTGGTCATTCCAAACCCTAATTCAGAGAAACCCCGGATTCATATGAGAGGATACATTCGGAGAAACCCCGGATTCGGAGAAACCCTAATGCTATATTGACTACGAGAGGTGTACTAGGGCGGCGGCTGGCGGCGCTAGGGCGAGAGCGGGGCCGGGATGCGTGGGGGTGTGCGTTCGAACCATCGCGACGTGGGCTCCTAAAATGGGCGACTCGGCGAGGGTAGAGGAGGTCAGGGTCCACGGCATTGGAAAAGTAATCGGTCAAGTGATGCATATATACACATACATACATATATACACATACAAAAAATATATACATATATACACATACATATACAAATATATATACATATATATATCATACAAAAAATATACATATATATACATATACATAC
The DNA here is from genome assembly GCA_916181665.1 of Avena sativa. Lineage (NCBI taxonomy): Eukaryota > Viridiplantae > Streptophyta > Magnoliopsida > Poales > Poaceae > Avena > Avena sativa. Next base: position 43,747,587 of record OV702294.1, read on the forward strand.
ATATACAAATACACATACACACTAACCAATCACTAACAAATATACACATACATATAACACTATACTAATTTAACACTAACTAACACTAAGTAACACTATAACTAACCACTAACTAAAAAACACTAACACTAACAAAAATCGGCGGCGGGCATGCTCACCTGCGGGCGGCGGCGCGGCGTGGGTGGCAGGGTCGGCGGGGAGTGGCGGCATCGGGCGAGGACGGCGGGGTCGGCGACGAGTGGTGGCGCGCGGTGGCGCGGTGGCGGCGGAGGCGCCGCTCCCGCGAGAGTTCTCTGTTTCCGAAGGCGGGGCAGCGGTGACGGTGGCGGACGGCGAAGGCGTGGTCGACGTCGGGCAGCCTGGCAGCGTCTCTATTTCCGCCGCGGCTCCTGCTCTGCTTCCTCTGCTGCACGCGCGATTTTTGTTCTTGCTGGGAGGAAGAAGGAAGAGAGGAAGGCGTTATAAATGCCCCCCCTTTAACATCGGTTCGTGGCACGAACTGGTGTTAAAGGGGGGATTCGTTTCGCGCCCACACACCCCCCCTTTAACACCGGTTCGTGGCATGAACCGGTGTTAAAGGGAGGGTGCAGGCGCGAAACAAAATAAATGTGCCCCCCCCCTTTAACACCGGTTTGTGCCACGAACCGGTGTTAAAGGGGGGCATTTATTTCATGCATTAAAGCGGTGGGGGCATTTTTAACTCAAAAAATAGGATATGAATTTAGAAAATTCATATCTTTTTCATTTCAACACAGAAAAATATGAATAATATATGATAATTTTCAGAAAAATAATATCTATCCATTCATGTAAAAACATTTTATATTTACTTTAGATGAAAATTTTCAAAATAATCAAAACACTTACATATAAATTTTGATTATTCAATTCAAACAAAAATAAAATAGACAAACCCTAAAACTTTGAACATAAGAAATATTAAGCATCTAATAAGGAATCTAACCCGATCTTTTTTATTTTTTTATCCCCGTTTTAAACTATTGTCAAACTTTGTCGAACAACGGGCATGAAGATTCTTAGCTCGGGGCCAAGCCTCGCTCAACTTGCATTGGATTTTTGATAAAATAGCATATTGTGAACCTAAAAATGATTTTTGTAAAAAATCATGAGCATCGTATCATGTACCTGTAGTTCATATCTGACCCACTTCCTACCGATTCGGCAGGAATTTATATTTTTCACCAGAGGTGGACGGAAAGGTTTCAGATCCCCCTGTTGGTACATTGTCCATATAAGGTGGTCTAGTATTTTTGTAAAATGTGGTGGTGGTTTTTTGAATTAGCCATTTGGTGGTTGCTTCACAAAACCATCCGTTTTTTATGCTCGGAAAATGGAAAATGCCTTTTTGGTGCGATGAAAAGTAAAACTTCCTCTTGCAACATTGTTTGCCATGCCATGATGCACATGTATGCAAAATATGGCCATATTATCACAAACTATGCCTTGATTCTAGCCATAACATTGGTCATTTGACCCGAAAGCCAAGAAACCTCGAATGAGATTGGTCATTTTGTGAAGGTTTTTTTGAGACATAATCAATATACCAAGTTTGAGATTTTTCCTTCTAACTATGTCACATAATATAACACCACGCGAAGGTTTCGCACTGTTTCGATCTTTTTTTATTTTTTTATCCCCGTTTTAAACTATCGTCAAATTTTATCGAATAACGGGCATGAAGATTCTTAGCTCGGGGCCAAGCCTCGCTCAACTTGCATTGTATTTTTGATAAAATAGCATATTGTGAACCTAAAAATGATTTTTGTAAAAAATCATGAGCATCGTATCATATACATGTAGTTCATATCTGACCCACTTCCTATCGATTCGGCAAGAATTTGTCTTTTTCACCAGAGTTGGACGGAAAGGTTTTAGATCCCCCTGTTGGTACATTGTCCATATAAGGTGGTCTAGTATTTTTGTAAAATGTGGTGGTGGTTTTTTGAATTAGCCATTTGGTGGTTGCTTCACAAAACCATCCGTTTTTTATGCTCGGAAAATGGAAAATGTCTTTTTGGTGCGATAAAAAGGAAAACTTCCTCTTGCAACATTGTTTGCCATGCCATGATGCACATGTATGCACAATATGGCCATATTATCACAAACTATGCCTTGATTCTAGCCATAACATTGGTCATTTGACCCGAAGCCAAGAAACCTCGAATGAGATAGGTCATTTTGTGAAGGTTTTTGTGAGTCATAATCAATATACCAAGTTTGAGATTTTTCCTTCTAACTATGTCACATAATATAACACCACGCGAAGGTTTCGCACTGTTTCGATCTTTTTTTATTTTTTTATCCCCGTTTTAAACTATCGTCAAACTTTGTCGAACAACGGGCATGAAGATTCTTAGCTCGGGGCCAAGCCTCGCTCAACTTGCATTGGATTTTTGATAAAATAGCATATTGTGAACCTAAAAATGATTTTTGTAAAAAATCATGAGCATCGTATCATGTACCTGTAGTTCATATCTGACCCACTTCCTGCCGAGTCGGCAGGAATTTGCCTTTTTCACCAGAAGTGGACGGAAAGGTTTCAGATCCCCCTGTTGGTACATTGTCCATATAAGATGGTCTAGTATTTTTGTAAAATGTGGTGGTGGTTTTTTGAATTATCCATTTGGTGGTTGCTTCACAAAACCGTCCGTTTTTTATGCTCGGAAAATGGAAAATGCCTTTTTGGTGTGATAAAAAGGAAAACTTCCTCTTGCAACATTGTATGCCATGCCATGATGCACATGTATACACAATATGGCCATATTATCACAAACTATGCCTTGATTCTAGCCATAACATTGGTCATTTGACCCGAAAGCCAAGAAACCTGAAGGGCGGAATTAAAATACAGAACTGGAAACCCGAAAGCCAAGAAACCTGAAAGCCAAGAACTGGAATTAAAATACAGAATGCAACTAATAGTAAGTTACATAAAGCATGACTGAAAATTAAGATACATAAAAGAACTGAAAATTAAGATACATGGCCAGATTAAGTAACAATCGGCCGAACTTGTTTCGGAAAGTTGGAGTGATTCAGTCATGCTCCTGCCTACACCTGTAATACTCGCCACTGTAGTCGTTGTACTCGCCGCCGCCGTCATCGCTATCGTCGTCGGGGTCACCGTAATTGAACCTTGAAGGCTGAGTACGCGTGGGCTGGACTTGAGGGTAGCGCAGACGGGGGTTAGAGTCGGCGGCAGTGTCATAGGCCATGACGCTCTGGAGAGTCCGACCGTGCCACCATAGCCGACGGCCGGCCTCTTTGAAGTTCGGAGGAGGTGGGCCGTCCTCCTCGTGCCTGGCGAGCGCCCTCTCATGACGATCCACGAAGAAGGCTTCCCAAGTAGGGAAATAGTCGGGATGCCATCTGGGATTCCTCCGCTGCTCCGGCGTGAGCTCGAAGTAGTAGTGGTTCGTGATGGCCATCCAGCGCGCCACACCTAGAGGGACAGGAGGAACCGGCACGCCTCCGGCGCTCAGCATCCAGCCGACAGGGACACAGTAGCCCGGCGGGCAGGGGTAGTTCGAGGCGCAAAGCGCCTCCGCCTCCCTGGGGGTTAGTGCTACGGTGGAAGCCATGGGAAAGAGTGATGAGGTTGCACATATGAGTCTAGAGATGTGCAATGACAATGGAGGACAACCATACATATATATATATAGTGAAGAACTGGCGGGAAAAAATGGCAGGAAGAAAAATGGAGGGAAGAAATGGCAGGAACAAAAAATGGCTCATTTAATACATATATTGTTAACAGAAGAAATATGACATTGATTTCCATGTTGAGATACATATGTGTGCCAAAAATGGCTCAATTAATACATATAGTCAATCTTATGATCGCGTCGGCCGTAACCATGGAGTATCAGCACCGTTTAACAGGATGGTTGGGTCAGTCTTCACTCTAAAGGGCGGAATTTCATCAAACTTATTATAATCTTCTGACATGTCTATCTTGTCCTCCACTCCCACGATGTTTCTTTTCCCTTAAAGAACTATGTGACGCTTTGGCTCATCGTGTGATGTATCTGTTTGCTTATTTTTTCTTTTTTTTCGGTTTGGTAGACATGTCCTTTACATAGAAAACCTGAGCCACATCATTGGCTAAGACGAATGGTTCGTCTAAGTTCTTGTCTACCTTCATAAGATTGTTGAGATCCACTGTTGTCATTCTGTACTTCTTGTCTACTTCAACCCCTCCTCCTATTAGCTTGACCCATTTGCATCGAAACAAGGGGACCTTAAAATTAGGTCCATAGTCAAGTTCCCATATCTCCTCTATGAACCCATAATACGTGGTCTTCTGCCCATTGTCTTCTGCTGCATCGAAGCGGACACCACTATTTTGGTTGGTGCTCTTTTTATCTTGGACTATCGTGTAAAATGTATTCCCATTTATCTCGTATCCTTGGAAAGTACATACAGTCGAAGATGGTGTCCTGGCCAACAAGTACAGCTGATCCCCAACAGTGGTGTTATTCGTGAGAAGTCTTTGCAGCCAGCCGCCAAAACTCGCCATGTGTTCACTTATAATCCATTCATTAGACTGCCCCGGGTGTTTGAGGCGTATTAAATTCTTGTGTTCATTGATATACGGGGCAACCAAGATAGATCTTTGTAAAACCGTGTAGTGTGCTTGATTGAGAGAATGCCCGTCCCTACATATCATTGCTTTACATCCTAGGGTGCCATTTCCACGCAGTCTCCCCTCATGTCGTGATTCTGGAACACCAATCGCCTTAAGGTCAGGAATAAAATCAACACAGAACTCAATGACCTCCTCTATTACATAGCCCTTGGAGATGCTTCCTTCTGGCCTAGCACAGTTATGAACATATTTCTTTAAGACTCCCATGTACCTCTCAAAGGGGAACATATTGTGTAGAAATACAGGACCGAGAATGGCAATCTCTTCTACTAGGTGAACCAAGAGATGCGTCATAATATTGAAGAAGGATGGTGGGAACACCAACTCAAAGCTGACAAGACATTGGGCCACATCTGTCTGTAACCCTGGTAGACTTTCTGGATCGATTACCTTCTGAGATATTGCATTGAGGAATGCACATAGCTTCACAATGGGTACTCGAACATTTTCAGGTAGAACCCCCTCAATGCAATTGGAAGCAATTGTGTCATAATCACGTGGCAATCATGAGACTTCAGGTTTTGAAATTTTTTCTCTGCCATATTTATTATTTCCTTTATATTCGACGAGAAGCCAGACGGTACCTTGATACTGCTCAGGCATTCAAAAAAGATTTCCTTCTCTGCTTTGGTAAGAGCGTAGCTGGCAGGAGTTAAGTGACATCGTTTACCCTTCTCGTTTTCAGGATGCATAGGCGTATCAGGGTCTTTCAGACGTTGCTGGTAATGCCGTGCTTCCGGTGTATCTTTTGTCTTGCCATACACTCCTAGGAAGCCTAGCAGGTTCACGCAAACATTCTTCGTCACGTGCATCACGTCGATTGAAGAGCGGACCTCTAAGACTTTCCAATAGGGTAGGTCCCAAAATATAGATTGCTTCTTCCACATGGGCGCGTGTCCGACATCGTTATTCAGAACAGATAGACTGCCAGGACCTTTTCCAAAGATTACTTCTAGGTCCTTGACCATACCAAATACCTCCTCACCGGTACGGAGGACGGGCTTCCTCCGGGGTTCTACCAGACGTTTGAAATGCTTGCCTTTCTTTCTTACTGGATGCAGGTTCGGAAGAAATCGACGATACCCTAGGTACACAACCTTCTTACATTTATCCAAATATACACTTTCAGTCTCATCTAAACAGTGTGTGCATGCATTGTATCCCTTGTTTGTCTGCCCTGAAATGTTACTAAGAGCGGGCCAATCATTGATGGTTATGAAAAGCAATGCTCGTAGGTCAAATGGCTCCCCTTTGTGCTCATCCCACATACGTACACCTGGTTTGGCCCACAGCTGTAAAAGTTCTTCAACTAATGGCCTTAGGTACACATCAATGTCATTGCCGGGTTGCCTCGGGCCTTGGATGAGCACTGGCATCATAATGAACTTCCTCTTCATACACAACCAAGGAGGAAGGTTATAGATACATAGAGTCACAGGCCAGGTGCTGTGACTGCAGCTCTGCTCACCAAAAGGATTCATGCCATCTGTACTTAGACCAAACCTTAAGTTCCTTGTGTCACTTGCGAAGTCCGGGTACTCTCGCTCGACTTTTCTCCACTGTGACCCATCAGCGGGGTGTCTCAATATCGCGTCTTTCTTACGGTCTTCCATGTGCCATCACAACAACTTGGCATGCTCTTTATTTCTGAAGAGACATTTTAACCATGGTATTATAGGAGCATACCACATAACCTTGGCAGGAACCTTCTTCCTAGGGGCCTCGCCCTCAACATCGCCAGGATCGTCTCGTCTGATCTTATACTGCAGTGCAGTGCATACCGGGCATGCATCCAAATTCTCGTACTTCTCACCGCGGTAGAGGATGCAGTCATTAATGAAGGCATGTATCTTCTGCACGTCTAATCCTAGAGGGCAGACAACCTTCTTTGCTTGGTATGTACTGTCGGGCAACTCATTATTTCTTGGAAGAAGATTCTTCATTTTTACCAACAACTTTGAAAATGCGCTGTCAGTCACACCGTTCTCTACCTTCCATTGCAGCAAATCTAGTGTGGTACCTAGCTTTTTGTGGCCATCTTCGCAAGTTGGGTACAACAATGTTTTGTGATCCTTTAACATATGCTCCAACTTCTCCTTCTCCTTTTCAGTTTCACATTCTTCCTTTGCATCAGTAATGGCCTGACCAAGATCGTCATCAACGGGCCCATCTGCTGCCTCTTGATCTTCATTATCTACCCCCGTTGCAGTATCATCATATTTAGGATACATATTATGATAGTTGTCATCATCCTCTTCTTCTTTGTTATCTTCCATCACAACCCCTTTTTCTCAGTGCTTGGTCCAACAATTATAGCTGGGCATGAAACCGGATCGAAGCAGGTGGGCGTGAATGGTTCTGGTATTTGAGTAGTCTTTCTTGTTCTGACAGTGAACACACGGACAACACATAAAACCATTGTGACCACGGTTTGCATTAGCCACAACGATGAAATTTTGGAGGCCCGTAATGTACTCGGAAGTGCGGCGGTCACCGTACATCCATTGTCGGTTCATCTGCATTAATATATAGTATATATCAAAAATTAATAGGGAGATGAGCATTTATATATATAGTACATCAATGACACATGAAAGGATAGTTGCCGACCTCGACCGAGAAGGAAAGAGCAACGAGAAAACTTATTTGAGCTCTCGGGCATTTCACCGAACACCTCTTGTGCATACGAAAAAAACACAAACTAGCACACTTCACACCCTCTTGCTAGGCTCCAAAATGAGATAGTGAAAAAATGGAAGAGTGGGGTGTGGGCTACGGTGTCTTATATAGCCCCCACCTTTTAACACTGGTTCATGCCACGAACCGGTGTTAAAGGGGGGGGGGCTGCGCGGGCCACTGGTGCAGGGGCCTTTAACACCGGTTCGTGCCACGAACCGGTGTTAAAGGGGGGATCCTTTTTGCTGCACGGGCCACGCTGGTACGGGCCCCCCCTTTAACACCGGTTCGTAGAAGATTCGGTGTTAAAGCCCATTTCCAGGCTCAACCAAAGGCCTCGTTTCCACTAGTGAGGGGTCCCTTCACAAAAGTTGTTCTGTTTGACCTAATGGAGTCGATGCCAACTATATGGCTGGAATAAATTTCCCGCTGTATAGTTGGTCGTTAAGTCGTCTGTATCTACTTCACGGCTCTTGATTTCTTTGACCTGTTAGAAATCTCGTATCTTTGACATTTATGTAGTGATTCCCATCATTATACGTCATTATCTGCGCAGGAAAAAATAGCAAGAAAGGATTGCATACCCCTTTAATCATTAGGCATTAGTGGCAGGGTTTAGAGAGATATTTCATCAAATATATGAATAACATATAGTTTAAATACGGACGTGGCTGGCTATATTTCACAGCCATCAACCTTCCCAATCTTAAACTTGATTGTCCTCGAGCAAGAAAACCAAAATCAAAAGGGAACTCAGCATTTATACTGAAATAACGAGATGGTGATCTTGCTCATGATTGGTAGTCTCATGTTTCCTCCAGTTTATAAATCTGAAAAAACTTCAGCATATATAGAGTAGTGGCAAGCATATCATACGGGTTTCATGAATCCTTATAGCGCAGCAAAATTATTGTATGCATAGAGGATTCAAAAGAGTAAACTTTATTCCATGTCGTGTAATCAACTCATAAGCTTGCCTTTGAACAATAAAGTATAATCATGTAAATTTAAGAGTGTGAGAGTTCGTCATGAAAAGCATATACACTAAAGTATCTCAATTCTCCCATATCAATAAATTAAGATTTTTCAAGCACTACTTTTCTATTCATTGTCCTTCAAGAATTTCAGTTCTTAAGTAATTGAGAGCATGTCAAAAAAAATTATTATTTTATCGGGTTGCGATGGACAATCATGGCATCACTAAGTTTTTTGTTCCTTTTGCATAACGATTACTCATATCAGGCAGCTACCCCGGAGTGCCAAGAATCTTACCCATTATAGCATTGCTGCTATATATGTTTAATCAACACATAGGCAAAATCTAGTTATTTTCTCCATAAAGATCTTTCGTAGGCTAGCGGAGTTGTTGGCATCCCATGAAGTTTGACACGCATAAAGCTATATCATTCTTATGATTCACAAGTTAAACTTTGGCATGCTCACAAAAACCCATAAACATTAATTCAATTGAACAAATCCTTTCAAAGAGAGCTATCAAGTCAATCATTATTTTCTGTCGTGTTGAGTGTATCTAGGAATAAGATTTCAAGACTAAACACTACAACACCCAAGTCTTCAATTGTGAGACTTTTTCTTATTTCAATTGTTTAGCAAATTTTAGGCAAGACTTGGTTAACTACAAGAGCTAGAACAAAATGTACTCAATTAAATACCCATGCAAACAAGATTTTACTATAATATAGAGACTCACTCCACCAATATAACATCTTAGCATTACTACTAACTAGCATGGGTTTCTCAAACTTCAAAAGTGGGGAGTCATAAGGCATACCTCTTATGTTTGGTTCAATTTCTCTCTTCCCTTTTTATTTGTTTCTTGGAAACTCGAAGTCGACCACTCTCCTGCAAATACATGAGAACCTTGAGGCAAAAATAAATAAAGAGGGAAAATAAAGATAAACGGAGAAATCTTTTTTTGGTTTTTGATAAGGGAAATTAAAGAATAGAAAATTGGTTGCAAATCTCGGGTTGAAAATCTCAAACAAAATAAAATAACTAAAGATAAAGTATTGGGGAAACCAACACGAGTGCTTAAACTCAAATAAAACCATAACCTCAAAAATAACATAAAGCAAATGAAAGAAAAAATAGAAATAGATAGAAAACCTCCCCAAGCTTAGGATTTTGCAAGCTTCAAATCATTGAGATGGGGGGAAAAGTTGTGACTCATGTCCGCAAATTTGGTTGATAAGTTACTTGTTCTTTCTCAGAGGTTCAGGGCGAGACTATGCATCCCCTTCACAGTCCCTCCAAGTTCTTGGAAGTCTTGATATGTAGCGAACCGGCTTGGTGGCTGCTCCTCTTGATGAGGGACTTCTTGCTCCTCCTCTTGGTCCTCATCTTCTTTCGGAATCTCCTCCTCGAGTTGGTGTTTCTCAACCTGCAAGTCATAAAGCACACGTCCTTCATCGATAGAGAAAAGATCATTAGGCAAAGGAGCGGGGTAGAGACGTCCAACTCCAGTAATATGCAAAAAATAAACACCACCTCTTCTAGTAAGCATTTCACAAGCCCTCAAAGTAGAGAAACCAACACGTCGCTCACCTAGCACCGGTTGCAACTCACCTAGGTCGATGCCCAGAGCATTGGCAAGTACGGTGATGACTCCTACACAAGTGATTGGTCCTTGGCTTTGGTAGAATTGGTACTCCAAGTAGCTCACAAGAATTGCACCCAAGTGGAGTGACAAGTTGTCATAGTTGAAAGCAGCTTTTGCAAGGACTAAGATGTCCTCCTTTTTGAGTCTTTAAACTCATTACACGTCTGCAACGTGTTAGCAATAACATAGAACAAATAGAGAATAGCAGTATGTTAAATATTTTTCCCTCTACTGACTCTAGAAGTAAAGCTCATTCTATTATAGCAGAGTTCGGGGGCAGGTTCTATGCCAGTAAAAGATGCGCACAGAGCATTAGGATCATTTTTGGTTCAACCAAAAAAAATTGCACCATTCATCAAGCGATAATGAATAATTGTTGTTCATGAGCCGGAAACAAATCCTATCCTCCCCATGACATGCTTTAACTGTGCTTTTTAAAGAACTTAGAAATTCAATGGTTAACCGGCGATAGGTTGGTGCATCATGAAATACAAAGTTTTGCAATCCAACCCTATTGCGAAGTAAATTAAAGTCATCAAAAATACCGAGTTGGTTCAATATGACGGGACATGCCCACTTGGTTTCCTTGACTTCTCGATTTTTGATCATGTCGAAACGATCACGGTGGGACTCATTCTTGAATCGAATCCCCATGCGTTCCTAAGCTGTAGCCCAAGAAGAACTAGCGGCAACAAGAGCACGTGTTTGGCTCCTCGTGTTCATCTTCTAAAAATAAATAAGAAAGACAAATATAAAACTTTTTTATCCAACAATAATAGTCATAGCATATTCCTTATCATAGCACACTAAAGAATCTCCTCAACATAATAATCTAAGCAAGAGAATCATGGCAACTAGTTCAAAATAAGTCTCATCCTAGATTGATAATGACAATAGATCAGAGATGAATTCGTGAAAAATAATTGGAGAATCGACGGAGAAACATACTGTAGATCACTTGTGTGCGAGGAAATCGAACGAAATTTAGTAGAGGTGAAGGTCCCTTGAGGTTTTGAGAGAGTTTGGAGGTAGAAGAGAGAAAAATGATTGATGTTTTGATGTTTTGAGTACGTTCCCGTGTGTTTAAATGGTCGGACGCAATTATACGGCCGGAACTGTACGGCCGAAACACTTGTTCCCGCCGTATAGTTGGTCTGACGGAAAACAATGGGGTTTCTAGGGTTTCTTTCTGGTGGATGTGTCTATACGGTCAGAACTATATGGCCCAAACTTTTGTTCCCGCCGTATAGTTGGTCGTTAAACCTTCTGTATCTGAAGAAGAAAAATTGTCGATGGCTCAAATAACTATACGGCCGGATCTATACGGCTGGAATATTAGGCATGGAGAATGGCCGCTGCATCTCCGGCGCCATGAAAGCATCGTCGTTGGAGGATGGCGGGGCCGTCTCTACGGTTGTCACAATAGAGTGCTAGCAGACTTAAGAATAGGTCGGCTAGGTTTCTAAGTAGAGGAATTAGGCTTAGTGTAGATATGTTTTAGTTTTTTATTTTCTTAATTTTCTTGGAATAGACTTCTAAAGAATTAGTGTGGACAAAACCTCTCTTTTTCAGATTCTATTTTTAGAAGAAAAATTGAGTACACTAATTATATTCTTGAAAAAGTGGTTGCAATGTAATCTGATGTACTCCCTCCGTCCCGGTTTAAAGGACACAATTTGCAAACCATGTAATCCAAAATACTTAGACACAGAAGCATTTAATCTCTGTAATTACTCTTGTATGAAAAGAATAAAATGCTTGCATGAACATGTGTGAACAAATGTGAACGCTTTGATGAGTCTTCTTCTCCTCATGCATATTCTTCTCTACACTATAAAATAGACCAATTAGAGAACACCTAGGGCCCAGATAATTGCAAATTGTGTCCTTTAAACCGGGACGGAGGGAGTAATTAATATCTTCAATCTCAATCTCATTAAACTTGAATTTTTGATTTGAATGCAATTAGCAATCTAAATTGATTATTGTAAATTGATTACTTTGATTAATTCTACTCTAATTAATTTTATGCACTGCTGATGGTGTACATATCAACATGCCCAATAGGTGACACATAACTAAAATTCTTCCATCCTCTGTGATGTGTATGGTGGCGCATCATGCGTGGTGCCGCGGTAGCGCCAGCTCGGCAGATGACGATGTATCGAGCAAAAAGGTGTCGCCTATTCACTTTTTCTGACGCAGTTATCCTTGACGGATTCTTTTTGCCACGCCAGTGCAAGCGCGACGATTAGGCTTGTGCCTCGGTGTCTATAAGTGCTAGGGCCTGAGGTCTGTGTTGTAGTGAACATCATCAACATTCATCGCATCAACTGCTAGCCGGGTTAGGATGCCGACACCAACCCCGGTGAAGGCGATGTCGACGACGGGGACAATGGCAACTACAACGGCTGGAACCCTAGCCACTACGGCCTCTACCACAACCAGTAGTTTAGGTTTACTTTAGTTTTGCATTTAAACTTTGTACAATAACCTAAATCTTTGAATGAAATTTGTTGGCTTGTTCAAGATTTCTGTCAACTTATATTTGGGAATTTGTTGGGAGGGGGCTGGGGAGGGGTACCTGAGTGGACAGGCCCTCCTAAATGGCTGACCATGTGAACCGGCATCCCCAAAGGCCTTGTCCGACACTGCTGCTAGACATGGTTTGGGAGACGCTGGTGCAGACACTCTTAGATGCAATTCGTCGATCCAATGCTACTATGCTAGTAAAACTACACATGCTGCAGAAGATGCAAATGCAGATTAAGCCACCGTTCTCTTCTTCTTAGCTCTCCTAGCTCTGTATGCTCGATGTGAACTTTCTTTGCATGCGCGCTTATCTATGAATTCCCTGAAAACCAGGCATTGTCCAGATCTCATCCGAACTTTTTTCTCTTTGCTTTTCGGCTTTAATTAATCAGTGACTTTCACGTGGATGAATCTTTTCTCCTTTTTACCTTTTCCAGCTTTTTACGTGGCAGTAAAAAAGATGGACGAACACGTCCATCTCCCACATTCCATGCACAAACTGTAAACAGCATAAGATCACTTTATACATAAAGCAAACCATTCACGGAGAGCAAGATCAGATACTTCACACACACAGACACTACCACTCTCTCTCTCTCTCTCTATCAAGCTTAGCTAGATCTCTCTACCTCTCACTTCAACAAAGGTACGCACACAGATAATGGAGGGGAGAGCAATTCAAGGTCTTTTTTCCCTGCATCCAACTTTTTCTTCAGTCTTTACCTCGACCTGGCTGACTTGGATCAGTTAGCTAAACCTATCTAGGAATCTGTTCGTCTCATTAATTAGTTACTTAATGGTGTGTTCTCCCTAGGGTAAACTCGAGATTCGGCTGGCCGGGTGGACTCGATGTCTGATCGGAGATGCATGACACGTTCATCTCCGCCGACATCTCGAGGCTCTTGGATGGAGCAACATCCTCCTGAAAATACAAAATGCCACCAATTAGCCTACAAAAACATCATGTGGTAGTTTGCGTAGTTAGTAGTTATGTACTATATATATGGTCCGTTCATGATAGAAATAGGATCCTATGTGTAACAGTTTAAGTGTTGCTTGATAGGAGTATGTATTACCTTAAGGCATTGACTTCCAGTTTCAGCATTATTTGTGGCGAAAGCTGGCCATCCTGCCCTGCTGTAAAGACATAGACCAAAGAGAAAAAATATTTATTAGTAGTTAATAATGTACAATAATCGCTTATAAAGAAAAAGCACAAAACCATTTTATTTTCTACATATATGTATATGCTGACAACACCAGATATATTAGACAGGGCCCATGCATTGGGAAACATATGCGATGCTATATTAATTTGTTGACTACACGAATCGAGGTGATGTGTTAACAAGATTATCTAGCTAGTACTACTAGCTAGTCTGATTCTTGAGCAACTCCAAAGAAGTCCCCAGCTTTGTCCTTTGTTTGGACCCTCTTTTTACTTTTGTTAAAAAATATGATTTTATACTATATGTTGGAATGACTTTTCATGCAGAACAAAGGAGGAGGTAATTTTTTCAGTCACCCAGTACACTTTGCCATCTTGATCTTTTCTGGGACAGGTGGGCCTGCCCCTTGGTACCTGTGTACTGCATGTGTAAGTGTCCATGCATGTACCGTTGAGAGAGAGAGAGAGAGAGACTTTTCATTGCAGCCAGTAAACTACTCAGGGGATCATTGCACCATCATGAGGTTTCAAATGTCCACCCTATACTCGACAAATCGAACAATGCCAAGATTTCTCTCCACTTTGGCCTGAGAGCACTTCTTGCATTTGCATGTGGGGAGAGAGAGAGAGAGAGATGCTGCCACCCTGTGTGGCTAAAACAGAAATATGAGCCTTTCTTGCCATTAACATGAATCAGGCAAACATCCAAAATTTTGCAGTGCTGCTACATGTCATCTATAGCTGCATGCATGCATGTATGACTACACTACTGTCCACTCGTACAAAGGTCTTTTGTTCTTTATGCTCACTGTATATTACATATATTTTGATCCTCTTATTTTGAGGTATATCTTTTTCAATAAATGTGGTGAATACTTCTCTTTATCAAGATAAATATATTCTGACCATAAAAAAAATCTTTGGACTATCCTATTATCAGGGTTCAGCAAGGAAGATACATAAAGCTAGCTAGCTAAAGTTTGGAGCAAATTAACTCAAGAAGAGTTTACCTTGAAGAGTTGCTCCACAAACCACCATTATAACTGCCGCTGCTGGGAGAATTTGCACTGGTTCCATTATAATCTGTATTCCGGTGAGAGCTGAGGGCCTCTGGCAAGCTCTCGTCGGAGACCTCACCCGCTGATCCATTATCGAATCCTTCATTTTGTCCTAAGTATATGTTTGAATGTCAATGTACTGAATTCATATCATGTATTCGATTAATAAAATTGTGAAGTTATATATACCTGATGAAATCGCGGGTTTGTCAGTGCTCTTTATCGTACGATACATCTGCAGGAGATATGATGGTACAAAAGTAAAACTTTAATGATTGCGAAACAAAAACTTGCATATCTCAGCTCATGACTATTAATGTAAATAATGAGTTTGCATACGTACAAAGTACTCCTATAGTCATAAATTATACAAATTAACTGCATTGCAACAATCATTGGTGATGGCCTGATGGGTGTACATATTAGTACCAGCATGCACTTACTGCCACTTTTTTCTCAAATGTAAATACATACGAGCTCATTCAACAGTGGATCCGTCCTGAGTTGCAGGAGGCAAGGACCAACAACTATTCACAATGTACTAGCCTGCATCCGTTAGGGAGAAAAATGCATTGTTCTAGACTTAGTTCATGCATGAGTAATAAAAAAAGATCAGCTACAGAAACAGTGCACACATGCACACAACATGGTCAGCTTTTTTTCTCTCGGTGGCAAAAGCCTTCTGCTCCCCCCTGGTTTGCAAAAGCTGCTCCATTACCACAGCAAATCTAGAGAATTGCTTTTACAGAAGCTAGATACTATTCCTACTGCTGTTTCCTTAATTTCCTTTTCTTTTCTCACATGGTAACAACAATTATATTCTTAGACATCTCCTTGCATAGCTAGCAAGCTAAATAGAAAGACTAACTGATGCAAGAGAAGATGCCACTCATGATATTTTCCTAATTAATCTCATGAATTTTGAACTGCAGCATAGAACAAGCTAGCTATAGCTGAAGCAAGACTGCAAGAGTAATGTAAAGAATGTGTGTACCTACCTGCAAGTGAGATTTGACATGTGCCAAGGTGAGATCCTTCACATCCATCAGCTCCAGCACCGACTTGGGAGTGGCTCCTGATTGATTATTTCAACCAAAATATCCAAGAATTAATTAGATCAAAAAAAAATCAACTCCATGGCAGCTTGATAAACGCAATTAATCTGCATATGTACATACTTTCATGGCCGCCGAGCAGCTCGACGGCGTGCACGAAGCGCGCGTGCAGCGTGGTCGTCCACCGCATCCTCGGCGCCCGCACGCTGCGCCGCCCTGGCGGGAACCTCGACGATCTCGACGACGGCAAGAATCCACCGCCGACGCTGCTCCTGTAGGTCATGGCCATGTGCTGCTGCTGCTGGAGCTGGAATGGGTGGTGGTGGTAGATGGGGATTCCCCTTATCGGCTTGAGCATAGCACTCATCAGGTGGTGGTAGTGGCTGCTGTGGTTGGAGTAGCTCGAAGTCGGCGGCGTTCTGGCCGACGGCGAGCCATAATTATTGGCCGCCGCCGCCGCAGCAGCAGCAGCAGCGACGTCGGTGGTGGCTCGCCAAAACCCTAGGTTGCTGAACTGATCCATACTGCTGCTGCTGTTTCCACCGGCGGCGTCCGGTGGCCTCGGCCAGCTGGCCGGAGGCGAGGACGCCGAGGTGGAGGACGAACTGGCGGTGCTGATCTGCAGCGCGAGGTCTGGCTGCCGGGGAAACAACTCCATGAGAATTGCTAGAGCTAGCTAGCAAGAGATGAAAAGGCTACTACTACTACTACTACTAGTAGCTTGCTTGCTCCCTGAATCAATGGAGAGAATTCTTCTACTCTGATTCCCAATTGGGAAATTAATTTCCTCGATCTCGATGGATGGAGGATTGGGTTCTGGACTTCTGGTGGTGGATGAGCAAGCTAGAGAGAGAGGATTTGGTGAGGGGTGGGTGAGAGTGAGATGTGTGATGCGACCACTGTATATAGTGTGTGTGCGCTAGCTAGCAAATCAATGGCTCATGAACCATTGACAAGTGTGTATGCGTGCGTGCGTGTGTGTGCATGTTTACTGTCTGTGTTGCCTCTCTAGCTAATACTAGTACCCTCTGCTTGTGTCCTTGCCCTTTCTCTCACATCTGCCAATCCATCTCCATCCATCTCTCTCTCTCTCTCTCATGTGCGGTGGGTACTGTACTATACGCCTACTACTGTAGAGATGTACCTGGACACATACTATGTACGCTGACAAATTAAAAGGGAGGAAATGCATGGATGGTGGTGCTGTCCTGGTGAAAGGGGTGAATAATAGACCAAGGGTATTGATGGATCTGCTCCCCTAGCCGTGGGGTAAAAAGATGTTTGTCCCTGCTTGCTATCACTAGAGTATCTGCAAGTGTGGTACACGTCCACTGCGTATCCATTGTCGAAAAACAATAATGTAGGTGTACAATTCACGTCCTCCAGTATCTGATGATAGAGCCATGATTGCATTTATACATGCATGAATGCATGCTGCCATTGTTGACACAGTGGTAAGTTGTAATAAACCTTCCATTATTATTAAATAATAATAAGAATACATGTGTATTTGCATATCAAGAGGGATCATTAGAGACATAGGAATATATAAGAAATACATGAACCTAAATTGTTTTGTTCAAATAATTGCCAAGTGTCATTTTTGTGGGTGGTTTTTTCCCTCAGTGATTTCAATAACTGGTTCATTTGTGAAAAACTAGTATGTAAATTTACAGGGAGGGAAAGAGACAATTATCTCACCTTTTTCCAAAGGAAAAGATTCACACCTCACTTGGTTGGGGTTGTACATGTACAATTTTACCATTTTACCACCTAGATTCAAATACTTGTCGGCAGAACCTTGGGTTTCTACTTACCTTGTGCGGACTCCGTGTACTATTTTCGTCCAATATTTCATTGCGTGTCTCCTATTCATTGTGGTTTAATTGAGACTTAATTCATTTGTACAGGGCTTTCAAATGTTTTTTTTGAGCCTGCATTGTTGCTCTGGATCAATAGTTTTGCTACAATTTAACAAAGGTTTAATTGGGTTGGTACACCGTTGATTGGGTTTATTTGAGGTTCTATAAAGTTTCAAAAATTCCAGGACCCTTTGGAATCACAAAAAATTAGAGAAAAAAATAGAAACTCAATGTGGGTATTCTAGGAATTTTTCAAGAAGAGACCACCAAGGGATGCTTGCCGTTTCATTAAGATCAAAAAATAGTAACATGCTTTGTGTCATGCATTTCTACCACCTACAACCACACACACTATGGCTTACTTATCGCCTCCATATTCTTGTGTCTGCGTTGTGTCAAAAGTTTGGGTCGATTAATGGCAAGATAATTAGGGGACTAACCATTTTATTAGTTATAGTTCTACTAGTTGAATTAGACTCAATGGTTTTCCCAAGAAAATTAGGAAAGGGTTGGCTACTAGATTTTATACTTTTCTACCACTAATAGGTATATTGTAATATAAAAGGGGATAGTTGGCTTTGAAAAAGAAACGTGAATTTTTAAAATACCACAAAACAATCTCCCAAATATCCAACTTGTTGATATCTTTCCTCACAAAATAGGAATTTGAAGAACCTACGGATTAGTGAGAAGGGGAGCGCACATGGAACATTAATTTGAGACCACCGTTTCTTTTGGTTGGTACCTTTGACATGGTATACCTTATACCTCTATGTATATTAATTTTTCATATTAGGTAGGTTCCTTGTAGGACTGGTACACACTAAGTGTGTTTATCCAATATTTCCAAAACTCAAACTTAGTCGGTTATGTCATGCCCATTTTCAGAGGGTATTATGTCAAGGCTTATACATCCGGGTGTGAACACTTTTTTAGATAAAAGGCTGCACGGTCTGACTTTAAATTAATATAGCCATAGCCGTAGGTTCAGCAAGGTAGTTTGCAACGACAACTATTAGCTCACCAACACACAGATTGCACATTACAAACCAGCCCGACGGAACAGAGTTTTCAGGAAACACTTGCCAGATAAAATGCAAAAGAGCATAAGTGCAAAGCTGAGGAGGTGTCTGTGATAATAGAACAAGGGCATTGATGGATTTGCTCCCTCACTGTGGGGTAAAAAAAATGTTTGTCCCTTGCTATCTACTAGTATCTCCAAGTGTGGTACACGTCCAGTGCGTGTCCATTGTCGAAAAACAATAATGTAGGTGTACAGTTACGTCCTCTAGTATCTGATGATATAACCATGATTGCATTTACATACATGCATGAATGCATGGTGCCTTTGTTGACATAGTAATGAACCTTCCATTATAAAATGATAATAATAATGCATGCAAATATGCATATCAAGAGGGATCATTAGAGACATAGGAATATATATGAAATACATGGACCTAAATTGTTTTGTTCAAATAATTGCCAAGTGTCTTTTTTTGTGGATGTTTTTTCCTTAGTGTTTTCAATAATTTGGTCCTGTATTTGAAATACTGGGATATAAATTTAGATGAGGGAAAGATATATTATCTCACCTTTTTCCCAAGGAAAAGATTCACATCTCACTTGGTTGGGGTTGTACATGTACAATTTTACCATTTTACCACCTAGATTCAAATACTTGTCGGCAGAACCTTGGGTTTCTACTTACCTTGTGCGGACTCCGTGTACTATTTTCGTCCAATATTTCATTGCGTGTCTCCTATTCATTGCGGTTTAATTGAGACTTAATTCATTTGTACAGGGCTTTCAAATGTTTTTTCTGAGCCTGCATTGTTGCTCTGGATCAATAGTTTTGCTACAATTTAACAAAGGTTTAATTAAGACTTAATTGATTGGTACACCGTTGATTGGGTTTATTTGAGGTTCTATAAAGTTTCAAAAATTCCAGGACCCTTTGGAAACACAAAAAATTAGAGAAAAAAATAGAAACTCAAAGTGGGTATTCTAGGAATTTTTCAAGAAGAGACCACCAAGGGGATGCTTGCCGTTTCATTAAGATTAAAAAATAGTAACATGCTTTGTGTCATGCATTTCTACCACCCACAACCACACACACTATGGCTTACTAATAAGTATATTGTAATATAAAAGGGGATAGTTGGCTTTGAAAAAGAAATATGAATTTTTAAAATACCACAAAACAATCTCCCAAATTTCCAACTTATTGATCCCTTTCCTCTCAAAATAAGAATCTTAAGAACCGGCACACTAGTTGGCGGTACCTACGGATTAGTGAGAAGGGAGCTCACATGGAACATCAATTTGAGACCATCCTTTCTTTAGCTGGTACCTTTTGACATATGATACATTATACATTTATGTATGTTAATTTTGCATATTGGGTAGGTTCCTCATAGGACTCGTACACATTGAGTGTGTTTATCCTATATCTCCAAAACTCAAACTTAGTCGGTTATGTCATGCCCATTTTTAGAGGGTATTATGTCAAGGCTTATACTTTCGGGTGTGATCTGCTCCCCTCGCTGTGGGGTAAAAAAAATGTTTGTCCCTGCTTGCTATCTAGTAGGTATCTGCAAGTGTGGTACACGTCTAGTGCGTATCCATTGTCGAAAAACAATAATGTAGGTGTATAATTCACATCCTCTATTATTTGATGATATAACCATGATTGCATTTGTACATGCATAAATGCATATGATGCCATTGTTTTAAATTAATTGAATTGAATTTGTGTCCTTGACACAGACTTAAGTTTTAATAATCCATCCATTACCAAATACTAATAATAACAATATGAGTGTATTTGCATATCCAGAGGGACCATTTGAGACATATATAGGCATATATATGAAAAACATGAACCTAAATTCGTTTGTTCAAATAGTTTCCAAGTGTCTTTTTTGGTGGGTGTTTTTTTCTCGGTGTTCTCTATAATTTGGTCCTATATTTTGAAAAATTATGTAAATCTATAGGAGGTAAAGAGATACAATTATCTCAACTTTTTACAAAGGAAAAGTTTCATAGCTCATTTGGTTGTTGGGGTAGTACGTGTACAATTTTATCATTTTACCTCCTAGATTCAAATACTTGTGGGCACAACCTTGGGTTTCTACTTATCTTGTCCAGACTCCGTGTACTATTTTCATCAAATATCTCATTGCGTAGCTCCCTCTTCATTTATGTTTAATTGATACTTAATTGATTTTACAAGGATTTCAAATGTTTTGTATGATCTTTCATTGTTGCTCTGGCTCATTTGTCCACTATGATTTAACAAAAAAATTTATTAACACTTAATTGAGTTAAATAATGTGGATTTGGTGTATTTGAGGTTCTATCAAGTTTCATAAATTTTATGGCCCTTTGGAAACACAAAATTTAGAGGAAAAGCAGAAAAATAATTTGGGTGTGATAGGAATTTCCAAGAATACGCCACCAAGGGCTTCTTGTCATTTCATTCAGATTAAGAAATGGTTAGATGATTTGTTTCATGCAGTTCTACCACCCACAAACACACACAATGTCGCTAACTCCTAGCCTGCATCTATTGGGATCCATGTTGTCTCGAGAGTTTTGGTTGATTAATGGCAAGATAATTAGGGGCATTTTATTATTTTTAGTTCATCTAGTTGAATTACAGTCAATGGTTACCCCAAGAAAATTAGGAAAGGGTTGGATACAAGTTTTTATACATTTCTATTAGTCATAGGTACGCTGTATTATGAAAAGGAGTAATTGGAATTGAAAAAGAAACCTGAATTTTGAAAACATCACAAAACAATCTCCCAAATATCCAACTTGTTAATCTCTTTCCTCACAAAATAAGGATCTTAAGAGACTCCATACCAGTTGGCAGGTACCTACGGATCAATGAGAAGGGAGCTCACATGGAACATCAATTTGAGACCATCCTTTCTTTTAGCTAGTACCTTTTGACATAGTATACCTTATACCTCTATGTCTTTTAATTTTGCCTATTAGGTAGGTTCCTCATTGAACTAGCACACACCAAGTGTGTTTATCCAATATGTCCAAAACTCGAAATTAGTCCGTTTATGTCATGCCCATTTTTAGGGGGTATTATTTCAAGGATTCTACTTCCGGGTGTGAACACTTATTAGATAAAAGGCTTAACTTCCGACTTTAAATTAATAAAGCCTTAGGTTCACCAAGATATCTTACAACCAAAACTACTGGCTCACCAACACACATCTCGCAACAATACAAACCAGCCATAGGGCACAGATTTTTAAGGCAACACTTGCCAGATAAATGCAATAAAGCATAAGTGCTAAGTTTAGGAGATGTCTGTGACGCTATAGGAGGGTGGAGTATAGGTGTTCTGGTAGAGTTTTCCGAGCATATCTATCATCAGCATCCTTGCTTCTAAAGAGAGGCCACTACTATTGCAAGAACACCAAAGAGTGGAACACACAGTCAGCAGGTTAGCGAGGAAATTGAACTTCTATGGAAAAATTAATTGGCACGTGCCAGAGCGCCCCACTCTAGGTCGCAAATAAAATCCAAATCCAGCGTCTATCTTTGCTAGACAAAGATTGCAAAAGATGAAAGAACTAAGCAAAATTGTTAGGATTCCACTTAGCTCCAAACATTGCACGAAAATCACTCCAAATAAAACGTGCCAGAAAACATGAGAAAAAGATGTGAGAAACTGATTCAGGGTGTCAACTCTCTGATGTTCTAGGGAGAAAAATATATTCTTTAGAGATTTTGGAAGGTGCCATCAATTTTGTGATGGCCAAAGATTTCCTCCTTCATGTGAAGATCTACCACTAATGGTTGGGCTTGGACTTGGTGTCCTAGCTCAATGAGGGATAGGTGGGTCTTATGACCATGAACCCTGTGTCCTTACAACTTTGTGTCTAATTCCCTTCTATGTGATTGCACAAACAAGCCAAATCTTTGGTAAATCCTTGTTTTTGATCTTCCCAGCTTACTTCTTTTTGTAGGCAATCAACGTTTTCGCAATTTTAACTTCATAGAAATGCATTCTTACTGCTATTTGTAGGTAAAAAGTCAAATGCAACTCGATTAAAATCTCAACTTTTGTTAAAATGTTTTAATCACCTAGTCAGCCTTTCCCTCTTTTCCGTCTTCCATTTTTTTCCTTAAATAAGTATGCATGTCCCTCAAATCATTAAAGGTAGAGAAACACATAAAGAAATGAGTAATGCATCGGAGAGTCTGTCTCTTGAGTATTTATTCCTCCATTCTGGTTAATTTTGAGGAACAATTAATAATCATCTGTCATGTGTTACGCTTCGATTGCATTTAGTTGTTGTGTATAAATTTCCCTTATTTTTTTTTCTCGACAATCATTCCTTTGGGGAGACTCATTATTCTCACACCATAAAAAGATGCCTAGAGGGAGAGATGTGACAGAGAAAGAATATATCATTTCCTCACTTTGGGTAGCTTTCTGTCGGCGTCATACTTAATTTTAAGAAAGAGAAACACCAAGACTGCTGTGTGGAACCATCCGTTTGCTTAGTTTCTGGGCCAACCCTCTCCAGCTTTTTTGATACTCTTCACACATTAGTCGTTGTCTCTCTCTATCTCTCTACACCTGTATATATACCTCGAAAAAGTTAATAAAAATGGGAAGAAATTAACCTAGGTAGCAAAAGACATCTCGGATCAATTTGGTTCTTTGCTTCGTATATATACTACTAGAGCACTAGTAGGTACGTACACGACAAGGTAATAGTTTCGTATGGTACTCCTGTTTCTGCAAGATTCTGAATTACGTGCCTCAGCATTACTCACGACATAAGAAGTACTCGCTACATATATGCCTGATCGTAGCTTGCTGGCCAGCATAGTCTTGCAGGGGATGTAATGCCATAACAGTGCTACTATTAGCTCATGCTTGATTATTATTTATGCTGTAGTTATAGTATATCCTCCTGTCAAGATCTGTACATGTTCAATTTGTACACGCGCAAATCCTGCCAATGAATTGTATGGATCAAAGTTAATTTCAAAGATCCAACGAATCTTGATGTCGTTTGTCCTTTCTTTGAGCCATGCGCCGATTGCCATTTAATTCCTAAGATCCAAGCATCGTGCATGGATGCCAAGGTTAATTGCTAGGAGGATTCAATGGTAATTGTATACTAGTACTACAACATGTCAACCCTCTCGTGTGTGTGCGTGCATAATGCGATGGTAACTGTGTGTAGGTAGTGACTAGGAGTGGGAAAGCTGGCTATCTAAAAAAAACTTAGATCAACCCGAGAAGTGCAAATCTCAAGATCCTTCAGATGGACCCAATCGCTATATATAACTCCACCCCTGGTTAAAAAACAAAATACTGTGAAAATTTTCATAGAGCATTAGTAGAAACACATACGATAAAGTTTGATACAAATATAAATTTTACATCTTGTTCTTCTTTTGTAACTTGTGTACCATTTTACGCCAATTTATGCAACTTGCATTGCAGAACCGTGCAATATGTTAATTATTGATCTATTTTCAGATCGCATATTGTCATATGTTTTTCACATGCAGATGTGTGAACCTGTCTGCTTGGTACCAGTTTCTAAACATTTTTTTGAAACTTATAGATATATCTTTATGGAGCGCTTATTATTGCATTCATATGGATCCATGATCAGAAAATATGTTTGGTCCATGCCTATGCATTAATAAATACACCACTCGGTGTGGAGCAAGACATGCGACCAGGCTTGTGATCAGGTTTTAATTAGTACATAGTTACATACTACTCCCTCCGTCCATAAAAGGATGTCGGGAGGTACAATTTGCAAAAAGAACCTACCACTTGTCCCGACAAACCAATCCCTCCCTCCCCTTTCCCCTCCCTTTGTCTCGTCGTTGTACCCCCACTCCGCCGAGCTCGATTTCGCTGCTCCTCGCCGCTGGATCTCGCTTGCGCCGCTCGCCGGCACTCCGCTCGCTTGCCCCGCATGTGCCGGTCGCCGCTGCTCCCTTCCTGGCTGCCTCGCCCTTGAGTAATCCCTAGCGGCCACCGAAGCTTCCACCTTGGGGACAAAGGTACTACCTTTGGCGTACATGGAGGTTGTGGCTAGCCACCATCTAGATAGCCTCCACCATGCCAGCTCCTCTCCAGCGCTTCTGGATGGCCTGCACGCGGCGGCACGCCTCTGCCTGCTTCCATCCCAGGGCTTCTCGGTGACCTACACGCAGCGGCGCGGCCCAGCCCCTGACGAGCTGCCATGTATTGCCCCCTAGTTCGAACTGGCTCGCGCACGCCCTGCCTCTCCCAGCGGTCTGCACGACCTGTACACGGCGGCGCGTCGTTAGTCCTCGCCTCCTGTGCCCCTCGCCCCTCAGCTCCTCTGCGCTGCCTCCATTCCATCCAGGAACTGATTCCATCTACAGCTCCCCTCCTCTCAAGGCCAGTCGACCTCAATTCCATCCAGGAACTGATTCCATCTACATCTCCCCTCCTCTCAAGGTAATAGTCCCTGGTAATAATTTCTGATTTTCTTGTTTAGGAATTACTAGGATCTTGGACGACGAAGACTGTTTAAGTATCCATAGGATCTAGGAATTACAATTGTTCTTTCATTGACTGCCTTTGTGATTCCTGAGTAATTTAGACATGATTAGCTGTTTGAACCTTGTCTTGTACTCCTGAGTAAACTTGTTACTGTCACTGTATTCTGATTCTTGAGTAGATTCCTGAGTAAATTTGTTACTGATTCCTGAGTAAATTCAAAAGTAAATTTGTTACTGTCACTGTATTCTGGAATATTTTAGACATGAATGCAGCAAGGCAGAGGAGAAGTAGCACTGTAGTTGTGTGTGCTATTTGTCAAGCTACGGTTATATGTGCTGGTTGTCAAGCTTCATGACCATAGTACAAAATGCAAGTGTGACTATTAGCATATTCAAACTGAATAATACTCAAACTGAGTTCTAAACTACAGGAACTGGATTGATTCAAGTTAACTCTTCCAGGCCTCAATATCTTCAACAAGCAGATCAAGGGGAACAAGAGAGATCATTCAGTTAGGCGTCCGTTTGTTCCAACACACCACAGAGGAAAGCAATTGTATGTTCAGGCAAACTGACAGCCCATACTACGTGGCTTCATAAAGAAACCAAGTGAGTTCTTGCTTCTTGTACTGTCGTGGGATTTGCTGTCAAATCTGAGGTAGAACTGAGAGTCTGTAACTAGTGAGTATATTACCAATGCAGCTGGTGCCAACATTGTGACAGAGGGAGTATTTTCTTGAACATTGTGTAGCTGGTATTAAACATCACAAGATGTAAATTTTCTATATTGCTGCAAATAACTGTAACTAGTGAGACTGCATTGAGTACTTGAGTACTTTTGCATATAGAAGAAAACCATAGCTATTACAAATTCAGTTTCCAAAGTCATACTGCAGTTTTCAAATTCATAGTGCTATGACAAATTCAGTTTCCAAAGTCACTGCAGTTTCCACATTCATAGTGCTATGACAAATTCAACGATAGCCATGCATAGCTATTACATAGATACACATTGTCATTCTGAACAATTACTAGGAATTGTACTCTCCTATACAATTGTTTGACATTCCTCTCCTATAAAAGATACTCTCCTATACCTCTCATGCTTCTATCTCTCCTCCTTCTATAAGTGCTTTGGTTTGTGCAAGTAGCTCTGCGGTGATAGATATAGCATTTTGTAGCCTGACGTCTTCTTGTTGGCGTTCCTTGTTGTGCGGGGGGTCGTAGCGTATTGCTCCTCCTACCTTCATAACCTCAGCCATACAGTACTGAAGTGTTATGAAGCTTCGAGCTAGTTTGTCAACATCATAGTTGTGATATTCTTCCTCTACATCCTCTATCAACTCTTTGATACTTGCCGGTGCTCTGGTGTCAGTGAGGGACTGGAGCGACCTAAAGAAACACAAGTCCAGGACATTCATGTCCGGACTGTTTGGAGGTTGTTGTATCAACTCGATGTCCAGATTTGTCTCGGCTACTACCTGTCGAAAAACCTCATCACTAGGGAGGAGATGAGGTTTTGCGTTGTCTTGTTGTATATAGATTGTTTTTCCTACATCCTCGTCAGGCCACCTTTCTTGGATTGCTGGAATTACTTTCTGACACAGATACTCCCTCATAACATCACGTGTAACTTTCACCGGTTTCAATTCAAGTGTTCCCTTATCTCTGTTTTTACTGTTCTTTTGAGCCCGTGTCTCTTGAACAAAGGCCCAAGTACCAATCTTTCCATCGAATGTGACCTCTCCAACTTCATTATACCTTGGCTTCGCCACAGCTGTCAAGAACATCACCTTCCCAATGTTGTTCTTATTCTGCACCGTGCGGAATGGTCGAGGTTCGTCGAGAAGTAGGTAGTAGTTGTTATTTTCCTTTGTCATGTAGAACCATTTTTCGTCAATATGGACAATGTTGTCCATTTTCTTGAAGAAAGGACGAGGAGTTGTCAACCGGTCCTCGTCGAGCATCGAGACACAGAACTCCAGTCTCTTGAGCTTGTTTGCTGGCGTAATCAAAGGCTTCAACCGGCTGCTGTGTCTTGTTAGGTATCCCAACTGGAACCTAAGGTGTAAAGTTGAGTGGCTCACACCCAATGATCTTGCTAGACCTCGAATGGTCTTCCTTTTGTTGAGTGGTATTGTCGCCACCCTCGGTAGATCCAGATCTTTCTTTTTTCGGCCAACATTGCCCTTCTTCTGGTTTGAAACATCAACTTCTTCATTTCGTTCAATCTGTCACTGGGCTTTGGCCCATATTCTTTCAACAGTTCGGACACTTGTATTTAGCATACATGCAATGAGGTCCTTGTCCGTTGTTTCTATTCCTCCATCTCTACTCTTAATTACTTCCAACGCAAAATATACACCAAACCTTTGCTCATTTGTTAGTTCTGGTTTTGGATGACCAACATCTTGAGCATCTTCTTCTTCTTCTGCATCCAAATCGGGAGAAACATCTTCTTGGGCAGCAAAATCTCGAGGGATCTCGTTCAAGTCAAGAGCGAAAGCTTCTTGGGCATCCAAATCAGGAACAACAGCTTCTTGGGCAGCAAAATCTTGAGGGATCTCGTTCAAGTCAAGAGCAACATCTTCTTGGGCATCCAAATCAGGAGCAACAACTTCTTGGGCAGCAAAATCTCGAGGGATATCGTTCAAGTCGAGAGAAACAACTTCTTGGGCATCCAAATCAGGAGCAACAACTTCTTGGGCAGCAAAATCTTGAGGGATATCGTTCAAGTCGAGAGAAACAGCTTCTTGGGCATCCAAATCAGGAGCAACAGCTTCTTGGGCAGCAAAATCTTGAGGGATATCGTTCAAGTCGAGAGCAACAGCTTCTTGGGCATCCAAATCAGGAGTAACAGCTTCTTGGGCAGCAAAATCTTGAGGGATCTTGAGGGAGTAGGTATTATGCAGGGCAGTACACATTCCTGTAAAAAGAACAATATTGGGAGCATGACATTGTTTGTTTTGAGAACAAGAATAATCTAGATGAATCGAGCATAGTAACTTACCATGTACCAAAGGTTCAGAGAATATGTCCTTTTGACGCATCCTGTTATATTTCCACACATCCAATGCACTACGGGGTGCCTCCTTCCTCTTGGAAACCAGTTTACATAGTTGTGTTTCATCGTGAATTTGTTTTATCATATAGCTATGCAAAGAGAAGATTAAATATTATTGACATTATTAATTCATCCTTGTAGATCAGGGACAATTGAAACTTACGCATTGGAGAGCACTAGTTCCTTATCAAGTTTCAGCATTGTCGTGAATGGATGGTATCTTCTTCTCTGCAACATGAATAATGCATATGAGTAGCTTGTCTAAATTTCAAAGTAAATAATTAATTTCCAGTAAATGCATATGACATTTGCAGCACCTACATAAATGCATATGACATTTCAAAGTAAATACTGAATTTCCAGCACCTACATAAATGCACCTATTTCAAAGTAAATACTGAATTTCTAGTAAATGCATATAACGTTTGCAGCACCTACAAAGTCTGAACATCTTTGCCTAGTAAAACTCATCTCATTTGACTGATTACTTTTTGGATAATTTATTTCCTGTGTGTATGTCATGTGAGAACTGGGATTTTCAAATTTGAATTGATGAAGACTGTTTCATGTACTCATTTGCTCAACCTGAACATATTTGCTAGAGTACTCTTTCACCCTGACAAAGACCAGACCTCTTAATATATATACCCAACTCAAGTTATTTTGCTGAGTACTCTTTATTCAATGCATCAGGAAAGCATCAGTGTTGCGATCAACTGATTCTGGGTGTTCAGGAAAGCATTAGTGTTGTGATCAACTGATTATGGGTGTTCAGTGCATCAGGAAAGCATCATGAAAGCTACATGTTCTGGGTGTTTTTCATCTTGGGTAGTAGAAATCAGTTAATTCTTCTCCATGTTCCAATCAACTGATTCTTGCAGAGAAACAAAAGCATCGGGTCATGGTGTTGGGTGTTGGACGATTGTGCTCTTCAAGGTGGTGAGTGGGATATATAGGGGATTTTTTTCTTGGGGTGGTGGCAACTTCACCATGTTGGTGCAGTTATTCTTTGCACTGCTAGTACTCGCAGTCTGCAATCCTTTATTCATATTAATTCCCCATATTTTGCAGCAGCAAATGAGTTACAGAATTGGTTGAATGTCTGGGACATGCCTGGAGTAACAAATGAGTTTTATTTTATTTTTAAGGTGAGCTGATGCCATGTGTGATCTGGTCAATATGGTGGAAAGCACGTACTGATTGTTTTCTCTTAATGCAATAGCATACAAATCAAGATTTGAAACAAATGCTAGAAGAAGGGCTCACCAGACTTCACCAGGTTGGACCAAGGTGAGCACATAGAGCATATGACATTAGGATAAGAGACTTAATGTAGGATCAGACCACACTTTATATATTCATGGTGCTCTGTAATTCCAAATTTCTTTTCCAAAGTTTGACATTCCACAATAACATTTACTCATTCAGAAATATGGATTAATATCTTACACAACTACACACAGGGACACACACAAGCACATGGTAAATTGCATCAGTATTATCTTTCTCATCATGAGGATGTCTTTTTAGTTTTCTAATAATGATGCCATGTCAATTAGCTTGAGTTACAGCCCCTGTCTTTATATACAATGATCCAATATGCATTAGCTTTCTAATTTTATAACTAGCATGATGCCAACATAACAACAGCTCATGTCTTTATATACAAGGATAAATACTCCAGTGATAGTAAACATATTTCAGTAATCATACAAGGATAATCTAGTGACAGGTTAAGATGTTTTGATTGCATGGACCAATAATAGTAAACATATTTCAGTAAACACTGTACTAACATATTTCAGTCAATTTTCTGAAACTCTGAATTTGAGCTCTGTTCTAACTTGTACCTTGTTCTTATTCTTATTCAGAAACAGCAGGGGAGAAGCAGCAGCAAGCTCCACTAGCGGACCACGACCGCGAGGCAAATCAGCTAGTAATCGCGAGGGGAAAAGGCTCCTGGAGGATTAGAATTACACCCTGAAACTTTTTACTGGCTTGGGGAAGCCTGAGGAGGTGTGACCGAGTTGAATTCGAGTGGGGAAGCAGCGCCCGGAGTGGGAGGAGACGCCTCGGTCTCCAGGGCGGACTAGAATAGGAAGACGGAGGGCGCAGAGTGCCGGGAACCTGGAAGAGGAGGACAGAGGGCGCGGAGGTCCTCGACGACCTTCTTCATCAGGCCCGTCAATGGCGGAGGGCGGGGAGGACGACTCCGTGGAGATCGAGCACCAGCACGTACTGGAATATGAGGAAGAAGGGCGCGGAAGGACGGGAACCTGGAGGACGGAGGACCCGAAGGTCCTGGAGCTCGAGCTCGTCGGGCCCGTCGATGACGGAGGGCGGGGAGGACGGCTCCGTGGAGATCTAGCGACTGGAATAGGAGGAAGAAGGGCGTGGAAGGCCGGGAACCTCGAGGAGGAGGGCGGAGGACAGTGGACGCGAAGGTCCTGGAGCTCGAGCTCGTCGGGCCCGTCGATGGCGGACGTCAGGGAGGACGGAGGTGAAGATCGCTGTTTGAATTTCAAAATTTAGTCTTGATTTGAAGCGTTCTGAATGTTTCAGGACTTTTTTGCAAAAACAAGTTTGAACTGACCCTCCGACATCCTTTTATGGACGGAGGGAGTATAATATTGGGCGTGCAAAGCATCATTTGACTAAGATATGCTACGCATAAGTAATTGGATGCTAGCCAGTGATGAGCATTGATGTGTTGATGTCTCCCAAGACCATTTGTCTTGGAAGGAAAAGGAATCTCGATCTAGTGAAACGGCAAGATTTGACTAGAGAATAGAAGAAGAAGCTAGGGTTCTGTGCTATGGGTTTGACTGTCAGAATGATCTCATCTGAGCACATGACCATCTCGATCTGAGGGTTATTTAGCAATTCATTTTAGGTTATCTAGCTAGGTGTCCTCTTACGTACCAATCTTGGTCCCTGCACTAGCTAGCCAATTTATTATAGAAGTTCAGGAAGCTCGGTGTGTTCATAACATGTGCTGACATTGAAAGTGACAATGAAAAATGATTTATGCTCTTGGATGAAGAACATATGCTGGTCGTTCAGATGTTAATATCCACAAATAATTGAAGTATCAGCATTGTCATAGTGCATACCGATAACCCTACCTTCCACTTATTTCCATGTAAAATAATCAGGAAATAATCATGTACTAAATGATAGGTATATACTTGAAGCGGATGTTTGACCAGACAATAGCAAGAAGTGGCTTCGAATATAATATAGTTTTTTTATTGTCATAAAAAATGGTTAGTTTTTCCCGCTCTTTCAAGTTTTACGATGTATCTGTCGAACGTAAAAGTGGTGAAAGCATGTTAGCCTATAAGAATCATCCCAATCAATTTGTATATATCAATAGAACACCATTGCAGTAAGACACATTGACCAGAGCTTAATTCTGTTCTCATGTATGCACATTGTGAAGAAATATATTCAATTCCAAATATGGCAGCCAATTCTTTACAGGCACAAATACCTTTTCAAATAAGTTGATCTTCTGCGCTCTTCACCGATTTTTGCACAAAGCTAGACATGACAACAACTGCTAAAACATTTATGTCAAATCATTATATTCTCTTTCAGGACAAGGAATTCATATATTAGCTTGCATATATATGCACTCCCTCTATCATGCCATTCACGGAATATTTGTCCCCATTTCTTCTAGCAAAATGGGATTTATGAAGATCTAGAAGTAGTAAAAAAAGTATAAAAGGCGAAAGAACTTGGACCAGACCTTACATAGATTCTCTTTTTATACCAACACACCCTAACACGTGTTACTCTAGTGCACTTAACTCTTTATTCTCATGCATATGACACCGCATTAAAGGTATTTTTATGCTCTCTTGTCATGTCTTCTATAATTATATTCGAGTGTAGCGAGGAGACATGATCATCCAACTCTGAACAATATCCCCACATATCTGGAAAAGTTGATACTGGTAGTCAGATCAGGGGTGTGTATGCTCTGTTTTTGCATGCATGGATGACCAATTGACCACCCATTATATACCTTAAGTTCTTTTTTCCTGCAATTAATTAGTGTCGCCAAATGTACACGAGCATATTAGTCTTTTGTTGTTGATTTGTTTTTCCAATTTTTAGTAGCACTGCATTCTTATTTTTGAGAGTTGTTTTGTTTATTTTCCCGCACAATGATGATAAGAAAATTTGTCACACCCTGCGGGCTGTGTCCCTGTACAAAAATGTCCTCACGCAGTGCTTCCTGTCCACAGGCCCAAGATAATGTTATCCAGCCCAACTGCCACCAAATGCCCAAAGGGTTAATTAAATTTGACCCCAACTCCGTTCGTGTCATAACTCTAAATGTGACAAAATAGAGGTTACTCTATTAGGTAATTGTGAACTTATCTTAACCTACTTATCTAATATCTGGTAGGAACAACACATATGACCACCAATTTGATGTTTTTTGGAAATGGCATGCAAATTGTTGGTTCCAAAATGAAAAGGTGTCCCAACATAGAAGATAATTTTGTTTAGCATAACATATTCTGTTGGTTAGAGTTTTGTATTACTACTTGATATTTACAATATCAAATACACGTAAAATCATAGGGTTATTTCTTTTTCATTCAGACGCACGAAATATAATGCCGTCCCATTTGCGAGGGCCACCCTACTAGTAATGTGAAAGGTGGATGCATGCCAGTCTCTCCGCTATATGGTAAAAAAATCGACGCTATTCTTTTGCATAATTTCATTTCATATTAATGATTGATAATTCTGAAAAATCGCGCTACCATTACAAGTTCATGGATACGTGCACAATATAACATTCAGAAAATGATTGTGCGTATGTGATAAGACATGTTTCATCGATACATGCACAACACAACCCTTGAGAAAATGCCGTACACTTCATTTGCGGTGGACAGTGTCCATTGTTTCCACTAGTACAAGCCAGGCGCATACGGTAACAACATGGATATCACCGGCGCCACGTCGTTCTAGAGGGGCGACTTGCCAATTTGGTGAACGGGCGAAGGAAGGCTTTCGGTGGATAGCATCGTCGTCGTGGCAAGTGGTGGCTGCGTCGTCCTGAGCGGACTACATCAACGCCAAGGTCAGTGAGCTTTACAACTCGCCAATCGGTCGTGGAACACGGCGGGCTAGAGCCCAGAAGAAGGGGCATGGCGCAGAGGAGGCCTTCGTGGAGCCGGATGAGCAGTAGGGCGAAGCAATGGGAATTCATGCATCAACGGCGCCGACCATGGCTCACAGGGAGGAGTATCTTGCATCGACCCGGATGGCTGCAGAGACATGGTCTCCACCTTTGACCCTTCAGAGGCATCTCCTTCCTCCTCTTCTTCTTCTTCCCAATCCCAACAACAATGTCGATGATGACGACCAATCGGTCCTGGTCTATTCCATCCCGACATCATCCCCTTAGCCCTTGAGGTCACACTGAAACACTCAGGGGAGCCACCCTTCTTTTTCTTTCTACTACTGTGCAAGTAATGCCTAGGGGATATGTATTCATCCTCTTCCTCTTCATCCGTACTATAGTAGTAGTAATTTCTATGATATGTATCCTCCTTCATCTCGAACACATCTTCATCATCAAATTCTTCGTTAGACTGGGTCGGAGGAGGCATCTCGAGTGGCGGGAATTCAGATAGAGGCGGTGGCCAGAGGGGTGGAGGTGGTGGTTTGTGCCGTTTCCGCCATCTTGCAACCTTGTGGTCAATACGGTTCGAGTCATATCCCTTCCCCCCGTCGACGATGAACTCCTCTAGGTACGTCGTCACACTCTTTGCTAGGAACCTAACCAGTCGGACCTGGAAGCATGTGAGCTCCATGCCGTCAAACTCCACCGCCACCTTCCTCAAGACACCTGTAGTGCTCTCGCAGCAAAATTGTCCATGAAGGTCTTCCAAAGACTTACAGCAATCAGCTTCTTCTTCGTCCTCAACATTGTCAACTGATCTACTGTTAGATGTATATATCTGTATATTGTATTTCCCCCATATGTTAGGGGGCTGCCTGCATATTTGCCCTGTACATGTACTATATATTGTGGCCTTTGGCCCCCAGAGGAATACAAGTTGTCTATTCCTAACATGGTATCAGAGCCACGTTAGCTCCGTCCTCTTTCTCGCAACTTCGTCGGCCGCCACCGTCCCTGTCGCCGCCGGTCTTGCCGTCGTCGTCGCCGCCGGTCGCCGCCCGTTTTGCCCCATTTTCAGATTGGTTTCAGATTGGATCGGACTCTCAGATCCGATCAGGACTCCTGGATCGATTCCAGTTCCGCCATCACGTCAAATCACCAGGACGCCGCTCGAGCTGCTGCCTCTCCGATCAAGCCGATTGATTCACTGGATTTATTCCCTGGACCGATCAAGCTGCAACTCCCCTGGATTGATTCCTTGGACCGAATCAAGCTGCAAAAAAGATCCGATCAGGACTCTTGGATTGATTCACATGGATTGATTCCCTGGACCTTACGCCACCTCTAATCAAGACTGACCACGCGTACGTCTCGGCACTGCTTCCCGGCCGGCCGATCGATCAAGCTGCAACCTGCAACCTCTAATCAAGACTGACCACGCGTACGTCTCGGCACTGCTTCCCGGCCGGCCGATCGATCAAGCTGCAACCTGCAACCTCTAATCAAGACTGACCACGCGTACGTCTCGGCACTGCTTCCCGGCCGGCCGATCGATCAAGCTGCTTCGCGTCCCGGCACTGCTGCCCGGCCGCCCCGTGCTGCATCTGCTGGCCCCGTCTGCCGGCCGTCTGACGGACTGTTGTTCTTTGTCGTTCCCGATTGGATCTAACAGTTGACCTCAAAAAAAAAAATTGAGAGAGATGTCTACTGCATCGGGCTATGTTGCGATTCCTCGTTGTCCGGTGATCTTCGATGGCGCGAATTATGCTGATTTTGCTGCCAGATTGTGCGCTCGGATTTAGAGTTTCACCGCATCTATGAGTTTCTGTCTCGGTTTCGCCAGGAGTTTGAGCCACGGCGTGCTCAGCTGAATGCTCGTGGTCGTGTTCCGCTCTCTGAGGTGTTGTCTGAGCTTCGGACTGAGGAGACCCGTCTTCGTGGTGCTGGTCTTCTTGCGGTTCCATCTGTGCTTGCTACCCGCGGTCCTCCTACGCCGTCTGCTCCCTCGACTCAGCCGCGGTCCTTTGTGCCGCCGCCTATACTACCCACTCCTCCAGGTCAGGGTCAGAGTCAGTACCAGCCGTCTCAGGGTCAGAGTCCGCACCAGCCGTCTCCGGGTCAGAGTCAGCACCAGCAGGCTCGTGGTCAGGGTCGCCGTGGTTCCCTTCGTCACTGCTCTTACTGTAACAAGGATGGTCACACTTGGGCCACCTGTTATACACGGGATCCCAGTTTACGTCAGCAGCACCAGGCTCGTGGGCAGTCGGCTCCATCCGGATCTTCAGCAGTTGCTCTCTCCGATCAGGACATTATCAGAAGTCTTCGTGGTCTGCTTGCTGCTACAGGCTCTTCTTCGACAGGCACTGCCGGTTCTGTGACTGATTCTTCAGGCACTGCGCGACCACCACCTTCTACACAGTTAGGTACGTCCCCATGGTATCTGGATTCTGGAGCTTCCTTTCATATGACCCCTGCGTCTTCTTTTCTGTCCGCTCTTCGTTCTCTCCCTTCTCCTATCCGTGTTTTCACGGCTGATGGTACCTCCCTTCCTGTTTCTAGTCGGGGCACCCTTTCTACATCATTTTTTTCTGTTCCTGATATTTCTCATGTTCCTCTTCTTAAGATGAATCTGTTCTCTGCTAGCCAGCTTACTGACTCTGGTTGTCGCGTCATTCTTGATGCTGATTCTTGTGTTGTTCAGGACCGTCGCACACAGGCCCTGGTTGGAGCTGGCCCTCGCAGCCGTGATTCTTCAGGGCTTTGGGAGTTAGACTGGCTTCGTGTTCCTTCCGCTGCCACTTCATCTGTCAGTTCTTCTCCGGTCGTCGCCTCTGCTACCAGCTCCTTTCAGCAGTGGCATCATCCTCTTGGTCACCTTTGTGACTCTCGCCTGTCGTCATTAGTTCATCGTGGTCTTCTGGGGTCTGTCTCAGGAGATGGGTCTTTACATTGTCAGGGCTGTAGGTTAGGCAAACAGATTCAGCTTCCCTACCCTACTAGTGCGTCTGTATCTCAGCGCCCTTTTGATTTAGTTCATTCTGATGTTTGGGATCCGTCTCCTTTCGCTTCGAAAGGGGGCCATCGCTACTATATTTTATTCATCGATGTTTTTTCTCGGTACACTTGGTTGTATTTTATGCGCTATCGTAGTGAAGTGCTTTCCATATATCAGCGTTTTGCGGCCATGGTCCGTACTCAGTATTCTACCCCCATCCGTGTTTTTCGTGCTGATTCTGCTGGTGAGTATATCTCCCAGATGTTGCGAGGTGTTCTTGCTGAGCAGGGCACCCTTGCTCAGTTCTCCTGTCCTGGCGCACATGCCCAGAATGGCGTTGCTGAGCGTAAGCATCGCCATCTTCTTGAGACCACTCGTGCTATGATGATTGGTTCTTCTCTCCCACCACATTTCTGGGCTGAGGCTGTCGCTACATCGGCTTACCTCATCAATATTCAGCCTTCTGCCGCCTTGCAGGGTGGTATCCCTCTTGAGCGCCTATCTGGACAGTCTCCGGACTACTCCATGCTTCGCCTGTTTGGTTGTGTTTGCTATGTTCTCCTTGATCCTCGCGAACGCACCAAACTGACAGCTCAGTCTGTTGAGTGTGTCTTCCTTGGATACAGTGATGAGCATAAGGGATATCGCTGTTGGGACCCTGTTGGTCGTCGGATGCGTATCTCTCGTGATGTTACTTTTGATGAGACGCGTCCTTTCTATCCTCGTTCCGCCGCTGGTACTTACCCGGTGGAAGATATCTCTTTTCTTCTCTTTCCTGACACACCTCCTTCTACCCCTATTATGTCTTCTTCAGGATCTCCTCCCCCTGATGTCTCTTCTTCGACACCGTCCTCCTCTGCTCCGTCTAGTTCTCCTAGTTCTCCTCGTTCTCCGGAGTCTTCCTATACTATTCCCTCTTCTTCATTGTCGTCTCCTGCGTCGTCTTCCTCTGATGATCTTCCCTCTACTCGTCCTGTTCGTCAGCGTCGAGCCCCCAACCGTTACTCTCCTAGTCAGTATGGTCTTTCTGTTGCCTTCGAGCCGACTTCTTATCGGGATGCTGAGCATCATCCTGAATGGTAGCTGGCCATGGCTGAGGAGATTGCTGCGCTTGAGCGCACTGGCACCTGGGATCTTGTTTCTCCCCCTCCCGGTGTTCGTCCCATCACGTGTAAGTGGGTCTATAAGATTAAGACTCGCTCTGATGGATCTCTTGAGCGCTATAAAGCGCGTCTTGTGGCTCGTGGTTTTCAGCAGGAGCATGGTCGTGACTATGATGAGACCTTTGCTCCTGTGGCTCATATGACCACCGTGCGTACTCTTCTTGCTGTTGCTTCTGTTCGTCACTGGTCTGTGTCCCAGCTTGATGTTCAGAACGCCTTTCTCAATGGTGAGTTGAGTGAGGAGGTTTATATGCAGCCTCCTCCTGGGTATTCTGTTCCCGAGGGGATGGTTTGTCGTCTTCGACGTTCTCTTTATGGCCTCAAACAGGCCCCTCGTGCCTGGTTTGAGCGCTTTGCTTCTGTAGTGACTGCTGCTGGTTTCTCCCCTAGTGCTCATGATCCAGCGTTGTTTGTTCACACTTCTTCTCGTGGACGCACTCTTCTTCTTCTCTATGTGGATGATATGATCATTACTGGTGATGATCCTGAGTATATCGCCTTTGTTAAGGCTCGTCTTCGTGATCAGTTTCTTATGACTGATCTTGGTCCTCTTCGATACTTTCTTGGGATTGAGGTTTCCTACACTTCTGATGGCTTTTACATCTCTCAGGAAAAGTATATTCAGGATCTTCTTGCTCGTGCTGCTCTTGGGGATGAGCGCACTGTTGAGACCCCTATGGAGCTTAATGTTAAGCTTCAACTTACTGATGGTGATCCTTTTTCTGATCCGACGCGTTATCGTCATCTTGTTGGGAGTCTTGTTTATCTTGCTGTCACTCGTCCTGACATCTCTTATCCTGTTCATATTCTGAGTCAGTTTGTTTCTGCTCCTACCACTGTTCACTATAGTCATCTTCTCCGTGTTCTTCGTTATCTTCGTGGTACGATCACTCGTCGCCTTTTCTTTCCTCGTTCCAGCTCACTCCAGCTCCAGTGCTATTCGGACGCTACGTGGGCGAGTGATCCTTCGGATCGCCGTTCACTTTCTGCTTACTGTGTGTTTCTTGGTGGTTCGCTCATTGCTTGGAAGACGAAGAAACAGACAGCAGTTTCCCGTTCGAGTGTTGAGGCTGAGTTGCGTGCTATGGCCTTGTTGACTGCTGAGGTGACCTGGTTATGGTGGTTACTTGCGGATTTTGGGGTCTCTATTACCACACCCAGTTTGGTTTTGTCTGACAGTACAGGTGCTATTAGTGTTGCACGTGATCCGGTCAAGCATGAGCTTACCAAGCATATTGGTGTTGATGCTTTCTATACACGTGCTCAGGTGCAGGCTCAGGTTATTGCGCTTCAGTATGTGCCTTCAGATTTACAGTTGGCGGATTTCTTCACGAAGGCACAGACCAGAGCGCAGCATGATTTCTTACTCTCCAAACTCAGTGTTGTGAATCCACCATGAGTTTGAGGGAGGGTGTTAGATGTATATATCTGTATATTGTATTTTTCCCATATGTTAGGGGGCTGCCTGCATATTTGCCCTGTACATGTATTATATATTGTGGCCTTTGGCCCCCAGAGGAATATAAGTTGTCTATTCCTAACATCTACATCGTGTGAAATCAGCAACGGCGGCCATCTCGTCTGTCGGGTCGGCATTAATTTTCCGGAGGTACTTTCGCCAGCTGAACTTGACCCGGAGCTCGACGAGCGACGAGCACTTGTGGAGCAGGTTAACCACGGCCTTGGCCGCGGCACCGTGGTTCACGACAGACCACCCGCAGAGCTCTTCAATCTCAAGCCTCTCGAGGTAGTGCAAGTACGGTACAATCTCAATGTCGAGGTCGGCCATTGAGTAAACTGTGAGCTTCAGAAACCTAACATGCGAAACGTCGGAGAGAATGGAGCGCCACAGTTTCACCGCCGTCGATGCAGCGGAGTGTAGCTCCAAGTGGACCTGCTCCAATAGCCGCGGCTTTTCCCACCGGAAGGTGAATGAGTTCTCGTCGTGGAATGCGGTGACATGAACATAGCGGAAGTGGAGGAGGAGCGGCGCGTCAAGCCTGATATCGCAGCCGCAGAGGTGGAGGTCGTCAAGGAGCACGCGGCAGTTCTCCATGACCACAACGGTGGCCGCCTCACAGCTCAGCCAGTACACGTCGTGGTGGTCCACGAAGGTCAGCGACTCTAGGCGGACGTCGGCGAGTTTGGGTGCCGCGGCCAAGATTCCCTGGAGCGTGGCTAGTTCCGTGCGGCACCGCCGGAGCCGCATCGCCTCCAGGCGCGGGAACGCGAGTTGCCGCCGTTGGTCCGAGTAGGGCTGCAAGTCATAGCCTGTGAGCTCAAGTACTCGGACGACGGCGAACGGCAGCGTGCAGCGCGGCAGGCCTCCGTTCTTTAGCCATTCGAGGCGGGGATCTTCCACGCCTTGGGCGTCCTCCACCGTCTCGTCCTCGTCATCCGTGCTGCCGCCGACGCAGAGGATGGCGTCATCGGGCATGACGACGGACAATTTCTTGGGGACGCGTCCGCGAGAGCAGAGGAAGGCGTACGTATGGTCGGCGTCGTCAATGGCGCGCCTCCGGTCGCCGCCGGCCGCGTAAGACCGATAGTCGACGTTGACGGCGCCGGTTTCGAGCCATAGCGGTCGGCGCCATCGGCGGGAGAGGGCGGTGGCGCGTGCGGCCTCACGGGAGGGCGCGAAGGAGAGGATGTGGGTCAGGATGTCGTCGGAGAGCTGGGAGAGACGGTCTGTCGTCGACCACGCGGTGGCGCCCGCCATGGATGCCATTGCCATGAATCGATCGGCGGGGATCGAGTCTGCACTCTGGAGACATAAGGTTTGCAGCTTCGTCTACATATATAGTACACTGATGTCACGTACGGGTGTAGACATCAACAACGAGTCAGTATCGGATTAGATCAATGTGGGCTTGGTGCGAGCCACATTTCAGCCCGGCTCGGCTTGGGCTGGCTGGTTATATTAAGCCTTCTGTCCGGAAAATGGGCTCGGCCCTAGCTAGGTGAAAACTCGGGCCATACATAGCTGACCCGTGATGAAGTGTGAAACTCTCCGGTTCAAATTTGTGCAATAAACTCGAGCAAACAAACATTCAAAAAAATTCATGAAACTTCATAGAATAGTAATTGAACTATGTATAAATCCATTCCAATGAATAGAATCAACAATTAACAAATCAACAATTAACAACATACATTTTTCACCATTTTAACTTACATTTACTCTACAAACACATGACATGTTCTATTTTTTTTTTTCGAAATTTAGAAGATTTTGGACATGCTTTTGGTGTCGCATTGTCGAGGTCGTGCTCGTGTGACCCATAGTGTTCCATGTCCTATCCCGATTGATTATTGGTACCTAAGCGAGCAACTGATGGATTACTAGCTCACATGAAAAAAAAATGGCGAGTTAACGAGCTGGACCAAGCCGAGCCGACCGAGATTTTGGCCCACAACGGTGTTAGGCCAATCCCAGCTTGGGGGCCGACGCTGGACCAGGCCGAGGAAAAAGCTCACCCCCGAGCGTCCATCCTTACGTGTAACCACCGCTTTGTTGTGTGCCTACTGGCCCGGAACTGCAAACAATGTCGTGTGTGATTCAGTAAGCACACGGCTAAGGGCATGAGCATGGCAAAATCCTCAAAAGGCACATATCAAAGGCCCAAAAAGGAACACGGAAAAGAAAGGCAACACGAAGTCTACAAGGCAAAAAGGCATAGGTTTCACCACGACAACGATGTGGGATCCGCGGCCCCAT
This sequence comes from Avena sativa, assembly GCA_916181665.1. Lineage (NCBI taxonomy): Eukaryota > Viridiplantae > Streptophyta > Magnoliopsida > Poales > Poaceae > Avena > Avena sativa. The sequence goes on from OV702294.1 coordinate 43,788,852, forward strand.
AGGTACACTCGACGGGGACGAGCTAACGGCTACAGACGGCGCTCCTCTTTGCCGTGTGCCCTCGGAGTCGGACAAACGGCAACAACGTCTTTGCCGTGTGTATTATGAAGTATACACGACAAAGCCTTGTTTTTTCTTTTTTCTTTTAATTAATTAGTAAGGCTTATATTACATATATGTTAGGTAGTGTTATTTCATATGATCATGAGCACACATATAAATAGGCATCGTCCCGCTTGCATGGTTGCCTTGTGAAATGGTTCTTGTTGCGTGGCCCCAAATCGTCAATCTAGGTTGTAGATATGTTTCGGATAGCGGTAGTCAAGTGGAATTTTCTCTTGGGTTCTGTTTTTTTTTCAAGAAAAGAGATAAGTCCATTGGTCGCTCGCACGAAGAACACTAGTGCTGTAGATCTGCGGGGCCCCTAGATTAGGGTTTCTCTGGGAAAGGGGCGCCGGAACTCCTCGAAAACTTGCTTGTGTCTATATCATATGTTCACAAGTGTGGTCACATGCAAATTTTGGAGGTGTTCCGATGTCCCAAAACGCTTCTCCTATGAAACGCTAATCTCTGGGCCCCGGGTCGTCTACCCTCTAGATGTTCTTCTGACAGGGGTAGCCCGATGGGATTTTCTCTTGATTTGTGCTTGGATAGGTCATAGGATAATTTAAAACCATTTTTGGGAACAAGTTGTGACAAGAACAATCCAGTTTCACGGAAACAGGGAGTTCCCCCTAATAATTAAATTATAGAACCTTTGTTTTTATGTGACAACTCATGTCTATAAAGGGGTAACACTTGGGAACCAGGTTTTGGACATTTCAATATTCCACGACACTTTAATACACATTCTAGGGCCAGATGCAAGTTTTGGAGGTGTTCTAATACACATTCTACGAAACCCTGATCTCTGGGCCCCGGATTGTCTACCCCCTAAATGTTCTTTTTACAGGGGTAACCGGGGTTGACTTTCCTCTTGGTTTATGCTTAGTTAGGTTACAAGATAATTCCAAACCATGTATAGAAACAAGTTGTGACAATATGAACCCAGGTTTCACCGAAACAGGTAGTTCCCCCCTAATAATTAAGTAGCAGAACCTTCGTTGTTGGGTGATAGTACATGTCTGCGAAGTAGGTCGCACATATATATGGAACTAGATACCTGTAATTGCAAATCGGCCCATTTCCGATAGAGGCAGTATGAGAAAAGTCCAATTTTATTGGTTACTTGTGCATCTCGCATACCCGAGATTTTTTTTTTGATCAAAAGGAACTATGTCTCTTGTTCGAGGACGCAACGACATGGTGGGCACGCTAGAAGACTCACCAATTTCTTTTTTTGTTGTTGTTCCCCGTGGAACACGGAGGAGTAGAATAGGTGGTGTTGCAGAGCAGGAGTTCCTGGTAGGTATCTTTTTTCACAAGTGAATGATGATGTTAGTGATGAGTGACTCCTTGTCTCCGTCCTGCTGACATTAAAAACTTGGACTTTTGCTTCACACTAAAACATACATGCAAGCTCTTTTTTTATTCCTCTAGCACTATGCCTGAAATTCGTAGGGGAAATAATAGTTTTAAATAGTCGGCTACAGCTCGCGCTATAGACTTTTGAGAAGTCTTCGGTTACGGCTATGCTCTTTGTAGGCTAAATGAGAAATAGCTGCTAAATAGCCAGCTATAGCCCGATTTAGCCTTAAATTAGCCTTCAATTTAGCCGCTAAACTTTCTTTTTATTTCTCTTTTACGAACTTATGTTAAATATGATTCAATAGAACTTGTGAGTTAATTGGTTGAACACTTATTTGTGTTTAATAGTTGCATGACTTGTAGCTATAATCTTGTATGAGTCATAGTTTTTTCCATCTTTTGAAAAGATTTGACTAAAATTTACTCTATTTTTCAAAATACGCTAAAATGGAATAACATGCTATAGCTGCGCTACAACCTTTCATAGCCTCTAAAAAAGCCACAGCTAAATGGAATAGCAGACTATTTTAAACTATGGGAAATATCCTCATTGTCGTCGTCATCCTGAACTTCCCCACTAGAAAACAATGGGTTATTTAGAGGTGGGAACTCGGACAGCGATGGGGGCCATATTGGAATGGGAGTCGTTGGTTGTGGCATAGACAACGAACCAGCATCCGTGCAACAATATAAGCACACCCTTTCTGCTTCTTCCTTGTCATCTAAATGACGATCATGACTATCTCTCCATTTGGCGACATTACGGTCAATCCAGCCTAACTCATAGTGGTTTGGGCCTTTGATGATGACCTCCTCGAGAAATGTCACAGTCTCCACCAAAAACTTGAGGATTCGGACCTGGAAGCAGGTGAGCTCCTCGGTGTCGAACTCCACCACGACCCTCCTCAATGAACCCTTTAAGCAATCCAATCTACATCCACGACACCAGCTCAATTCAGAACCCTCGCAACAACAGTCTTCGTCGTTGCCTGCATTGATGGAACTACACGGCCGGAAATCGGACATGGCTGCTGCACGGATAGCCTGGTCTGGAACCGTTTGATGGAGATAGTCCCGCCAACTGAACTTGAACCGGAGCTCGCGCAACGCCGTGAACTTGAACCTGGAGCTCTTCGATATCAAGGCGCTCCAGGTTGGGGAACAACGGCAATTCATCGTCACCGATGAGGTCGGTGAGGGAGTAGACCGTGAGCTTCAGAAACCTTATGTGAGACACGGCGGCGAGCACGGAGGAACGAAGGTTGGGCCCCGCAGAGTGTGTCGCGAGGTGGACCCGTTCCAGGTGAGGCGTAGGACACACCAAAGAGAAGGATGTGTCGGAGCACATGGACTGGGTGAGCCGAAGGCAGCGAAGGTGTGGTGCGTCGAGCTCGATGCGGCAGCCGCGGACGGTTGTGCCGTCGTCGAGCGTGTGGAGGTTGGCCATGACGATGGTCTCAACGCCCCGGCAGCAGAGGAAGACCTGCTGAGATTGTTGCAGTATGCTCAGAGACTCAAGACGGATTTCGGTGGTGAGACCGTACGATGCGTCGATCAAAGTTTGGAGCGTGTTGAGGCTGGTGGTGCATCGCCGCAGCCGCAGCGCCTCCAGCCACGGGAAAGTGATATGCGGAGGTGCCGGTTTGTGGCACTGCAAACACCGGTGGTATGAGTATGCCGGCGCCCAAGGATGCTCCTCGGAGTCACCGGAAATGTCCATGGCTGTGCATGAAGGCTGGTACGTGTAGTCCCAGGACATGTTTGGCGGCTCATAACAGCAACCCCAGCAGGTGGATGACGGCTGATAATACATGTAATAATCCTCGTCCTCATGCTCCCCGGAGTAGGTGGAGAGCTTGCATCCGGTGAGGTCGAGGACACGGAGAGACGACATTTGAAGCATGTCCAGAGACAGGTTGACGTCGTACGAAGACGACGGCGACGGAGTGGCGTAGGTGTAGTCCGGGCAGCCGCCGTCCTGGCACTCCAGACGGAGGTCTTCGAAGCCGGCCTCAACGGCCTTGCTTATGGCGTCGCCGGGAATATCAGTGTCACGCAGGACGATGGAAATCTTCTTGATGACGCGGCCGTCCGGGTCGGGGAAGTGCAGCGTGTTGTCATCGGAGTCGGAGATGCTGGTGGTGCGGGAGCGGGAGTCCAGGTTCACGGCGGCCGTGTCGAGCCAGAGTGGGCGGCGCCATCGCCGGGACAGCGCGGTGGTGCTGGCGGCCTCCTTGGTGGGCGCGAAGGAGAGGATGTGGGTGAGGATGTCGTCGGACAGGTCCGAGAGCCGGTCTGGCGGCGGTGGCCATGGATGCATATCGATCGTCATCGACCTCGATCGCCTAGCTCGTCTTTGACTTCGGATCTGTCCGCGCGTATATATGGATGGAACGACACACATACAGTTGCAAATAGAGGCGGTATCGGACAAGTCTAACAGGCAAATTTTATTGGTGGACGGTCCCGGTCAGCTAGATTAAATTCTTGCGTGTGCTCAAAAGTCAATTCCTTGATTATCCAAAGGGCTATTATGTTACCATATATATTCTCTTCATGGAAAATAAATGACTTGGATTTGTAAAGATTTGTACTACACTACGGGAGAGAAGTTTTTCCCCGTGTGGGCGCCGTGGAACACGGCAAATCCTTTGCCGTGTGCATACACACGGCAACGTTCGCCACGCAAAGACCCTTTGTTGTGTGTCTTTGCGTCCGGAACACGGTAAAGCCTTTGCCGTGTGTTTTCTCCCCTAACACGGCAAAGTAAAGTACTTGACGGCTCCGTTCGTCTGACGAAGCCAATAGGTCTTTGCCGTGTTCTTCCTTTGCCATGTGCCTTCCGTCTTTGCCGTGTGCCTTCTTCTTTGACGTGTGGGTCTTCTTTGCCGTGTGCCAGCATGTTGTCGTGTGTGCTATCTTTGCCGTGTGCCAGTCAAGGGAGGCACACGGCAACCGTACCTCTCCACCTTTGCCGTGTGTCTGCTGCGCATTGCACACGGCAAAGGCCCTGTGACAATGCCCAGCAACACAGGTGCATTACGCATGGCTCCTTTGCTGTGTGTATACACATGGCAAGGGATCTGTCATTTTTCAAGTTTTTTTTGTTTTTATTCATTTCCTACAATTCAAAACATAGAATATATATATGATCATACAGATCATCAACAACAATAATATAATCATCACCAATAATAATAAGACATATATAGGAACATATCCAGAGGGACCATTTGAGACATATATAGGCACATATATGAAAAACATGAACCTAAATTCTTTTGTTCAAATAGTTTCCAAGTGTCTTTTTTTCGTGGATGTTTTTTTCTCGGTGTTCTCTATAATTTGGTCCTGTATTTTGAAAAATTATGTAAATCTGCAGGAGGTAAAGAGATACAATTATCTCAACTCTTTACAAAGGAAAAGTTTCATAGCTCATTTGGTTGGGGTAGTACATGTATAATTTTATCATTTTACCTCCTAGATTCAAATACTTGTGGGCACAATCTTGGGTTTCTACTTATCTTGTCCGGACTCCGTGTACTATTTTCATCAAATATCTCGTTGCGTAGCTCCCTCTTCATTTCTGTTTAATTGATACTTAATTGATTTTACAAGGATTTCAAATGTTTTGTATGAGCTTGCATTGTTGCTCGGGCTCATTTGTCCACTATGATTTAACAAATTTTTAATTAACACTTAATTGAGTTGAATAATGTTGATTTGTTTTTTTGAGGTTCTATCAAGCTTCATAAATTTTAGGGCCCTTTGGAAACACAAAATTTAGTGGAAAAGCAGAAAAATAATTTGGGTGTGATAGGAATTTCCAAGAATACGCCACCAAGGGCTTCTTGTCATTTCATTCAGATTAAGAAATGGTTATATGATTTGTTTCATGCAGTTCTACCACCCACAACCACACACAATGTCGCTAACTCCTAGCCTACATCTATTGGGATCCGTGTTGTCTCGAGAGTTTTGGTTGATTAATGGCAAGATAATTAGGGGCATTTTATTATTTTTAGTTCTGCTAGTTGAATTACAGTCAATGGTTACCCCAAGAAAATTAGGAAAGGGTTGGATACAAGTTTTTATACATTTCTATTAGTCATAGGTACGCTGTATTATGAAAAGGAGTAATTGGAATTGAAAAAGAAACCTGAATTTTGAAAACATCACAAAACAATCTCCCAAATATCCAACTTGTTGATCTCTTTCCTCACAAAATAAGGATCTTAAGAGCCTCCATACCAGTTGGCAGGTACCTACGGATCAATGAGAAGGGAGCTCACATGGAACATCAATTTGAGACCATCCTTTCTTTTAGCTAGTACCTTTTGACATAGTATACCTTATACCTCCATGTCTTTTAATTTTGCCTATTAGGTAGGTTCCTCATTGGACTGGCACACACCAAGTGTGTTTATCCAATATGTCCAAAACTCGAAATTAGTCCGTTTATGTCATGCCCATTTTTAGAGGAAATTATTTCAAGGCTTCTACTTTAGGGTGTGAACACTTATTAGATAAAAGGGTTAACTTCCGACTTTAAATTAATAAAGCCTTAGGTTCACCAAGATATCTTACAACCAAAACTACTGGCTCACCAACACACATCTTGCAGCAATACAAACCAGCCATAGGGCACAGATTTTTAAGGCAACACTTGCTAGATAAATGCAATAAAGCATAAGTGCTAACTTTAGGAGATGTCTGTGACGCTATAGGAGGGTGGAGTATAGGTGTCCTGGTAGAGTTTTCCGAGCATATCTATCATCAGCATCCTTACTTCTAAAGATAGGTCACAACTATTGCAAGAACACCAGAGAGTGGAACACACAGTCGGCAGGTTAGCGAGGAAATTGAACTTCTATGGAAAAATTAATTAGCACGTGCTAGAGGCCCCACTCTAGGTGGCAAATAAAATCCAAATGTAGCGTCTATCTTTGCTAGACAAAGATTGCAAAAATATGAAAGAACTAAGCAAAATTGTTAGGATTCCACTCAGCTCCAAACATTGCACGAAAATCACTCCAAATAAAACGTGCCAGAAAACATGAGAAAAAGATGTGAGAAACTGATTCAGGGTGTCAACCCTCTGATGTTCTAGGGAGAAAACTATATTCTTTAGAGATTTTGGAAGGTGCCATCAATTTTGTGAAGGCCAAAGATTTCCTCCTTCATGTGAAGATCTACCACTAATGGTTGGGCTTGGACTTGGTGTCCTAGCTCAATGTGGGATAGGTGGGTCTTATGACCATGAACCCTATGTCCTTACAACTTTGTGTCTAATTCCCTTCTATGTGATTGCGCAAAGAAGCCAAATCTCTGGTAAATCCTTGTTTTTTGATCTTCCCAGCTTACTTCTTTTTGTAGGCAATCAACTTTTTTGCAATTTTAACTTCATAGAAATGCATTCTTACTACTATTTGTAGGTAAAAATTCAAATGCAACTCGATTAAAATGTCAACTTTTGTTAAAATGTTTTAATCACCTAGTCAGCCTTTCCCTCTTTTCTGTCTTCCATTTTTTCCTTAAAGAAGTATGCATGATAGATGGAGGTTGAGGATGCCCAGACCGCCAACCTGAATTATAGCACACACTCTGTCCCAATGTAGGAGATGGTGAAATCCATCGATCTCTTCTCCTCCTTCCCAAACAAAACCTCCGCTCACACGGGGATCTTCTCTCCCCTCTCCTCCTCCTCCCTCTTGAGTCCTTGTTTGGTACTAGATTATTTGTGGGGATTAGAGGGGATAATCTCTACCAAACCCTAGATACCCACCTATGACTAAAACCATGTTTGGTTCTAGAGTATTGGTCTAGTTTAATCCCCACTTTTCCCTAAGTTATAGTGTATTTTTTTTCAATATCCAATACACTACCCATACCTAGTGAATTGGCGGGGATTAGGGTTTTGGGGGATTAGAGGGGTTTGGGTGAACGTGAGGGTTTCACCCAATCCCCTTGGAGATTATCCCTACTAATCCCTACAAAAACACTAGTACCAAACAAGGCCTTATTGTTTTAAGAAAAACCTCTGCGTGTACGGTTAGTAATATCTAGTACCCATCGGGGAAGTGGGAGCACCCAGAGGAGAAGAAGTGGCAGTGCCTTAAGCACGAAGCCGGTCCGCCCGGCGTAGAGGAACTCTGGTTTCTTCATTTTTAACTTTTAGGAGTTTTTGTGTGTGGAAAGGAGCATATATTAATATAACAAGATTGAAGGGAATATGTCCTGAGAGGCAATAATAAAGTGGTTATTATGTATATTCCAAGTATATGAGATGTTTATTTTGCATGCTATAATTGTATTAATACGGAAACGTTAATACATGTGTGTTTAATAAATAAACAGAAAGTTCCTAGTTATGCCTCTCTTATAAACTAGCTCGTTGATTAACAAGATGATCATGGTTTCCTGATAATGGACATTGGATGTTGTTAATAACGAGGTCACAACATTATTGGAATGGTGTGATGAACATTCATCTAAAGTATAGCATTACGTTCAAAGTTATTGAGTTTATATTGCTATAACATTATACGAAGTAATCCTAATCCTTAGACCATGAGATCATGTCAATCACTAACACTGGAAGAGTATCTTGATAACATCAAACGTCACACCGTAAAAGGGTGATTATAAAGATGGGTTTGGTGCTACTAAAGTGTTATGTTGAGGCCCATGGATCAAGAGTGGAATTTGTTCATCCCGATGACAAATAGATATACTCTGGGCTCTCTCGGTGATATCACATTGGTTAGCTTGCAAGCAAGTGATTTGATCACTAGAATGTTATTGATGACCCACAAGTATAGGGGGTGTATCACAGTACTTTCGATAAATAGGAGTGTCGATCCCAACGAGGAGCAGGAGGTGTTGAACAGTTGTATGGAGCAGGAAATCCCTGTGAATACTTAGCAAACGGATTTTTAGTGGTTTTCTGATAAGGCAACAAAGCAAAGAGCAAGTAATAGAAGTAGCGAACAAACGGAGCAAGTGGCCCAGTCCTTTCTTAGCAAAGGACAAGCCAGTGGAAATACTTATAAGGACCAAACGTTCTCGAGGACACATGGGAATTCTGTCAAGTTCTTTCGCTGCAAATAGCTGAGTACTTTTCTTTGGTGTTTGTAAGTGTTGTGTGGGTGAAACTGTGCTAACATACTTCCCTTCCTAGGACCAATACATACTTGTGATTAAACCCCCTACAAACATGCGTAACTATAGGAAAGTAATTGAGATATAAATCTAACCACAACCTTAAACTCTGAGATCCTACACTCCCTTGTGCAAAGGTGTCCTAATGGGCGTTCAGGTTTCTGTCACTCCGGCAACCCCACGATTAGTAGCCAAGTACACAATGCAGTCCCCTAGGCCCATAAATGGTGAAGTGTCATGTAGTCGACGTTCACATGACACCACTAGAAGAATAGCACCACAACTTAAATACTAAACCATTGAATAATAACTCATCATAGATTTGCTACTAACAACATGACTTCTCCCACGTCCTCAAGAACTAAAAGAACTACTCACAAGACATCATATGGATCAAGATCAAAGATGATATGATAATGGATAACAATCTGAACATAAACAATAATACAATGGTTCCACTCACAAGCATCAACTACAATAGTAATTAACACCGGGAAAGTTTCCCCTAATGAACTAAGCAATATCCAACACAATTGTTTACATCGATACGGAGTGGTGATGATGGTGTGGATGATGGTGAAGATGATCCCGATGAAGCCTAGCTTGATGACGGTGTTGATGGCGACGGTCTCCCCTCTCCGGGAAGGAATTCCCCCTGCAAAAATCTGTCTGCCGAAGAGATCTTTCTCTCTCGGTGTTTTTCCGCCTCCCAGAGGCGGCAGAAGTCTATCTGTGGTCGCCCCCTGGTGTTAGGGTTCCATAAGGAAGATATAGGCGAAGGGGCGGAGTCGGAGGCCGAACAGGTGGGCCAAACCCACCCTAGGCGCACGGTCAGGTGGGCCCGCGCCTAGGGGGGTGTGGGGCCCCTGTGGCCCCCTTCGCTCCTCCTTCTGGCTCCATTCGTCTTCCAGTAAAATAATATGTTTCCGTATTTTTCTGATATTTTTCTGACCTTCGTGAAATTGCACCGAAACGTCGTCTTTTCCATCATAATCTAGACTCCGGCAGTCCATCCTCCAGGAATCATCCAACATGCATAAACAGATGAAAATCCATAAGTAATACCTCATAATAAGACAAATATCAGTGAATAGAGGTAAATTATGATATAGAATGGTGATGCAAATTGGGCGTATCAACTCCCCCAAGATTAGACTTCTCTTGTCCCCAAGCGAATACTGAGCTCAGTAAACATGTCCACATGTTTATGGAGTGAAGTGCCGATAAAAAGAATACAAACAAGAAGCATCACACTTACCTTTGCACAACTCATAGAAGAAAGCAACTCACCATTATATAACTTAGCTTGCAACCAAGTACAGCAGTCACAATAGGGATGCATAAAGATAAATCATAATTGGAATTGGCAAACTTGTTCTTGGTCAGAGAACACCTGGCAAACAGTTTCACAAAAGCTTTTTGTAGAAGTTTCAAAATAGGAGCACTCTTTGCTCAAAAAGTTTTTTCACAAGAGAAGGCTTTCAAAGTAATACTCAATAGATAAGAGTTTTGTGCAAACAAGGAAGATAAAGAACATGATTGAATAAATCACCATATGAATGCTTGGAACACAACAACTCAAAAGCTTGCTGGAGATAGAGAGAAAGTAGGTTTACTGACTCAACTGGTAACTGGTAGAAAGGTCCCTTCTTAGAGGGTAGCAGGGATTAAAAATCATAAAGAGCTTCCAAAAGATTATGGTACTTACTAGCTTTGAGCCCTCATTGCCCCTATCATAAGCATCTTGAGATGGTTAAGGTTAAAGTGAACAAAGATGGAGTATATGCTTGATGAAATATAAGTTGGCAATCTCATGTCCCTTGAATATGAGGGCCACTCCTCATGGATACTCAACTTAGGGCCCAGGCAAGTTCTTGTCATTGTAAGTATTTGCATATCATTGAGAACCGCCAACGGGTATAGGAGCTTTCCTATAACCAAAATGACAAGGCAAGCTGACAATGAGCATCTCAGCAATCTTTTTATTTACTATGTGCATAGTTTTTTATTGAGGATGCTTCATAGATAGCTCACTATGGTGATGCTGCAAGTTTCCCCTATGATTAGACCTGGCTTAGGCTAGCGGCCCAGGCGTTTTTCTAACACAGAATACAAACTCCATGGACTTACAAGTTCCCACTTCATTTCACACCGGTAACATCCATAGACAAAAGAGTACGATATCAACGATGTACGAAGTACAAGTGCTATGTTGAAAATGTTACCCGTGACAGCACGGTTCTGCTAATCCCAATGTATAGATGCAAGCATATACAACTTCTATGTCCACAATGGTTCAAGTTTATTAGGGGCAAGAAATAAAATGTGCCATCAAGTTCGTGAGAGATTTACTAACTAGTTTTCACATAACAAAATACTTTTTTAATTCGAAAGGTAGATGAAGCTTAAGAATTTACTACGAATAGCATAGCTATTAGGTAGATATGGTTGAAACAAGTGGCAATATTTTTTGGTTCAAAGGATTTTGAAAACATGAGAAGTATGCCTTCTCAAAACAGGTTTTTAGCTAGCAAGGCTAGGTAGCAAGCTGTGAGTTGAAAGAAGCAAGCAAACATACAAGTAATAGAGCCAAACATGCAATCTTCCTTGAAGACACAAAAAGGATCTTAGATAAAGAATACTAAGCTTATGAGCCAAGAAGAAAGAAAACAAATGATACCAAATACATGTAAGCTTTTTTTCTTTCTTTCTTTCTTTTCTTTCAAACTAATGCCACTGACCAGAACTCAGTTTGCCAAAACCAATTTAGATCCACTTGATGATCCCAAAATGGTGCCAATACTGAACAACAAGATCCATTATATAATAGAGACTGCAAACTAAAAATAAGAAGTGCAAAAAGTAAAGGTGAGCCTTCTCATTAATATTCCAATAAAGGCACTCACACCAAGGGATACTCAGATAAAACTAAAGGAGAGATACTTCCATATGCAAACCAAACTATAAGATAACTTCTCTACCACAGATATGAATCCACTAAAAAGGTAAAATATGAAAGATAGTGGTGGTGATACCGCGGCACTCCCCCAAGCTTGAAACAAGCCAAGGGGATGCCAAACCTGATGACGATTCACTCCTTCTGTGGTGGTGTTCTTCCAACTCTATCTCCACGGGCTTCTTGCCTTTGTCGTTGGCGAAGGCCATGGTGCTCTAAAATTGAGAAGATTTCCTGACAGAAATAGATTGAAACAAAAACACGACGAGAACATGATGCACGAACCTCGGGGAATCGGGGGGTTATATATTACGAAGAATTAATACATAAGGAAAGTTTTGACATGGAAACGAAGCGAAGACGGAGTCTGGGGGTGGAACACCCCTCTCAGGCGCGGCCAGGCTAGGCCCGCGCCTGGGGTGGGTTTGTCCACCCCGGGCTCCGTTTCCTCTTCAGTTTCATCTCGTAACTTCCCATATGTATTAAAAACATCAAAATATAAAAATACTGGAGATTCGGAAACCTTCTGTTTTCACCATTTTTACCTAGTCATAAGCAAACTCTGCATATTCTGGTGTTTGGTTCTTGATAAATTCTTCTGGGGTCACCATTTGAATGACATCCACTTTATTCATTGTAGGAATCTCCAGAAATATAATGTTTTAGTCTTTGACCATTAACCACCTGTGTTGTGTCATCCTTCAGAGAAGATATTTTGATGGCACCTGAACAGTACACTTCCTTGATAACAAAAGGTCCTTCCCATTTGGAGAGTAATTTCCCTGCAAAAAAACTAAGACGAGACCTATACAAAAGAACTTTCTCACCAACATGGAACTCCCTTTTGAGAATTCTCCTATCATGCCATCTTTTTACTTTTTCCTTAAAGAGCCTAGAATTCTCGTAAGCTTCTCCTCTACACTCATCTAAATTACTTAAGTCAAACAGTGTTTTCTCACCAGCAAGTCTAAAGTCTCTATTCAATTCTTTCACTGCCCAAGCTTTGTGTTCTAATTCTAGCGGCAAGTGACAAGCTTTCCCGTAGACCATTTTGTAAGGAGACATCCCCATAGGATTTTTATAAGAAGTTCTATAAGCCCATAAAGCGTCATTCAACTTTTTAGCCCAATTTTTTCTAGACCTATTGACAGTCTTCTGCAAGATAGATTTAATTTCCCTATTGGAAAGTTCTACTTTCCCACTAGTTTGGGGGTGATAGGATGAAGCTATTCTATAGTTTACATCATACTCTGTGGATCGATGACCCCTAAACCATAAGTCCAACCCGGGCGCCACCAGATTAGATCGGTGCCCATGAGGCCTAGAACGATACCCAGCAGCGCCACAGAGCGCGTGCCGCAGGCTGCACCCAGCGAATACCGGCGACCACCACGTCCAACGCCACCACCTCCTCATCGCAGCCCCGCTGGACCTCAGTCACCAGCCGCATGGCCGAGCCGCCCTGAGCCCTCCATACGCCGCACCACCTCCCATGTGTCGCAGCAGACTGCACCTCTCGAGCCATCCGTCAGTTTCAACGGGGTGGGCGCCGCCACCGCCGGCGACAGAAGCGGCCATGAGCGCTGGGATATGGAGGAGTTTTAGGATTTGGAGTTATCGCCTCCGGAGTAGCCTTGGGAGGGGGAGCGACCCAGGAGAAAAACATCTTCAAGATCTCTAACTTTCCGGAGTATTTGCATATCGCCGTCCATATGTCAGCACGGCATAGATGACCGAGTGTACACGTCTCAGCGGAATGCATTAGAAGACTAGAGAAACATAGTATTACCAATAAATTGGTATTTGATACATACTCCGACAATTAAATTTTATGATGAAAATGGCACTTGATAAACAGTCCTTTTATTAAAACGTAGCATAGAATACAAACAGAAATAGTGTAAACGGTAAAAGAAAATTTAGCCAACAAATATAGTTCACATGTCTAGGCTCAACCAAATTTAGACCTGTCCAGAATTAGCCCTTGGAGGCCGGGCAGCACCTAGCGCACGCATGCAGCGGATAAAGCCGTTCCCTCCACCCACCTCACCGGCCGGACGTCCCTCCATCCAGCCACAACAGACACAAATCAACAGCCAAATCCTCCATCGATCCATTCGTTAGCTTCTCTTTCTCCACGAATTGAATCCATCGATGAAGGCGAATGGCAGCACGAGCCGATCGTCGTCCCTGACCTGCAACCTGCAGGTGCCCGGCGCCTACGCCCGGGACGAAGGCCCGACGCAGCCGCAGACGGCCACCTGCTGCACGGCGCTGCACCGTGGTCCCGGGTCGACGCAGCTGCGGTTCGCGCCGATCAGGACGCCTGGCTCCGCGGCGGCCATGCGGGACGACCACAACCACGGCGCAATCGAGGAGGAGGAGACCGAGGAAGACGAGGGACAGCAACAGCAACAACAGAAGAAGAAGATGAGCAAGACGCCGACGAGGAAGGCGGCGGAGGCGACCAAGTCGATGATCAAGAAGATGGTGTGCAAGTGCAAGTCGTCGGTGGCGGACGTGGACGCGTCGCGGATCGCGGCCGCCGCCGAGCCCGGCACGCCGTCGCGGCTCCAGCGCAGCGCCGCCGTGCGACGGGACTGGAGCTTCGAGGACCTCCACGCCGGCGGCGGGAAAAACGCCGCCTGATCGGTTGACGGAGCGCGTGCTTCGACTCCGCATGTTGTAGTACGTGTCAGCTGAAACGGCATGGCACGAGAAATGTTCCCTATCGATCGAGGATAATGTACGTGTCAGTTGTGTATATCTATGGATGGGGTCATGTACATGTTCATGTATGTAAGTAGTGCAAGTGTTGAAGCAAAATGTTGTTTGTATCTCACAATTATTGTACTACTACACAATTGAAAGAAACTTGGGTCTGACTAACGCACAGCTAGCTATGACTTAGACTAAATCTCATCTAGCTGACGTCACATGCTTGCGCGACCCTACAACTGTTATTGCTAGTTTATTTCTTCTCTCTCCCATACTCCCTTCCTCCGCAAATAAGTATACTTTTATCTTTTGTCTAAGTCAAACATAATTAAATTTGACTAAGTTTATAGAAAAATATAGAAACATGTATTACATGAAATTAACATATTATGAAACTAAATTTAAAAACAAATCTAATGATATTAATTTAGTATCATAAATATTGATATGTGTTCTTAAAAAGTTAGTCAAACATTAATAAGTTTGACTTAGAACAAAGCTAGAAGTACACTCTTTTGCGGACGGAGAGAGTACGTACGGAGAGTTGTAGGCGCGCCCTGGCACCTGCCAGCAGAAATGTTCTACTCCCTTTTCAATCTGCCCACAACGAAATGATATGTTCGTTTAAGTATGGAACTATGTCTTATTTACTGCTCCGCTCGTTATTATACATAGCGTGTTTCACTTTCGCGTGTGCTTCTAAGCTATTTTCTTTCACGTTCTCTACGTTTATTTAAAAATGCAGTTATTTTGATGAAGAAAAAATATTTTTAAACTAAATATATTTAGAAACTTGCTAAAAATATTCATAGACTTAAAAAATTGTTGGGTCCAAAATTTTATTCACAAGATTAAGAAATTTGTTCGTACAATTCAAAAAAATTGGTTGCGAGGTTCAAAAAAGGTCCGGGGTTTAAAAAATGAGAGCATAGTTCAAATAAATTGTTCGCGAGTTCTAGAAAAAAATATTCACAAGATTTATAAAATGTTTGAATAGTTCATAATATTTGTTCGCGGGGTTCATAAAGAGTTCATGAGGTTTAAAAATATTCGTATAGTTCAAACAATATTTTCATGAGGTTCAAAAAATATATTCACGATCTTTAGTAAATGTTCGTATAGTTCAAAATTTTGTTCACAAGGTTCAGTAGAATGTTCATGTGACACAAAAAAAATGACATGGTACAAAATAATTGTTCACGTGTTAGAAAAAAATTGAGACATTGCACATTAAAAAGTATCCATATTTTTTAAACTTAAAAGATAGAAAACAAAGGAGAACATGAACAAACAGAGAACACGAGAAAATATGAAAAACAAAAGGAAATGTAACAGAAAAGGAAATGAAAGACGTAAAAGAAAACAAAAATATATTAAGTAAAGAAACTGGAAAAGAAAAGAACAAACAAAAACAAAATAGACACACAAAACACAACAAGAAAAAAAATAGAGCTAAATAAATAATCGCCTAGGTGGGTCGACTCACACGGGATTCGCTTCAGGCGTTACTTGGTAACCGACGCATTAAGCTTCAAACAGGGTTCGCCGATTAACTTTGTGTTGTATTGTTGTTGGGATCTTTTCATTTGAGAACACTCCCTGACAAAAGGCAGTTGCAAATCCAGTTAAAACTCATACTAAGAATGTGACCACAAAATAAGAAAATAATGTTTCAATACATAATAAGAAGGGACCGTGAAACAAGAAAATGACAGTTCAATCCTCAATTGCAACCTAGTAGCAGCCCCCGTTAAAAGCATGTTGCAAGTCTAGTTGCAACTTATAGTAAGAAAGGAGCGCAGAAGAACACTTAGTTGCAACTCCAGCCACGTCTCCCGTTAAAAGTAGGTTGCAAGTCCAGTTGAAACTCATAGTAATAAGGGACCGCGAAACAATATATGTCGATATGCAACCAGTACTAACGAAAGGGAACCACAAAAAGTTCAGATGCAAAAACTCAAAAAACTTAAAGAAGGGATCACGAAAACAATCCTTAGTTGCAACCCCACTTGCAACTGTTTCCCAAGAAAAGACAGTTGCATGTCGATATGCAGCTAGTAGTAAACAAAGAGAACCACGAAAAGTCTAGATGCAAAAAACTTAAAAACGTAAAAGAAGAGACCACGAAAACAATCCTCAGTTGCAACCCCACTTGCAAATGATCCCCATGAAAACCCAGTTGCATGTCGATATGTAACTCGTAGTAAAGAAAGGGGACCACGAAAGCAATCCTCGGTTGCAATCCCACTTGCAACTGCTCTCCGGGAAAAGACAGTTGCATTCGTATGCAACTAGTTGTAAACAAAGGGAACCACAAAAAGTCCAGCTGCAATAAAACTCAAAAAACGTTAAGAAGAGACCACGAAAACAATCCTCAGTTGCAACTACTCCCGTTGAAAAGCCAGTTGCATATCGATATGCAACTCGTAGTAAAGAAAGGGGACCACGAAAACAATCCTCAGTTGCAACCCCACTTGCAACTACTCCCGTTGAAAAGTCAGTTGCATGTCGATATGCAACTCGTAGAAAAGGAAGAGTCCACTAAAACAATCCTCAGTTGCAACCCCGAGAGAAGACAATTGCATGTCGATATGCAACTCGTACTAAAGAAAGGGGACTAGTAGTAAACAAAGGGAACCACGAAAAGTCCAGATGCAAAAACTCAAAAAACGTGAAGAAGGGACCACGAAAATAATCCTTAGTTGCAACCCCACTTGCAACTACTCCCCGTGAAAAGCAAGTTGCATGTCGATATGCAACTCGTAGTAAAGAAAGGGGACCACTAAAAGTGCAGATGGATTTTTTTCTTCAAAAAAGGTAAATAAGGGACCATGAAAAATTCCTCAGTTGCAACGCCACTTGCAACTGCCCCCCGAGAAAATCCAGTTGCATCTTGATATGCAACTCGTAGTAAAGAAAGGGGACCACGAAAAGTGTAGATGCAAACACTCAAAAAAGGTAAATAAGGGACCACAAAAAATGCAGATGCAAAAACTCAAAAAAGAAAGGGGACCACGAAAAGTGCAAATGAAAAAAATCAAAAAAAGCTAAAGAACAGACCACGAAAATAATCCTCATTTGCAACACCACTTCAAAACTGAACCACGAAAAGTCCAGATGCAAAAACTGAAAAAAGTAAAAAAGGGATCACGAAAACAATCCTCAGTTGCAACCCCACTTGCAACTGCTCCCCGAGAAAATCCAGTTGCATGTCGATATGCAACTAGTACCAAAGAAAGGGAACCCGGAAAAGTCTAGATGCAAAAATCATAAAGAACGGACCACGAAAACAATCCCCGATTGCAACCACACTTGCAACTACTCCCCGTGAAAATCCAATTGCATGTCTATATGCAACTCGTAGTAAAGAAAGGAACCACGAAAAGTGCACATGCAAAAAACTCAAAAAAAGTAAAGAAGGGACCATGAAAACAATCGTCAGTTGCAACCCCACTTGCAACTACACCCCGAGAAAAGCCAATTGCATGTCGATATGCAACTCGTAGTAAAGAAAGGGGACCACGAAAATTGCGGATGCAAAAACTCATAAAAGGTAAATAAGGGACCACGAAAAAATCCTCAGTTTCAAGCCCATTTGCAACTGCCCCTCTTCCCGAGAAAAGCCAGGTGCATATCGATATGCAACTAGTAGTAAAGAAAGGGGACCACAAAAAGTCCAGAGGCCAAAACTCAAAAAAGTTAAAGAAGGTACCATGAAAATAATCCTTAGTTGCAACCCCACTTGTAACCCCCCCCCCCTAAGAAAACCCAGTTGCATGTCGATATGCAACTCGTATTAAAGAAAGGGAACCAAAAAAAGTCCTGATGCAAAAACTTAAAAATGGTAAAGAATGGACCAGGAAAACAATCCTCGTTTGCAACTCCGCGGAGAAAAGCCAGTCATATGTCCATATGAAACTCGTCGTAAAAGGAAATGGGATCACAAAACAATCCTCATTTGCAAGTTCGCAAGAAAGCCAGTTGCATGTCAACATGCAACTCATAGTAGACCACGAAACAAATCCTGATTTGAAACATATTTGCAACACCGTGATCCCCTTCTCCACCCGAGAGAATTCAGTTGCAAGTCGAGATGCAAAAACTCAAGGTAAAAAAGGGACCTCGAAAAAAATCCTTAGTTGCAATTGTCCACCGAGAAAATCCAGTTGTATGTCTATATGAAACTCGTCGTAAAAGGAAAAGAGATCACAAAACAATCCTCATTTGCAAGTCCGCAATAAAGACAGTTGCAATTCGAGATGCAACTCATAGAAAGGAATAGGGACCATTAAATAATCCTCATTTGCAAACATATTTGCAAGTCATGGATGCAATTTATAAAGAAGAAGGGACTACAAGAAAAGCTAGTTGTATGTATAGTTGCAACTCCGTCCCCCTCTCCTAGAGAAGTCAGTTGCAAGTCCAGATGCAAACTCAAGGTAAAGATAGGACCATGAAAATAATCCCCAGTTGCAACTGTCCCCAAGAAAATTCAACTGCATGTCGACATGCAACTCGTAGTAAAGAAAATCCAGTTGCATATCAAGTTGCAAACCACAAAAGTTGCCAAAAAGAATGATCCAACAAAAGTATCCAGTACTCGACCTAGCAAAAATGAAAAAGGAAAACACGGGACAACGACCAACAAAAGTAGCTACAAAAGCCCGATGCAAATGCTGGGATAACACGGGCCATGATTCAACGACGAGAGTCTCGTCCCAAGACCTAAAAAAATCAATGCATGTTAGCACCGATCTCAATATGCGGGAGAAAAATTAAGGAACCAAGAGATGACTATGCAATCCCAAAATATTATTTGCAAAAAAATCAATTGCAACTCATAGATGAGTATCTACTCAAAATATAAAGGCAAACTTACATACATTTATGAACCACAATTTTTAAAATCAATGCCTATCTAAAAAAATAACCATTTCACACTTAACAACATGATGAAAAAAATAGGAGAATAAATAAATAAATAAATAGATGTTAGAACATCCATGCATACTAGTACTCCCTCTGATCTAAATTATTATTCTTAGATTTGTCTAGATTCGGTTGTATCTAGCCTAGTCTAGTGCCAGATACATCCAAATCTAGACAAATCTAGATACATTCAAATTTAGACAAATTCAAAAACTATAATTTGGATCAAAGGTAGTAAAAAATAGTCTTGCGAAAAATGTTGAATAATAATAACAATTAAAAGTAGCAGGTGAGTGGTCAAAAAGAAAAAAGAAAATGCAACAACCCATAGAATCCCGTACTGCTAAAAAAAAAAAAAAACTAGACAGGCCACGCTCACACAGCCCATAACAAAAACAAAATGGCCGGATTGGCGAGCAAGCAACGCGGCCTAGCAAACCAGAACCATCGCAGGCTAAGCAGAAAAAACAAACAAGCACGGATTTTGGCGTACAAGTACAATCGGACGGTGGTTGAGTTGACTGCACTGTAAGCTATTTTTAGCAAATCCCTTTCGGCAAACGATGATATTAGTTTGTTGCAAATTGCAATGCTATGTAATTAAATTTCTTATTCACCAAAAAATATCTAAAAATGTTTTTTTTGGTGAGAGCAAAATTCTGAAAGTTCACGAGGCGAAAGCCCTATACATGCACGTCTGGCAGATGGGCGCTCGATCTGCGAAATCACGAGGCCCATATATCCATCACAAGCCCATCTATCACGACAGACGTCTCCTCCGACCCGACGCGGTGACCCTGCCGCCATGCCTCGCCGTCGCATCTGGCGACCTCTGGTGGCCTCCGCTCGCCGAGTTCTCCCACCCATGCCCGTGGAGGTGGCTCCCAGTTTTCCAACTGTCCGTCGTTTTCCCAGGTTCGATTTCCCTTTCTTCTTCATCTGCTCGTTTACTTGGTCCCCATAGTTTTGGAGGTGATTAGATCTTGATTAATGTTTTAAATAGCCGGCTATAGGCGGAGGGTTTGACACCTTTTAACCAGTTATTGCACTTAGCCGTACCATGGGAAAACCGCTATAGCATGTTTATAGCCCGCTATTTAAAACTATTCGATGATAATATCATATTTTGTGTCGGATGCAGCTGCGACAAGTTTCCTCATAAACCTCGAAAACACTTGGAGGGCTGCGTCATCCCCATGGATGTACTCCCGAAGAGCAGCCACCGTGACGGTTCCATATATGACTTCACGCACGCATGGAAGAAGCACTACCATATCGCCGACCGCAACGAGAGTAAGCGATTGATATAGGTCCTTTTACAAATTTTTGATTACTATCCGATGTGTCGAAAAATCTAGAGGTTAATTTCGCCACACTTTTTTTTTTGAAGCTTCGTTGGAGGCGATGACCCTAACGCACCCTGACCACTGCGTCTTCCTCAATGGAAACTGCAGGTGGCATCCACCTAACTGCATGTTCCAGATCTTCTCGTTGAAGTTGGCTAAAGCTCCTGTTGATGCTGGGTCGCTGCAGTTGTACGGCTACATTGCGGTGCGGGATAGTTTGGACCGGTTGCTTAATTACGTGGTTCGTGCTAGCAGGGATGATGCCATCACAGTGGCGCAGGTATACATCGATACTTATCTGCAATTCTTTGATACGTAGCACCCCGGTATTGAGTTTTTTCTACTTAGGGTTTAGGGTTTAGGGTACCCGGCACTTCTGCAATTCTGCAATTAACCCACTCAAGTATAACAAGCGGTATCCGACACTTTAAATCTGCAATACCTTCTCCCATAAGCCACCTAGTTTCTTGCACAAGGCTTATGAAGCAGTTACGTGATAACTAGATTGAATGCCCCAAATACTACCTCCATTCCACAATGTAAGCCTTTTTAGCAAGGTAAAACAACTTGCTAAAAAAGCTTATATTATAGAACTGTGGTAGTAACAAATTGAACGGCTTATGGGATAAATTGGAAAGAAGGCAGCTTATTTCATAAGTCGCCAAAAGAACTAGGCCTAAGTATTGGAGAAGGTTTAACACATGCAAAACGTCCTAAATAGCCTGTGGAAATTAATTAGACCAATCAGCTAGCTTAGGATATACCTCCTTTCGTTTTCTATTTGCGATATATTCCACATCAGTATAATGTGTAATACCATTATTGATGTGATCCATCTACCCCATTGTTAAGTAGACTAATCTCGACACTACTATAGATTAGGATATACTGCCTTTATTTATTTGCAATATATTCCACATCAATATAATGCGTAAGACGATTACTGATGCGGTCCATATAGCTCATTGGGAAAAAGCTATGTAGTAGTGCAAACTTCTTTTTTATGTTGTGATATCACATATATATATATATATAATTAATGAAATTCGATGCTACACTCTTGATAGCGATACAATAAAATGGTTAATCTCTTTTACTTAAATTATTAGAGATGCTTCAATGTGATTAATTCGTATGAAGTCTTACATTTTGTATTAGCGATTTCCTCTTGAATGATTCTACGTGAATATCTTGGATTTCAAAAAAACATCAAACACGATATGTTGGACTCTTTGTTGCTAATAATAAAAGTCCAGCTCTGTCTATCTTCGTATAAATATTTGGGACTTAATAAAATAAAACAATATTGAGGGTCCAGTTTTCTGACTCTTAGCACCATTCATATCGTCATGTTACAAATATCTTGTTTGTGAATTGAAATATATCCCCTTTAGGTACAATTATTAGTGCTATTGAGACATCATATGGATAGTATTTTGTTTTAGATATTTCTTACTATTATACGAAGGTCTACTAAATGATAATATTATGTAGGGTTCTTCCATCGAGATGTGCTGCCCTAAGCGAGGGATAGATTTGTGTGGAAATATTCTGATTGAATATAACATGAATATCAAGACAGGTGAACAACAAAAACATGATCTACAACTGATTGACGGTGCATCAATATTACGATTCAAAGACTTGCGGAATTGTCATGTGTTCATGAATCGTATCCAGGGAGATTGTGGCGCAATTGATATAACCGCCTCTGGTCTTGAAGATGCAGTCGAGGCAACTATAGAAATTCTCCTATCAGAAGTGAAACGTGGATTCAACTTGTGTCTCCGTTGCTTTCCTAGTGGGTTGAAGCAAGAAATCCAGATCTTCGATGGTGCAGTAAGTGAGCCTTGCGGCTTAAAGAGATCGGTGGTTGCTGTAGTGATATGTTCTTTTTTGAGCTTGAAGTTCAAGCTGGGTTCAGAGTCATCTGATCTCGTTGAACGCCAGTGCTCCTTCAGGGCCAACAATCATGGGTTTTCATCTCAAAATATAAAGACTGATTTTGCTTTAATCTCGGCAAAAGTGACTTGGTCGGCTTTGCCTCGACCGCAGTAAACTCAAAATAGTGTCCAAGTCTTCAAGTTAGATGCTACGTGGACTTGTGGCAAATACTTTCGTTGTAGAATTAACCCTTCATAAGTTAATGCTCTAGGCATGGAAAATATGGGTTGTAATCCAAGTGCTATAATAAGAAGTATTGTATTGTGTACTTGCATCAGTTGAGTCACTGTGCTCACTCTGTAGTCATCCACTGCAATTGTCTCCAATTGTGCTTCCCATTTTGCTTACTACCAACGCTGATGGTTAATATGTTAACGCTAATTTGATCATCACATTTTATGAAAATGTGAACTCCTTGCCTTTATATGCTCTCCCTAGCACATACAAGCACCTAAATTATCTTACACCAGGCTAAACCATATGTACTACTCCATTGGTCCCAAAATGTAAAGCGTCTAAGCTTTAGTTTAAAGTCAACATCTTCTAAGTTTGACCAAGCTTATATACAAAAAAAATACGAATATATATAATATCAAATGGACATATTGGTAAACTATACTTTATGGTGAATCTATTGATACTGTGAACGTTTATTTTTTTACATATAAATTTGGTCAAACATAGAATATGTTGACTTTTAACTAAAGCTTAGGTGTCTTACATTTTAGGACGAAGGGAGTACTACGCAGTCGCGCGATGATTAAACTCTTGGTAGCAGACTTTGGATTGACACTAAAACACTCTTGGGAGTACCCCTTTTTGTTTTTTCGAACACCATGAATGAAATCTGTATCTTCCTAAGATTCATCGGCAGCAGCATGAGTTCCATCGAAATATGGCTGTATAACTGTGTTAGAGGCGCAATAGTCCACAACAACGATACCCAGAAAAGATGCAATGCAACAATAATAAAACAGCGAGGGCTATCTCTCTTCTATCTTACTAGCCTCCAATCCATGTCGCTCTGACCTTCCATCAACAAGAAGTTGAGGAGACGGCAGGACATGGAAGCAGCAGACCTCATCCATCAGAACCCCTCTCGGCAGTGTACTCCGCAAGCAATCCAAACTATATGAACAATTCAGTCCGGGCTGAAGCTAGGTCTAAACCCTCACAGCAACAATCTTCTTTTCGGTGTGCATTGATAGATCCTCACAACCTAAAATCCTATTCAATACACAAACTTAGAGAAACAAACAAAATCTAACATTGTATGAATGTTTTATGGTTTCATAAATTCATACCATGTTTTAACAGCATGTTTGAATTAAAACCTAAAATCAGTCAAAATAGGGTCAACATCGGTCTTGTTTTTTAAACTCTGGTCACGAGGAACCCAAATGTTTAGACAGAGTGTAGATTGAACTTTTTATTCAAAAGATATTAAAGGTTTCAAACAACATAACCGGATTTAAATGCATGTGTTTGAGGAAAGTGAGAAAAGCGAGACGGTGTGGACCGTACACTTTGTATGGTAGATTCTGAAGCACCCAAATAGCACAGTGATCAGAAATCCGTATGCATTGGTCCTATTTTTTTTAGCATCTGGGTCCCATTTTATTTGGAAATATGGTTTAGACAAACAAAACTGGTCATTGTGGCGCACATCCCATGATAAAGTGAAACAAAAATATAAAGAAGCCATAATGACAATATACTGCAATATATAGTTACAAATTCACCGTACAGCATAACTTGATACTCGGCGTTCAACATTTTTCCCCTACTGAGACATAACCCATCAGGAAACCACAGCGCCCATGTGGTGCACTTTCTTCACCCGATCAAACACAGATGACAATGTTAATTATTTCCACTACAAGAACGCATAACCCTGTGGATATCACCGGCGCCACTTGGTCCTTGAAGGTCGGCCAGGAAATGTGGCAAACAGGGGACGGGAGGTGGCTGGTGAAGAGGGTTGCCGTCGCGGTGGCAAGTGGTGGCTCGGTGGAACACATTGGAGCAAGCGGAGTAGCAGGGTTAACCTGCGGGGCCTCTGGTGGTGATGAGTGCGTCGGGACTGCAGCAGGCGGGGCACGACGGATTACCGGCATATGAGGAGCAGGAGGTGGCGCACGGCGGCGGAGCAACGGGAACTCGTATATCAACGGCGCTGACCACCGTTCAGGTGTAGTCGCTGTGGTCGACCCCGACACTGGCTGTGGCTCCGCGGCCAACGCCGAGTCGTCTTGACTGCTTTTTTGTTCTTCCCTATCCGAACAACGATGATATTGGCGACGACGACGATGAGAGATGGCCTGTTCTCTCTTCAATACCGACATGATTGGCCCCTTAGAGTTCACACTGAAACACTCAGGGGAGCCACCTTTTTTCTTCTTTCTACCACTATGAAAGTAATGCCTAGGGGATATATCATCATCATCATCCTCGTCTGAAGTATGCAGATAGTTCGAATATACATACTCCTTCTCCTCGGGCACGTCATCGTCATAAATTTCTCCATCATCAGAAGAGAAAGACGAGGCCTCCAGCGGAGGGAACTCGGACAATGGTGGTGGCGGAGGTGATGCCGGAGGGAGTGACCGTGGCGGTGGTCTCCGTAGTTTCTGCCATCTAACCACCTTCTGGTTGATGCGGCTCGAGTCGTATCCCTTCCCACCGTCGACAACGAACTCCTCCAGACCCAAGGCACTTTTCGCCAGAAACTTGACCAAGCGGACCTGGAAGCAGGTGAGCTCCTGTGCTTCAAACACCACCACCACCTTCTTCAAGCACCCTAGCTTGCCACTAAGGCCGCAGCAAAGCTTTCCATCGATGTCTTGCAAGCTATCGCAGCATTCAGCTTCATCGTCATCTTCGTGGTCGGCGTCCATGGATCTGCAGGGCGAGAAATCAGCAACGGCGGCCGTCTCATCCGCTGGGTCTGCATTGATATCCCGGAGGTACTTCCTCCAGCTGAACTTGAGCACGAGGTCGCGCAGACACGGGCACTGTTGCAGCAGGCTCGTCATGGCCGACGCAGCAGCTACGTGGCTCCTGCCGCACCAGCCAGACAGGTCTTCGATCTGGAGCCGCTCGAGGTTGCGGAAGAAGGGTGCCCCAAAGTCGAGGTCGGAGATGGAGTAGGCCGTGATCTTGATAGATCTCACAGACGAAACGGCGCAGAGAATGGAGTGAAGCACCGGCTCCGATGAGGAGTGAACCTCGACGTGGACGTGCTCCAGGTGCGGTGGAACGTCGTAGTAGTTGTGGAAGGAGAAGCGGGTGTCGTCGTCGACCGGGCGGGTCTGCGTGTAGCGGAAGCGGCGGAGGCGCGGGGCGTACAGCATTACCCTGCAGCCGCCGTGGTGGAGGTCATCGTAGAGTATGCGACAGTTCTCCATGCCGATGACGGTGGCAGCCTCGCACCTCAGGATGTACACGAAATCGATATCCACGAACCTCAGGGACTCCAGGAGGATGTTTGCGAGCCTTGGCGCCGCGGTGATCATGTCCTGAAGCGTGTCGAGCTCCGTGCGGCACCGCCGGAGCCGCATGGCCTCGAGGCGCGGGAACGCGAGGTGGTCCGAGTACGGCTTCAGATCGTAGCCGGTGAGCTCGAGGACTCGGAGGACGGCGAACGGAAGCGTGCAGCGCGGCAGGCCGCCGTTGTTTAGCCATTCCAGCCGGGAATCTTCCACGTCCCCCACCTCCTCGACGCCGGCAGAGACATCCGTGTCCTGATCGTCGCAGGCGGCGCACACGATGGCGTCGTCGCGCATGACAATGGACAGTTTCTTGGGAACTCGGCCGCCGGAGGAAAGGAATGCGTACGCGTGGTCGGCGTCGTCCACCAAGCGCCGCCGATTAACCGCGCCACCGGCGGTGCTGTAGGAGCGGTAGTCGATGTTTACGGCGCCGGTGTTGAGCCATAGCGGGCGGCGCCATCGGCGGGAGAGCGCGGTGGCGCGGGCGGCCTCAGGTGAAGGCGCGAAGGAGAGGATGTGGGTGAGGATATCGTCGGAGAGGTGGGAGAGCCGGTCCGTCGATGACGCGGCGGCGGCCCTGGATGCCATGCATATAGATCGAGATCGAGTCGATCTCGACTCTGGAGGCGGAAGTCGCGGCTTCGATCGTCAAAATATTAAACTGAGTCGACGAGTCGGTACATTAATTAGCCCAATGGGCCAGAATTAATTAAGTAGTAGTCGGGCCGGCCTATTTGTTTGTCCTGTTCACCGCAAATTATGTTTCTTTCTTGTTGAAGAATATCTGTTGGAAAAAAAGGGGAACAACAATTAGCACATGTATATATTCAGTTTAACTACATGAACAAACACCATACGTTATACATGCATATTGCCTCGTCGACACGTCTTTGGGAGGCATGGATTTCCACAAAAGGGAAGTGGGGGATGATGGTCAAACTTTGTCTATTATGACATATACTCTCTCCCTTCTGCATATAGCCAAAACAAGTTGTGAAATAATCTAGTCAACAAGCACACAGAAAACGAAGTGATTCTACTTTCTTTATTGGATATAATCATTCTCAATGTTGCTTGGATTGGTTGTTCACATATCTAAGCAGTATACTAATAATTACAGTACTAGTTTGTCTGATTTTTTCTAAGATGTAGACTAAAATAGATGGTGGCTCGTCACTCTTTACGTATATTAGCCGGAGTTTATTATCTATAGGTAGCAAGTTTTCCTCCAATATCCTTTATTTGAGCACCCGACTAATGTGTGAAAAAAGACAACAAGGAATTTTAAAGCATCGCATTGAGAAAGTAGGTATCGCCTGAACTACATATTTCAACAGAACTTACTTTCCCCTGATGCAAGAACTTTCTCCATTCACAATTGGATTTGTTTCCACACTATATTGTTCAAATACTTCAAACATCAATTCTTTCGCGTAACCCTCCCTCCCGTGGCAACCCCAGGCGTCGCCGGAGGCCCCCTAGATCCCGGCGCCGCCGACCTCCCCCTCCTCCGAATCGCCTCCCTCCGCCGCTGCCGTCCGCGTCGGCCGTAGTGGCGGCGGCCCCCTAGTACCTAAGGTGCTAGGGGTGGAGGCTACGGCGGTCTTCTTCAATGGGGTGGTTGGGGCTGCACCGTTTCAAGGAGGCCCCGACAGTGGTAGGGACGACGCTTCCTGGCCAAGCGGCGGTTGCAGCCGGACTCCCCTCCCTAGGCGGTTGCGGGTGATGGTGTTGTGGTCGTGGGTCTAGGGTTCCTCATAGACACCTAGACCCGTCGTCCTCATGGCCGGCGGCGTAGTGGGACTCATGGTGCGGTTGTCGGACGGATGGTTTCCTAAGTGAGCACGTGGAGGGCGAGTGGATCGGGTCGAAGCGCCGATCGTGATTTCAGCCTCAGATCTAGTCCAGGAGTTGTTGCAGATGAGAACGCTAGTGACGTTCTGCGATGGCTTTCTGGTTTGTCGTCTTCTCCACATGCTCGGCTTGAATAAAAGGTGGTGGTACTAGGGTTCCTATTTGTTGCCTAAGTGAAGATCTGTTAGTTGCCTGTCATTGTCGATCTGGCCGAAGCGTTGTGTTCCGGAAGGCTCCGCCGGCAAACTCCACAATGCGCATATGCCGAGAGATCTATGGATCGGGTGGGATTCGGTCATGCGCACCCATATTTTTACTCTGGTCGTTTGAGTTCAAAGGGAGCGCTTCAAAGCTCTGTTTGCAATTAATATCATAGGGCATGTCCGCGTCCCATGGTGCCAACTGAGATTTTCATTAAGGCCGAGATCTGAGGGCTGACAATGGTGGTTCGAGTCCGGCTGGTGATGAGGAATTGGCTTGATGACTCGTGCCTTGGAGAAGTGGTATGCAAACGAGGGCGACAATACATGAGAAGTTCATGGTCTTATCTTTCAGGGTGAAAACCCAGGGTCTAGCCTTAATTGGTTGTGCCTAGCAATGATCTTGTTGAAGGTATTGTTTTGAGAGCGTGGACTTTCTTCAGCGTGAAAATCTAGATCTTTGATCGGGCGATGACAGTGTTTGTGCACGGTTCCCTTCTTGGAGGCGTCGTTTTTTGAGAAGATGGACTTATAGTGTTGTCTTGGTGGTGGTAGTACTGCTGTTTTAATGAATGAGGAACTGTAGCGGAACTTTTTTTTGTAATACTTCTTTTTTGGCTGTGTGCATCCGTATGACCACTAGGGCAATGCGTTGTTGCAGTGGGCTGGGTGTAATTGGTATATTTTGCTCCTTTCCAAAACAAAACATCAATTATTTGTATGGCCAACAACATCAGAGGGGAGTCCAAGATATCGTAAAGATTCATTAGGCACCTCGATCAGCTGTTTTATTTCTCCTCGAATAGTTTCAGGGACTCCCTTGCTGAAAAATATGGATGATTTGTACTCGTTGCTTGTTTGTTTGGATGCATCACAATAAGCACTAATGAGATCGCTGATCTGCCCCACATCTACCGAATTAGCTTTGAGGAATAATGAGCGATCATCTGCAAAAACCAAATCAATACCGATCGAGTTGTTGGCGCCACTTTAACCCCTGTATAGCATTCCCATGAGCATATATTAAACTTTTTATCCTTCATTATACTTTTATCAAGGTTGTCTGGTTACAAGCTATTTCTGAAATTATTTATTTCTAAACCACACATGGAGTACATATGAAAATGATATTACTATTTTTTTTATATGTGTAGTATTGTTGAACATCTAGTTATTAACTGATCTTTTATTTATTGTGCTATATTATTTTTCTAATTTGAGGAAGCTGCCGCAACGATGATGTCATCATCAAATCAGTACATTCATGAAAATCTGATCGCTTTCTCTAGCTAAAATCCAAATGCTTTTTCTAGCTCTAACTTATAGCTTGTATGGACGGTCACGATCCGACAATTCGAATGCAAACATCAATTGGTCACATCCCTATAGGTTTCCTAAGACTAATATCAACTGCGGTGTAGATTATTTAGATGTGGACGAGAGTGGTCCCTTGTTAACATTATATTTTTAGACACATGATAGTAAGAACCATATAATTTTTCTTCTAATATTTTATTTTGAAAATAAAAATTAGGTTCTATCTATTTGTAAAATTCATTAGTTATCTTTTAAAATACATGTGTTTAGGATGTTACTTCTAGTCGAATCACATTTTTTGGTAGTATAAATATCATATTTTGAAAAATATAAAGGATACACTAAATAAACACATGTACGATTAGTTTTTTAAAAGAACTAATGGTACACTTGGCTAGGGAAGTGGATCTATAAACCAGCCACCCAGGTTCAATTCCCATGGACCCAGAACTGGGTTCTGATTATTTTAAAAAGAACCCCTTAGGGCCCCATCCTTTCAAAAATAAAAATATTTTCACATAACCACGACGTCATGTCTGATTGGATTGGTTCCTAACTAATCCTTTTTCCTTTAGATTTCGACCATTATCAGGCTAGTTTGGATGCCACGATATGGATGTTGACAGAAATATATAGGTCATGTATATGTAGCTTTCCTAGCATTTTTTATTCTACATTCTAGATTTATGTTGGATTCAAATTTAAAACAATGGTTGTCTGAGTATAAAAACCATTGCTGAATTCATGTATTTCTAAATACCACAATGAGTACATATGAAAATTATACTAGTATATATTTTATATGTGTAATATGGTTGTACTTTTAAATGGATTACTGTTTTTTATTTGTTTCCCTACATCTTTTTTCTAGTTTCGCAAAGCTGATCACTTTCTCTAGTATGAATCCAAAACAAATGTAGCTCTAACTTATAGCTTGTTGCCATGCGACAATTTCAATGCAAAACAAATCTAGCTCTCTAACTTATAGCTTGTTGCCATGTGACAATTTCAATGCAAACATCGATAGGTTACATCCCTATCCGCTTCTGTCACATCCCAAATTTTAGATTTGGTACTGCATATCATTCATGGCATTGCATCACGATCATCCTTGCAAAATTTCAGTTTGAAAAGATTTTAGCAAATTAAACCACTTGCATTTGCATTTTGACGCCTACACTTGAACTCTTGGTTTTACAATACCTCTGTCAAAAACTATATATTTTAGGTGTATGGATGGCTCAACTGCATAGAGGGTTCCGCCACGAACCCGTAGCACTTTGATTCACTCGATTCGGAGCCCCGTAGCAAAAGATATGCAAATCTGAATTTTGGTTTTAGTTCTAGACAGTTTCAGAAAAAAAATTCAGATAAGGAAAGGAAAAAGAAAAAAAAGGAAAAGAACAAAAAAAAAGGCAGCGCGCCAGCCAGCCTGCTGGGCCGCCAGCCCAGCCGCGCAGCAGCCAGCAGCAGCACGCTAGCCGCCCCAGCCACCGACAGGTGGGGCCCACCTGTCGGCGCCGCCCCGCCGTGTCCAACGCGGACACACCGCCGTCGCCGCCACGTTTTCTGCGGAGTCCGCGCCGAACTCCGTCCGAGCCGGCCCCCCTTATACCCTAGCCCCCTCTACGCAACCCCCAAACCCTCGCCCTCTCTCGCGCCGCCACCGACGAGCAATTGCTCGCCGGAGCTAACCGCCGCCGCCACCGTCCGCTCTCGGTAAGCGTGCGGCCGCCGCGCCTTGCCCCTCCCTCGCCCCGCGAGTGTTGGAGATATGCCCTAGAGGCAATAATAAATGCAGTTATTATTATATCTTTGTGTTTATGATAAATGTTTACATTCATGCTATAATAGTATTAACAAGGAAACCATTAATACTTGTGTGATTTGTAAACTTAATTTGAAGTCCCTAGTATAGCCTCTATACTTCACTAGCTTGTTGGTTGATTGATGATTGTGGTTTCCATATCATGAACATTGAGATGTTATCAACAACAAGATCATATCATTAGGAGAATGATATGGTGGGCATACTCCTATAGACAAGCGTAGCATAAAGATCAAGTCATTTCAATAGTTCAATTGCTATATGCTTTCTGATACATAGTAACCTGATTCCTTCGACCATGAGATCATGCATATCACCTTTACTGGATGGATGCTTTGATGACATCAAACACCACGCCGTAACAGGGTGGTTATAAAGGTGGCATTGAGTGTTTGGAAAGTATTGGTTGAGACACATGGATCAAGAGTGGGATTTGTCCATCCACATGACGAATAGATATACTCTGGGCCCTCTCGGTGGAATGTCATCCAATTAGCTTGCAAGCATGTGACTTGGTCACAAGGGATCACATATCACGGGAACGAGAAAAGAGTACTTATCAGTAACGAGGTTGAACTAGGTATGCAGAGATACCGACGATCATAACCTCGGATAAGTAACATATCGTGAGACAAAGGGAAATTGGTATCGTATGTAAGTGGTTCATTCGATCGCAAAGTAATCGTAGAAATATGTGGGAGCCATAT
Source organism: Avena sativa (assembly GCA_916181665.1). Lineage (NCBI taxonomy): Eukaryota > Viridiplantae > Streptophyta > Magnoliopsida > Poales > Poaceae > Avena > Avena sativa. Next base: position 43,820,770 of record OV702294.1, read on the forward strand.
GAATTTCCAGATTCCTCTATTGGTTATTGCTCGGAGAAGTGTCTCGATCATGTCCGCATAATTCACGAACCGTAGGGAGACACACTTAAGGATTCGACGTTGTTTTGAGTAGTTATGGTATTATGAGAAAGAGACCGAATGTTGTTCGGAGTCTCGGATGAGATCCGGGATATCACGAGGTGATCCGGAATGGTCCGGAGAATAAGATTCATATAAGGAAAGTCCCGTTTCGGAGTTGGGGAATGGTTCCGGTGTTTTCATCGGGAACATTCTAGAAGGTCCCGGAATGTCCGGCACTCCGGAGGGGAAGGGGTACATGAATGTGTCATTGCAAGTTGGAATGATTGCATCATGTACTAAGTGTTCTTGCTGTCCCAAATAAAGGATTAAATTGAATCCTAAATTGAAAAAGTCAAACGGCTAGTTTGAAAGTCAAACGGCAGTTTTGGGAAGTGGGAGGAGAGGAGGAAACCGACTTGAGGGAGGAGTCCTCCTCCCCAAGCCGGCGCCCCACCTAGGCCGAGTTGGGGAGGGACTCCTCTCCCTCCCCTTGGCCGCCGGCCCTCCCACCTATAAAGGGAGGGGCAGGGCTACCCCTCCCAACACACACAAGTTCCTATCCTCTAAACTAAACCCTAGATCTAAACACCGGTTTAGAGCTATTTCGGTTTAGAGCTTCTAATTGCACTAGCCTTCGGATTAGAGCCTTCTAATTGGTGTGTCTAATCACTAGACCACTAATAGCCTCTCTCATAAGCTCCACCATACTCGCACCGGCTTAAGGCGAAGCCCTGCGGGATCTCCCCTCTACTTCCGGTACCACGCCGTTGTGCTGCCGGAATCGCGAGGAGAGTGCTACAACCTCCGCTGCCTGCTGGAACAAGGGAGAGGAAGGTCTTCGTCGAGTACCGAACGTGTGACCGACTGCGGGAGCGCTGCCGGAACATGGCGCCGGAAGGATCGTCTACGCGATCTTGAGATCGGAAAGAGTACGACTACATCACCCACGAGAATCTGCTCTCGTTAACCGCTTTGGAAACTTCAAGGGTAAGTTATTCCATCGACTCGTTGCTACAATCTAGTAGATAGATCTTGGCTTGTTTGTTTGTATGCAATAGAAAATTTTTGTTTTCCATGCTACGAACCCCAACAGTGGTATCAGAGCCGTGTTTATATGTAGATCTATTGCACGAGTAGAACACAATGGTCATTGTGGGCATTGATGCTTTTATTGTCGATTACTTCTTGTGTACTTTGCATCTTGCGGTATGTTGGGATGAAGCGGCCCGGGCTAACCTTACATGACATCGTTCATGAGACTTGCTCCACGCTTGACATGCAACTTGTATTGCATAAGTGGCTTTGCGGGTGCCTGTTTCTCCTAGCATAGTTAAGATCCAATTTACAACGGGTGATCAACAATGCTAGTATCAATGTTGTGGTTCTTGTTCGTAAGTTAGAACGACACTTATTGAAAGCCCCAAACCACGTAAAATATGCAAAGAAAGTAGAGGCGTCTAACTTTGTTTTGCAGGGGTGTGCAGTGATGTGATATGGCCATGATTGTGATTATATTTGATGTATGCAATGTTCCTTATTGTAAGTCGGCAACCGGCAGGAGCCATATGGTTGTCTTTAATTTCTGTTAAGACCTGCGTGTCTATTCAAAGTAGTTGTAATAGTTGAAGCTGGTGGACGACAACCATGAAGAAGCGTCATTGACCTTGATGCTATGCCGGTGATGATGGAGATCATGTTCGTGCTTGAAGATGGAGATCGGAAGCACAAAGAAGAAAGGCCATATCATATCACATATTATGAATTGCATGTGATGTTAATCCTTTATGCATCTTGTATTGCTTAGTAGACGACGGTAGCATTATAAGATGATCCCTCATGCACAAAATTTCAAGTTCTAAAGTGTTCACCCTTAGTATGCACCGTTGCTAAAGCTGGTTGTTTCGAAGCACCACGTGATGATCGGGTGTGTTAGATTCCACGAGTGAATACAACGTAAGCAAGCCAGATTTGCTTATGCGGTAACTAAGGTTTGATCTTGACGAGCCTAGCATGTACAGACATGGTCTCAGGAACACGGATCACCGAAAGGTAAAGCATGAATCATATAGTAGATGTGATGAACATGTCGATTGTTCGCCATTGAAACTATGTCAACTCTCGTGATGATCGGTGTTGATATGGTGGATTTGGTTCGTGTGATCACTAAAACAATGTGAGGGATATTGTTTTGAGTGGGAGTTCACCTAGATTAATTTTATCATTAATTTGAACTCAATTTGTCATAAACTTAGTCTAAACTATTGCAAATATGTTGTAGATCAATGGCAGCCCCTACCATCAATTTTAATGCGTTCCTAGAGAAAGAAAAGTTGAAAAACAATGGAAGCAACTTCGCGGATTGGTTCCGCAATTTGAGGATTGTCCTCACAGCTGGTAATTTGACCTATGTGCTGGATGCACCGCTGGGTGACCCACCTGCAGCTGATGCTCCCGATGAAGTAAAAAAATGTTTACCTCGCTCGGAAGAATCAGTACTCCATAGTTCAGTGTGCTATCTTGTATGGTTTGGAATCGGAGCTTCAGAAAAGGTTTGAGGAATCAGACCCATATGATATTGTCAAGGATCTCAAATTGATTTTTGAGACTCATGCGGCAATTGAAAGTTATGAAGCTTCTGAAAAGTTCTTTAACTGCAAGATGGAAGAGGGCAGCTCCGTCAGTGAGCATGTGCTTGAGATGTCTGGGCACGCAAACAAACTTCAAAGCTTGGGTATAGTGATTCCTAATGCTTTGGGGATTTACCGTGTCCTCCAATCACTACCACCAAGTTACAAGAACTTTGTGATGAACTACAACATGCAGAACATGAACAAGACGTTGCCAGAACTCTTTGCCATGTTAAAATCTGCAGAAGTGGAGATCAAGAAAGAGCACCAAGTGTTGTTGGTCAATAAGACCACCAAATTCAAGAAAGGCAAGTCTAAGCAAAAGGGACACTTCAAGAAGGGTGGTAAGAAAGCTACCACACCGACGAAGAAGACCAGGGCTGGACCTAAGCCTGATACTGAGTGCTTTTACTGCAAGGGAGTAGGTCACTGGAAGCGGAATTGCCCAAAGTACTTGGCGGATTTGAAGAATGGCAACATCAAGAAGAAAGGTATATCTGATATACATGTTATTGATGTGTATCTCACTAGCATTCGTAGTAGTGCCTGGGTATTTGATACTGGTTCGGTTGCTCATATTTGTAACTCGAAACAGGAGCTGCAGAATAAACGGAAGCTAGCGAAGAACGAGGTGACGATGCGCGTGGGAAACGGATCAAAGGTTGATGTGATCGCGATCGGCACGCTACCTCTTCATCTACCATCGGGATTAGTTTTATACTTAAATAATTGTTATTTAGTGCCTGTGTTAAGCATGAACATTATATCAGGATCTTGTTTATTGCGAGACGGTTACTTGTTTAAGTCAGAGAATAATGGTTGTTCGATTTATATGAGTAATATGTTTTACGCACATGCACCTTTGATAGATGGTCTATTTTTATTGAATCTCGATAGTAGAAATACACATGTCAACAATATTGAAGCTAAACGTTTGAAATCAAGCGATAATTCGACCTATATGTGGCACTGTCGTCTTGGTCACATTGGAGTGAAACGTATGAAGAAACTCCATTCCGATGGACTTCTTGAATCACTTGATTTTGAATCACTTGAAAGATGCGAAGCATGTCTGATGGGTAAAATAACTAAGACTCCATTTTCTGGTATGATGGAGCGAGCTACGGACTTATTGGAAATCATACATACCGATGTGTGTGGTCCAATGAGTGTAGCTTCGCGCGGTGGTTATCGTTATGTTCTTACCTTCACGGATGACTTGAGTAGATATGGGTATATCTATTTCATGAAACATAAGTCCGAAACTTTCAAGAAGTTTAAGGAGTTTCAAAGTGAGGTAGAGAATCAACGTAACAAGAAGATTAAATTTCTACGTTCTGATCGTGGAGGTGAATATCTAAGTTACGAGTTTGGCGAGCATTTAAAGAAGTGCGGAATACTTTCACAATTGACACCGCCGGGAACACCACAGCGTAATGGTGTGTCCGAACGTCGTAATCGAACTCTCTTAGATATGGTTCGGTCTATGATGTCACTTACAGATTTACCGCTATCATTTTGGGGTTATGCATTAGAAACAGCCGCATTCACTTTAAATAGGGCACCATCTAAATCCGTTGAAACGACACCGTATGAATTATGGTTTGGGAAGAAACCTAAATTGTCGTTCCTTAAAGTTTGGGGATGCGAAGCCTATGTAAAGAAGTTACAGCCGGACAAGCTTGAACCCAAAGCGGAAAAATGCGTCTTCATAGGATACCCGAAGGAAACTATTGGGTATACCTTCTATCATAGATCCGAAGGCAAAATCTTCGTTGCCAAGAATGGATCCTTTCTAGAGAAGGAATTTCTCTCGAAAGAAGTGACTGGAAGGAAAGTAGAACTCGACGAGGTTGTCGAACCTTCTCTCGAAATTGCGAGTAGCGCAGCGCCGGAAGAAGTTCCTGTGGTGCCTGCACCAACAAGAGAGGAAGCTAATGATGGTGATCATGAAACTTCGGTTGAAGTTGCTACAGAGCCTCGAAGGTCAACGAGAACTCGTACCACTCCAGATTGGTATGATTCCGTTATGAGTGTCATGTTGGTGGACAACACCGATGACCCCGAGACATATGAGGAAGCAATGATGAGCCCAGATTCCAATAAATGGCAAGAAGCCATGAAATCCGAGATTGGATCCATGTACGAAAACCAAGTATGGACTTTGGTGGACTTACCGGATGGCCGGAAGGCTGTCGAGAACAAATGGATTTTCAAGAAGAAAACAGATGCTGATGGTAATGTTACTGTCTATAAAGCTCGACTTGTCGCAAAAGGGTTTCGACAAATTCAAGCAGTTGACTACGATGAGATTTTCTCACCGGTAGCGAAGCTAAAGTCTGTGAGGATTATGTTAGCAATCACTGCATATTATGATTATGAGATATGGCAGATGGATGTCAAAACAGCATTCCTCAATAGAGACATTGATGAAGAGTTGTATATGATGCAACCCAAAGGTTTTGTCGATCCTAAAGATGCTAACAAGGTATGCAAACTTCAACGGTCCATCTATGGATTGAAGCAAGCATCCCGAAGTTGGAATCAACGTTTTGATAAGGTAATCAAAAGTTTTGGTTTTATACAAACTTATGGAGAAGCTTGTATTTACAAGAAAGTGAGTGGGAGCTCTGTAGCATTCTTAATACTGTATGTGGATGACATATTGTTGATTGGGAATGATGTAGACCTTCTTAATAGTGTCAAGAAATATTTGAATAATAGTTTTTCAATGAAGGATCTTGGCGAAGCAGCTTACATATTAGGCATAAAGATTTATAGAGATAGATCGAAACGCCAAATATCATTGTCACAGAGTACATATTTGGACAAAGTTCTAAAGAGGTTTGGAATGGAGGAAAGCAAGAAAGGTTTCTTGCCCATGTTGCCCAATACGACCTTGAGTAAAACTCAAAGTCCGACATCGGCAGAAGATAGAGAAAGGATGAGTAAGACTCCCTATGCCTCAGCCATAGGATCTCTAATGTATGCCATGCTATGTACTAGACCCGACATTGCATATGCTGTTAGTTTAACTAGCAGATATCAAAGTGATCCAGGAGTGGATCATTGGACAGCGGTCAAAAACATCCTTAAGTACTTGAGAAGAACTAAGGATATGGCTCTTTCTTATGGAGGTGATGAATAGCTCGTTGTTAATGGTTACACCGATGCTAGTTGGAACACCGATCCGGATGATTCTAAATCACAATCTGGATACGTATTTATTTTGAATGGTGCAGCAGTAAGCTGGAGGAGTGCAAAGCAAAGCGTTGTGGCGAGATCTTCAACTGAATCGGAATACATGGCTGCTTCAGAGGCTTCACAAGAAGCGATATGGATGAAAGAGTTCATTACAGAGCTGGGTGTGGTTCCTAGTGCGCTGGACCCAATGTCTATCTACTGTGATAACATGGGCGCCATAGCCAATGCGCAAGAACCAAGGTCACACAAGAAGCTGAAGCATATCAAGCTACGTTTTCACGCTATTCGAGAACATATCCAGGATGGGCATATAAAGATTTGCAAAGTACACACAGATCTGAATGTGGCGGATCCGTTGACTAAACCTCTCCCGAGGGCAAAACATGACCAACACCAAACTGCCATGGGTGTTCGGTATATTACCATGTAATCTAGATTAGATGACTCTAGTGCAAGTCGGAGACTGTTGGAGATATGCCCTAGAGGCAATAATAAATGCAGTTATTATTATATCTTTGTGTTTATGATAAATGTTTACATTCATGCTATAATAGTATTAACAAGGAAACCATTAATACTTGTGTGATTTGTAAACTTAATTTGAAGTCCCTAGTATAGCCTCTATACTTCACTAGCTTGTTGGTTGATTGATGATTGTGGTTTCCATATCATGAACATTGAGATGTTATCAACAACAAGATCATATCATTAGGAGAATGATATGGTGGACATACTCCTATAGACAAGCGTAGCATAAAGATCAAGTCATTTCAATAGTTCAATTGCTATATGCTTTCTGATACATAGTAACCTGATTCCTTCGACCATGAGATCATGCATATCACCTTTACTGGATGGATGCTTTGATGACATCAAACACCACACCGTAACAGGGTGGTTATAAAGGTGGCATTGAGTGTTTGGAAAGTATTGGTTGAGACACATGGATCAAGAGTGGGATTTGTCCATCCACATGACGGATAGATATACTCTGGGCCCTCTCGGTGGAATGTCATCCAATTAGCTTGCAAGCATGTGACTTGGTCACAAGGGATCACATATCACGGGAACGAGAAAAGAGTACTTATCAGTAACGAGGTTGAACTAGGTATGCAGAGATACCGACGATCATAACCTCGGATAAGTAACATATCGTGAGACAAAGGGAAATTGGTATCGTATGTAAGTGGTTCATTCGATCGCAAAGTAATCGTAGAAATATGTGGGAGCCATATGAATTTCCAGATTCCTCTATTGGTTATTGCTCGGAGAAGTGTCTCGATCATGTCCGCATAATTCACGAACCGTAGGGAGACACACTTAAGGATTCGACGTTGTTTTGAGTAGTTATGGTATTATGAGAAAGAGACCGAATGTTGTTCGGAGTCTCGGATGAGATCCGGGATATCACGAGGTGATCCGGAATGGTCCGGAGAATAAGATTCATATAAGGAAAGTCCCGTTTCGGAGTTGGGGAATGGTTCCGGTGTTTTCATCGGGAACATTCTAGAAGGTCCCGGAATGTCCGGCACTCCGGAGGGGAAGGGGTACATGAATGTGTCATTGCAAGTTGGAATGATTGCATCATGTACTAAGTGTTCTTGCTGTCCCAAATAAAGGATTAAATTGAATCCTAAATTGAAAAAGTCAAACGGCTAGTTTGAAAGTCAAACGGCAGTTTTGGGAAGTGGGAGGAGAGGAGGAAACCGACTTGAGGGAGGAGTCCTCCTCCCCAAGCCGGCGCCCCACCTAGGCCGAGTTGGGGAGGGAATCCTCTCCCTCCCCTTGGCCGCCGGCCCTCCCACCTATAAAGGGAGGGGCAGGGCTACCCCTCCCAACACACACAAGTTCCTATCCTCTAAACTAAACCCTAGATCTAAACCCCGGTTTAGAGCTATTTCGGTTTAGAGCTTCTAATTGCACTAGCCTTCGGATTAGAGCCTTCTAATTGGTGTGTCTAATCACTAGACCACTAATAGCCTCTCTCATAAGCTCCACCATACTCGCACCGGCTTAAGGCGAAGCCCTGCGGGATCTCCCCTCTACTTCCGGTACCACGCCGTTGTGCTGCCGGAATCGCGAGGAGAGTGCTACAACCTCCGCTGCCTGCTGGAACAAGGGAGAGGAAGGTCTTCGTCGAGTACCGAACGTGTGACCGACTGCGGGAGCGCTGCCGGAACGTGGCGCCGGAAGGATCGTCTACGCGATCTTGAGATCGGAAAGAGTACGACTACATCACCCACGAGAATCTGCTCTCGTTAACCGCTTTGGAAACTTCAAGGGTAAGTTATTCTATCGACTCGTTGCTACAATCTAGTAGATAGATCTTGGCTTGTTTGTTTGTATGCGATAGAAATTTTTTGTTTTCCATGCTACGAACCCCAACAGCGAGCTCGTCGCCGCCCCCCTGACCGCCCTCTCCTCCCTTCTCCCTCGCAGGACCCCGCCAACGTCGCCCGTGCCCGCCCGACGCCGCCGCCGAGCTTCGGGCGCCCGCCGTCGCCGCCCCCGCGCACACCAGCCGCCGCCCCCGTGCCGACGACCTCGAACCCGACGCCCCCGACGCCGTACGCCGCCCCGCCGTCGCCGAGGACCCTCGCCATCGCCGCACCGACCTCGCCGCCGCCGCTGTCGTGTGCTCCCCGACGCCGTACGCCGCCCCGCCGTCGCCGAGGACCCTCGCCGTCGCCGCACCGACCTCGCCGCCGCCGCTGTCGTTGGAACGGACGGCCCAGATGGGCCGTTGACCGGTCACGCTGATCGCTGACTGGTCAGCGTGCCACGTCACCACGGTCAGCCCAGTCAAACGCTGACTGTGTATTTCTAAATTGATTTTTTATTGACAGATTTTAGCTAAAACTTGTAAAATCCATAACTTTAGATCTACTGGGCCAAAAATTGCAAATAAAATATGTGTAGATTCAGTGAATCACGTAGAATCTTGATGTACAATTGTTTTACACTTTTACAGCAAGGTTTTGTCCTGAATAATTAAATAAGTTAATGCCCTTATTAGAGTAATTAATTCATAAAATAAGTTCTGTAACTCCAAAAATTGCAAGTAAGATGTCCCTGGAATCAGTAGAACAAGGGGAATCCTATAGTGAATTAAAAGGTTAGGCTTACAATAGTGGATTTTGCAGAATCTATTTAAAGGCTTATTGCAGTATTTTAATTACTCAGGGAATTATATAAAACCTTTTTGAGAAATTCCAACTGGTACTGTTTCATAGTATGTTAGTAGTGGCGAATTATTTGGTTTCTAGCTCTATTATTGAGCATTATAAATTGCATGCCTTGTTTTCTTTGCACTCAAAATAATTTCCATGCATGCATACAGTAGTTATACTGAATAATATTATGTGATGCTGCTGTAGCATTATTCCACTTGTCATGCATGCATCTTGCATCATTTTTGTTTGCATATGATTATGGATGGTTTGTTCATGATTGCAATTGTATCGTGTAGATTGTGACGAGTGCAACGCTTGCTCGTGTGTGGATTGTTCTTCCGACCACTACAGCCAAGGCAAGTAGATGCTACATTGTTCATGATGTTGTCCTACTATTTTTAATGCATTGTCGTGTATTTTGTAGATGCATGTGTAGGATATTACTATCGCTATGCTATGACCTATTATGTGGTAGGGTTTTCCCTGTAGATGAACCACCGTTGGTAGATGTGCTTAGCCATGCTATGATGAACGAGGGCTGGGTTACATCACTGAAAGTTGTTTTTAAATGTGTTGGTTTGTGAAAATTAAAACAACTTAATCGATGAATGTCCTGGGTGTGATGGGATTGATAATTTTTGCTGGTATCATTGCGGAAAGGCACCCAGGTATCAAGAGAAAATGATTAGCTTCTTTATTTTGTAGCTTACGTGTACAACCATGTACCAATAATGAAATGGGCGGTTGGTTGGACTCAGTAGGTTGTGGTAACTCGAATCCGCGTATCCAGAGATGTAGAATTTTGGTAGGTTGGACCGATGCGCATCGGGATTGGGGAGCTACTTCCCGAACGGTCTCTTCTTGGACTACTCCCTATCATCACCCAAAATGAGAGTGATGGTACGAGCTGGGCTGGCCAAGTCACATGGGTAAAGTGTACTAACCCCTGCAGGGTGTATAATATAATCGATTAGCCGTGTCCCCGGTTATGGACGTCTGAGTTGCTTGATATTGATTCCATGACATGTTTCTCGCTCATTCCAATTTCATAATTGCTTTAACGTTGTTGGGTTAACTTAATTGGGATCTTTTCAAAGAAAATCAAAAACTGTTTATGAAAGTAGGACAAAGGTATTTGCAAATGCAAGCTAGCCATAGCTCCACTTGTCAAATATGCATGTAGATGTTAGCACTATTGTCTCCTTTAATAGCTCTACTTGCCATACATTCCATGTATTGACCCTTCGGGGCTGCTACGTTTCATGTTGCAGGATATTCCGATTCTGAGTAATCGATTTAGGCCACGGTACTCCACTCGGCACTTGTTCACTTGTGGGCAATTTGAAGAATGGAGGATTTACTATATTTATGTTGCTACTTGAATAACATTGAGCTAGCCTTGATCTAAGCTTTTATTGTAATAATGATACTCTGGATCTTCATTATTTATGATACACGGATATTTTGCTATGTTATTCATCTTATTCTATTGTGAGCCAATGAACCGATCCAGGGATTGGCATGTCACATAGAAGCTACGGTCTTTTCAGAACCGTGGTGTTACAAGATGGTATCAGAGCCCGTGTGTCGACTGTAGGATCGTGACCTAGGTTTGGATTAGGCAGCCATAGAATTATTAAAGCTTATATTAACTCTGTCTTTCATCTTATGCCTTTCACCCTCGTAAATTCTTACCATATGCTATTCTCACACTTTCCTCTTTTAATTGATAGATGGGAGAAGTCAGGACTGAGTATGCAACCATGGAGTCACCAAGGCCCTTTGCAAGACAGTTAGCACAGCTCTCGCAGTCATTGGGATTGCCACTGCCCATGTTCAAGGGAAGAAGGTTGTACACCTATGGGTATGGTGAGGATGCATGAGAGATCACCAGTTTCATCTTCAGGGATGCCACCTTGCCAAACCCTATGCATCTGATCTACACCAAGACATACTGCAACTGGGGACTTGGAATAAACTTGGCCCTGCATGAAGCCCTGTCACGTCAGTGCCATCTTGTCCGACACCTGCTGCCAACAGACTCACCCTACCGTGACTATGGGAGGCGTGATGAGGATGGGAATATTGTGGTTACCCCGGGCGACAAGAACAACATGCCGCCCCGTCGGAGGCAAATAGAGGATATGGAAAGGGAGAATGGAGCTCTAGCTGAGAAAGTGATGATGGTAAAGGAGATAACAGATTTTGCCAGCAATGGTATGGTGATCCAAGGACTAGAGATAGAGACCATGCATGAAGCTGTGGATGTTCTGAATAATGCCCTGGTAGGCAGGGATGCAACCATAGCTCAGCTTAATGGAATTGTGCAGGAAAACAACCAGACCATACAATAGTTGCAAGGGACCGTCCAGGAAAGGGATCAAACTATTGAAGATATGGCAGCCCAGATTGCCGCTCTCCAAGCACAGCTGAATCCACCCTCTAATGATGACAATGGAGATGATGGCAACAATGATGATGATGACAGTGGGAATGACGATGATGATGAGGACGAGGATGATGATGATGGAGACGATGATGGTGGAGGAGATGAAGCTGTTGCAGCTGCAGCAGAGAATGAAGAAGAAGAGGAGGATCCAGAAGAGGTGGAGTTTGAGATTTCAAGTGATGACTCAGGAGAGGTGTACACTCCGCCGCCATGGTTGGATCGTGGACAGAAGCGCCAACGCATGAGTGCAAGGACCTACCGCAACCTCTTCAAGAAGTAGATAGAAGTCCACCAATTAGTCTTCATTAGATAAAATCGTTAGGATTAGTCTCGATCGATGTAAAACTTAATTACTGTTAGTTTAAGAGTGTTTAGTTGCTCCTTTGTGTACTCCAATATCCCAGGATTATTTGTGCGAATTTTATGGAAGAGTTATGGCAAGTTTGGTTAATATCTGAGTTATTCCTGTTGAAGTTTTCTGCTAACACAGCAGTACTGTATGAATTTTCATATTTTACTGGTATTTGGGAAAAATCTGAAACAAATAGGGCTGGTTCGAAACTCTCTGTACTGTGTACACAAAAATCAGCAAAAATTCCTGGCGAGTATAAGTCAGGTAGAAAAATTCGTGAACACTGCTGGACTGTTCTGGCAGATTCCTGTTTTTAATGCCTTGTTGACCTGTTGTGTTGATAACTACTGCCAACTCTTCTAAAAACTATTTCAGTAAGTATATACTGCTAGGATAACCCCTGGGATGTTGCTGGATCATTTGTTTGCTGATGTGTTGCTTGCTTGAGATTGTCTGTGATTGTTTTGTTGTTGTTTGGTCATAATGCATGGGTAGAATCCTGTTTTCGTAATCGATTCTTTCTAAACTTACCTGTGCTGAACCGCAGATGCCTCCCTGCCGTCAACCCACTGAGTTGGAGCAGCTCATGGCAGCTCAGGCATAGCTGACCCAAGTTATGACCCAGTTCATGGAAGCTCGGTACAACAACAACAATGGGAACAACCAGCCTCAGGGAGATGCTCTCACTAGGTGTCTGAGGCTAAGGCCAGTGAAGTTCTCTACTGCAACGGAGCCGATGGTTGCTCTCGACTGGTTGCGTTCAGTCAACAAGGATCTGGTAACTGTTGGGTGCACAGATGCTGAGAAGGTGAGGTTTGCCGCTCACCTACTGGAGGGACCAGCCGCTTCCTGGTGGGACACTTTTCAGATCACCCACCCGCTGGACACTGTGACTTGGGCAATGTTTGAGGAAGGTTTCAAGACCAACCACGTATCTTCAGGAGTTCTGAGCCTGAAGAGGGAGGAATTTCGCAACTTGCGCCAAACCAACCGCACCGTAGCTGAGTATATTGAGGAGTTCAACAACTTGTCTCGTTATGCACCAGAGGATGTTGACACTGATGCAAAAAGGAGGGAGAGATTCCTGGATGGCCTCAGTGATGAGCTTTCAGTGCAGTTGTTGGTGGTTTACTGTCCCACTTTTCAGGAGCTTATGGACAAGGCCAGAATTGTGGAAGGGAAACACAAGCATGTGGAAAGCCGCAAGAGGAAGAGCAACAATCACCACTCTGGTTCTCACCACAAGTCTCGCACTTCTTATGATGGATACTCCAAGCATGGAGGGAGTGACCATGGGCACCATGGAAGCCATGACCGCCACAACCATGGAGGCGATGGACATCGCCATGATAGCCACAAGAGCAACCGCCACAGCCACAAGGGAGGACACACTCACCATTCTGGAGGAAACAGTGGACAGGACCGCAACCGTGATCGCAGCTTTGTGAAGAAGGATCTGAGTGAGAGACATGCTTCAAGTGTGGCCAGAAGGGACATTATGCAGACAACTGTCCGGAGAAGAAAGGACTGAAGCCAAACAACAACCAGAAGGTCACAGTGAACCACATGAGTGTGGAGGAGATCCCAGATAAGCCTGATCTTGTGATTGGTAAGTTTCCAATCAACACTCACCCTGCGCTTATACTTTTCGATACTGGTGCATCGCATTCATTCATATCAAGGGCATTTGTGGATAAGTATAAGTTACCTACGGAGTCTATGAAAGAGTCTATTAGAGTAAGCTCACCTAGAGGAGATATGATAGCTAGCGCGGGATGACGCGACTTAACTGTGAGGATTGGAGCACACAATTTTATTGCACATCTGGTAGTTTTGGAATCACAAGGTCTAGATGTAATACTGGGCATGGATTGGATGTCTATGCATGGGGGACACATAGATTGTGCACAGCGAGCTGTTTCACTCAAAACCCCGGATGGTAAGAGAATTAGGTTCAAGTCGGCTGTGCGACCGGGAAGGTGTAAGCTGAATTCTCTTAAGGGGGTTAGCATGGATACTGTGCCTATGATTAAGGATTACCCCGACGTGTTTCCGGAAGAGCTGCCAGGGATGCCACCTGACAGGGATGTGGAGTTTCTCATCGATCTGATGCCGGGAACAGGACCTATAGCAAAGAGACCGTACAAGATGGATGTGGATGAGCTGAAGGAATTGAAGAAACAGCTAAAGGAGCAGTTGGACAAGGGATTCATTCAGCCTAGTTCGTCGTCATGGGGTGCACCTGTTCTATTTGTGGAGAAGAAAGACAGCAGCAAGAGATTAGTGGTGGACTATTGCTCGCTGAATGAAGTGACCATCAAGAACAAATACCCCCTGCCAAACATAAATGATTTGTTTGATCAACTGGAAGGAGCAAAGGTATTTAGCAAAATTGATCTGCGTTCGGGCTACTTCCAATTGAAGATCCGGTTGGAGGACATACCAAAAACCGCTTTCACTACTAGGTATGTTTTATATGAGTATACAGTTATGTCTTTTGGACTAACGAATGCCCCGGCATATTTCATGACCATGATGAACAAGGTATTCATGGAGTACTTGGACAAGTTCGTGGTTGTGTTCATTGATGACATACTGATATATTCCAAGGATGATGCTGAGCATGAGAAACATCTGCGACTGATTATGGAGAAGCTGAGGGAACACAAGCTATATGCCAAATTCATCAAGTGTGAATTCTGGCTTAACACTGTTGGATTTCTTGGACACGTGGTGTCAGGAGAAGGAGTCATTGTTGATCCAAGCAAAGTGACTGCAGTGACTGAGTGGGAAGCTCCCAAGAATGTGGGTGATATTCATAGCTTTTTGGAACTTGCTGGATATTACAGGAGGTTCATTAAAAACTTCTCCAAGATTGCTAAGACGATGACAGAACTTCTGAAGAAGGAGAGGAAGTTTGAATGGACGGATGCGTGTGAAGCCAGCTTTCAGGAACTGAAGCGTCGACTAGTGACCGCACCTGTTCTGTGTTTACCAGATCTTCAGAAGGATTTCCAAGTGTACTGTGATGCTTCTCGGCAGGGACTTGGGAGTGTGCTGATGCAAGATGGGAGAGTGGTGTCATATGCCTCGCGGCAACTTAAACACCATGAGAGTAATTATCCCACACACGACTTGGAATTAGCATCAGTTGTGCATGTACTCAAAGTATGGAGGCACTACTTAATGGGGAAACACTGCAATGTGTACACCGACCACAAGAGCCTGAAGTACATATTTACACAGAAGGAACTGAACATGTGGCAAAGGAGATGGTTGGAACTTATCAAGGATTATGATATGAATCTGCAATACCACCCAGGAAAAGCCAATGTAGTAGTAGATGCTCTGAGCCGGAAGGTCTATGCCAATGGATTGACCGTTGGGGAATTGCCCGAGGATTTGTGCGAGCAATTCAAGGACCTTACACTATAGGTAGTGTCTGAAGGATATTTGGCAGCAATGGAAGTCCAACCAACGCTACAGGACAGGATCAGGAAGGCTCAAGTAGGAGACAAGGAGATAGATGAAATAAAGGAAAAGATGAAGGAGGATCGGGCAAAAGAATTCCACGAGGATGAGCAAGGAACCTTGTGGTATGGAGATCGTTTGTGCGTTCCAACGATCCGGAGATAAGGAAGTTGATTCTGCAGGAAGCTCATGACTCGCTGTATTCCATACATCCGGGCAATACGAAGATTTATATGGACCTAAAGGACAGATTTTGGTGGAACAACATGAAGGGATACATCGCTGAGCATATTGCCTTATGTGATGTGTGTAGCCGAGTGAAGGCGGAACACCAGAAGCCAGCAGGACTGTTACAACCATTGCCCGTGCCGGATTGGAAGTGGGATAGAGTGGGAATGGATTTTATCACGGGATTGCCCAGGACCAGGTCAGGATATGACTCCATTTGGGTAGTGGTCGACCATTTGACCAAGGTAGCCCACTTTATACCGGTGAAGACGACCTACACGAGTGCAAAGTTGGCCAAGATTTATATGGACAGGATTGTGTGGCTACATGGAGTTCCTAAGAGTACTGTATCTGATAGAGGCACCCAATTCACCTCGCACTTTTGGCGCCAGCTGCACGAGTCACTTGGGACTAGGTTGGAGTTTAGCACAGCATTTCACCCCCAGACTGATGGACAGACCGAGAGGGTAAACCAGATTTTGGAAGATATGCTGAGAGCTTGCGCTTTGGTTCATGGCTCTAGTTGGGATGAGAATTTGCCGTATGCTGAGTTTTCCTAGAACAACAGCTATCAAACCAGCATCAAGACGTCACCGTTCGATGTGCTGTATGGGAAACGGTGTCGGGCACCATTGCTATGGGATGGAGTAGGGGAACGTCAGCTGTTTGGCCCTAATTTGATCAAGGACGCTGAGGAGAAGGTCGCCTTGATTAGGGACAGGCTGAGGGTAGCACAATCAAGGCAGAAGAGCTACGCTGACGCCAAGCGCAAGGAAGTGGTGTATGAGGTAGGTGATAGAGCATATCTCAGAGTGTCGCCACTACGTGGAATCAAGAGATTTGGAATCAAGGGTAAGCTAGCACCTCGGTTTATTGGACCATATCGGGTCGCAGCACGCAAAGGAGAAGTTGTCTATCAGTTGGAGTTGCCAGAGGCGCTGTCCGCTGTCCACAATGTGTTCCACGTGTCCCAGCTGAAGAAGTGCCATCCGGAGATGGTGGATACACCACTGAGAGACATGGTACCACTAGAGGAGGTTCAGCTTGAGAATGACTTGACCTATGAGGAGAAACCGGTCAAGATACTAGAGACAGCGGAGAGGATTACCCGCACCAAGACAATCAGGTTTTGCAAGGTGCAGTGGAGCCACCACACCGAAGAGGAAGCCACTTGGGAGCGTGAGGATGACATCCGGAGGACTACCCACACCTATTTGCTAGCCACGCCGAATCTCGGGGACGAGATTCATCTTAAGGGGGTTAGTCTTGTCACATCCCAAATTTTAGATTTGGTACTGCATATCATTCATGGCATTGCATCACGATCATCCTTGCAAAATTTCAGTTTGAAAAGATTTTGGCAAATCAAACCACTTGCATTTGCATTTTGACGCCTACACTTGAACGCTTGGTTTTACAATGCCTCTGTCAAAAACTATATATTTTGGGTGTATGGATGGCTCAGGTGCATAGAGGGTTCCGCCACGAACCCGTAGCACTTTGACTCACTCGATCCGGAGCCCCGTAGCAAAAGATATGCAAATCTGAATTTTGGTTTTAGTTCTAAACAGTTTCAGAAAAGAAATTTAGATAAGGAAAATCGTCAGGAAAAAGAAAAAAAAGGAAAAGAACAAAAAAAAAGAGGTAGCGTGCCAGCCAGCCTGCTGGGCCGCCAGCCTAGCCGCGCCGGACCAGCCGCGCAGCAGCCAGCAGCAGCAGCACGCCCGCGCGGCGCGCGCTAAGCGCCGCTCGCCAGCCGCCCCAGCCACCGACAGGTGGGGCCCACCTGTCGGTGCCGCCCCGCCGTGTCCGACGCGGACACACCGCCGCCGCGTTTTCCGCGGAGTCCGCGCCGAACTCCGTCCGAGCCAGCCCCCCCTTATACCCTAGCCCCCTCTACGCAACCCCCAAACCCTCGCCCTCTCTCGCGCCGCCACCGACGAGCAATTGCTCGCTGGAGCTAACCGTCGCCGCCGCCGTCCGCTCTCGGTAAGCGCGCCGCCGCCGCCGCGCCTCGCCCCGCGAGCTCGCCGCCGCCCCCTGACCGCCCTATCCTCCCTTCTCCCTCGCAGGACCCTGCTGACATCGTCCGTGCCCGCCTCCCGCCGCCCCCGAGCTTCGGCCGCCCGCCGCCGATGCCCCCGCGCACGCCAGCCGCCGCCCCCGCGCCGACGACCTCGAACCCGACGCCCCCGATGTCGTACACCGCCCTGCCGTCGCCGCACCGACCTCGACGCCGCCGCCGTCGTCCGCTCAGGTGAGCTCGCCGCCGCGCGCCTCCCCATGCCCTCCGATCTGGAACGGACGGCCCAGATGGGCCGTTGACCGGTCACGCTTACCGCTGACTGGTCAGCGTGCCACGTCAGCACGGTCAGCCCAGTCAAACGCTGACTGTGTATTCCTAAATTGATTTTTTATTGACAGATTTTAGCTAAAACTTGTAAAATCCATAACTTTAGATCTATTGTGCGAAAAATTGCAAATAAAATATGTGTAGATTCAGTGACTCACGTAGAATCTTGCTGTACAATTGTTTTACACTTTTACAGCATGGTTTTGTCCTGAATAATTAAATAATTTAATGCCCTTTTTAGAGTAATTAATTCATAAAATAAGTTCTGTAACTCTAAAAATTGCAAATAAGATGTCCCTGGAATCAGTAGAACAAGGGGAATCCTATAGTGAATTAAAAGGTTAGGCTTACAGTAGTGGATTTTGCAGAATCTATTTAAAGGCTTACAGCAGTATTTTAATTACTCAGGGAATTATATAAAACCTTTTTGAGAAATTCCATCAGGTACTGTTTCACTTATGAGTTGCCTACGCTGTGGAAATTTTCCAAGATTTTACAAACAATATGTTAGCAGTGGCGAATTATTTGGTTTCTAGCTCTATTATTGAGCATTATAAATTGCATGCCTTGTTTTCTTTGCACTCAAAATAATTTCCATGCATGCATACAGTAGTTATACTGAATAATATTATGTGATGCTGCTGTAGCATTATTCCACTTGTCATGCATGCATCTTGCATCATTTTTGTTTGCATATGATTGTGGATGGTTTGTTCATGATTGCAATTGTATCGTGTAGATTGTGACGAGTGCAACGCTTGCTCGTGTGTGGATTGTTCTTCCGACCGCTACAGCCAAGGCAAGTAGATGCTACATTGTTCATGATGTTGTCCTACTATTTTTAATGCATTGTCGTGTATTTTGTAGATGCATGTGTAGGATATTACTATCGCTATGCTATGACCTATTATGTGGTAGGGTTTTCCCTGTAGATGAACCACCGTTGGTAGATGTGCTTAGCCATGCTATGATGAACGAGGGCTGGGTTACATCACTGAAAGTTGTTTTTAAATGTGTTGGTTTGTGAAAATTAAAACAACTTAATCGATGAATGTCCTGGGTGTGATGGGATTGATAATTTTTGCTGGTATCATTGCGGAAAGGCACCCAGGTATCAAGAGAAAATGATTGGCTTCTTTATTTTGTAGTTTACGTGTACAACCATGTACCAATAATGAAATGGGCGGTTGGTTGGACTCAGTAGGTTGTGGTAACTCGAATCCGCGTATCCAGAGATGTAGAATTTTGGTAGGTTGGACCGGTGCGCGTCGGGATTGGGGAGCTACTTCCCGAACGGTCTCTTCTTGGACTTCTCCCTATCATCACCCAAAATGAGAGTGATGGTACGAGCTGGGCTGGCCAAGTCAAATGGGTAAAGTGTACTAACCCCTGCAGGGTGTATAATCTAATCGATTAGCTGTGTCCCCGGTTATGGACGTCTGAGTTGCTTGATATTGATTCCATGACATGTTTCTCCCTCATTTTAATTTCTTAATTGCTTTAATGTTGTTGGGTTAACTTAATTGGGATCTTTTCAAAGAAAATAAAAAACTGTTTACGAAAGTGGGACAAAGGTATTTGCAAATGCAAGCTAGCCACAGCTCCACTTGCCAAATATGCATGTAGATGTTAGCACAATTGTCTCCTTTAATAGCTCTATTTGCCATACATTCCATGTATTGACCCTTCAGGACTGCTACGTTTCATGTTGCAGGATATTCCGATTCTGAGTAATCGATTTAGGCCACGGTACTCCACTCGACACTTGTTCACTTGTGGGCAATTTAAAGAATGGAGGATTTACTATATTTATGTTGCTACTTGAATAACATTGAGCTAGCCTTGAGCTAAGCTTTTATTGTAATAATGATACTCTGGATCTTTGTTATTTATGATACACGGATATTTTGCTATGTTATTCATCTTATTCTATTGTGAGCCAATGAACCGATCCAGGGATTGGCATGTCACATAGAAGCTACGGTCTTTTCAGAACCGTGGTGTTACAGCTTCCTAACAATAATATCATCCATAGTGTAGATTATTTAGCTGTGGACAAGAGTGGTTGCGTTTAACCTTTAATTTCTAGACGCATGATGGTAAGAACCTTGGAATTTTTGCATTTAATATTTGTTTTAGAAAATATAAATCCTTTTCTATCTATTTATTAATTTTGAAATTACATGCGTTTAGCAAGTCACTTATGTTTGAATTAGATTGTTACGTTATATAAATACCATCATATTTTTACAAATAAAATATGTACACTAAATCTACATACGTACGGTTAGTTTTTACAAGAAGCGAGGGTTCACCTAGTTGTGAAGTGGATGTATAACCCAGTCACTCAGGTTCAGTTTCTCACGGACCCAAAATTAGGTTCTTATTATTAAAAAATATATTATAGGAGCTTCGCCAACCTCATTTGTTTAAAGAAAATGTTAGTTTTAGACATAATCCATGACGTCATACCTGGTTGGATTGGTTGCATACTATTCCTTTCTCGTTTAGATTCCAATCATTATCAGGCTTGTTTGGATGCCACGGTTCGGATGTTGACACGGCTATGTAGGTCATACATACAGCTTTCGTAAGGATAGTTAGGACCCACTGGAATTGAAGTCGCATGGGACACTTAACACGATTTGAACTCATTTTGCTACTCTCTTCAGTCCATATTATTGGCTCAACTTGTCTAGATACGAATGCATCTATTTTAGATACTTACTAGATACATTCAAATTTACATAAAAGTTAAATCCATTAATATAGGTTGGAGGGGTAGTTAAGAAATATTGCACCATCAACATAGCATATTCTGAAAGTTGTATTTACTACATGATAATATTGTATGTTTTTCTGGAAAAGAGTATATATTAATATTAGAGGGATATCAATTACACCTAGCCTCTGCAACAACGCATGCCCTAGCGGCTCTACGGATGCACATAGCCTAAAAAAAAGAATTAAAAAAAAGAAAAGTCCCGCTACAGAGAACTAGTCCACAAAGTAATGACAATGACACCATCAAAACACCACCAGAAGTTCTCCACTCCAATAACAAAGTAAATCATACGGCCATCCATGTAGGAAGAAAATATCCCTCCTCCAAACACGTACATCCCTCCAAAAATAAGTCACGAAACTCCATACGTTAGAGAATAGTCCATAATCGAAAAATATTCGTGGCCTGATAAATAACCTGCAAGGAGAAGACATAATGTTATTAAATAATGGCATCCGATCCCACCCTAAACAAAATTCTGTATTTATCATCAACTCCATTTAACCAATTACCAAAGACATTGGTCACTAGACGTGGAGGAGATAAACCAGAAGCTATTTGGGTAAATGACTATATAGAATGAGCAAATTTACAGTTGAAGAATAAATGACGAATTGTCTCATCGTGATGACAAAAAACGCATTGTGTACTTCCATGGCAATTCCTCTTTACAAGATTATTTTAGTAATAATTACACCTTTATATAGATAGCAAGCGAATATCTTCGTCTTAAGGGGTATTTTCATCTTCCAAATTTTACCGTTATCATCAACCGGAATATGAGGTCGAGCCAATGCTCTATGTAATGAGGCAACTGAAAATTTACCATTCTCTTATAATTTCCATTTGAACTCGTCCATACCGTCCGAAAACTATATCATGGATAATCGTAATAACAAATTGTTCCAAAATACCATTCTCTTATAATTTCCATTTGAGACTTCTTCTGAAAGACACGTTAGGAGGATTATATTCCATAACGGTGGAAATTATGTCCCCTTTGTGTCTAATAATCGAATATAGAGCTGGATATTGTTCGCAAATAGAAGTTTGGCCAAACCACTTATCTTTCCAAAATTTAATCTGTGCTCCATCCTTGATATTGAAAGCACCAAAATGAAAGAAATGCTTTTTGTCGCCATTAGACCCGCCCAAACATGTAAGTCATCAGGTTTCCAAACCACTTGAGACACGGCTTTGGAGCCCACATATTTCCTCCATAAAATGGTTTGTCGACACCATTTTCGGTAAGTAGTTTGAAAAGTCATTTACCCAGAAGCACGGTGTTTTTGACTTGCAAATTATGTATGCCCAGTCCACCGTATTCTTTCGGTCGGCAAACCATATTTCATTTGGCTAGTCGATATTTTTTTTCACTATCCCCTTGGCAAAAGAATCTTGACCTGAAATAATCCATTTTCTTTAAAAAACCTTTTGGTAGCCGGTAAGACAAGATCATATACAGTACCATATTGGTGAGTACTGATATGAGTACAAGTCTTCCGTCAAGAGATAGCAATTTACCTTTCCAACTATTAAGACGTTTTTCGAGTCTTTTCTCAACGAGTTTCCATTCAGCAATTGTGAGGCGCCGTAGTGACCGTGTACTCCCAAATAGTTGACTGAAAATTTCTCCTGACCACAGCCGAAAAGTTCAGCATATAGGTGGGCATCGTTTTGGGCATCGCCAAAGCAATACAAATAACTTTTATAAAATTTTATTTTAAGACCAGATAATTGCTCGAATGCTGATAATATTAATTTCTGATTCTTAGCTTTCTCCAGATCAGGCTCCATAAAAAGGATTGTGTCGTCAGTGTATTGAAAAATTGATAGTCCGCCATCAACAAGATGTGGAACTAGTACTTAAATTTGACCACAGCCTTTGCTCTCTCAATAAGGATTACCAACATATCAGCCACTATAATAAATAATATAAGCGATAATGGATCCCCCGACTCGGTCCTTTCTTGGTCTGGAAGTATTTGCCTCATATTGTGAGTAATCAATAAATATCGCAGCAAAGTCTTGTTGTTTCCCTCATCAAACACATATATGGAAGCTCATGGTGGCTTTATTTTCTATATTTATATAACAGTTATATATATTTTGGAGTTATAAAATGAGAATAGATAAAGTATGTGCATACAGGGAAACATAGAATGACGAATCATAAAGAACTACTCAACAACCATGATCTTGTGGCTGGGGCAACTGAACCCGCAGAGTGGGACGCAACCAGAGATCAAGCCTCTTGCTAGCCGTCACTCCCATGGTCTCGGTCATATCCAGTTCACCAGGTAGAATCCCATCCGGGAGACTCCAATCGAAATGAAACAACAGGATGGCGAGAGCTAGCTCAATATTTGCGAGCCCAAATTGCATCCCGGGGCAAATCCTTCGGTCGGCACCGAAAGGTATGAACTCAAAGTGGTTGCCTCTGCAATCCCTGGAGCTACCATCCAGGAACCTCTCCGGCCTGAACGCTTCTGGCTCGTCCCAGGATTCGGGATCCCTAGCGATCGCCCACGCGTTGACGAGCACGGTAGCGCCTTTCGGCACGTCATAGCCAAGTACTTTGCACTGCTGCTGGCACTCCCTTGGAATCAAGAGCGGACCAGGAAGATGCACTCGCAGGGTCTCCTTGACGACGCAACGCATGTAGCTCAGCTCGCCGAGACCCTCCTCGGTCACCTTCATCTGGCTCTGGAAGGCTGCCCTCACCTCCGCTTGCGCCCTACACATGATGCTCGGGTTTCGCATCAACTCTGCCATGGCCCATTGGAGCGTTGTTTGCGCCGTCTCGCTCCCACCAGCAAAAAGATCCTGCACGTACGTATTGTTTATATATTTTTTTTGTCTAGTGACCCACCATGCATGGATTCATAAGGGAAAAAGTCATGATGTGCTATATATAGTACATCATATGTATATATATAGGACGGCGCTATTTGACATCCAGGATGTAAAATAGTCATTTTACACCCCCTCTTATCTTTAGAACCCTCTATCTTTATATATATACATATGAAGAAAAGGACGAACTTACAAAGATCACTGTTTTGATGTCGCTCATAGTGAGTGAGAACTCAAGGTTGCCTTCTCCCTTGATCCTTAGGAGGACGTCGATGAGGTCTTCCTGCCGGCGCGCTTGCTGTGAGGATCTTGCCTCGAGATGCTCGGCTATGACGCTGTCCATGAACGCCATCAGGGAATCGCGGAACTCCTCGGCCCGGCGCAGCGTGCCACCGCTCAAAGCACGTGCCAGCCTCGACGATGGGAATAGGTCAGGCAAAGTGAAGCCTCCCACCAACCGCACCGCCCCCTCGACGTAGCGGAGCAAGGTGTCATGTTCCTTGAACCGCCCGCCCATGATGGCATGCACCGTTGTGTCCGTCACGTACGCGGCGAACGTCTTACTCATGTTCACCAGAGGCTGCGTCTCTGATACCGACGACACGATTGACCGGACAAACCGAACCCCCTCCTCCTCCCGGATGGACCGGAAAGAGCCGACGCGCTTTGCGCTCAGCAGCTCCAGGAAGCAGATCTTCCGGAGCTGCCGCCAGCGGTCACCGTACGGCGCGAACACGATCCCCGTGCTATACTTGCCCATCACCTTGAGTGTTGAGCTGAGCGGCCTGGTACAGAACATGGTATCGTGCGTTCTCATGATCTCCTTGGCGGCCTCGGCAGTGGAGGCGATGATCACCGGATTCTCGCCGAACTTGAGGAGCATGAGTGGCCCGTGGCGCCGAGACAGCGCTTGTAAGGCACGGTGTGGGAGGGAACCAAAAAGATGGTGGAGGCTGCCTATGACAGGGAGCTGCCATGGGCCCGGAGGGAGCCTTAGGCCCTGGTGGTCGCCTGATGCTCTGTAGTATCGACTAATGATGCACACGAGAGCAGGAACTAGAAGAGCTTGGAAATAGTGGTAATAGTATGCCTCCATGATGTCTGCCGAGTCTCCGTAGAACCCAATCACACTTCATATATACTGATCAGTATTGTGTATTCTTAAAACCAAAAAAAGAAGCCATCGCAATCATCCACACAAGTCAAAACTGTGTATTCCGATCATGATGATTCATAATTCTGAACGTGAGTATTTATAGAATTTACATAACATTTACACGCCGAGGGTTATCTTGGCTACGCCGAACGTTCTCCCTCTCAGCGTTGAACTTCCTTCTGGTAGTGATTGTTTGGACATAAACAATCTGTCACGTAGTCACGTACAGACAGACATATGGCTGGACAGAGCCAATCGAATCATGCGTCATGTAGCTAAACTTATGCTACTCCCTCCGACCCATATTAGTTGACTTCAATTTGGATATATCTAGACAGGTTTTTGTGATAGACACATCCAAATTGGAGTCAACTAATATGGATCGGAGGGAGTACATGAAATAGAGAGTAAACAATTTTTTTTAGAAATTCCATGTAAATAAGGACATGGACTGCTCTCCCTGCTAGAACAAATTCAATGGCTGAACAAAGACGTAACAAGCACTAGTAGAACAGGCATTTTCAATCCTCCGCATAAGTAATAGTCTTTCCTTGTGCGGTGTGGAAGAACACTTGCCACCTAAATTTTCAACCGTTTGTAGGTCCTCTGCCTGCGCGGCGCGAAAAATCGCATACATTTGGAAATAGGAACTCGTGTGCCACACTCGGCAAACAATTTCTTCTAAAGAAATGTGTGCATGTGTTCCCTCTTATTCCCGCGATTGGTCATGTGGCATACGTTTTCAAGTATGGTAACCATGTGTGATATAGATTTCCAATAGGAGCACCGCAGGGCAGTGGAGCCGCCTTAGGTATTGCTTCAGGGAAAGACGCCAATCAAAATGGCTAGTTAATTTTATAATTGTTTTACATCACATTACAATTTACGAGTTCACTTGGATTAAATATAAACATGTTCACATCGATTAAATACTATACAATCCTATGATTATCAGAATATCCTCACACAACCTCCAATGGCGGTTGTACCATCCGACATCCAGCACTACTACGAAGAGGAAGACTTGTTCCTTAAGATAACCTTCACCCTCCGTACAACGAGAGTTGAGAAGTGGACCTGCCAAGTGAAGGAGAAGCTCCTCGATGCCTTGAGAGAGTGCCCAAGGACACAAAGAAGCGGCAAGCATATATAGAAGCCCAAGGACACAATGAAGCGCCAAGCATAGAAGCCGTGAGAGAGTGCCCTTTCAACTGGCCATTCAGCTCAGAGAGGGGAACATCACAAGTGCATTTGCCCACGTTTCATAGATAGATGAAAACAAAGTAATTAATTGGTTTGATGTCTGCGTCGAGTATTATGGAATGACATAACGTTTTGTATCATTCATGAGTATTGGTTACACATTTTAAATGGAAATCTGTACGAATAGGTGCTTGCTAGCTACACATTGTAAATGGAAATCTGTACGGTTAGGTGCTCAATGTCATTTCAAGGCCCACAAATTAATTGGATGGAGAATTTGAGTATGGACTAGTCCATGTTCAACTCACAACACTTGTGACATCCACTTATTACATATTTTGATATAATATGAGAAATGATTTTGTTAATTACATAATCGACCCTGCGAAGGGTGCACGACGAGAGGCCACACGAGCTCGATGTCATTTCCTTAACGTTCAGCTGCCATTTATTAAGTCCATAAATTTAAGGAGGGCGATTATCAATTATCGACTAGTCCATGCTCAACTCGAAATGCTTGTGACACTAGTCAGTCAATAAATATTGAAGTACAGTATAAATTAATGTCGAGAACCATTGAATCAACATCGATAATTGTGCGGGTGGAAAACGAAGTAATATCATTACACAATAGTCCACGATGGAACCCACAAAACAGATATATACAACAGCGACCCAATGAGTCAAGAATACAGATATACAATACAAAGATCCAAATCACCTGGAAAACGATACAGCGTCCGAGTACGGATAAGATGCAAATTGAGCTAAGAGCCCTGAAGAATAACCAATGGCGTCCATAACCCTGCCCAGGCCAAGCCGGAAGGGTAACCCTGCTAACGACGTCGATCTCAAAACCTGCTTAAACAAAAGGGGTGCCGACAAAGGGCAAAGGAAAAAGAGAGCGGTCAGTACTGAGGCCAGTACACGGCGAGACTAGAATTCGGCGGTCCTCGCCTACATAGGTATGGTGGACTGAAGCGGCAGCGCAGCATGCACTAAACAACCTATAGAGACTCAATATAACTGTCGGCTATCAGAGAGGGATAAGAAAGACCTATTCGGAACCAACCTGATACTACCACCAAACATACCCATCCTGGTATTTCCCCTCGAGACCAAACGAGGAAGTCAACCGAGGAACTCACACAGTTGGCAGTTTTATTCATTCCGTTATAGTGACGGCAATTACTAGTCAAATATAGATAGCATGAGTCATCCTGATATAATAAGCAGTGGGCAGTTTTAGTTAACCATTCCGTTGTAGTTGTAACACTTACTAGTCAGATACGATTAGCACGAGATATCCCAAAACCCAGCAGTTGTTGGTACTTTTATTTAGCCATTCCGTTGCAGTGAAGCTGATTACTAGTCATATCGGATACAGGTCAAATTAGAACAGTAAACTTTAGTTATAGTTGTCTATGATCGAGAACTGTGCTCCAAGTCGTCCATAACCGCGGACACGGCTTTTCGAAAAGATTTAACCCTGCAGGGGTGCACCAAAGTGTCCACACGCACTTCCACCCTTTTTGCCAGATCAGTTAACATACACCCATCGGTATGTCGGCGGGGCCTAAGTCATGACGTTTCCCAGACCCAAAGCAAGTACATGGGGGTCACCCCACTAAGCTACCCGCAACGAAGTTGGCCGGCTCCGAGACGGACCCAGGGTTTGTATAGACGGCTGTAAACGACTGGGAACCCGAAAGTGTGACTGGGCTTGTCGATACAGCGAAAACGTGTCACGGTCCTAAACAGTACAGGTGCTCCACGCACAATCTTAAATAAAGAAGTAAAGCATGGCATAAGTACAGGATAGTAATAAAGCCCCAAACTACTTGTGGCCCCCGGTACAATACTTTGAAATCAGGTAGTAAGCGGATGGGGGTGCCCACACACCCCACCTGTGGTTAGCGCGCTCGATCTCGGAACAGGTGTCAAGAACTCGGGGTCCTACGGGACACCAGTGAGCGGTTAAAAACCAAAAATTGTCTATTACCCACCGGTGCCTCTGCATTTACCTACTTTCAATTTTAGTTATTAAACAATAATTAAAGCCATGATCATCTCCAACATTAAACATGCGGCAATACTCCAACAACTGTGGCACTTGACGACACGCAACAGCACTTGAGCAAGCGACTACGACGCGCAAGTCCAACTATCTACCAAACAACAGGTAATAGGATGTGTCCAAGGCAATATAAGGCTGCAAGGGATACCACGGGTACGAAAACTAGAGCATCGCAACACAGATAGCAATAGATCAACAGGGGGAATAAATACTATAAAAGTAAGATAGGTAGAAAGGGGGAGGTGCTCGCCTGAAAACATTGCCGAAGATTTATCCGAAGACCGGATCGACACTCGCATCATCTCAACGGCCTAATCCGCGAAGAAGCAAAACACTAGAAGAAACACCGGATGCACTATTTAAGATTACGGCAGAAGACCGGGCATGATGCATGTATGATGTATGGCATGGCAAAGGTGCGATGCATTAGGCCATATTAACGGAACCGGGGTCCCGGCAATTAATTAATAGTCTCGAGTTATTTATCTACCCCGCAAATTAAGTGTTGGATTAACAAGACAAAACATGGTTTCGGTTCGCTATGCCAATTTAAATGGAGTCCGGAAGAAGACAAAGATATCCCGCATATAGACTCCATATTTAATTATGAGATGAATTGGCATAATGCCCCCAAACCACAGACAAGTATGCATGCATAAACAATTTAATATGCATCAGTTGATAATGTCAAATTATAAAATAAAGGGGGGGGGTCTCGAATAGGGAATCACATTAGGGTTCGGCGAACTTGGGTCCCGAGGGGTTCGGGGTCGGTCTCAGGGTTCGACGGGAGAACGGCTCGATGAGATCGGTCTCGGACAACGGAAGTCGATCTTGTCGCATTCGAGAAGAAGAACTTGGTTGGCGTCGGGGGCGCATCGGATCCGCCCTGGTCGGTGCCGATCTTGTCGTCACGAAGATCTTGTCGGGTCCTCGTAACGGGTCGGTCTTGGCGTTCGGGAAGAAGAACTTGGCGTGCGATGTCGTCGGCATCGGTACGAGAAGGAGGTCTTGTCGTTCCGTGTCGGTGACCTTGGCATCCGGGTTCTCGGCGAACTTGGCGTCCGGGAAGGAGTACTTGTCGCACTGGGGTCTCGGTGTCCTCGGATCCGAGAGGAAGAACTTGGCGTGTCGGGTTCGGTCTACGGGGTCCGGTCATCTTATCCATGTCGGAGATCTTGGGGTTTCGGCTCGATTGATGGGGAAGAAATCGAGGCACCGTGGTCTTCGAGTGGCTTCATGAACAACCTTTGATATCCTTGGTATCAAGCTGGTCTTGTCGACGAGGAGATCGTGGCGCATCTTATCACCTCAGGAGTACAAGGCTTTGTTAGAAAACTTGACGGAGATCTTGGAAGATAGCTGCGAGGGCGCATGGATGCCTACCCAAAACTTCACTAATCAACAGAAAAGAAACATCTAGGATCCCACAGGAACACACTAGCACATGACATGCACGCGTGCGTGCCGGCAGAGAGGGCACAAGGTCGGCACCGGGATCTGGACGGTTGGCAACGGGCGGCCGCTGCGAGGAGGCCGGCGTGGCGAGCGGAAGGCAGAGGGTCCACGGCGGCCAGAGGCGAGGTCGCCGGGCAGAGGTGGTTGCAGGGAGAAGGCGTCGACGAGGTAGGCCGAGGAGGAGCTCGCGGTGCCGAGCTGGGCGGCCTGGAGAGGATGTAGAGGTGCCACGGGGGCCTGCGGGCAGGTCCGGCGAAGATGCACCAGGCGGAGGAGAAGACGGGGAGGCCGGCGGTAGGTCTGCTGGCGGGGCCGGCGTTGGGGCGCGCGGGCGGCAGGTCGCGGTCGGGCTCGGGGGAGGCAACGCGGCAGGGATGCGGGCCCGGGGCGGCCGGAGATGCAGAGAGGCGAAGGGCGAGGACGCGCGGTCGGCGAGCTCTTCCGCGGGGAGGTCAAGCGCGACGTAGACAAGACGAGCTCCGCAGCAGCGGGAGCCACGCTGGTCGGAGGAGGGTGGCAACCGCAGACGGCGGACGAGCTCGGGGCCGGGGGCGCGGAAAAAGGCGAGGGCGAGGCGCAGGGCCGGGGATCCGAGGAGGCGGCCGGCGAACAGAGAGAGGCCGGGCGGCGGAGGTTGGGGAAGAGGCGCCCGGGGACGACGGGCGGCATCCGGCCGGGAGAGGCGAAGGAGGAGGGAGCCCCAGGTGGCGGTGGTGGCGGTTCTCTGCGAGAGGAGAAGGCGAGCGGGGGTCGGGCTCGAGAGGGCCGCGCGGCGGCGCTGGCCTGCAGCAGGAGGGAGGAGGAAGACGGCGAGCGGGGATGCACCTGAGGGGAAGAGGGAGATGGAGGCGGGCGAGCGCGTTGGGTGGGGAGGAATCGGGGGCTCGCGGTGGTTGGCGGCGGTGTCCCGCGCGAGGTGGGGAGGAGGAGGAACCGCGAGGGGGTTGAGGGAGGAGAGACGAGGTGGGGCGCGTGGCTGGGTCACGCGTGGGAGCGGGGTGGGGCCCAGCGGCAGGAGGTGAGGCAGGGGTGGGCGGCTGCGCGTTGTGGGGTGTGCGTGTGCGTGTGGGGTGGGGCCGGGGCTTAGCAGGACCTGGGGATCGGGTCAGTGGCCCAGGAGCGGGGCGGGGTCCCGAGGTGGTCGGTATGGGGTGGGCGGGAGCGTACGGGGGTTGTGGGCGGGAAGGAGAGCGGGGCTGGCGGCGGGTGGAGAAAAGGAAGGGAGGGAGGGAGGTGGACCTGGTGGAGAGTGGGCCAGGGGTGGTTAGGTGGCAAGAGCTGAGTGGGTGGAAAAAGGTTTCAGGGTGAGGTGGCGCGAGGTGATAGGGTGGGGTGAGGTGGCTGGGGATGGGTAGGATAGGGTGGGGTAGGAAAAGGTTTGGGTAGTCTGGTTTTTGTACTGGGGGTGGCCGACTGGGTCGGAACGGCCCGGTATGGCTGCCCCCTAAAATAAAATATATATTTTAATATTTACAAGGGGGCTGTTGAAAACCGTCGGTAGACGAAACAAAATAATCCGGAGACCCGGGTTTTGATTTGAATAAAGACGGGGCCGTTTAGAAAATAAAAACAGGCTTTTCGAAAATAGTTTTATGCAAACAATGCAAGGTGACATGATGACATGAGCATGCGGTCATGATGATGCAATGCACAAAAACAACGTGATTTTCTAGTAGTGGTTTTTGCGGGGCGCCACATGCTCCTATAATACCACGGTTAAAACGTCTCTTCAGAAATAAAGAGCATGTCAAGTTGTTGCGATGGCACATGGAAGACCGTAAGAAAGACGCGATGTTGAGACACCCCGTTGATGGGTCACAGTGGAGAAAAGTCGAGCGAGAGTACCCGGACTTCGCACGTGACGCAAGGAACTTAAGGTTTGGTCTAAGTACAGACGGCATGAATCCTTTTGGTGAGCAGAGCTGTAGTCACAGCACCTGGCATGTGACCCTATGTATCTATAACCTTCCTCCTTGGTTGTGTATGAAGAGGAAGTTCATTATGATGCCAGTGCTCATCCAAGGCCCGAGGCAACCCGGCAACGACATTGATGTGTACCTAAGGCCATTAGTTGAAGAACTTTTACAGCTGTGGGCCAAACCAGGTGTACGTATGTGGGATGAGCACAAAGGGGAGCCATTTGACCTACGAGCATTGCTTTTCGTAACCATCAATGATTGGCCTGCTCTTAGTAACATTTCAGGGTAGACAAACAAGGGATACAATGCATGCACACACTGTTTAGATGATACTGAAAGTGTATATTTGGATAAATGTAAGAAGGTTGTGTACCTACGGTATCGCTGATTTCTTCCGAACCTGCATCCAGTAAGAAAGAAAGGCAAGCATTTCAAACGTCTGGCAGAACCCCGGAGGAAGCCTGTCCTCTATACCGGTGAGGAGGTATTTGGTATGGTCAAGGACCTAGAAGTAATCTTTGGAAAAGGTCCTGGCAGTCTATCTGTTCCGAATGACGATGCCGGACACGTGCCCATGTGGAAGAAGCAATCTATATTTTGGGACCTACCCTATTGGAAAGTCTTAGAGGTCCGCTCTTCAATCGACGTGATGCACGTGACGAAGAATGTTTGCGTGAACCTGCTAGGCTTTCTAGGAGTGTATGGGAAGACAAAAGATACACCGGAAGCACGACAGGACCAGCAACGTCTGAAGGCCCCTGAAGAGCCTATGCATCCTGAGAACGAGAAGGGTAAACGATGCCACTTAACTCCTGCCAGCTACGCTCTTACCAAAGCAGAGAAGGAAATCTTTTTTGAATGTCTGAGCAGTATCAAGGTCCCGTCTGGCTTCTCATCGAATATAAAGGGAATAATAAATATGGCAGAGAAAAAATTCCAAAACCTGAAGTCTCATGACTGCCACGTGATTATGACACAGTTGCTTCCGATTGCATTGAGGGGGCTTCTACCTGAAAATGTTCGAGTACCCATTGTGAAGCTATGTGCATTCCTCAATGCAATATCTCAGAAGGTAATCGATCCAGAAAACCTACCAGGGTTACAAACAGATGTGGCCCAATGTCTTGTCAGCTTTGAGTTGGTGTTCCCACCATCCTTCTTCAATATTATGACGCATCTCCTGGTTCACCTAGTAGAAGATATTGCCATTCTCGGTCCTGTATTTCTACACAATATGTTCCCCTTTAAGAGGTACATGGGAGTCTTAAAGAAATATGTTCATAACCGTGCTAGGCCAGAAGGAAGCATCTCCAAGGGCTATGTAACAAAGGAGGTCATTGAGTTCTGTGTTGATTTTATTCCTGACCTTAAGGCGATTGGTGTTCCAGAATCACGACATGAGGGGAGACTGCGTGGAAAAGGCACCCTAGGATGTAAAGCAATGATATGTAGGGACGGGCATTCTCTCAATCAAGCACACTACACGGTTTTACAAAGATCTATCTTGGTTGCCCGTATATCAATGAACACAAGAATTTAATACGCCTCAAACACCCGGGGCAGTCTGATGAATGGATTATAAGTGAACACATGGCGAGTTTTGGCGGCTGGCTGCAAAGACTTCTCACGAATAATACCACTGTTGGGGATCAGCTGTACTTGTTGGCTAGGACACCATCTTCGACTGTATGTACTTTCCAAGGGTACGAGATAAATGGGAATACATTTTACACGATAGGCCAAGATAAAAAGAGCACCAACCAAAACAGTGGTGTCCGCTTCGATGCAGCAGAAGACAATGGGCAAAAGACCACGTATTATGGGTTCATAGAGGAGATATGGGAACTTGACTATGGACCTAATTTTAAGGTCCCCTTGTTTCGATGCAAATGGGTCAAGCTAACAGGAGGAGGGGTTGAGGTAGACAAGAAGTATGGAATGACAACGGTGGATCTCAACAATCTTATGAAGAACTTAGACGAACCATTCGTCCTAGCCAATGATGTGGCTCAGGTTTTCTATGTGAAGGACATGTCCTCCAGACCAAAAAAAAGAAAAAATATGCAAACGAATACATCATATGATGAGCCAAAGCGTCACTTAGTTCTTTCAGGGAAAAGAAACATCGTGGGAATCGAGGACAAGACAGACATGTCAGAAGATTATAATAAGTTTGATGAAATTCCGCTCTTCACAGTGAAAACTGACCCAAGCATTCCGTTAAGTAAAGAAGATGCTCCATCGTTACGTCTGAAGCGATCATAAGGAAGGACATATGCCAAGAAGTTCATGCTCATATTATGTAACTCTAGTTCATGTTTTTAATATTAATACATGTCTTGAGTGTTATTCATGTTTTGTGGATGGACCGGGACTATGAGAAGAAGTTGTCCCGATTCGCACTTACCATTAAGATTTGATCTCCAAACGCGCGCAGTCACATATTAGGGAGTGCCTCTATGACCAGTTTCTTGGAGATGCCGGAGGACTAGGCTCCGTCGGCATCTCCCTAAAACTGGCCGTAGTGGTGTCCCTATTATTATTAGTGCTGACTCGTGTTTTGTCCCGGTTGGTGTCTCCAACTGGGACTAAAGGTTCATCTTTAGTCCCGGTTGGTGTCTCCAACCGGGACTAAAGGTTCATCTTTAGTCCCGGTTGGTGACACCATCCGGGACAAGGTACACGCCGCACGACATAATGTCGACATTCACCCCTATTATTAGTGCTGACTCGTGTTTTGTCCCGGTTGGTGTCTCCAACCGGGACTAAAGGTTTAGTCCCGGTTGGTGACACCATCCGGGACAAGGTACACGCCGCACGACATAATGTCGACACTCACCCCTATTATTAGTGCTGACTCGTGTTTTGTCCCGGTTGGTGTCTCCAACCGGGACTAAAGGTTCATCTTTAGTCCCGGTTGGTGACACCATCCGGGACAAGGTACACGCCGCACGACATAATGTCGACACTCACCCCTATTATTAGTGCTGACTCGTGTTTTGTCCCGGTTGTTGTCTCCAACTGGGACTAAAGGTTCATCCCGCCATTTTTTCCCGCCATTTTTCTTCCCGCCATTTTTCTTCCCGCCAGTTCTTCCCTCCAGTTCTTCCCGCTAGTTCACTATATATATATGTAGGGGGTTGGCCTCCATTGTCATTGCACATCTCTAGACTCATATCTGCAACCTCATCACTCTTTCCCATGGCTTCCACCGTAGCACTAACCCCCAGGGAGGCAGAGGCGCTTTGCGCCTCGAACTACCCCTGCCCGCCGGGCTACAGTGTCCCCGTCGGCTGGATGCTGAGCGTCGGAGGCGTGCCGGTTCCTCCTGTCCCTCTAGGTGTGGCGCGCCGGATGGCCATCACGAACCACTACTACTTCGAGCTCACGCCGGAGCAGCGGAGGAATCCCAGATGGCATCCCGACTATTTCCCTACTTGGGAAGCCTTCTTCGTGGATCGACATGAGAGGGCGCTCGCCAGGCACGAGGAGGACGGCCCACCTCCTCCTAACTTCAACGAGGCCGGCCATGGGCTATGGTGGCGCGGTCGGACTCTCCAGAGCGTCATGGCCTATGACACTGCCGCCGACTCTAACCCCCGTCTGCGCTACCCTCAAGTCCAGCCCACGCGCTACCCTCAAGTCCAACCCACGCGTACTCTCCAGAGGTTCAATTACGGCGACCCCGACGATGACAGCGATGACGGCGGCGGCGAGTACGACGACTACAGTGGCGAGTATTACAGGTGTAGGCAGGAGCATGACTGAATCACTCCAACATTCCGAAACAAGTTCGGCCGATTGTTACTTAATCTGGCCATGTATCTTAATTTTCAGTTCTAGTCCGGCCGATTGTTACTTAATCTGGCCATGTATCTTAATTTTCAGTTCCAGTTCGGCTTTATGTAACTGTCTCAAAATGACCTATCTCATTCGAGGTTTCTTGGCTTTCAGGTCAAATGACCAATGTTATGACAAAAGATGCGGCATTAAAATATGATTTGATCTAATAAAAATCATTTTTTAGATGCTTAATATTTCTTATGTTCAAAGTTTTAGGATTTAACAATTTATTTTGGTTTGAATTGAATAATCAAAATTTATATGTAAGTGCTTTAATTATTTTGAAAATTTTCATGTAAAGTAAATATAAAATGATTTACATGAATGGATAGACATTATTTTTATGAAAATTATGATATATTATTCATATTTTTCTGAGTTGAAATGAAAAAGATATGAATTTTCTAAATTCATATCATATTTTTGAATTAAAAATGCCCCTTTAATGCATGAAATAAATGCCCCCCCCTTTAATACCGGTTCCAGACAGGAACCGGTGTTAAAGGGGGGGCATTTATTTCGTTTCCCGCGCGCATCCCCCCTTTAACACCGGTTCCAGGAACCGGTGTTAAAGGGGGGGGGGTAATAAATGCGCGCGGGAAACGCCCCCCCCCCCTTTAACACCGATTCCAGCCACGAACCGGTGTTAAAGGGGGGGTAATAAATGCGCGCGGGAAACACCCCCCCTTTAACACCGGGGTGTTAAAGGGGGGGTGTATTTATTTCACCTTCCTCCCCTTCCTTTCTTTCCCCCACTGAGCCAGATCGATCGAACGACACAGAGAGATCGAAGCGCCACCCCCGACCCGCCGTCTCGCCGCCGCCGCTTCGGAGCCCGACCCGCCGTCTCGCCGCCCCCGACCCTCTCTTCCCCGCATTATCCTTCCCCTCCCTCTAACACGGTGGGGCTCCGCCGCTCCTTCGTTCGACGCCTGCTCCGGCCACGCCCGGCCGGCCCTCCCCCGCTCCTCCCGGACAAGGCCACCCGCGCCTGGCCCTCCTCCTCCTGCTGCTCCCGGCGACGCTGCTGCTGCCGCGGGAGACGATGCAGCACGTCGGCGTCGGCGGCTACGACGTGCCGGCGGGCACGAGGGTGGTCGTGAATGCATGGGCCATCGAGGGACCCGGTAAGCTGGGGCGATGGCGCGGTTCGACCCGGACAGGTTCGCGGGCGGCAAGGTGGACCTGCACGGCGCGCATCTGGAGCTGGCCGGTGCCGTTCGGCTCCGGGCGGCGGCTGTGCCCGGGCAGGTCGATGGCGCTGATGAACGAGTGGAGTTCGCCCTGGCCAGCATGCTCTACGGCTTCGATTGGGCGCTGCCGGAGGGGACACATATGAACATATTTGCATAATATATCAACTATATAAACACAGTTCTTTAGGCCTCGTTGGTTTAGGTTCTAGAAGACTGGGATTGACTTGGGTTACGGTCCAATCCACATCATCCTCCCCGCCGAGGCAAAAATTCGAGAAATATGGAGTATTTGTCTATTTCTGTATAGTATTTTTTTGTTTGGCCAATCCATTTCATTTACATAGTCTTGGGATGAAAATAAATAATCGCCAATTGACCCTCGGAACGATTCCAGGGTGCCAAAGATGGGCGAGATGAACGTAGTGACATCGACCCCGACGATCTAGGCCTTAATCCTTGCACATGTGAATTAGAAGCATGTGGAGTAAAAAGAAAATAGCTTATAGCAAAGATATTATAATAGTCCACGCCTAAACCCTAACTGACCACCTCGCTCTCTTCCCCGTGCAGGAGCGTCTCGCCGCCCGCCGCTTCGGAGCTCATAGGCCACTCCTAAACGCCGACGCCGCCCGCCGCCCGACGAGCCCGCCGCTAGCACCGCCGCCCGACGAGACCGCCGCATCCGTCCGACGAGCACCGCCGCCCGACGAGACCAACGTCACCCCACCGGTGAGCGCCACGTGTCTGCCACGTGTATGATTGCTGACTCATCCTGATTAAAACTTGTTTGCTCGATAAATTGTACTACATGCATAGATTAAAACTTGTATACAAATTGGACCTCTGACTCATTTGTGTATTTATTTGTGTATTTTGGTATGAACGCAATTTGTTGGCACTTGTGTAGTACTTAATTTTTTTTGGTCGCAATATGTCGGTGATTATTGAAATCAACACCAACTATTAAAACCAGTTGGTGCGAATGCGTCGAAATTGAAGATGATCTTCATCCTAAGAACACACCGACGTGGTCAGTCACAAGCGATACGAAGTAGTTCCCCCATGTCGTCAGTCCAACAGGAGCAACCATTTCCCCACCAGTCTTGCTTGCCTTTTTTAATATAGTGTATCATTGCACATCTCACTAACATCGGGAAACTCGAAACTAAGATGGCATGTAATTATGGAGGGAGTAGTAGTATAGATAGGGTGTCAAGCGGGGCGGGTTCACGGGCAACATAGTTTCATCCTGATTAGGGTTTCGACCCCTCGGAACTCGTTTAAAATGATCAAGCATCCTTAGGGTTTTAATTTCATTTGTGTATTTTTGTATGAATAATATGTATATTTGTGTATGAATCCAAGTCCACTCGAATGTTTACACTCTTACTCTAGATAATATTATTGTTTTAGAAACTATGGATCCACTTAGTAGAAACCTTGAAGAAGAAGAAATAATGGAGAACATTATTGATGAGGACACCTCACAATATCTGAACTTGGAGGGCCATGATGACGACAGCTCAAGTACTAGTCATGGAGAAGATGAAGACTCCGATGAAGACTCCGGTGAACGCAATTTAATGGTTACAAAGTCCGGCGAGGTATATGCATTGATTAAGCCTCTGCTGACTTCCACCAACAATCTTGTTCTACATGTATTAATTAATTAATGCTTCTTTCTTCTTTTAGCCCTCTGGATCGACCAGCCAGCAACCATCTTCTTCTACGAAAAAGAGCAAGAGAGGCGCGAGCCAGCGGTTGAAAGATCGTGCAAAGTTCACGATCGAAGCAGTCTGTGTTGATGGCAGGCCGATGGAGCCCAAGAAGGCCGCGGGCAAATTTGTACGTCAGGCTGGAGTTCTTGTTAGGGACCAAATCCCAATCATAATTGAAAATTGGAATAAGCCAAAGTCTGGCGACGGTACCTTTGTCGATGACAGATCCAAAGAAACGCTTTGGAATTCGTTGTTGGTAAATTTCACCCTTCCGCCAGAGGAGGACTCTAAAGAAGATGGCTGACGCTTTCCGCAACTGGAAGACAAAATTGAACAAATTTGTCAAAGCTGGCGAGACTCCAAATTTCAAAGACGCATATTATGCGAAGATAAGACCTCACTGGCCCGAATTGAGACATATAAAAAAAGTGCTATAGCTAAAAAGAGGTCAGAAACCAATACGCTTAATGCCCTGAAGAAGGAATATCACCAGAGGACGGGGTCAGGTGGCTACATATCTCAGATGCCTAAGTGGGAGAAAGCTGAGAAGGCCCTGCGCGAGAGAGGGATCACACCCCAGACAGATGGGTGGGACCTACGTGCAAAGACTTGGTTCTACGGAATCGGGGCAAGGTTGGACCCAGAAACAGGATTGTGTATCTTCCCAACCCTCCTTGCCAAACCCGTCACTGAACTCATCACGGCATACGAGGAAACATCCGCCAGGACCTTCCATC
Organism: Avena sativa; assembly: GCA_916181665.1. Classification (NCBI taxonomy): domain Eukaryota; kingdom Viridiplantae; phylum Streptophyta; class Magnoliopsida; order Poales; family Poaceae; genus Avena; species Avena sativa. The sequence goes on from OV702294.1 coordinate 43,859,635, forward strand.
CCGACAGAGAGAATGACCAGCTCACACGCGCCATCGGTAAAAAAGAACACCCTGGACATGCACGAGGCACAGGGGGTATGACGTGGAAGGATGGGTTTGCCGACTGGAGCGACTCTTACAGATGGCGCGGCAGAAAAGAAAAAGAGCGTACAGAGCGGATGACACAGATAGAACATGCACTTGCGGCGCTGCAGGCGCAAGTGAATGCACAACAGAGCCATCAAGCTACCGGCCCATCTCAGCGGCACGAAGAGCCTACATTGGAAGCTGCCCGCGGCCCAGACTCTGCGCGGAAAAGCAGTGTGGCTTCCACGGAGAACGTGCAGCCCACGCTTGAAATGACGGGTCCTCGATACCCCGTGGATGAGATCACGGAGAGCGAACACGCTGAGCTGCATGTGAGATTAATGGGCTTATCCATTAAGGTGGCTGTCGGCTATGCCTTACCTCCTGTAGCTGGTGGAACTTACCACTGCCGACCGATTCCAGATGGCTATGCTATTGTCGGGGTGGATGAGGTTGTGAAGGAATATGAGGAAGCACAGCTTGACCATGCTACAGGTGAAGGGGAAACTCAACTCAAATTTGCAGTGAAAACAACCATTCTTTGGAAGAAGGAACACATTGTGCTTCCAAATTGGAGGTCACTGGCACCCCCGCCGTCTCCGCAGCGTCAGCCATCTCCGGTGCTTCAGCCATCTCCTGCGCGGTAGCCATCTCCGGCCCGTCAGCCATCTCCTGCGCGGCAGCCATCTCCGGCCCGTCAGCCATCTCCGGTGCTTCAGCCATCTCCTCAGCGTAAGCGGAAGAGCACTGCCACGAGGAGCATCAGTAGCACTGCCACAAAGAAATCCGCAGGAAACCGTACGCCAAAGAGTTCAAAAAACTACGTCCCGCAGCCTTCCGCCAAGCCATTGCCGGTTTTACCGTGGAATCGCAGTGACGAGGAGACCAATAGGATCTCGGAAGAACAGGTCAAGAAATTCTTTGCACCTAGACAGGCCGAGCCAAAGGAGAAAATAGATCCGGCGGTGGTGAAGAAGTTTTACAAAAATCTTTTGAAACCTGAAACCCCACTTGTGCCGGACTACGAGCGCTAGATTTTGAAGGCGGATGCAAGGCGCCGTAGGGAGACTGAAAGTAGCAGTCGTGAGGCACCCCAGAAAACAGTTCCCATGCTCGGAGAGCAGGAAAACCAATCATGTGCCCCGCTCCAAATGTTCGACACACGGGACGCTCATCCCGTAAATGATTACGAGGCAGAGCTACAAAGAAAGGCCAATGAGATGGGGATGACTTACATTGCATACTTGAACGTCATGGGAGACAACTTGCCCAAATGTGATGCCAACCCCATACAGCCATGGAAGTATGGGAAGAATCTCGTCAAGAAAGAGGAGCTCAAGACTCTACCAACAAAGATGCGAAAATTGCACAAGTGGTACCTTCATTTCTGCAAGACGAGAAAGTTAGAATGGATCACGGCGCATATAAGAGATGATATTTTCTTCTGCGGAGATGACGCGATCGACTTCAACATTCAAGACTTGCATTTTCTATTCAATCAGAAGGAACTCGACAAAGCTGCCATCAGCCTTTATTGTGTGTAAGTACTATTTCTATAATTTATATCTCATCTCATTCACTTTATTAATTGCATGTATATATATATGCTCACCATATATGTATATACTATTATGCAGGAAAAAGGTTATGGAATGCAGAAAAGGAGGCCCTTTTGACATTGGGTTCGTTGACCCAAATAGAGTTCATGAAGAAGTGGTAGAAACCAAACCCGGGCAAACAGAAGATTACTTGCTAACGTCTTTACTGAGACAACAAATCAAAAGGGAAATACTATTGCCTTACAACTTCTCGTGAGTACTGTTACCCTCTCTCTTGTACACATTCTATTTTAGCTTACTCGATGTTAAGTGTAACTGATGATGAGTTATGCGTGCGTAGGTTCCACTTTATTCTGCTAGTCATTCAACCCGACTCAGGAAAAGTCCTTGTCATGGACTCGTTACGAAAAGAAAAAGAGATATGGGCAAACTTTAGAGAGATGCTCCAGAGGTAATTTCAATCATATTATCGCACTAGATCGGCAACTTTCGTGACAATAAGTAATTAATTACTCCTTTATCCATTTTCTTTGTCGGATAGGGTTTGGAAAAGGTTCACGGGCAGGGCCGTGGGTGAATGGTCAGAAGAACTAAAATTTGTAGACCAAAATGTAAGTAATACTAGCTAGCTTCCAATTCCATTATATCATGCTTTATTGATTATTATTTTGATTGAACTCTCTATTCTCGTAAAGTGCGCGCATCAGGGACACGGCAATAACTTATGTGGGTACTATGTTTGCGAATTCATTCACAACACGATATGTGCGATGGGCCAAGCCGCACTAGAACAACTTAGAGTAAGTAAACAAAGTCCACAACATTATTTTATTACCATCAATTGTGTTGAGTTTTATTCTTATATATATTGATGGCCCATTCTTCATATATATTCAGATCGAACGGATGCGGGACCAACTCCTACCATTTGAACGCATACGAGCCATTCAAGAGGAATTGGCGGGGTTCATACTTGATGAGGTCGTCACGCCTGGCGGAGAACTCTTTAGATATCCACCAAAATGAACGATGACGATGTATGTGCCGATGACGATGTTTGTGTATAATAATAGTTGCTTAATTATTCATGTACTCGTATGTACCGATGACGATTTATGTGTATACCGCTCCCGATCGATTCCCCCTCGCTCCCCCCCCCCTCCCGCAGAAATACGCCCAGAACGGGGCAGAGGCAGAAGTCTGCCGCGGCAGAGATTTAGGCCGTTTTCCTGCCGCGGCAGGAAAACAACCTAAATCTCTGCCGCGGCAGAAGAACCTTTAACACCGGTTCCGGATACGAACCGGTGTTAAAGGGGGGGGGGGGGCTGAGGCCTGCGGCAGCCCCACGTGCGCCACCCTTTAACACCGGTTCGTATAAGAACCGGTGTTAAAGGGGCCCCCTCTCTAACACCGAACCCTCAACAACGGTTGGGGAACCGTTGTTAGAGGGCCCTCCCAACCGGAGTTAAAGGGGGGGGCCTGCACTAGTGGGAGGATATGGCGAGGGATAGTTTTCATCTTCCTAGGAATTTTGACACGGGTGGTCCAAGCTATCGAAGGAACATTACTGCCTGCAGAATGAGACCCATACTCTCGTGGACCAGCTAGTGAGCAACATGATGTTGATGCATATGAAGTGCACCATCCTTCGCGAGGAGATGGTTAACATTTGTAGGAAGTTCATCGAGGAAGACCAGTCGGCATTGTCAGTCCGCTTCAAACTCGTGGGTGCCTTCAAGATGATTCTTGAGTTGCAGGCGAAACTAGCCAGGGCCATGGATCACATAAGCCTTCTGTCGTAGCAGGCCGACGAGCTGCGTCTACAACCCGTGTTGTAGCATCTTGACAAGTACATGTCTTAACAGTGTGATTAATAAAGTAATCAGGGTTGATATACGTGAAGGGAATATGCCCAAGAGACAATAATAAAGTTGTTATTATCTTATTCCAAGTATATGATAGATGTTTATTTTGCATGCCATAATTGTATTAATTGGAAACGTTAATACATGTGTGTTTAATAAACAAATATAGAGTTTCTAGTTTTGCCTCTCATATAAACTAGCTCGTTGATTAACAAGATGATCAAGATTTCCTGATAATGGACATTGGATGTTGTTAATAACAAGGTCACAACATTGGTGGAATGATGTGATCAACATTCATCCAAAGTATAGTAATATGATCAAAGTCATTATGTTTTAGTTATTATAACATCATACAAAGTAACTTTAGTCCTTAGACCATGAGATCATGTCAATCACTAACACCGGAAGAGTAACTTGATAACATCAAATGTCACACTGTAACAGGGTGACTATAAAGGTAGGTTCAGATACTCCGATAGTGTTATGTAGAGCCTCATGGATCAAGAGTGGGATTTATCCATTCCGATGGCAGAGAGATATACTTTGGGACCTCTTGGTGATATCACACTGACATAGTTTGCAAGCAAGTGATAAGATCACTAGAATGTTATATCATGAGAACAAGAAAAGAGTTCACGTCGGCAACGAGATCAAACTAGGTATGAGGATACCGATGATCGAATCTCGAAGATATAATATATCGCGAGACAAAGGGATTTAGTTACAACGTTAAAAGTTTCACACAATCACAAGAGTCATTGTTGAATGTGTGGGAGCCAGTACGGATCTCCAGGCCCCGCTGATGATTATTGATCGGAGATGGGTCTCGATCATATATGCATTATTCGTGAACCGTAGGGTGACACACTTAACTGTACCGACACCATTTGGAGCAAATATGATGCCAGATAAAGAATACGAAAGCGTTGGAATTATTTAAATAGACACAGGAATTGTTTCGGGTAAAATTGCTAAAATTGGATTTACATGTGATTTTGAAATATTGCAACGGATTTTATGTGGACGTTTGTTAATTAAATTAATTAACAAAATTATGAATAAAATAAATAAAATAGTTTTATTAATTGAGAGATACATTAATTTTGGCAGAAAATTAATGCATGTTAGTGGACATGCGAGTAGAGGGTTGTTTATGTGAGTGGGAGCTCTACCTACATGAATGACGGGAGAGGCGGGGGCACCACCTTGGCCGCCGTCCATGGGAGGGGCTGCCCCCTCCTCCCTATAAAAGTCGCCCTCCTCCTCCATTGTGACACCTCCTCGCGAAAGATCCGTCTCCCCCTCTAAAATATTCCCCATGGCCTCAGACTAGCGAGGTACATGTTTACGATGGCTTTTTCTAGAAAGATTTGCTGCTTTGCTGGAGCGAGGACTCGGAGGTGTACCGCACGTGTTGCGGTGCTAGTACTTCATCACGATCTTTCGATCGGCAAGTGAACGACTACATCATTCACGAGATCAAATCTCGTAACACTTTGTCGCTCATTGAGGATAAGTTTTCTATGGATGTATATCCACCTGTTGATTGTATCTAGGTAGATAGATCTTGGTGCTTAGTTGTTCGCATCATAGGAAATTTTTTTGTTTTCTATGATGTGAATCCAAAAATATGAACCAGATATACCCTAGATCCAGTATATATCAGTTAATCTATTTGTCTGCCCAAAATGCATAATCTCTCTTTAAAAGTCTTGCCTAAAATCTTGAATATGGTTCAGTTTCTCCCTATTTTCAGCATGGTAAATTTGCTGAGAATCTATAAGTTCGTCAAACAAGGTTGAAACAAATAAAACATAGTTGAAACAAAATAGAATGTTCATTAAACCACATAGTTCAACACCTTACCTTGGGAATAGTTCTAAATGACATAATCATGGCAAAGAACTAAGTTATCCGTTAAGCAGCATAGTTCAAATATAAACACCTCGAATGTCGGAGTACTCACCCATGAACTCATCACAACTATCAAATTTAAATGCCTCGAATGCCAGAATACTCAATAAGAACATCACAAGTATTCAATGATGACCGCAAAACAGTAGGAGGAGAATCGGCAATAGCATGCTCGATACCTGTCTTGGATCCAAGGATGTCCTCTATGTCATCGGCGAAATTGGCAGCATCCTCGGATATGAACCGTAAGCGCTCACGGGGATACATGTCATAAAACTCCTCTGCGGTGGTGTCGGCACGTGGCTCGACAGCATCTTCAACTGCAATGTGGGCGTTGACGCGAAGAGTGGGAGCATCCTCGGTGGTGCGACCTTGGGCATCCCACCCTTGCACTAGGACAGCGCGCCAAAGCGTGGCACGACGCTCGGAGACAAGGAGATCCCTCCCTCACCGTCGTTTGTAGTGGTTTTCCAAAAGCCACCAGCATGACGCTTGCTCAAGGAAGTGGCGTACATGTGGGACCCGTGACGACGCATCCCACGAGATCACTAGGGATGATGCGCGGAGGCGTGGGTTGCTGTGCTGCCGGGTGACAGCGGAGCTCCCGATTTCCCGATCGTTCACCTTTGTTCGCCAAAAGCCCCCCGGATAGCGTGGGGGCGAACAAGCGGCAGTGTCGCGGCTCGCTTTCATGGACCAGTTGAGCGGCAACATTGGGAGGAGCAGAGCCCCATGGTGCGGCAACTCGACGAGGAGTAGAGTGACGTGGTAGACTGGGTGGGCTATACGATGGCTCCGCCATTTAACTTGAGTGCGGGAATAGGATCCGAAAATGGCAAGGCTCGATACCTGTTGTTTCCGACCTTCCATGGCTGGATTCAACACCGACATCGACGAAATCATGGTGGAGCTAGTGTCGCGCACCGGAGAGGGGCGGGGGCGGTGGGGAATTAGAACAAGCTAGGGGCTCTATTTTTTCAGCCAACGACCATACCTACTAACAGAACCCGACGACGGACTCTCTAATCGTCAATGATATGTTCTGCCAGCCAAACGAAGCCGATTATCTGACCATCGTTAGTAACCTTGAGAACCAAACGACATGTCTATGTATCGGATCATCGGGGTTAATCCTTCACGCGTGCATTGCCGCATTGACGTTAACCAAATTTTCATGGGTTCCACTTAAGGTACCAATGTACCCGTGATCTTCTCCATTAGCTCCTGGTGCATTGCGGCGTTTGGGCTCGATCGCTGCTTCCAATGATTACATTAGTGTTTTGTTTGGACCATCATTTAGTTGGGGCCGTTTTTCTGAATGGACGCTGGGATTTAAACTTGTGGCGCAGCCTACTGAGATCTGCGTGGACACTGCTCCTAGCACTAGCTGAATGGACGCTGGGATTTAAACTTGTGGGTGTTTTACTGTTAGATCGATGTACCTTGATTTGTTAAATGGTTAAACAGCTTATTTTAAAAAAGTATATTTGGAAAATAAAAGTGCCTCTCAAAATTCGAATATTCATGTGGTTCCTCCATAGGAAGGAAATTCTCACAAAAGATAATTTGGTGAAAAGAAACTGGCAAGGTTCTACTAAATGTTGTTTTTGTGATCAGGAAGAGACAATTCAACATCTTTTTATATCATGCCCTTTTGCTAAAATAATTTGGAGGATTGTTTTTATGACCTTCAATATTTCACCTCCTACCAATATGACTAATCTTTATGGAAATTGGTTAAATGGGATCCCAAAGAAAGATAAAGGACACATTAGAGTTGGTGTGTGTGCTTTATTATGGGCCATATGGAATGTTCGCAATGATTTTATCTTTAACAAGAAAAGCTTTCCATCATTTCTGCAGGTTATCCCTATGGCTACACATTGGATCTATATGTGGTCCTATTCCAGCCTGTGGAGGACCGCCAAGCCATGGATATTGGGTGCAACCGTTTGGAAACGGTTGGACGGGACTTGTACAGCCGATGCGGCTGGCGGTCTGATCGGAGATTAACATGAAGAAGCTCATGCGCCGCCTACTTTTGGTTTTGTTTAGATGGCTTATTTTTGTGGAAACTTTGAGTGATCATTGATTGTAATAAGGTGTAATACTTGTCTTCAAATAATGAAATAAAAATAAAGGTCGTATGCATCGCTTGATGCAGAGACCGGGGCATGGTCTCCATTTTCGAAAAAAGCTGTAAGTATCCGGTGTCATTGTTGTCAAAGGCATCATTCAACGAGATTTCAAATTAAATCCGGTCACATGTGCACCTGTTTATAATTTAGCTAGCAAAGGATGGAAAGTTTGGTGCAAGTTAGAAGGGAAGGAGCGAGGAAGAGGAAATTGCGCTGCTGAGAACCAACCCGTGGTTGGATGGTTTGGAGGGCAGTGGTACCCCCAGCCCACCAGAGTTTAAACCACAGGTTTGACGCTTTGGTGTCTCATAAAGGCGGAATATTCTTTCAGTGGGAGGGGATGTTCCCGTCGACAACGAGGCGCCTACGGTGACTTCGTCAATCTCAAGACCCGCCGGTTCAGTCTCTTGGAGATGCTCATAGGGATAGGGTGTGTGTACGTGTGTTCATAGGGGTGAGTGTATGTATGCATTATGAGCGTCTGCGTTTGTACGATGTTTCTCAAAAAAAAAAGGAAATGGCGCTGCTACTTCTGTCACCGTGTCTCACGGCCAGATCCTCATCCTAACCTACGCCTTATCAGGTCCTTTATGTCGGGGACACCAGACAATTAGACCAATCCTCTTATAGAAATATGTAGGTGTACACGTGGACAATAGAGGATTGGACTTGGAGCTGAGCGACTAATATACTACTTCTGTTTAGGATTATTAGTTCTAAAAGATTTTTATATTGTTTGAGATTATAAGGGCTATCACATTTATTACTCTCTCTCGTTCAATGCATGTTCTTCTTTTTTTCTTACTCCCTCCGTCTCGGTTTAAAGGACATAATTTGCAATTCTCTAGGCCCTAGGTGTTCTCTAATTAGTCCATTTTATAATGTAGATAAGTACATGCGTGAGGAGAAAAAGAACCATCAAAGCATTCACATTTGTTCACACATGTGGATGCAGGCATTTTGTTCTTTTCACACAAAAGTAATTAGAGATATTAAATGCTTTTGTGTCTAAATATTTTGGGATTGCATGATTTGCAAATTATGTCCATTAAACCGTGGCGGAGGGAGTACTTCTCTTATGCATGTAAAACTATTGATGCATGAGAGAGAGTTATGAAGTGTCTTAGTATTAGCAACTTGGTTCTTAGGACTAATAATTCCAAACAGAGGTAGTAATTAATAATGAATTTGGGATCATGGTCCTAATAAATCCATATGGCCTTCTTTACTTCTCTCGTCTTCGCTAGTATATTCGCGAGAATCGGAGGGGATTATTGTAATTCCCGCAATATTCCCGTAGTCCATTTACCACACCGGGTTTGGCCTGGATAATCCCGGAATATCCGCATGAATCTTTCATGTTTTTGTCTAGATTAAAAACTCTCTTCTAAGGTAGAGTATTTTTAGAAAAGACTATTTTAGGGGATTGAAGATATTGGGTGATCACCAAAATTCTAGTGCATAAAAATACTACGGAATAAACAAAGCCTATAATTGAATGACATAACTCGTTTTAAATGGAAAGCTGTACGAATAGGTGCTTGCTACCTACTCTGTCTTAGGGTGTGTTTGTTTGGGCTCCAGCTTTTGAAAATCAGCTATGAAAAATCAGCCGTGAAGAATCGGCTGTAAGAAGCAGCTGTTGGAATCAGAGATTTGGTGTTTGGCAAACGTGCTTTTTATAGATGTTGTGATTGGTTTTGAAACTAAAATATCTGAAATGACATGAGTGTAGAAAATGTTACACAACTGTTGCTTACTTTTTTTTTGTGAACAATCAATAGAGGTGAGCAATCATGTAAAAAAATAGAGGTGAGCAATTGACCACGCACGGCCTTTTTTCAGAATTTCTCTAGATCCCTGAGCTTACAAAAAGATGAGGGTCACCGAATTTATTTGCGTCTCTGAATTTCTACCGCCATCGCCTACACTGCCTGAGCTAGACTGATCTCTTTATTCTTTTTTTCTTTTCTCCTTTTCACAGGGACCAATTGGAATCGATTCATCTTGTTAACAGATCAATTTTCACAGGGACCAACTGGAATCGCGGGCTCCTTCCAAGACGACCTCCTTCCAAAGCGGTAAGGAGGAGATCGAACTCCGGCCAGATCGGCCTCCGGCCGGTCGCCGGCGGGGGAGCAATCATACAACAAACAAATCAGACTCCGGCAAGAGAAGATGCAGGGCTCGCACGTGGTGCTAGCCTGGCCGATTCGTCGGGGACAGCGGCGGACGGGAACCGATCTCCGGCGGCGAACGGGGAACTGATCTCGGGCGGACGGGGAACCGCGAGCTCCTCTTGCGGCAGGTGCGAGGAGGGGAAAAAGGTGTGGGAGAGAGGGGATGAATCGGGGCCAGACATGGGGAGCAGTTCGCGTGGAGGGGTGCGGTTGTTGGTGGCTTGTAATTTTTTGGAAGTCTGGAGGGCAGCTTTGTCCGCAGCAACTCGGGAAGCTGTGGAAGCGCCCCCGGCCCGCTTTTGGCTGACCGTGCTGGGTAGTTTATTTTCTCGGTCGGCTTCTTGCGTATTTTTTGCCAAATCTACCCAAATCTGGAGAATTCAAACAAATCTGACTTTTCTCTAAAACTAATTCGGAATCTGACCCCTAGGGTCGACGCCATTTAAAATGGCGCCGAAATTGTACAGGTCGGCGCCAAGATGAAACAGCTGGAAGGCAAACTAGGGAGGTCGGTGCCGTTTTAAACGGAGCCGACCTCCTTCAGTTCGGTTTTCAGATATGTGTGTGCCGACCTGTACAATTTTGGCGCCATTTTAAACGGCGCCGGCCCCAGAGGTCAGAGTTCGAATTAGTTTCGAGAGGGGGTCAGATTCGGTTGAATTTTTTAAATTTGGCAGATTTGACAAAAAATACGCTTCTTGCCAGTACGGTTGAAAATCTGGGTGTTTGTTTCATCTACCGATTCTTTATCCCAAAAGCCACCGCTGAAGCTGAAACAAACGGGACCTTAGTTTTCTTTAATTGTTTTGCTGCCATTTACTATAGCATGTGCTACAAAGTCGTCGTACGGAACAAATCAATTCATTTCCCCCTCATGGTGGGGTCAGTTCGCCGGTGTTGCATTGTGTCACGTGGCTAGTGGCATGTGGTAATGCTGCCACTGCGTCAGGTACAGTTGTGACTCTTGAAGGAACGGATGGTGTTATTGTGTGTGTGGAGCCCGCTACGTGTGACCTCTCACCTATGAATTTAGTACTCCTTATCCATAATTGTTGCAGAAATAGATGTTTCTGAACATATTTTACTATTAGATATATTCAATTTAATAATAATTAATATGGATCATAAATTTTAAAATATTAATACTAGTGAGGATGGATAGATCAGACTGCTTTATGCATCTGATTGATCGTGTGGGTGCCCGTCTGGTGGGTTATAAGGAGAAGCTGCTTTCTTATGGAGGTAAAGAGGTTTTGTTAAAGGCGGTTATATAGGCGCTTCCTCCATATGCAATGTATGGTTTTAAGCTCTTGAAATTAGTAATTAAAGGGATCACATTACTGGTGGGGAGATGACGACGAACAAAAACATATGCATTGGTTTGTTTGTTAGAAGATGTGCGTACCAAAAAAGAAGGGTGGAATGGGCTTTAGGGACCTCCACTGTTTTAATCCTGTTGTGTTGGCAAAACAAAGTTGGAGATCACTTTGCGAACATGAGTCTCTCTGTGGTTGGATTTTGAGAGCCAAATATTATCCATCGTGTGACCTTCTATATGATAAACTGAAGAAGGGAGCCTCATATACTTGGCAAAGTGTTTGGGCAGGTTTGCAAACCTTGCAACGAGGGCACATCTAGCAAGTGGGAGACGGCGTGGATATCAATATTTGGAGTATGCTTGAATTCCTAGAAGTCCTTCGAGAAAAATTGTGACACCAAGGTGACACACTGTGTATACCAAAGTATCTGCCCTGATTGATCCCGTTACCAGATCTTGGGATGAGGAATTATTGCGTAGCCTGTTCATGGAGGTGGATGTGTCAAGAATTTTGAAGATCCCCTTGGCTACCGGTATGATGCAAGATTTTGTGGCCTGAAACTATACAAAGAACGACCTCTTTTCGGTTCAATCTGCTTATTTCACAAAATGGGATCACCAGCACGGCCGAAAGCTTCTACGTAGTAATAATAAAAGCTCGTCACAAACAGGTCCTGTGTGGGCAAAGATTTGGGAGATGCGAGTACTGGCAAAGGTTAAGATCTTTTGCTGGAGGTTTTTGCATGGTACTATTCCATGCAAAGTTGTTCTTGCTAATAGACATATTATCAATTCTAGTATATGTCCAGTTTGCTCTATCCATTGTGAAGATACATGTCATGCTTTCTTTAAATGCCCAAGAGTTGTAGAGATTTGGGAGAATCTGGGCATCCATGAGCAAATTTTATCGGCTTGTCAAGAAGAATGTGAGAGTTCATGTATTTTTTGAGGTTCTTTTGCGACACCGAGCAACCTCTGCTCCTGGTTTATCTGAGGTGGGACTGAATGAGTTGATTACGCTTACTTGCTGGTATATTTTGGTGGGAAAGAAGGAAGAATGTACACGAGAAGGATGTACAAAAACCAGCAAGATCCGCTCAGGCCATTGTTGCATTAGCCCTCAACTACCATCGTGCTCTGAAAAAGGATCCGACTCTTCGCTGTCAGGGATGGGAGAAGCCTAGATCAGGGTATGTGAAGCTAAACATTGATGCGACGTTTTATCCTGATTCCTTCGCAGGAGCTACTGGTGCAGTTAGAGATGAAGGGGTACTTTTATTGCAGCTAGCTCGTGTGGAATCAACCATATTGGGGATGCAGCATCGGCTGAAGCTAGAGTACTACGAGATGGCCTCATTCTAGCGGGACAAATTGGTTGCTCAAAAATAGAGGTGAATAGTGACTGTATGGAAGTGATCGAAGTTATGAAAGATGCGGTTCGGCAGGCCCTGCTGCTGTGATATATGAAGGGTGTTCCTTCCTAGGTAGGGGTTTTTCTCATGTTTTATTTTTTCATAGTTCGAGGGATTGTAACAAGGTTGCTAATTGTCTTGCATCTAGGGCGGAAGGAACTCAAACCATGTGGGTTGAGGATCCGCCAGTGTTTATTGTTGATGATTTGGCAAATGTTTATTAAGCAATAAAGCTCGCACCAGGACGGAGTCCTGATGCTTCCCTAAAAAAACTCTCCAGGAAGGCTGGAACCCTTGCCGCCCGCGGGACTTCGCCAATTACTCAATCCCTAGCGCCCGGCGGCCGACGAAGGGGATGGACGTCGGAGATCCAGGAGGTGGAGCGCCTATTGTGGGAGGTTCGGCTGACGGCGACTACTGCAGGATGTTCGGCAGACGGTGTCGGCGACGGCGGGCGCCCCTGGCAGAAATGGCCAGGCCCAGCCGCATCCGGTAGCAGCAAGCGTCAACAAGCACAACGAGACAAAAATTCGAGCTCAAATTCAGTAGTCAGAGGACAAATAGGTAAGGTCTTTACTTCCTTTATTCAATTTTTGTTCAGTCTCAGTTTTTAATTTAATTTAGGACCATTTATGATCAACTTTTGTTAATTTGCATTTGTTCATGACTTCATAAATCACCAATATGTCCTAAATAGTTAAAATGGCTTTGGTTAATTAACAAAAATGATACCATTTAGGTATTGAGAGGTTCTTGGTTGATTCAAGAAGCATACCACAGCCACCGCAACCTAATGTGGCAAATGGAGAGGAAGAGGAGCATGAGGTGGAGGATGTTTTTAATTCGGATGAAGGTAAGGTTGTGGAACAATTTCTTTTTCTATATCATGTACATGAGACTGCATCGGAGGCACTAAAAGAGGCTCTTATTCGCATTCTAGATTGCTACAAGCTATCTATTCATAGGATACGAGGGCAAGGATATGATGGGGCTTCAATATGAGAGGTGAATTCAATGGCCTGCAAAAAAAGGTCTTGGATGTCAACCCTTATGCCTTCTATGTTCATTGCTTTTCCCATCGTTTGCAATTGGTAGTTGTCTCCGTTGCTAGTTGTTCATCCATTCATAATTTCTTTGAGAGCATCACTGGGATTGTGAACACATCAAGTTCATCTTGCAAAAGAAGAGATGTGCTTAGGGAACAACATCATCAACATATTTTGGATATGGTTGGGAGGGGTGAGATATCTAGTGGAAGAGTCTTGAATCAAGAAACAATATCACTAGGCCCGGGGATACTAGATGGGGTTCACATTATAAAACTTTGCTTCGTGTGCAACAAATGTGGTTTGGAAAATTCATATTTTCCGTGAGCCTAGGGCCAATTAGCGATGATATGTTACACCGAGAGGGAGATATTTAGAAAACATGATAGTGATGTTATTGCTCAACGGTTTCAAGCCATGAAGAAAAGAAGGAAACATTTCCCTCGTAAGCCTAGGGCCAATTAGCATCATTGGTAATATCATGACATATTTCATTATCTCATGAATAAAGATGAATATATTTTATAAGTTATGTTCATGTGATTTACTAATCCATCTTTCTTTCTTTTATCATGTAGAGTCTCAATGTGGGTGATTTTGGAAACATCAACTCTTCTCGTCGACTGTGAGAGTTTCGTTGGTCTTTTGGGAGTTCTTGCCAAGTCATATCATATCTAATATTGGTGCATATGAGTGTCGTGGTGTGAAACACAACAGTACCATCAGGGATAGCTTAAGAGGGACACTCAAGATGCAATCGGTGGCTCACGCAACGGGTTGGATACAGAGAACTACAAACACAACGATGTACCCAGGTGCGGAGCCCTGTCTGTGAGGTAACACCCCTACTCCTGCAAGATCTATTATATGGGGGGCGAATGCCCAATACAGGTGCTCCTAGAGTTGTTTCCTTAGCAACTATCGAGATCTAGAGGAAGAAGATGTACTAGAGGGGAACTCTACCGAATGTGAATATCCCCATAACCCTAGCTCTACCTTCCCTTATATACTGGCTGGGAGAGGTAGGTTACAATATGTGCTCTAGGGTTTACTGTTTGGGCTTTGGGTTTACAAAGCGGGCCGGCTTCAGGGTCCAGTCAGTGGACCAGGACCCAGTCAGCCCCCCAGCACAGGGGGGGGGGGGGGACGGTGCTACAGTGACCCAGTGCCTTCCTTTGGACATCACCCTTAGCTTTAACGGTCACTCGGGACCCCTTTAGCGGTCAGCCGACAATGTTGCTTTATCTTTGTCTGGTAGAACCGGCAGGGCAGAGCCAGAGGGGTACCCCGCAAAGAGCACCACCCCCTCCGTATCTTCCCATAGAATTCAAGGCGGGTCGTGTGGAAACGGCCACCCAGCCAGTTCTTCTGGCTAACCGGCTAGAAGGACAAGCCGGGAAAGCTTGAGCTCCAGCGGGGTGGGATGATCCATCCGGCTGGGACTCTCTTGTCTTTCAGCCACCCGGCCAGTTGCTCCTGGAGCCGGCCAGCTTAGGCATGGCTTTCCCCATCCGGGGGTCATCTCCTCGACAATGAGCATTTGAATGTATTATGAACTTGTGAATGTTCGAGTGTGTTGTGAACTTGTGAATATTGTTTTTGAACAAAACAGGCCATATTGCCTCACTTTATTTAAAAAGCAGAAGAGATTTTACCGGTTAATTAGCGGGAAACCGGCCTAAAACCGACACAGACACCCTCGTCGACCCGCCTCAAGGGCACACACAGCCAACTTGGCTACAAACACAAACTGCACACACACCCTCAAGCAGCCCACGTCGGCCCATGCCAAACTGTTGGCTCTTCGTGAAGCAAGGACGGTAGCTTCGATTCCGATGGTGGGATCTGAAGAGGAGATATGCAAGACTTGCGCCGATGAAGATCCACGAGACCGGACCACCCCACGCCGGTCATCGTTGCCACAGGACCTCGCCAGCGCAGCTCCGACTTCACAACAAGGGAAGACCAACACGCAGACCAACATGGAGAAATGCAAGACTCACGCCGACCAACTTGTGAATATTGAAATGTGTTGTGAAGGCGTAACGTATTGTATTCGTGTTTCCTTACTAGAACTATTGGGAAATCTATGTTTGCTCCATATGATGTTTATGCTTTTCCGAGAAAGTTTTTAGTTGCCTTGCGGCGTGCCCATGCTTTGACAATTTCTTAGGTCCGCCACCGGTGAGCGGGGTGGTACTGGGATATATTTTGCCATAGGTCGTGGAGGTTTGTTTGCAGAAGTTTATATCCAAAGTGACCGAACGCTTATGGTGAATAACTGTCCACATCACATAGACGTGTCCAACTACCTTGGAATTATTGCTTAACTACTTAGAGGTAACGAAAATTATAATTATATTGAATCGTCTGTTATCTAAAAAAACAAGGACCCGTGTAGATGTGCAGCCTCTCACTCTCTCTCTCTCTCCCTCCCTCTCTCTCTCTCTATATATAGAGAGAGATATATATTTTACTATATATCAGCAAGGAGCGAGCGCTAATAGTTGCGGATACTCTAGTAGCTCACAAATCTAGCTAACTAGAGCAATAATGGACCCGTCGTCGGTGGAGAGCCTGGAAGTGCCGGATGCACGGTGGTGCGCGGTGACCGGCGGCCGTGGATTCGTGGCGAGGCACCTTGTGGTGGCGCTGCTCCGCTCCGGAGATTGGCGCGTGCGGATCACGGACCTCGGCTCGGTCGCCGTCCTAGAACCTACCGAGAATGATGGCCTCCTTGGCGCCGCCCTGCGCGACGGCCGTGCCGTCTACTTCTCCGCCGACGTCTGCCAAGTAGCTCAACTTACGCAAGGTAATCCATCCAAAAAAATGGCTGATCTATTTTACTTTTTTCTGGTGGCAATGAGTTGCCAATCAGTTCATAGAAGCCCAAGGTTGAGAACGACATCTAGTGCGCGTCGACGAGTAGAACACTGGGCGACCGCCTGCCCTCCCTCAACCAGGTAGGTGTCCTCAGTGGCGTCGCCATGGACATCCAGGAGGAGGACCTGACTGAAGACGCCTGCTCCGGCCATGGCAGATCCCCTGTCGAGCTACCTCCATGATTCATCGACCACTCCATTAATGTCTGAGTTTGTTGCTGTCAAGAGGAAGAACACGATTTAATCTCTACATAGATATTCCTCCATCGTTAATATTAGGAGGCGCCTAGCTCTCGATCAACTGAGAATACTAATTCTCGATCGATCTATTTTTTTTAAGGAATATCGATCGATCTAATCATTCACACGATGGATAAACAGAAACCCTCGACCGTTTTTCCTCTTCTAGGCTCACCCCTTCGTATTAGAAGCCCAACAACAATATAAAAACCAAACAACCATACAAGCCCACTTAAAAATTACTATAAAAAGAAACTGCATATAAAGTTTCAATTTTGTTCTAAAAATATATGTAAAATGCAATTACTCCCTCCGTCCGCAAATAAGTGTACATCTAGCTTTTGCCAAGTCAAAGATAACCAAATTTGACAAACTTTATATAGAAATATAAAAACATATATTATATCAAATTGACATATTATGAAACTAGATTTAAAAGTAAATCTAATGGTATCAATTTAGTGTCATAAATGTTGGTACGTTGTCCTAAAAAGTTAGTCAAACGTAGTAAAGTTTGACTTAAGACAAAGCTAAAAGTACACTTATTTGTGGACGGAGGGAGTACATATCTATGTGCAATTGCACGCTTACATGCAATTACACATCATATATATATGTGTGCAATTAGATATATATGAAGAAAATAAGTGGAGATTTTTCTGGTGCATAAAATTGCATGTATATATATGATGAATATGCATTTAAATTAGACATATACTATATTTAATTGCAGACATATGTGTAACTACACATATATATGTGCAAACACACGTACAATAAAAGGCAGGTTTTCAATTGCACACATATATGCAATTGCGCATCTATATGTAATTGCACGTAGTAAATGACATTTGTTTTTTGAGAAATACGTAGTAAATGACATATATTTTCAATTACTAACCTATAAGCAATTACGCGACTATACGCAATTAAACAAGCCCAAAATGGTAGAAAAGAAAAAGACAAAAATAAATCCCAGGTGAAAAATCAAGCCCATTACTAGCAACAGCTTGGCCCTCCTCCACAAAAAATCGAGGTCGTTACTCTGGCAGCCCAACAATAAAATAAAAGCCCATAAACTACAGCCAAACAGACCTACCCAACAATAAAACAAGATGGGACAAATCGGGCTTGATCTAAGCGACCAAAAATCAAATCAGTGATGGCTTCGACCAATTAACCATTGGCCATGTTTGATACTACACCCTAAAATCCCTAGGACGATGCACACATAAATCTCTATTCATTTGAGATGTTTCTTGAACTGTTTTCTGCTATTCATGCACTGCAGCTTTTGAAGGGGTTGATACGGTTTTCCACACTGCTTCGGTGGATCATAACAACAATAACTTCCAGCTCCATTACAAGGTCAACGTCGACGGTTAGTATCATAAGATTATCTTAATTTCACCTTGGTTGAGAGCTCTGACTATGTACTCATAGGTTACCTCTTCTTGGATTTTTTTACCTCGGGGACATACAGGGACAAAGAATGTCATCCATGCTTGTCACATATGCAAGGTTAAAACTCTAATATACACTAGTTCGAGTGCAGTCGTATTTGATGGAGTTCATGGCCTCTTTGATGTAGATGAATCCACACCATACCCAGATAAGGTAAATTGCCCAGTCATATAATTTGATTATTCTTGCTTAGTTGTTCTATATTCTCTTTGTCCTATAATATAAAATGTTACCAAAGCCAAGAGTTAGTTAATATAGTACTACCTCTGTTTCATAATATAACCTTTTTAGCAAGATGTTTTAGTAGTATATATGCGATTCTTTGGAATCGTCGCTGGTTTTCCATGTTTCAAGGACTTTAGATTTGTAACAACTGTTATATCATTACCTAGCACATTACTTGCCGAATCATGCAATACAAATTGCGGACTTAATTTGTTCTATTGCTAATCACGTGC
The DNA here is from genome assembly GCA_916181665.1 of Avena sativa. Taxonomy (NCBI): domain Eukaryota; kingdom Viridiplantae; phylum Streptophyta; class Magnoliopsida; order Poales; family Poaceae; genus Avena; species Avena sativa. Next base: position 43,878,180 of record OV702294.1, read on the forward strand.
TTTTTAATTATTAGTTTCACGATGCATACACAGAAACCAAAGCGCAAGCAGAAAAGTTGGTGATGAGGGCCAATGGCATAAATGAGCTTCACACTTGTTGTATACGTCCTACAACCATTTTTGGTCCCGGTGGTAGGATAGTGCCACTATTGGCTTCTTATAGAGGAATTAGGGTAAGTACTTGTATATTGCTCATGTTAATATTATAACATCAGTAGTAGAAATATAGTTTCATACTAAAACCAGTTTAGTTTGTTGCAAATATCTGATTGATGATTTGGACATTGCACAACGTAGCAAACCTTCTTGTTATTTTCTCTTTTTTTTGACAATTTCTTGTTATTTCCTCGTTGATTTTGTTTCCTTTAGCATTTGAAATGCACTTTTGTCACATGGCCCTAGAGCGGTTCAAGATGGGCTGCCACCCTGGGCCCTGGAGACCAACCCCCTCCCCAGGCCCTAGTAGCCATGGAATATGCAGGTGGGAGGAATTTGCATGCCGGTGCAATGTAGCTTTTTTCTCATACGGTTGAGGGACACAAAGGGATGAAGAGTTATGTTTGCTGGTTCCTGGTGGAAAGTGATATGGGCCTTATTTTCTTTGATTTCATTGGGGCCTTTTCTCCATTAGTTAGTTTGGTCCTTTCTTTCATATAGTTAGATATGAAGGAATTAACACATATAGCACACCTTCCGAAAGAAAAAAAAAGTTAGTACAAGAGATGCTGCATCTTCTAGTTCCATCACACTGTAATTTTGCGGCTTGTGGAACGGTTGACCCTAGTGCTATGAATGCAGTAATCTAGTGTGGCAACATGTTGGGTCTGAGAGGTCAAGGGCGGCAGAAAAGCTAAATTGTATGGCATTTGGGTTGTAGCAGCGGTCAAACAACGACAACAAAGTTTGTTCCTAATTTGGAAATGTAGAATGTCATTTAATACCACATCTTGGATAAATAATAAGAATTGCAAGTACATGTTTTATTCCATTTCTCCATATGGTGTGCCACCCATGCCACCATATTGTTCTTCCTAGGACTAGAGTTAGATAGAACTTGACAAGATTGATCGTAGGAGGCAACCCGGCTGTCGTAGCCAGCTAAAATCCTCATTATGGCCTTCTTGTCGATGAACTCGTTTTTCTAGTCTTATTTTGGAGTACCTTTTGTGATCATCTATATTCTAGTTGTCAGATGTGCCATGAGCATTGCAAGGGAAACTTTGGGAGCACCTATCCCAGTTGTTTGCCTTCTCTTTGTAATGTACTTTGGATCACTTGTGAGATAGTGCTAGCAGTGACAGAAGCATTCTCCGATGTTTCTTATTTGACCTTGGTTGGTTCACAAATACTCACTAGCTATAGTTACAAGATCCCTCACTAGCTGGACAATACCCTGAATTCGGTTGACGCATGGAGTCAAATGCTCTGAAATTAAGAAAAGCGGTGAAGAAAAGTTTGCAAATACTATGGAATCAATCCAAGCCGACTATTGTGATGACTAACTGAGAATATCTTTGTTGAGCGATTTCTGGTCCTTGATCAATCCCTCAGATAATCACACAAGACTTCGATCAACTAAACATCGTTTGTTTGTTATTGAGTCAAATCATCCATGAAGGCATAGAGGGCTTTAATCTCAGTGGCCAGCTCTCCATCGAGCCACTTATATCAGAGTCGGCAATAGACTTAGCTGTCTCGGTTGCCTCCTTGTGCTCTTCAACCTTGCTAGAGAGATGCTGCTTCAGATCGGCAACTTATTGCAACAGCTGGTCATAATCAGATTTGTGTGTGATTATCTTCCATGTCATGCAATTTTGTCAAGAAAAGAGAGGGAACAAGGCTTGAGTTAGCTTGAATTCTATATCACAAGGTGGCAAAAAAGGGAAAAGGTCGGCGACGTACGCTTAACCTTTTCAGTTTCCCCTTTAGAAAGTTAATAACTATTTTCCTCTTGTTTTCATTAGCTTCCTTCAGGCGGTCATAATTCTTCTTCGCCTCCTCGGATGCTTTGCCACCAGTGGTGGATCTATTATTAATTAACTAGTCCAAATACAACTATTTAAAATGAAAAAAGATAGAAGAATTTCATTGTGCCTAGTTCCGAGTAGATACCTGGTGTTTATTGTTGCAGATCATTATGGGTGATGGCAGGAATAGTGATGACTTTGTATATGTTGAGAATGTCGTGCATGGTCATTTGTGTGCTGAGAAAATTCTTCGTACCAAAGAAGGTGCAACGAAAAGTGGAGGCAAAGTATGTATTTGTTGTGAGCTATGAAATATGATTCATGTTATTTCTTTGTTGACATATTTATATTTAATTATATAATAGACATACTTTATAACTAATATGGAGCCGATGAATATGTGGGCCTTTCTAAATATGGTACTAGAAGACCTTGGATACCGAAGGTGACATTTCCTTCTTATCTTATATATCGTAGTGTGTCAAATTCTTAGTTCACATGTTTATCTTTATAATTTCCACAATATACATAATTAATGCACTTTAAGATGCAGGAACATATATGTTCTACCGTAGATTGTTGAACAAATATATAATGAATATGAAATGTGATTGTGGTAATATTACTATTAACGTTTCTATTGATGTTGATGCTCATCATTGTGCCACCGACATCACATGTTCCATGTACGTATTGAAAAGGCATTGTGAGGTCACGCACTATATGTGACACCTACGTCTACACTATGGTTTATATATAACAACTAGGACTTCTCATATATAAATAAATGATTATATCATAAAATAGGTTTTCCTTGCAACACTTTTCTGTAGAAAGTAATACGTGTCTTTTATTTCAGCGAAAATACTCACATTTCATTGTTGTTCTCCAAATACATTGTGTCCAAGTACGTAGTGTGTTGGAAAGTTTTGACATTGTTAAGATAAAATTTGGTGATGACAAGAATTTGGTTGTTATATAAGAAGCATTAGTGCAACATATGCTATTCTAGCTAACGGGACGTTTCCTTGCAGCCGGTTTAGATTAAGGATACCTCTGTATGTTCTCAAGCCGATAACATGGTTCATAGAATGGATATATAATAAAATACTCTCTCGCTATGGACTGCGTACACCAGAGGTACTCACATCAAAAACCATTGTTTATGGGACGCTGAATAGAACATTCAACTGCAACAATGCCGTTGAACAACTTGGTTACAAACCAATAGTGTCACTCAAGGTTGTTACTTCACCTCATTTTTGTTCAACTTCTCACACCTAGTATTCCAATATTTTATTTTATTATGCTGACAGTTTTTATGAACCTCTTTATCAGGACGGAGTAAAGATGACTACTGAATTCTATAAGCAGTTCGGGGCATGATATATCCGCATTTGTCTCGAAAGAAAAAGGGCATGAAATTTCGCCATCACCAATAATTATACATATATATAATGGACGGTGCTGAAATTTGATCACAATATATTTGTAATCTATTACGACTACATATGCACTATTTACCCTGGTGTTGAGTCAATCTTGCCACTCTTGAAATCATTTGTGATGAGAAACATGTAAGGCCATGGTAAAATGATCTACATCTAATTTGTGCTCGCTGAACTTGTGAAGCGCACTACAGAAATGTGATTTCTAGTGGCAAATAGTGTTGGAGATATGCCCTAGAGGCAATAATAAAAGTGGTAATTATTATATCTTTGTGTTTATGATAAATGTTTACATTCATGCTATAATAGTATTAACCGGAAACATTAATACTTGTGTGATTTGTAAACTAAATTAGAGTCCCTGGTAAAGCCTCTTTATAATACTAGCTTGTTGGTTAATAGATGATCGTGGTTTCTCGATCATGAACATTGAGATGTTATTAACAACGAGATCATATCATTAGGAGAATGGTATGATGGACATACTCCTATAGATAAGCGTAGCATAAAGATCAAGTCATTTCAATAGTTCATTTGCTATAAGCTTTCTGATACATAGTAACCTAATTCCTTCGACCATGAGATCATGCTAATCACCATCACCGGAAGGATGCTTTGATGACATCAAACACCACACCGTAACTGGGTGTCTATAAAGGTGGAATTGAGTGTTTAGAAAGTATGTGTTGAGGCACATGGATCAAGAGTGGGATTTGTCCATCCATATGACGGATAGATATACTTTGGACCCTCTTGGTGGAATGTCATCCAATTGACTTGCAAGCATGTGACTGGCTCACAAGGGATCACATATCACGGGAACGAGAAAAAAGTACTTATCGGTAACGAGGTTGAACTAGGTATGCAGAGATACCGATGATCAAACCTCGGATAAGTAAACTATCACGAGAGAAAGGGAAATTGGTATCGTATGTAAGTGGTTCATTCGATCGCAAAGTAATCGTAGAAATATGTGGGAGCCATATGAATTTCCAGATACCTCTATTGGTTATTGATCGGAGAAGTGTCTCGGTCATGTCTGCATAATTCACGAACCGTAGGGAGACACACTTAAGGATTCGATATTGTTTAGTAGATATGGAATGTAAGTAGGGATACCGAATGTTGTTCGGAGTCTCAGATGGGATCCGAGATATCACGAGGAGATTCGAAATAGTCCAGAGAATAAGATTCATATAAGGAAAGTCCGATTCCGGAGTTCGGGAAAGATTCCGATGTTTTTCATCGGAGAGGTCCTAGAAGGTTCACCAGACCGGAAGGGGAATGGAACATTTATGTGTCATGGGTAAGTGGAATGATTGGATCATATCCTAGGTCACTTGGTTTAGGATTTTTTGCAAGAGAGAATTAAAGCTCTTTAAATTGAAAGTTAAACGGGAGGTTTGAAAAGTCAAACTGGAACAATGGTTTCCTAGTGGAAGAAGGAAAGAGTCCTTCTTTCAATCCAACTTGGGTTCGGGTTTGGATTCAAACCCTCCCCTCCCAAGGCTGCCCTCCTCTCATAAATAGAAGGGGAGGGCTGCCCCACACACACAAGAGCCAGCCCTCCACCCCGTGCCGCCGCCAGCCGCCGTCGTCATGCCGCCGCCTCGCGCCGTCGCCGCCTCGTTGCCGCCGCCCTAGCCGCCGACGACATCTCCTCCTCCTCCTCTCGGCCTTCTAAACCTAGATCGCCGGGAAACCCTAGATCCACCATAACTCGCACCGGCTTAGGCGAAGCCCTGCGGGATCTTCCATCTACTTCTGACACCACGCCGTCGTGTTGCCGGAATCGCGAGGGGAGAACTACAACCTCTGCTGCCTGCTGGAACAAGGGATATGAAGGTCTTCATCGAGTACCGGACGTGTGACCGACTGCGGAAGCGCTGCCGGAACGCAGCGCCGGAAGGATCGTCTACGCGATCTTGAGATCGGCAAGTGTACGACTATATCACCCACGAGAATCTGCTCTCGTTAACTGCTTTGGAATCTTCGAGGGTGATTGCTTCTATCGACTCATTGCTACAATCTAGTAGATAGATCTTGGCTTTCTTGTGTGCATGCGGTAGAAACTTTTTGTTTTCCATGCTATGAACCCCTACAGTGGTATCAGAGCCGTGTCTATATGTAGATCTGTTGCACGAGTAGAACACAATGGTCATTGTGGGCGTTGATGCTTTTGTTGTCGATCGCTTCTTGTGTACTTTGCATCTTGCGGGATGGTGGGATGAAGCGGCCCGGGATAACCTTACATGACATCATTCATGAGACTTGCTCCACGCTTGACATGCAACTTGTATTGCATAAGTGCCTTTGTGGGTGCCTGTTTCTCCCAACATAGTTAAGATTCAATTTACAACGGGTAATTGACAATACTAGTATCGACGTTGTGGTTCTTGTTCGTAAGTTAGAACGACACTTATTGAAATCCCCAAACCACGTAAAACATGCAAAGAAAATTAGAGGCGTCTAACTTTGTTTTCCAGGGGTGTGCTGTGATGTGATATGGCCATGATTGTGATTATATATGATGTATGCAATGTTCCTTATTGTAAGTCGACAACCAGCAGGAGCCATATGGTTGTCTTTTAATTCCATTAAGACATGCGTGTCTATTCAAAGTAGTTGTAATAGTTGATGCTGGTAGACGATAACCATGAAGCGGCGCCATTGACCTTGACGCCATACCGGTGATGATGGAGATCATGTTCGTTCTTGAAGATGGAGATCGGAAGCACAAGAAGAAAGGTCATATCATATCACATATTATGAATTACATGTGATGTTAATCCTTTTATGCATCTTGTATTTCTTAGTTTGCGACGGTAGCATTATAAGATGATACCTCTAGCACAAAATATCAAGTTATAAAGTGTTCATCCTTAGTTAGCACCATTGCTAAAGCTCGTTGTTTCGAAGCACCACGTGATGATCGGATGTGTTAGATTCTGCGAGTATATACAACGTGAGCAAGCTAGATTTGCTCATGCGGAAGCTAATGTTTAATCTTGACAAGCCTAGCATGTACAAACATGGTCTCGGAAGACGGATCACCGAAAGGTAAAGCATGAGTCATATAGTAGATATGATGAACATGTTGATTGTTCGCCATTGAAGTTACATCAATTCTCGTGATGATCAGTTTTGATGTGGTGAATTTGGTTCGTGTGATCACTAAAACAATGCGAGGTATATTGTTTTGAGTGGGAGTTCACCTAGATTAATTTAACTATTAATTAGAACTCAATTTGTCATAAACTTAGTCTAAACTATTGCAAATATGTTGTAGATCAATGTCGGCCCCTACCATCAATTTTAATGCGTTCCTAGAGAAAGAAAAGTTGAAAAACAATGGAAGCAACTTCGCGGATTGGTTCCGCAATTTGAGGATTGTCCTTGATGCTGGTAATTTGACCTATGTGCTGGATGCACCGCTGGGTGACCCGCCTGTAGCTGGTGCTACCGATGAGGTAAAGGATGTTTTCCTTGCTCGGAAGAATCAGTACTCCACAGTTCAGTGTGCTATTTTGTTTGGTTTGGAATTGGAGCTTTAGAAAAGGTTTGAGAACCATGACCCACATGATATTGTCCGTGAACTCAAAATGATATTTGAGGCTCACGCGGCAGTTGAGAGTTATGAGGCTTCTGAAAAGTTCTTTAACTCCAAGATGGAAGAGGGCATCTCCGTCAGTGAGCACGTGCTTAAGATGTCTGGGCATGCAAGCAAGCTTCAAAGCTTGGGTATAGTGATTCCTAATTCTTTGGGATTCACCGTGTCCTCCAATCACTACCACCAAGTTACAAGAACTTTGTGATGAACTACAATATGCAAAACATGGACAAGTCGTTGCCTGAACTCTTCTCCATGTTAAAGTCTACGGAAGTGGAGATCAAGACAGAGCACCAAGTGTTGTTGGTCAATAAGACCACCAAATTCAAGAAGCAAGGCAAGTCTAAGAAAAAGGGAAACTTCAAGAAGGGTGGTAAGAAAGTTACCGCGCCAGCGAAGAAAACCAAGGTTGGGCCTAAGCCTGATAGTGAGTTCTTTTACTGCAAGGGAGAGGGTCACTGGAAGCGGAATTGCCCTAAGTACTTGGCGGATTTGAAGAATGGCAACATCAAAAAGAAAGGTATATCCGATATACATGTTATTGATGTGTATCTCACTAGTACTCGTAGTAGTACCTGGGTATTTGATACTGGTTCGGTTGCTCATATTTGTAACACGAAACAGGTGCTGCAGAATAGACGGAAACTAGCGAAGAACGAGGTGACGATGCGCGTTGGAAATGGATCAAAGGTTGATGTGATCGTGGTCGGCACGCTACCTCTTCATCTACCATCGGGATTAGCTTTATACTTAAATAATTGTTATTTGGTGCCTACGTTGAGCATGCACATTATATTCGGATCATGTTTATTGCGAGACGGTTACTTGTTTAAGTCCGAGAATAATGGTTGTTCGATTTATATGAGTAATATGTTTTATGCACATGCACCTTTGATAGATGGTCTATTCTTATTGAATCTCGATTGTGGAAATACACACATTAATAACATTGAAGCTAAACGTTTGAAATTGAGTGATAACTCGATCTATATGTGGCACTGTTATCTTGGTCACATTGGAGTGAAGCGTATGAAGAAACTCCATTCCGATGGACTTCTTGAATCACTTGATTTCGAATCACTTGAAAGATGCGAAGCATGTCTGATGGGTAAAATGACTAAGACTCCATTTTCTGGTATGATGGAGCGAGCTACGGACTTATTGGAAATCATACATACCGATGTGTGTGGCCCAATGAGTGTAGCATCGCGCAGTGGTTATCGTTATGTTCTTACCTTCACGGATGATTTGAGTAGATATGGGTATATCTATTTTATGAAGCATAAGTCTGAGACTTTCAAGAAGTTTAAGGAATTTCAAAGTGAGGTAGAGAATCAACGTAACAAGAAGATTAAATTTCTACGATCTGATCGTGGAGGTGAATATCTAAGTTACGAGTTTGGCGAGCATTTGAAGAAATGCGGAATACTTTCACAATTGACACCGACGGGAACACCACAGCGTAATGGTGTGTCCGAACATCGTAATCGAACTCTCTTAGATATGATTCGTTCTATGATGTCACTTATAGATTTACCGCTATCATTTTGGGGTTATGCATTAGAAACAGCCGCATTCACTTTAAATAGGGCACCAACTAAATCCGTTGAAACGACACCGTATGAATTATGGTTTGGGAAGAAACCTAAATTGTCGTTCCTTAAAGTTTGGGGTTGTGAAGCTTATGTAAAGAAGTTTCAGCCCGACAAGCTTGAACCCAAAGCGGAAAAATGCGTCTTCATAGGATACCCGAAGGAAACTATTGGGTATACCTTCTATCATAGATCCGAGGGCAAAATCTTCGTTGCCAAGAATGGATCCTTTCTAGAGAAGGAGTTTTTCTCGAAAGAAGTGACTGGAAGGAAGGTAGAGCTCGACGAGGTTGTTGAACCTTCTCTCGAACTTGCGAGTAGCGCAGCACCGGAAGTAGTTCCTGTGGCGCCTACACCAATAAGAGAGGAAACTAATGATGTTGATCATGAAACATCGGTTGAAGTTACTACGGAACTTCGCAGGTCAACGAGAACTCGTACCACTCCTGATTGGTATGATCCCGTTAAGAGTGTCATGTTGGTGGACAACACCGATGACCCTGCGACATATGAGGAAGCGATGATGAGCCCAGATTCCAATAAATGGCAAGAATCCATGAAATCCGAAATTGGATCCATGTACGAAAACCAAGTATGGACTTTGGTGGACTTACCGGATGGCCAGAAGGCTGCCGAGAACAAATGGATTTTCAAGAAGAAAACATATGTTGATGGTAATGTTACTGTCTATAAAGCTCGACTTGTCGCAAAAGGGTTTCGACAAACTCAAGGAGTTGACTACGATGAGATTTTCTCACCGGTAGCGAAGCTAAAGTCTGTGAGGATTATGTAGCAATCGCTGCATATTATGATTATGAGATATGGCAGATGGATGTCAAAACAGCGTTGCTCAATGGAGACATTGATGAAGAGTTGTATATGATGCAACCCAAAGGTTTTGTCGATCCTAAAGATGCTAACAAGGTATGCAAACTTCAACGGTCCATTTATGGATTGCAGCAAGCATCCCGAAGTTGGAATCAACGTTTTGATAAGGTAATCAAAAGCTTTGGTTTTATACAAACTTATGGAGAAGCTTGTATTTACAAGAAAGTGAGTGGGAGCTCTGTAGCATTCTTAATACTATATGTGGATGACATATTGTTGATTGGGAATGATGTAGACCTTCTTAATAGTGTCAAGGATTATTTGAATAATAGTTTTTCAATGAAAGATCTTGGCGAAGCAGCTTACATATTAGGCATAAAGATTTAAAGAGATACATCGAGACGCCTAATATCATTGTCACATAGTACATATTTGGAAAAAGTTCTAAAGAGGTTAGGAACGGAAGATAGCAAGAAAGGATTCTTGCCCATGTTGCCCAATACGACCTTGAGTAAAGCTCAAAGTCCTGCAACGGCAGAAGATAGAGAAAGGATGAGTAAGACTCCCTATGCCTCAAGCATAGGATATCTTATGTATGCCATGCTATGTACTAGACCCGACATTGCATATGCTGTTAGTTTGACTAGCAGATATCAAAGTGATCTAGGAGTGGATCATTGGACAGCGGTCAAAAACATCCTTAAGTACTTGAGAAGAACTAAGGATATGGTTCTTTCTTATGGAGGTGATGAACAGCTCGTTGTTAATGTTAACACCGATGCTAGTTGGAACACCGATCCGGATGATTCTAAATCTCAATCTGGATACGTATTTACTTTGAATGGTGCAGCAGTTAGCTGGAGGAGTGCAAAGCAAAGCGTTGTGGCGAGATCTTCAACTGAATCGGAATACATAACTGCTTCGGAGGCTTCACAAGAGGCGATATGGATGAAGGAGTTCATTATAGAGCTCGGTGTGGTTCCAAGTGCGCTGGACCCAATGTCTATCTACTGTGATAACATGGGCGACATAGCCAATGCGTAAGAACCAAGGTCACACAAGAAGCTGAAGCACATCAAGCTACGTTTCCACAATATTCGAGAGCATGTCCAAGATGGTGACATAAAGATTTGCAAAGTACACACAGATCTGAATGTGGCGGATCCATTGACTAAACCTCTCCGAGGGAAAACATGACTAGCACCAAACTGCCATGGGTGTTCGGTATATTACCATCTAATCTAGATTAGTTGACTCTAGTGCAAGTGGGAGACTGTTGGAGATATGCCCTAGAGGCAATAATAAAAGTGGTTATTATAATATCTTTGTGTTTATGATAAATGTTTAAATTCATGCTATAATAGTATTAACTGGAAACATTAATACTTGTGTGATTTGTAAACTAAATTAGAGTCCATGGTAAAGCCTCTTTATAATACTAGCTTGTTGGTTAATAGATGTTCGTGGTTTCTCGATCATGAACATTGATATGTTATTAACAACGAGATCATATCATTAGGAGAATGGTATGATGGACATACTCCTATAGATAAGCGTAGCATAAAGATCAAGTCATTTCAATAGTTCATTTGCTATAAGATTTCTGATACATAGTAACCTAATTCCTTCAACCATGAGATCATGCTAATCACCATCACCGAAAGGATGCTTTGATGACATCAAACACCACACCGTAACTGGGTGGCTATAAAGGTGGCATTGAGTGTTCGGAAAGTATGAGTTGAGGCACATGGATCAAGAGTGGGATTTGTCCATCCATATGATGGATAGATATACTCTAGGCCCTCTCGGTGGAATTTCATCCAATTGACTTGCAAGCATGTGACTGGCTCACAAGGGATCACATATCACGGGAACAAGAAAAGAGTACTTATCGGTAACGAGGTTGAACTAGGTATGCAGAGATACCGAAAATCAAACCATGGATAAGTAAACTATCGCGAGACAAAGGGAAATTGGTATCGTATGTAAGTGATTCATTCGATCGCAAAGTAATCGTAGAAATATGTGGGAGCCATATGAATTTCCAGATTCCTCTATTGGTTATTGATCGGAGAAGTGTCTCGGTCATGTCTGCATAATTCACGAACCGTAGGGAGACACACTTAAGGATTCGATGTTGTTTAGTAGATATGGAATGTAAGTAGGAATACTGAATGTTGTTCGGAGTCTCGGATAGGATCCGAGATATCACGAGGAGATCCGGAATGGTCCGGAGAATAAGATTCATATAAGGAAAGTCCGATTCCGGAGTTCGAGAAAGATTCTGATGTTTTTCATCGAAGAGGTTCTAGAAGGTTCACCGGACCGGAAGGGGAATGGAACATGAATGTGTCATGGGTAAGTGGAATGATTGGATCATATCCTAGGTCACTTGGTTTGGGCATTTGCAAGAGAGAATTAAAGCTCTAAATTGAAAGTCAAACGGGAGGTTTGAAAAGTCAAACTAGAACAATGGTTTCCTAGTGGAAGAAGGAAAGAGTCCTTCTTTCAATCCAACTTGGGTTTGGGTTTGGATTCAAACCCTCCCCTCCCAAGGCTGCCCCCTCTCATAAATAGAAGGGGAGGGCTGGCCCAAACACACAAGAGCCAGCCCTCCACCCCGCGCCGCCGTCGCCCTAGCCGCTGCCCTAGCCACCGCCGACACCTCCTCCTCCTCCTCCCGGCCTTCTAAACCTAGATTGCCAGGAAACCCTAGATCCACCATAACTCGCACCGGCTTAGGCGAAGCCCTGCGGGATCTTTCCTCTACTTCCAACACCACGCCTTCATGTTGCCGGAATCGCGAGGGGGAACTACAACCTCCGCTGCCTGCTGGAACAAGGGAGATGGAGGTCTTCATCGAGTACCGAACGTGTGACCGACTGTGGAAGCGCTGCCGGAACTAAGCGCCGGAAGGATCGTCTACGCGATCTTGAGATCGGCAAGTGTACGACTACATCACCCACGAGAATCTGCTCTCGTTAAACGCTTTGGAATCTTCGAGGGTGAGTGCTTCTATCGACTCGTTGCTACAATCTAGTAGATAGATCTTGGCTTGTTTGTGTGCATGCGGTAGAAAGTTTTTGTTTTCCATGCTACGAACCCCTACAAATAGCCTCATGACAATTGTTATAACCGTCTCTAAATGGACACTATAAGTGACGGAATGGCTAAAGCGCCATCTATGATCGTTAATGTGTGATGAAGCCATTGGGCATCACGGAAAACCATTACAGTCAAATGTAGATCGAATATCAGACCCACATGCCATTTATAGAATGAAACAAAAAAAAATTGGTTAGTTGGGCTTCGAACCACGAGCTAACCAAAAAAGATCAAATACATTACCACTGTGCTATTGTACATTTGTCGTTAGGTATTCGTATCTTCTACCTTTTGTATATGTTTTGAGGACTGATAACCCACAAGAGAAGGGGATCACTATAGTACCTCTCAATGTGAAAGTAGGGTATCTATCCGTAGGAGCAAAAAAGAAAAGCTATTTATTCTCTACAACTAAAGTGTCACAAGTTCTAATTTTTTATGCACTAAACAATTTGAAGAAACAATGGACGATGATTTAATACAAGGAAGTAAAGTGCAAAGGAGTATCAGTAGAGATGTCAATTTTTCCCGAATCATCGGGTCTATGCAGATCTTAGTATTTCTCACCAAAAGCCGCATAGAAGCGATTAAAATACGTCGATCAGACACTTTCGTGTGAGTGGGGTTTCCAACAAATAGTTACATCACAATAGTTTACAACAGAACCCATGACAATTATATATATACAACAATGTCTCGGCGAGTCAAGAATACAAATGATACAATTCAAAGATACAACTCGAGAGGAGAGCAAAATATTATCCGAGTATGGATAAGAACCAAAAGAGACTAAGAGTCCTGAAGAATAACCAAGGGGTGCCCATAACCCTTCCTAGGCCAAGCCGGAAGGGTAACCTTGCTAACATCGTCGAACATATACTTGTCAAAACCAAAGGGTGCCGATAAAGGACAAAGGGAAAACAGAAAGAGAGCGCTCAGTACTGATACCAATACACGGCTAGTCTTAGAATTCGGTGGCTCTCGCCTACATGGGTATGGTGGGCTCACCGGAGCAAATCTTGTACTATTTAACAATAGAGACATGCTACAACTTATATTATTATAGCAAGGTAAGAGAGCTCTATAAGATAACTTTAATATAATACCAAGCGTAACCCATCCGAATATTTCACCGTCGAAGACCAGTCGAGGAAGTCCTCTTACAGAACACACACGGTGGTAATTTTAGTTAAACATTTGTTTAGTTGATAAGGCTACTTACTAGTCATATTATTAGAGAAAAAGTATTATCGGCGTTGTCTATGATCATATGAAACTAATATCCTAAGGCATCTATAACCATGAACACACAGCTTCTCGAAAATATTTACCCTATAGGGATGCACTACTGTACCCAAACACATGCTCAATCCTTCAGGCAACATATCACGCATGCCTTCCGAATCTCACAACAAGAATTATCCCATAACTACGCACATATCCATAGGCATCACCTATTGTGTTTCACCCACACAAGATATACATCTGACTCTCCAGGTGGCACAACATTTGAGTCTATAGCCGGGCGATGATCGGAAGATAATTTGTAGAGCTTCATCCCACCTCCGACACGATATCCCAATTTTATGCAACGCAAGCCATGGTAGTCCAACAAAATCATATCACAACTCAACCAATGTTCGAGGACAGATTATGCGTATGCACCAAATAGAAAACCATTTTTGTAACCCTCTAGATATACAAATAGCACTGGTAGTTGAGTGAGGGATCTCATAGTCCCCACATTTGGTTAGCGCGATCAACTCAGAACTGGTATCGTTGAATGAACGGTTCCTAGGTCGGCTCGAGCAGTTCCCAAAGGTGATCCCTTCTGGGGTCTTATCATTAGATGAAAACATAACCAACAATATCAGATTAATTATCTTATCACCATCATTATCCAAGTTTCATGTCCATTGTATGAGAGCGATACTAAGCATGATACTAAGCATGCCTACGACTCAAAAGGACAAAGCTAGATAATCAAATAAGGAAATAGGATAAGCAAGGCAATATAGTGGAGCAGGTAAATAAATGTGCGGTACTAAAGCATCGACAATAAATGATAGTAGTAGGAAAAGAAAGGAAGTAAAGACTATAAATGTAAAATAGGTAGAAGGAGGAGAATGCTCGCCTGAGACAATCAAACGAAGGCTCGTCATAACTCGCATCAACTCAACGGCCTATCCGAGAAGAAGCAAAGTACTAGCAAGAAACACTGAGTACATATTTAATACTAGGAAAAAGACTCGACATGTGTATGATGCATGGCATCAAAATATGCGGTCTAACGTAAAAATATAAAGCAGAATCAGGATCCCGATAATTAATTAGAGGGTTCAAATTATTTAGCTACCCCACTGATTAAATGTTGTTAACATGGCAAGAGCATGACATAGATGAGCTACACAATTTAATTGGAGACGATATAATACAAAAATAACCCACATTTCATCTCCATATTTAATTATTAGGTGAATCAACAAATGCCCCCAAACTAAAACATATGTATGCGAGCATGATGATTTAAATAAGCAACAATATAGATGACATTTATTAAATAGGACCGGTCTCAAGTGCCCACGTTTGGTCCCGGAGATCTTGGGTTTAGAGGGGTTCGGGTTCGGTCTTCGGATCCGTGTAGGAGGACTTGGCATTCCGTGATCGGTCTTCGGATAAAAGACAACTCTACCAGGAGTATTGGTAGAGATGTTAATTTTCGTGTTGACTTCTAGTTAGAGGGCAATGATTCACCAGCACCTTTTTATTATTAGCTTTCCTTTTCTTTGACTCCATAATTGTAAAATCACTTTCTTCTTCCTCAGGAGATATCCAATTTATATCCAAAGGAGTTTTAGCACCATTCATATCTTCCATGAGGAGATTATTCAACTTATTAGATTGTTTCTCACCCAAATTCCCTCTAGAAATTTCAAGTTATCTAATAACATTTACAGACTCAAAGTTATCATCAAGAATTATGACACCCATCATAGAAGCCTTAAGCATGATTTGTTGATAAGAAAGCATAGCAAAAGCATTAGCATGGGGATTAGGAGGGGATTTACCTTCCAAATTTCTCTTCTTGTAGAGGTTAGTAGCTTTCTTAGGGATTATTTCACCTGCCTTGGTGGAACTATTCTTGCTAATTCTCCCAGGTTTATCAACCTCCATCTCCTGAGTATAAGAAGCATTCGCTTCCACTCCAGATGAACTATCAGGGGATTGAACAGTATAGGCCTGAGAATCAATATCAAGAGCCAGGGATCTACTCTCAATTTCCACCACTTGAGGCAAAGGAGGCCACATCTCTTTACACAAAGATTAGCCATCATGAAAGGAATTATTCTAGGATGCATATCAGGGAAGCACAATTCTCTGTTGACAGTAGGTGTGCCAGGTGGAATGACACATTAATTGTTCAAAACCTGTGCAGATCTGTGCAAAACCAAAGTTTTTTTTCACTATTCTACTCCTCCATAATAGCATCAAAAAAATTCCTTACCCTAGAATTTTCATCAGTTCCCTCAACACTATCTATCACAACAACATTCTCTTTCTCAGCTTCCATATTTTCCATAGTCTCAATTTTCTCCCTACTCCTTTCCTAGATGATTTAGTCAATAAATAAACCATAATCATTCTCACTCTCCTCCTCTGAATCATGTTCAAGAACAATTTCCATTCTAGGTGCATAATATTTCCCATAGTTACATGCAGAGTACTAAGCATCATTGGTATTCTGTCCTTCAAAAGAATCTTGAGTCAAATTGTCAATCCTAGACCTTTTAGGAGATGGGACATCAGACCCATGATCCACTAGAACCAAAACCTGGCTCTCAGATGTTCGATGGACAAAAATTGTATCCATGTCATAATAGAACAAATAAAAATTGTCTCCAAGGAATCCTTCCGCTTTACGCTTTCCGCCTTGTCAGGAAAGTAAAAGAAACCTTGCCCGGGAGATTGGAAACCACACATGGAAGCCACACATTGTCATGGGAGTAAAGTTTGATAGATATGAGATGTGTGTCCTAATTTATCACAACGAGCAGATCTAATCGTAGGACAATGAGAAACCAAATTTCTAGAAATATTGCAGTTACGAGACGGACTAGGATCGTCACAGTTACCGTTTTTGGTAGCTTGATTTAGCGGTATGTTAGCAGGAGCATGGCGATTGTCTTGACCGCCCTGAGCTTCATCAGCAATCTCGCTGCGATCTCGCTCAGGGATCTGCTGGCCCTCCCCAGCCCCACCACCATTAGGAGAATTCTTCCCCATCACTTCGCGAGGCCTGGAGTGACAAATGTAGTTGCGCCCATGGCCTCCATCGCTGCCACGATCTCCGCGCCCCCCGTTCTAACCTCTACTGCCACCATGAATCTGCTGGCACCGTGCACCCCCTCCGCCTCCTTGACCCGCCATCGAACTCGATGCATGGACACGGGAAATCGATGGTGTAGGAGAAGAAAACACTTGAGCGAAGGAACGAGAATCACCGATGACCTTCCCTGGCCACCACCCGAAGGAATCGCGGGTCAACTGCGGTGAAACCCTACGCGTCTCCCAGAAATGGTGGAATAAATTGTCTAGATCCGAATTGAGAGATAAAGTACACGACGAGAGAGAATAGGGAGTGGATATACTGTCCACCGTTGACATTTCTATCACCGTCGATCTAAGGTTCGTCGTAGCACCACTAGGTTAGCCCTGAGAATACCTGACATCGGTGAGGGTAACAACACCCAATGGTGCCCCACCTGTAGGATCCGGCGCGTCCCCTCGCATCCCTCCCCTGAACGTGCACCCGGGACGGAGGCGTAGTTGGACGGCCCGTGATGCCGGAGCTCCTTCCGGCGAGGGTCAGGGACGGGCAGAAAAAACGCCGGCTGGGTCGAAACGTCAAACATCATCCCACAATGATATTTTGTAGCGACATGGTTTAGCTGCGATGAGGACCAGGGCAACCGGATTCAGGCTATCATAGATTTTCCACATCATCGCTCCACCATATATGTCCAGGTATAAGCAAACAATCCAGCTCGAAGCCCTACACTAGTAGAAAACAGACCTCTAGTCCTGGTTTATAAAAGGCTCTCGTCCCGGATGTGCATTCGGGACTACGGAATCAGGACTAGTTCGAGTACGAACCAGGACTAGAAGGTCTCTACGTGGCCCCCTGTAGTGCATTGGGCTAGAGGACCTTTAGTCCCGGTTCGTAACAGCGTTTTGGGGCAATCGGCTGCCGCGACAGGAGACGGGGTTTTAGGGTTTTCTTTTTTCTTATTTGTGTTCAATTATTTTTCATTTTTGTTTTTTATTTCAAACAAGTTTTCATATACATATTCTATGCTACTACATGATTTACACGTTGATGTATATATAATATAATTTATCTCACGAGCATACATGCATATATACAACTTGGTATATGAGTGCCAACCTGGACTAGAGCATGTCTATTTGATTACACGAAGATCATTACATTACATGGATGCTTTATTTTCTATTCAAATTGTATGGGTTTCTGACCTCCTTGAGCAAAAATCATGACAATTCCACTTTAATTGCTAGTAGGCATTGCTGTGGTAGGAGTTTATCCCGCATCGCATCCAACTATATATATAAAGAAGTAGATCATTATGAATGGAACTCAACAAATATTATGGTATAAAATAAATTATGAATATATTGTTTACGTACTTCAAGATAATCTAGTCCTGCTCGATACAACCGCAAATGAACTCGCATATGTAGTATCCATATAAATTAGTCCCCTGTGGCTGCCTCGCATATTTTTCGAGAATATAATTCAATCAAATAATAATCAAGCATGATAATTGTATGGAGACTAGAATTGAAGAGATGCGTGGATCTAGCTCTCGTACTACTTACCAGGATCAGATGAAAAGTCGGTCTTTACGTCATTCACCCTTAAACTCCTTTCTGAACTTTTTTTAAACCCCGTCCGGCAAAAAAAGAAATGAATGAATGAATTATTAATTACTTGACATCTTAGAGAATGAACGAAATAGATAGATATAGTACGAGAATGATTGAAATTACTTTTGGACCATATTAAGCATGTTGCGGTAGTCTTCCATGCTTTTCTTTAACGAGTCCGAGATTTTAACTCTTGGATGGTCAACGCCAATGTTTAGAAGAATCTAGGGAAAGTTGCGCACATTTATATACTCATCAATTACACTTAACAACGAGTAAACAAAAAGTGAATGTGTACAAAACCGTAAGACTCTCACCCGTAGTTGTAAGAAAATAGTATTTGCATAGTGTAATATTGCTACTTTAAAAACATTAGCAAGTTAAGCTCCGTTTCCTCGGGCTTTGAACTTAGCGTATGTCCATTAACTATGTATGGGTCAATGAACCCAATGTCGTAGATTGTTTTCTTCTACATTCCCGAATCTTCATTCTGCATATAATAGCGTACAAAAGGAGATAAAGTAAGGATAACTACGGGCAATGTTGTGCTGCTTAATCGTGAGTGTCGACATTATGTCGTGAGTGTCGACACTATGTTTTGCTGATTAATCTATAAATAGGCTTCCTTGTGAAGTTATCAACTGCAAGAAAGATGGTGTACGAGAGCAGGGACACCACTACGGCGGAGCTTCTCGATGATGTCTTAGGATCCTGTCCCTAGACATCTTCGAGGAGCTCTCCATAGAGACACTCCCTAATTTGTTAACTCACCGACGTGTTCATATTTTTGGTTCTTGCTTGTTGCAGCGGCCGATGATTAAAATGATATCGCGCCACTATAGAGGCTCTCCCTAATATGTGAAATTAGTTAGCTCCACCAGCGTATATATTGATCTAGCTAGAGAAGCTATGAACTGCAAGATGGTGTGCGAGAGCAGAGACACCACTACGGCGGAGATTCTCGAAGATGTCTTAGGGTCCCGTCCTCAGACTTCTTCGAGGATCTCGCTTTAGAGGCATTCCCTAATTTGTTAGCTCCCCGGTGTGTTCATGTCTTTGGTTCTTGCTTGTTGCAATGACCGATGATTAAAATGCTAGGGCGCCACCATATATGTCTTCCTTTATTTTGGATATGATCATGGGGTGGTGTCAGCGAGCCTTGTGAGATGCACAAGGAAATATACTGGGCATCCTACTTGGTTCGCTGACTCCATCCCTGTGATTTTTGTGTCGAACATAGTATCAGGCCCTATAATGCTTGATCTTCATAGTTTTGTTCTTGCAATGGATTTTGTGAATTAACCCTATATTTGTTACAATTTGTGAGTTTGATAAAGGCAGGTAGAAGAAGAAAGGAATTTTGTTGCTGGATGGTGGCATGATGCATCTGTGAATCAAAAGAATTTTGAGACTCTTATGCCCAACTAAGATATATAGATAGGATGAACTCGTGTATCTCTATGCTTCTATGATTCAAATAAATTTTGAGACTAGCTATGTGCCAAATCCCTCCATTTCTAGAGCATGAAATAAGCTAAACTAGCAATGAAAGATAAAAGGATAAAGTTGCTACCTTTTAGAACCCATGGATAGATGTGGAGCCGAAAAATATTGAGGAAAAATGAGCATGAACTCGAGCTTTAAGAGAAAAAAATGAGGAAGACGCCATCAGTAGCTTGAAATGGCTCGGACAGGGGTGGAAGAAGATATAGTCGGGAAAATAGTCCCAGTTTGTTACACGAATCGGGACTATATGTCAATCTTTAATCCTGGTCATTTAAAAAACCGGGACTAAAGGGTCTGGCGCCAGTCATAGCCAGCCGTATGGACATTAGTCCCGATTTGTTACACGAACCGAAACTAAAGGTTCCATTCGAACCGAGAGTAGTGGCCGCCGGGCCCTGCGGTTATTTCTAGCCGTTGGGACCAGGGCATTAGTCCTGGGTTTGTAGTAGAACCGGGACTAATGCCCTGGACCAAATGCATGTTTTCTACTAGTGCTATATAATTAAAGCCTTTTCTCCGTACAATATGTTGGTGAGTATACCACATACAAGTGCGTCAATTAGTTTTTTCCTTTCCATCATTTGTGTGCATGAGTTCTTCTATTTACGTGCAAGCCTTGACATGTACATTCAGGTTGGAAATAAGACTTTGGTCATCTAAATTGAAGCAATTGATATCCTACTTTCTTTTTACAATCGAACAAGAAATACTTAATGCATTGGCTATACACCAGGTCTAGAGATTAACATGCTAGAGCTGATTATGAACATATCATTGCAAATTGAATTTCAAAGAACACTAAAAATGGTGTCTTTCAAGTGATCACTATTTAGTACTACCTCATAATGTAAACCGTTCTACCGGTTTAAATTGAACTGCTAAAAGGTTTACATTTTCTAAGAGTGGTAGCAGCCAATAGCTTCAAGATATATATGTTCAAGCAACAAGTACAGCCATTCATCTATTTTCTTATAATGAAATAAAATGTGGTATATAATTCATCTTCGAAATGAGAATGTAATCCATATAAAAATGCGATATATAATTCATCCCTAATTTTGGTATGTACTTCAATGCCAAAACTATACTCCATCCAAAAAATGGTAGTATTACTCCGTTGCAAAATTAGTAGTATATACGCACAAAAAAGATATACTCCATTGCGAATTTTTAATATATACTTCATCTAAAAGTAAGTGGTATATACTCCATTACAAAATGTTAGGATTCCGAAAAAAATAGTATATACTTCATGGCCAAACTAAATACTCTCCCCCCACCCCACAAAAAGAACATATACTCCATCTAAGAAGTGGTATATACTCCATTGCGCGCACAAAATCTGGCGTACAAAAATTGTGAAAGGTTTAGGTAGAGATAGAGATTATTATGGCTTTTGGTGCGTGACCATCAAAAGTGACATTGCTAAGACCAAGCAGAAGTGTCGTAATACGAGTTTTAGTGGAAGAGTGTGATAAGGCTAAGAGAATCTCTAGCAAACACCATAAAAGGACGAACCAGAAAACGCGTTTCCAGGTCGTGTTTGGCAAGTTTTTCAGGCCGCGAGCGGCGGGCGGAACAGAAACCAGAAACCCTAACCGGAAAAGGGAATAATTAATTTAGATTTCGCCCGTCGCTTCGTTGTCCTCGTGTAGAAATAGGAGGCGCCGACGCGTTCATCCCCATCCATCCCCTCCCTCTCCAATCACCACCACGTCGCCATGGAGGTGCCCTCGCCGAACTTCTACGAGGCGGTGATGTTCACGCATTTCAACATCGTCGCGCCGCCGGCCGCGACGACGCCCCACGGATGGCGCATCAGCTATGCGGGGGTGCCGATGGCTCCGCTCCCGGTCCGAGCCGAGATGGAGAGCAACGTCGCGGCGCGCCGCCGCCTAGATGCCCGCGTGGAAGAGGGCGCTGCCCCGGTATGCGGCGGCCAGCCCGTACTATCCGGGGCTGTTCAAGAAGGAACGGATGGCCAAGATAGGCAACCGCATCGTTTATGGGCGCGTGGTGCATCGGGATCTCCGCAACCGAGAAGGGTGGGAGAGGTTCTGGTCTGTCCCTGGACGGACCAAGTAAACCGTCATCGCCGCCGTTCGCTGCGAAGTGGTCCTCCGTCTCCCGAACAATGCGAAAATCGTGGAGGTTCCGTCCGACGAGGTGGAGGAGGACGGCGGGGAGGACAGTGGCAGCGGAAGTGAAATTGTTGAATAGTGGTTGAATCAATTAATGTAGGATGTGAAATCGTAGCTTTATTTAGGAAGAATTTGTGGTTGAATCAATGAAATGCAACTATGTTTCCGCCTTGATTTATATCTCCGTCCTGGATCAATTTTTGTCATAGCGTGGGTTGGGAACGTGACCGTCGAGTGGTGGAGGCCTTGTTGGCGGGCGGAATTTGTCTGCTGGGGCCTGGGTCGACGGCGGCGCCGTCGACAGGTGGACATGGAAGGGATGGAACCCGCTGAAACTTCCGTCCCGCCAAGCATCTCGTGGTTCTCAGGTCGGCTACGGGTCGGGCTCGAAACCTGGGGATTTAGGGTTCCGCGGGGTGTTTTTTCGGGGGCCCTAATTTTTTTTTTTTGGTTCGGGCGGTTTTGGGACATCTGTTTTGGCCACTTTTAGCACGCGAAACCGAATAGTGACAGTTATTTTTTTGATTCCACCCTTTTATGATGTCCGCTAGAGATGCTATAAGAATCTGTCTTTGCTCGTATTAGAACTATTTTTTGCTTGTATTAGAGAACGATGATTACATCAAGACAAGATAAGTCTATGGTCTCACGAACCAACTGTAGTTTTGCACCATTTACACAATCTTTAAGAGTATGATTTAGTACATCAATTAATCCCCACAAACATAATATAGAGAGCACGGAGCAAGTCGTACGTGGAGACTCTGAAACACACCCCGTTCCTGAATTCACGTAGAAAGGCCGGCGTAACGAAGCTAGCTAGCCGCGTTGCCGCCGCAATGTGACAGCCGCCCGCAGCGGGGTCTTCATCACCTTGAAGAACCCATCCACCTCCGTGAGGTCGACGCCTCCCCCCGACGACGGCGGCGCCGCCCACTCGAACTCACGCACGAGCGCCGCGAGGAAGCTTCTGACGTGCATCGTGGCGAGCCCTCCTCCGGGGCATGCCCTCCGCCCCGCGCCGAACGGCATCATCTTGATCTCCTTGGGCCCCGGCACCAAGCCCACGCCCTCCCCCTCGCCCCCGGCTAGGAAGCGCTCCGGACGGAACACGTCGGGGTCTGTCCATGAATTCTTGTCCCTACCGATCTCGCCCAGGTTGAAGTGCGCCCGCGCACCCTCCGGCGGCAGCATGGTGGCGGGGCATCCAACGGCCGCTGCAGCCGCCTGGTCCGGGACGTCGCGCAGCAAGATGGGAATCGGTGGGTGGAGCCGGAGGCTCTCCATCACGACGGCGCGCAGGTAGCTCATCTGCCGGACGCGCGTCTCAGACAGTGCGCCCTCGACGGCGTCCACCTCACGGCGGACGCTGGTCTGGACCTCCGGCTGGAGCACGAGGTGGGCGAGCGTCCACTCCATGCTGGACACCATAGTCCCTGGCCCGGCGCCGAGGAACTCCGAGAGAAGGCTCACCAGTTCGTCGTCCGTGAGAGGGCGCAGGGCCGCGTTGTCGTCGTCGTCGGGGACGCGGACGTCGAGGAGCAGGTCCACATATGGCGTCAGGCCACCACCGCTGGGCCTAATAAGATGACGGTCACGTCGTCGTGCGTTGATGAGAGGGAGGAAAAGCTCCGCCTGCCTCCCTCGGAAGGCGAGAAACCGGCGCCACCGCCTCCAGTGCAGCAGCTTCGCCGTCTTGGAGCCGGCAAAATCTTTGGCGCCGTCGACGGCGAGCACGAAATCCTGGAGCAGGTCACGCATGGCGCGTACGTGGCCGTTGTCCACGCCGCTGCCGAAGCACGTGCGGGCTACCATCGGGAACACGGCGGCGTTGAGGATGTCGCGGACAACGACGATCTCACTCTCGCCGCCGCCGCGGCAGCAGCGGGCGCGGAGGTCGGCTACGAGGCTGTCCATGGCCTCGAGGCGCAGCGGGTCCATGTGTCCAAGCCGCGACGGGTGGAGGATCGCGGCGTTGAGGGTGCACCGGAGAGCGCGCCAGCGAGGGCCGTACGGCACCGACGTGATGTTGTCGCTGTGACGGCGGCGACGCCCGCTGACCAGGGCCACCGGGAATAAGTTGAGCGGCCGGTTGCACAGGGCATCGGCGTTGTCCATGAGCGCTCGGCGGGCGATGGCAGGGTCACAGATCTCGATGATCGGCTGCTGACCGTCGCAAGCACGACGCCGGAAGACAGCTGCTACGACTGCGATGATGCACAGTACAAATGGAACTAGTAGCACCAATTCCATACCTGCTATCTGAGTGTGAATGCCTAGCTACACCCCTGTATAAGATACTATTGAGATATCGTTGCTGGGTTTATATAGACACATAGCTTCTAGGAGGAACCGAGGAACCGAGGACGAAGTAGAATACATTTAATTACTCCCTCCGAGTTCATATTAATAGTATAAATTTGTCTAGATATGAATGCATAATTACTCACTCCAGTTCATATTAATTACTCACTCCAGTAAATATTCAATTAAATACTATATAAATTTTCGATAAAGTTGAGACCATTAATAATAATATAGGTCCCGGTTCAAGTGGCCCGCCTTTCATCATCTACGTCAGAGCAAGTTTAATAGTAAAGCCCGGCCGGCTATATGAGGTTGTCACGTCACTTAGAGGCAACCTAATAGCCAACACATACAATAGCTAGATATAAGTTAGTATTACTCCCTCCGTCCTAGATTGTAGTCACAATCTCATTTTTAGATTGTCCCACATATGAAGCAAATAAGGCACAATTTTACATTAATTGAAGTTAATTAGCACATGCAGCCCACACCTTCCTCTCCTCCACATGCATCGATTTGGCACGTCCACCATGCATGCAATAATTATGGGGCTGTTTTTATTGGTTGTACCACATACGAAGCATCACAGTCCGGCCTAATTAGCCATAATTTTAGCCCCAATCACGTTAAGCCTTGGGCCAAGATATTAAAGGATTGTGACTTACACTCTAGGACGGAGGGAGTACTTCATTAATACGTGGTCACTTTACATACACACAAGGTGCTTAGAAGCACGTGCTGCAGCTGGCTATTAGTTAAGAGCCTGCTTCCCTTATCTCTCATCTTTACACTCATCCAACAAAGAAAAACAATACTATTTTAATCCTTATAGTCAGCTGACTAGAACTTATTGTACTTGCTCTCAGATCGTGAGAGTGTCAGCTGAAAAAAAGGAGGGCACCACGATTGGACGCTGGTATGTACTTCAGGCGGAACCATAGAGGGAAACGTGGGATTCTGAAAAAAAAAGGGGGCACCACGATTGGACGCCGGTATGTCCAACAGATCTGAGATCTCGTAAATCAGGTTCTAGTCTATTTTTTTTTTGAGAAACACAGTACAGACGCAGACGCTCACAATGCGTACATACACTCACCCCTATGAACACACGCACGCACACCCTATCCCTATGAGCACCTCCGAGAGACTGAGCCGACGGGTTTTGAGATTGACGAAGTCACCGCAGGCGCCTCGATATCGACGGAAACGGCGCCTTCCACTGAAAGAATATTCCGCCTATATGAGACACCAAAGCGTCAAACTTGGGATTTGAACTCTGGTGGGCTGGGGGTACCACTTCCCTCCTAACCATCCAACAACCGGTTGGTTCTCGGTTCTAGTCTAATTTGACCTCTCATTATTATTAGGAAACTAGTGATTTCGGAAGTTATGGAAAACTAATAAAAATTCAGATTTCACACCATAGAGTATGCTTCTTTATAAATCAAATTGTGTTCCAAATAAAGTTTTTCCATATGGCTTCCACATGAAGGAAAAACTATTTCCAGTTTCTAGCGCGACTAAATTTTGATTTCTACCAAAAAAAATATTTTGCTTCGTTTTGACAGCGAGATTGCTCCCAAGACGAGATTTTTTCCACCTATTGCTTTCAAGCTTTCAAAACATGGCCTTCGAACAATCAAATAATTGTTTCGACATATAATCTATTTAATAACAAATATTTATTTCCATCAATATTACTTGCAAAAATGATAGAATACAAGTACTCCCAAAAATAGTGTTTGCTCCCAACAAAACAATATTACTTGCAACGATATTGTTCAACGGAAAAAATAATCCCTAGAAAGCCATCCCCAACTTGGAGAGATACAAAAAAAATAGCATAAAGGCTAGCGCAAAAAAAAGGTGAGAAAGCAAAAACAAAATTTTAGAGTGTGCCCAGCCTTTAAATTTTTCCTGCGTCCGCCACTGGACCTGAGGGAACCTGTTAGTTCCAAGGGAACACGGCATTGGAATTTCATACAGTCACCATTTTCTTGTATCCATTATGTACTGGTAGAAAGGTGATGTTTTTGTCGATATTAAATCGCAGGTGGTGAATTGGTGATATACTTAAACTTGACTGACTTGACGTGTCCATGCCTACGTACATGAGCTAATGATTACTCCAAAGTCGCATGAAAGCCTTGGTCCTTGACCGACCAAGCTTTCTTAATTACTCCAAAGTCGCATGAAAGTATTTTTTGGCACATGAGCCTTGGTCCTTGCACATGAGCTAATGATTTGTCACATAGGTACTCGCTGTGCTCCTACCACACTCCTTTCTCGATGAGAAGTTCAAATAGCCATTTAGTAAGTAAGCATTTATTTTTTTATGTTTGGCACCTTGATACCTACTCCCTCTGTTAGGGATTATAAGGCCTATGGACCATTTTGATAGGATTAAGAAAATCAATAACTCACCCTCTTGATTACTACATGCACCAATGGTTACACATGCATGAGAGAAGATAGAGAAAAAGGAGAACATGCATTGGAGGAGAGAGACTAATAAATGAGAGAGGACTTACAATTCCTAACATTCTAAAAAAGCTCTTAGGCCTTATAATCCCTAACGGAGGGAGTAGATCCCTTGGTCTTTGAGTCGACAAATGATATTCTATTTTGTCAAACAATACTTCTTTTTAAGTTGATCATTTTACCAATAAAAACGTGATCTATATAAGTCTAATCTCTTAAGTACCCTTTTGGTATTTCATAAAAAGATAGCAAAAACATTAGTAAGCTAGTCGGAACAGAATTAATAAGCACTAGAGGATCTCCATATAAGAGCATCTTGCCTAACCAGGACGCAAGCTTTATTTCAAAGCGGTCCTTCGCCGGTTTCCATTCTTCACTTAGCAATTTACTATAATGAATAGGTATGCCTAAATATTTAAAAGGAAGAGCTCCTACTTTAGCCAAAAATACTGTGGCAGTCCACTTCAGCCTTTTTAGCATTATCAAAACAAAATATCTCATTCTTGTGAATATTAATCTTCAAACCGGAAAATTGCTTGAATAAGCATTATTGTATAAGCTTCATATTTTGCTGCCTTTTCTAAATCATGTTCCATAATCAAATTACATTGATCAGATTTGGGCAACATACGAGTGGCAATCTTCTGCTTTCAACAACGACGTGTGCAGAATCCTGCTTTCCTACAAAGCCATCTGTGCGTCCTGCTTTCGTACAAAGTCATGTGTGTATCCCACCACGTTCTTGTGGTCGGTTGTTGGACGATGTGGATAGAGACAATGCATTTCCAGCGGGGGACAACCCATTCAATCATGGCCTGTTCGAATCAGTCTGGTCCGCACAGACAGCCGGATCAGGAAATTTAAAACCAGCCCCAGAATGATCACATGTGTCCGAGCCGACCTATTTTTTGCCCAAAATTGCACTTAGAATACGATCGAGCACGAGCGGACAGCTTGTGTGTCCTCTCTCGTTATCCCTCCCCCATGTTGGCCTTTTACCATCGATGGTAGTAGGTTGACTCGTAGGCTGACAAATTCAAAAAAAAGAAGAGACTTGGAGGCTGTGTTAGGAATGATGCCCCAAGGGTTTACATTATGTTTAATATTTGTAAACCCGGAATTCAGCATAGAGCTAGTTGTATATGTCACTGTAATTGTTATAGGTGTGAAACGATTTTCTTGTATCTAGCTCTAGCCAGCTATTCCTTAGTCGTTTGAGGTTGGGAGGGAAATCCACTGCCGAGACTAATTTGTAAGTCGAAATGTGACAAAGTTTCGTGCTATGAGCATGGAGATGTTATCCGCCTTGCATTGGCTAATCGGAAGAGGTACGATAGCCGGACCGATCCAAAGGTTAGTAGGACGTGAGCACACCATCGTACGCTGCGACTAATGCAATGGAATCCTTAGACCTAAGGGGATCGCAAGATCCTAGTTGTAGAGAGGCCGGCTTTGACTCGATCTTTTGCTCACCGTAACTGGGAGTCATAAGGGTGGTCTTAGGCATACTTCGAAGCAAGCTGCTTGATGTGGATTAGCCAAGACGGAATTTTCCCCTCCACCACGAAGAGATACTATGGCCCTCTCATGTGATATGATACAGAAGCATAGTCATGCGCTACTCGATCAAGTTTTGATCGATGTAGTAGGACTTAGAGAAGTCAGAAGGAATCAGTTATCACTACAATGCGAAGAGAGTTAAAACGGCCCTAGGATGACGGTATCTTCCCTGTAGTTTATCACCAATACCGTGAGGCAAAGAGACTCGGACAGAATGTCACATTGAGGGCACTTGCGTGTATCGGGAGTCGGCAAGTATTGCTAGAGGCTGCTATCGATTATTAGCTCTAGTCGGAAAATCATTGAGCTATGGCTCTGATTGAATGATTACTGAGTTGTGCATGGCTTACCGTAGGACCGCGAGATCACAAAGAGAGTGTAAATAGGCGGATAAGATCCGACTATCACAAGCTGGTAAGTTGGACTTGTTCAGACAAGGATATGTGTCAATGGGTTGGACCCACTTCGACTAGGGTTAGGGTTTAGGATCGAGGGACACAAGTGTTGTGTGCCCTCACCTACTCGCCTATATAAGGGAAGGTGGGTGGCGGAAGACATATGACCAGTGTTGCTTCCTTAGGGTTTCACTAGACTTGGCAACATCCACCTTCCCGTCCTGCAGCGCAAGACTGAGGATGGCACATCACTTGCTGTTGTTCCACCTTGTACGTGTGTGAGACAGCAGAGGCACTGCACTTGTGGTGCTCGTCAGCGATGTTGAGCAGAGAAGTCAGAGGCGGAGCGAGAAGGAGCACCGGAGCCAGTGAAGTGGTGGTCCCAGGATTGAGCAGTTAGCCATAACCGGACGAGACGAGGGGAACATAGGACACCACCACGACGCGCTTCCTCAACTTTTTCAACTACGTATCAAGAGGTATGAACTATTACCTTTGACCTTGGCTGGATCTTGTGTGGCTTGCTTGAGATTCGTCGGAAAAAAAATGTTTTTGGCCTGGCTCTACGCGTTGCCCTTCAGACTGGCTGCACAATCCGATGCCTGGGCTAGCCTCTCTCCTTTAATGTCATCATTTCGTCCTTCACGCCGACATCCAATTCCTTGGTTGGTTGTCCTTTCTAAGCAGGCCACCCGCGGCCATCTTCTCCCACTCCCATCTTCTTCCGTTTCCTCTCCTACTTCCCCACACTACAATATTGGCAGCCATGGACGATAGCATAGGAGTGCGAGGAGGGCCACTAGGACTGGCCCCAGGCCCAGAGCATGGCCGAGGATGAGGACGGTACGTTTTGCCACCACCTTCATCGTCATCACCATCATTGCTTGATGAATTCACGCTAGACCTATCTGGATCCGAGTTCGGCGTCGCCATCCTTGTGGGTGAGACTTCGGAGAGGTTGTGCCTCCTTCCAAGTTTGCTTCGGTGATCGATGGGCAAGATGATGGGTTTCGCAGCATAGTAAATCAAAAAAATTCTACGGATGCGAACGGGAAAGCCAAGATCTAATCTAGGAGATGCAAACAACGAGAGAGATTAGATGAGATCTTCATACCCTTGAAGATTCGCACAGCGGAACATTCGTCGGAACGTGGGTGATGTAGTCGTACTCGCTTCTCCTCCTCGCGATCCGCTCCGATCTAACACCGCAAGTGGCGATGCCTCCGAGAGATGCACACGTGCGACACCTCGACGTCTCCTCCTTCCTCGGTTCAGCAAGTATGGTGGAGAGACGGATTGGATCTACAACGCGACGGCGTGGTGCAAGTGGTGGAGAGTTTCTGCAGCAGGGCTTCGCCTACGTGCAGTCGGGAAGAGAGAGGAGGGCAGCAGGGCGGCTAGGGCTTGAGGAGGAGGTGTGTGTGTGGGGGGGGTGGTGCGCCCCCAGCCCTCTTTATATAGAGGGGTGGGCGCCAACCCTAGCCCCTCCCCCAAGCCTAGGCCGGCGGCCAAGGAGGGAAGAGTGGGGGGCAACTTTCCCCGCTCCTTCTAGAAGCTTTCCTAGGGTTTGCCCTAGGTCTGGCCGGCTGGGCCCTATGGGGCCTTGTGCCCCTGGCCCAATGCGGCCAGGGCACTCCCTCATAGGCCCATGCCCCCTCCCGGCAGGTGGGGCCACGTTGGTCCCCCTCCGGAAGGTGCTAGAAGTTTCTGGTACAATACCGATTAACCCGAAACAATTCCGAACTCCAAAAACTGCATTGCCTTATATGAATCTTATTCTCCGGACCATTCCGGAACCTCTCATGATGTCCCGGATCCCATCTGAGACTCCGAACAAAAACTCATAAACCAATTATCCAATCTATCCTAGCGTCGAGACACGTTAAGTGTGTGACCCTTCGGGTTCGAGAACATGCAGACATGATCTTATATCAATAATCAACAACGGGGTCTGGAAACCCATATTGACTCCCACACATTCATCGATGATCATATCGGATGAACCACGATGCCAGGATTCAATCAATCCCATATATATATTCCCTTCGTCTCGCGATATTTTACTTGCCCGAGATTTGATCGTCGGTACCGTCATACCTAGTTCAATCTCGTTCACAGCAAGTACTTTACTCGTTCCGTAATCCGATATCACTTTGTGATTAACTCCTTAACCACATGCTTGCAAGCGGTGTTGATATCGATTACCGAGTGGGCCCGAAGTATATCTCTCCGACTTGGGAGGGACAAATCCCATCTCGATACATACAACCCAACAGGTACTTTCCGATCACCTAAGAGACACCTTTATGATCACCCTCTCATAGGATGACGTTTGATGACCTCAAAGCTTTCATCCGATACCAGGGAGTTGTATTATCTCATGGTCTAAGGAATACAATATTTGACATAAGAAAAGCTTCGCAAAGATGAACACGATGACACGATCTAATTGCTTCGCTTAGTTTGGGTCTGTCCATCATACCATTCTCCCAATGATATGATCTCATTATTAATCGACAACTCATGTCTATGGTTAGGAAACCTTAACCATCATTAATCAATGAGCTAGTCCATAGAGGCATACTAGGGACACGGTGTTGTTCACAAACCACACAAGTATTAATGTTTCCGCTTAATACAATTCTAGCATGGAATATAAACTTTATCATGAACAAGAATTATAATAATAACATCTTTATTATTGCCTCTAGGGCATAATTCCAACAGTCTCCTACTTGCACTAGAGTCAATAATCTAGTTTACATTTGGCAACAATCTCACACCCATGGCACTAAGGTGCTAATCATGTTTTACACGTGGAAGATGTTTAGTCAATGGATCTGTGACATTCAGATCTGTATTTACTTTGCTAATCTTCAGATCTCCATCTGCTATATAATCTCGGATTATATAAAACTTGCGGTTGATATGCTTGGTCTTTGGATGATATCTTGGTTCCTTAGTGAGTGCTATGGCGCCAGTGTTGTCACACAATATCTCCAGTGGGTCCAATGCACTTGGAACCACGCCAAGCTCAGTGATGAAGTTCCTGATCCAAACTCCTTCACTTGACGCTTCTGCAGCCATGTATTCCGCTTCCACTGTAGATCCCGTGATCACGCTTTGCTTGCAGCTTCTCCAGCTCACAGCTCCTCCATTCAAAATATAAACGTATCCTGTCTGAGATTTAGAATCATCCTTGTCGGTGTCGAAACTAGGGTCGACGTAACCCTTTACGACGAGCTGTTCATCACCTCCATAGACTAAGAACATTTCTTTAGTCCTATTTAGGTACTTTAGGATGTTCTTCACGGATGTCCAGTGTTCCACTCCTGGATCACTTTGGTATCTGCTCGCCAAACTAAGAGCATTGGATACATCCGGTCTAGTACACAGCATGGCATACATGATAGAACCTATGGCCGAGGCATATGGCACTTTGCTCATAGCTTCTCTATCATTTACCGTAGCTGGACACTGAGCCTTGCTCAATATCTTACCTGACAACATAGGCACTGAACCTTTCTTTGCCTTATCCATTCTGAACCTTTTCAGAACTTTGTCTAGGTATGTACTCTGGCTTAAAGCTATCAGGCATCTTTGTCTATCTCTATAGATTTTGATGCCCAATATATAAGCAGCTTCACCTAGGTCTTTCATTGAAAAACACTTGTTCAAATAACTCTTCACATCGTTAAGCATGTTAATGTCATTTCCAATAATCAATATGTCATCCACATATAGTACCAGAAATGTCACTGAGCTCCCACTCACTTTATTGTAGATACAAGCTTCGTAGCTATTTGGAACAAATCCAAAGCTCTTGATCACTTGATCAAAACGAAGGTTCCAACTCCGAGATGCTTGATTCAGTCCATAAATGGAACACTGAAGTTTTCATACTTTATTAGCATCCTTAGGATCGACAAAACCTTCGGGTTGCATCATATACAACTCTTCATCAATGTTGCCATTGCGGAATGCAGTCTTGACATCCATCTGCCATATTTCATAATCATGAAACGCAGCAATTGCTAATAAAATCCGAATGGACTTAAACATCGCTACGGGAGAGAAAGTCTCATCGTAGTCAACACCTTGAACTTGTCGAAAACCTTTCGCGACAAGCCGTGCTTTATAGACGGTAACATTACCATCCGTGTCCGTTTTCCTCTTGAAAATCCATTTGCACTCAACGGCCTTTCGGTCGCTAGGAGGGTCTACCAAAGTCCCTACTTGGTTTTCGCTCATGGATCCCAATTCGGATTTCATGGCCTCCAGCCATTTCTCAGAGTCTGGGCTCATCATCGCTTCCTCATAGTTCGTAGGTTCACTGTCTTCTACCAACAAGACAGTCAAGACAGGGTTGCCGTACCACTCAGGAGGGGCACGCGACCTTGTCGACCTACAACGTTCAGTAGCAGCATCGTCCGAAGCTTCATGATCCTTGTCATTAGCTTCCTCTATTGTTGGTGCAGACGACACTGAAACCATTTCAGGTGCTGCGCTACTCTCCAACTCAAGAGAAGGTTCCACAACCTCGTCTAGCTCTACTTTCCTCCCACTCACTTATTTCGAGAGAAACTCCTTCTCAAGAAAGGAACCATTCTTTGCGACAAACACTTTGCCTTCGGTTCTATGATAGAAGGTATACCCTATAGTTTCCTTAGGGTATCCTATGAAGACGCATTTCTCCGCTTTGGGTTCGAGCTTGTCCGGCATCAACTTCTTGACGTAAGCTTCGCATCCCCAAACTTTAAGAAACGACAACTTAGGTTTAGCACCAAACCACAGTTCATACGGTGTCGTCTCAACGGATTTAGATGGTGCCTTATTTAAAGTGAATGCAGCGGTTTCTAATGCATAACCCCAAAATGATAACGGCAAATCAGTAAGAGACATCATCGATCGGACCATATCTAATAGGGTTCGATTCCGACGTTCAGACACACCATTGCGCTATGGTGTTCCGGGTGGCGTGAGTTGCGAAACGATTCCGCTTGCTTTAAGATGCGTGAGAAAATCATAACTCAAATATTCACCTCCACGATCGGATCGTAGAAACTTAATTTTTCTATTACGATGGTTCTCCACTTCATTCTGAAATTCCTTGAACTTTTCAAATGTTTCAGATTTATGCTTCATCAAATAGATATACCCATATCTATTTAAGTCATCGGTAAAAGTGAGAAAATAGCGATATCCACCGCGCGTCGAAACACTCATCGGTCCGCATACATCGGTATGTATTATTTCCAACAAGTCCGTTGCTCGCTCCATCATTCCGGAGAACGGGGTTTTGATCATCTTGCCCATAAGGCATGGTTCGCATGTGTCAAATGATTCAAAATCAAGAGACTCCAAAAGTCCATCAGAATGGAGTTTCTTCATGCGCTTTACACCAATATGACCTAGACGACAGTGCCACAAATAAGTAGTATTATCACTATCTACTTTGCATCTCTTAGCCTCAATGTTATGGATGTGTGTTTCATCCCTTTCGAGATTCAGAAGAAATAAACCATTCACAGTAGGTGCATGACCATAAAAGATGTTACTCATATAAATAGAACAACCATTATTCTCCGATTTAAATGAATAACCGTCTTGCAATAAACACGATCCAGAAATAATGTTCATGCTCAACGCAGGCACATAATAACACTTATTAAGGTTTAAAACTAATCCCGAAGGTAAAACTAAGGAGAGCGTGCCGACGGCCATCACATCAACTCTTGATCCGTTGCCAACGCGCATCGTCACCTCATCCCTCGCAAGCCGCCGTCTATTCCGTATCTCCTGTTTCGAGTTACAAATATTAGCAACTGAACCAGTATCAAATACCCAGGCACTACAACGAGGGCTAGTAAGAAAAACATCAATAACATGTATATCAAATATACCTTTGATGGTGCCAGCCTTCTTGTCTGCTAAGTACTTCAGACAGTTGCGCTTCTAGGGACCCTTGTCCTTGCAATAGAAGCACTTAGTGTCCGGCTTGGGTCCAGACTTGAGCTTCTTCTCAGCAGGGGCAACGCGCTTTCCGCCGCCTTTCTTGAAGGGCTTCTTTCCACCCTTACCTTTCTTGAAGGTGGGGGGCTTGTTGACCATCAACACATGATTATCCTTTTTGATGTCCACCTCCGCAGCCTTCAGCTTTGCGAAGAGCTCGGTGATCGTATCAGTGGAACTAATCTGATTATGAGTCACTACAAAACTTTTGTAGCTGGGAGGGAGTGATTGCAGAACCCTGTCAATCTTGAGCTCCTCTGGAATCTTGCAGTCCAGTTGCTCAAGGCGTTGAGTGTAGCCCGACATCTTTATGGCATGCTCACTAACGGAACTCCCTTCCTCCATCTTGCAGTTAAAGAATTTCTCAGAGATCTCATATCTCTCAGGACATGCCTGAGTCTAAAACATAGTTTTCAGCTCCTCAAGAATCTCAAAGGGCCCGGGATAGTCTTCAAAACGATTTTGAAGGTCCGATTCCATAGCAAACAACATGGTGCTCTTAATCACACCATAATCATCTTTGCGTGACTGATAGACAGCTTTCTCATCAGCCGGCGCAGTTGTAGCAGGGGGTTACCTAACACTTTCTCAAGGACATAGTCCTTTTGACCGCCAGAGAGAATGATTCTCAGATTGCCGAACCAGTTGGTGAAGTTAGACCCATTGTTTCTAAGCTTTTCCTTCTCAGCAAAAATGTTGAAGTTGAAGTTGGACTTAGCCATTTGATCTACAATGTTTGCAAGTACAAATTAGACTATGTTCATGATAACTAGTTCAACTTTTAATCAAATTACTAGATGAACTCCCACTAAATTCAACATCCCTCAAGTTGTTTAGTGAACATGATCCAAATTCACCACACCTAATACGATCTTCACGAGAAGAGATGTGGTTTCAATGGTGGACAACGAAGTGTCGATCATATCATTCATACAACTCATGCTTAACCTTTCGGTTCATGTGTTCCGAGGCCATGTCTGTACATGCTAGGCTCGTCAAGTTAGACCCAAGTATATCCGCGTGTGCAAAACTGGCTTGCACCCGTTGTATGTGAACGTAGAGTCTATAGCACCGGATCATCACGTGATGCTTGGACACGACGAACTTTCGCAACGGTGCATACATGGATAGAACACAATTTTATCTTGATCTTTAAGTGAGGAATCATCTTATAATGCTACTGTCGCGATCTAAGCATAATAAGATACATAAAAGGATAAACATCACATGCATATAACTTTATGTGACATGGTATAGCCAATCTTCACGCAATGATCTCCATCTTGTGCGTGCCGGCATGATCTCCATCACTCCACCATGATTGCCTCCACCACGAATGGCAACTACAACTATTGCTAACTACTTAGCGATAAAGTAAAGCTATTACATGGCATATAAGAAGTTGACACACAGGTCATACACAATTATAAAGACAACCATATGGCTCCTGCAGGTTGTGTACTCATCGACATGCAAGTCGTGAAACATTACAAAACATGATCATTGCATACACCATACACATCACATCTTGTGCCATACCATATCATAGAAAACACTCCCTGCAAAAACAAGTTAGACGCCTCTACTTTGTTGTTGCATGTTTTACGTGGCTTATGGGAGTAGCAAGCTAAGAACGATTCTTACCTACGGAAAGCCACAACGGTGATATTATGGTTGCCAAACTCCGGTGTAAATCCCATGACAACTATAGTGAGAGAAACTGGCATCCACCAGCCGCATGTGTGGAACAAGCCACACGTCAAGTGCGGAGCCGGTCTCGCGAACGACGTCGCGTAAGGTTGGCCTGGACCGCTTCAATCTCACTATCCCGCGTCATAAGAAGAGCACAAACAAGAGGCTTGCAACAGAAAACATCAACGCCCGCAACAACCATGTTGCATTCTACTCGTGAAACACATCTACGCATAGATCTAGCTCTGATACCACTGATGGGTTTCGCAGCATAGTAAATCAAAAAAATTCTACGGATGCGAACGGGAAAGCCAAGATCTAATCTAGGAGATGCAAACAACGAGAGAGATTAGATGAGATCTTCATACCCTTGAAGATTTGCACAGCGGAACGTTCGTCGGAACGTGGGTGATGTAGTCGTACTCGCTTCTCCTCCTCCCGATCCGCTTCGATCCAACACCGCAAGTGGCGATGCCTCCGAGAGATGCACACATGCGGCACCTCGACGTCTCCTCCTTCCTCGGTCCAGCAAGTATGGTGGAGAGACGGATTGGATCTACAACGCGACGGCGCGGTGCAAGTGGTAGAGAGTTTCTGCAGCAGGGCTTCGCCTACGTGCAGTCGGGAGGGAGAGAGAGAGGAGGGCAGCAGGGCGGCTAGGGATTGAGGAGGAGGTGTGGGGGGGGGGGGGGGTGGTGCGCCCGCAGACCTCTTTATATAGAGGGGTGGGCGCTAACCCTAGCCCCTCCCCCAAGCCTAGGCCGGCGGCCAAGGAGGGAAGAGTGGGGGGCAAGTTTCCCCCCTCCTTCTAGAAGCTTTCCTAGGGTTTGCCCTAGGTCTGGCCGGCTGGGCCCTATGGGGCCTTGTGCCCCTGGCCCAATGCGGCCAGGGCACTCCCTCATAGGCCCATGCCCCCTCCCGGCAGGTGGGGCCACGTTGGTCCCCCTCCAGAAGGTTCTAGAAGCTTCCGGTATAATACCGATTAACCCGAAACAATTCCGAACTCCAAAAACTGCATTGCCTTATATGAATCTTATTCTCCGAACCATTCTGGAACCTCTCGTGATGTCCCGGATCCCATCCGAGACTCCAAAAAAACTCATAAACCAATTATCCAATCTATCCTAGCGTCGAGACACGTTAAGTGTGTGACCCTTCGGGTTCGAGAACATGCAGACATGATCTTATATCAATAATCAACAGCGGGGTCTGGAAACCCATATTGACTCCCACACATTCATCGATGATCATATCGGATGAACCACGATGCCAGGATTCAATCAATCCCATATATATATTCTCTTCGTCTCGCGATATTTTACTTGCCCGAGATTTGATCGTCGGTACCGTCATACCTAGTTCAATCTCGTTCACAGCAAGTACTTTACTCGTTCCGTAATCCGATATCACTTTGTGATTAACTCCTTAACCACATGCTTGCAAGCGGTGGTGATATCGATTACCGAGTGGGCCCGAAGTATATCTCTCCGACTTGGGAGGGACAAATCCCATCTCGATACATACAACCCAACAGGTACTTTCCGATCACCTGAGAGACACCTTTATGATCACCCTCTCATAGGATGACGTTTGATGACCTCAAAGATTTCATCCGATACCAGGGAGTTGTATTATCTCATGGTCTAAGGAATACAATATTTGACATAAGAAAAGCTTCGCAAAGATGAACACGATGACACGATCTAATTGCTTCGCTTAGTTTGGGTCTGTCCATCGTACCATTCTCCCAATGATATGATCTCATTATTAATCGACAACTCATGTCTATGGTTAGGAAACCTTAACCATCATTAATCAATGAGCTAGTCCATAGAGGCATACTAGGGACACGGTGTTGTTCACAAACCACACAAGTATTAATGTTTCCGCTTAATACAATTCTAGCATGGAATATAAACTTTATCATGAACAAGAATTATAATAATAACATCTTTATTATTGCCTCTAGGGCATAATTCCAACACAAGAGCCCCACGAACTCAAACTACGGGAGGCCAGGGGCACAACCGGCATCTGGTCCATGGAGTTGTTATTTGACCGCCTAGGGCCAGATGTACCTCCATCATGGCTTGGGGGCTTTCGCCCGCACACGAGCCCTAGATGTTGGACACTTCCTCCTCTTCAAAACATATGGCCATGGCATGCTCACCGTCAAGATCTTCGATGAGACCATGTGCCACCTAACTACCACTCTAACTCTGACGACGAGAACAATGACTAAGTGTCGACGAGATGTAGAGGCTAGGGTAGCCTAGTTTAACTACTATGTATTTATAATATTCTGTAGATCCTCTAAGTATATTTTCTTCAAGTAATTTCCCTTCAAACTATGTATGCAAGGCTTGAATATAAATAAAAAATTGGTCCATGCCGCTGGGAGCACCGTCTGATCCGAAAGGAACGGGACCAAAATAATCTCATTTTCTGTCTACGGGTGCTGGATAGTAATACATTACTCCTACGATAGATACGTGACTAAGGAGTATATCTTGACAACAAAATTGAGCTTTTGGGCTTGGCCCGAGTTTTCTCGGCTCACACCGAGCTAGGCTCGGTCTGCGGGTGTTACCGGACCAAGCTGAGTCAGCTTTACTAGACTGCGGCGAGCTTGGGCTTATAGCTCCCATGCGACATCCTTACGCGGAATTGGAAGAAACACGACATAGTTGCAAAGAATAGCTCACATGCGACGCTTTTGAGACAGCTAATAGCCCAGGGCCACACGGGCCATAAAACGGTCGTTAAGGACACATTTAACTTTCTTCCAAGATTAGGGTTAAGCCAAACTGGTCGGTTGGGACAGCCAATCAAACCAACCGCTTCCGACCGAAAGCGCGCATCACATTGACTATAGCTTCCCCGACGGCGGCGGCAGACCTCACCCATCGTTCTTGGCGCCAGCGGCGGCGGTAGGGCAATTCTTTTAGGCGGCAGCGCTTTCGTTCAATGGCAAAGGTGGTGAGTGCCATTTGAAACCTAATTCCTCTTCCATTCTTCTCAATTCGAGATCTGAGCATGCCCATTGATGCTAGATTGTGGAGGCCGGGGTGTGCTGAACTGGGCGAGGGGAACGAGATGGAGCATGGAGAGGGGACTTCTAATCGGTATATCCCACATCTCTACACTTAATTTCTCTAAGGTTGAGCTCTTTGTTCGCTTTCGCTAGCTCACAGTGCCCGCCAAAAACAGGGGAGACGATGTTGCGCGCCACACCTTCGAATTTCGCATCAATTTCTATCCCTCTAGGGCTGTTTTAGTTGATGGAAACACACAGATCATTGAGAGAGACACGGTTGTTAAATGGGAGGTGGAATTAGAACATGTTGATCCCCAAGAGCTAATAAACATGGGAGAGGAGGCGATGAGGAAAATGGTGGAAAAATTGGGGATAGTGTGGTTTGGAGGCCAGAGCAAGAAGTTTCTTTGTTACGATTTGATGGTTGAAAATGTGACTATGTTAGGGTTGAGACAGGGGGCATATATTTGATGAAATCGATGAGCAAAACTGTTGGACAAGCAAAACTGTTCTGTTTTTAGCAGAGCTCATTGATCTGGAACCTAATTCGAGGGTTGGATATGTGGTCTCGAAGATGGCTGCTCAGATGGTCGAGGATGATTGGGCTGCACAAATGCAAGTAATGCCTATACTTACCGAGTTGGAAGTGTTAACAGTGGAGGCTGATGCTAATGCACAAGGGTAGGATGCAGATGCTAATGCACAAGGGGCTGCACAAAGGATTGTAACTACTGATTGGAATTCAGTTGAGATACATGACCGGACTGATTTGGCCATTGCACCAATAGATGACATTGAAATGGCAAAGATTTTTGGCATTCCTATAGATGACAGAGACAAGGAGAAGAAGAGGGATGAAGCTGCAAATTATGGTGACAACCATTTAGGAGATGAAGAGGCAGATATAGATCCAGAGTTGTTGGAAAATGCTGCAGTTCATGTAGATGATGCACATGATGATGATCTAGTAACAGTTTATGACAAAGAGGATCCAGTTATTGAAATTGAGATATTATTTGCAAGCATGGATGAATTTAGGATGTGTTTCAGGACATATGCAGTCAAACATGAGTTTTCTACCAAGACTATGTGGACTGAAAAAAAGAAGTTCTATGCAAAATGCATAGGTTATGATGGTGGTGCCAGGCCTTGCAAGTGGTATATATCTGCTAGACGCCAACCTGATGGAAGGACAATAAGAGTGAATCAAATTCCAAAACCTCATACTTGCATTACAAGTTCTCAAACAGTTACAAAGATGACATCACAATTATGGGTTGCAGAAAAAATCAAGTCTATTTTAGCCGCAACACCAAACATCACTGCAAAGAGACTGAAAATAGACTTGGAAAAGTAGTACCCCTTAAGCTGAATTATACTATAGTGTGGAAGGCAAAGCAAAGGGCAATACAGGATCTATATGGTGATTGGGCAAATACCTTTCGAATGCTTTATAACTTCAAAGCAGAAGTAGAGAAGAGGTCACCTGGCAGTGTTGTGGAGATAGATACTGAGGTAAGAGATGATGGTAAAGTCTTCTTCTCTAAATTCTTCATGGATTTAAAGCCTTGCATCAATGGCTTCAAATCAGGGTGTCGTCCATATTTGAGTATAAACTCATCTTTCTTGACTGGAAAGTGGAATGGTCAACTAGCAGCATGCAATGCTTTAGATGGACACAATTGGATGTTCCCTGTAGCTATTGGCATGTTTCAGTCTAAGACAGAGGCATCATGGACATGGTTCATGATGAAGTTGAAAAGCTGCATAGGACCAGTCTCTCCATTGGCAGTGCACACAGATGCATGTAAAGGTTTAGAAAATGCAGTGAATATTGTTTTCCCTCATGCTGAGCAGAGGGAGTGCTTCGGCCATATGTGGATGAATTTGATCAAAAAATTCAGAGGAGATGATTTTGGACGCATCTGGCCAGCAGCAAGATCTTACACCAGACAGACACATCCATATCACCTTGAGAAGATTAAGGCGGCATGCTCTGAGGAGGATAGGGTCAAGTTTTGTACATGTTCAGAAACCTACCATTCTCTTTTATGGTATAGGTCAGGTTTTAACACTACCATCAAATGTGATCATATCAACAATAATTTGGCAGAAAGTTTCAACAACAAAGTGAAGGAGTTAAAAGACTTGCCTGTCCATGACATGGTTGACCAGATCAGGATCATGATCATGAGGTTGTGGGAATTGAGAAGAAAGCTTGGTGATGTTCTTCAAGGAGATAAGCTTCATGATGTTGTGCAGCAGGTGGTCAACAGGAGCAGAGATCTTGCACATTTGCGTGTTGAGAAATCCTCATTGTGGGGTGATGAAGTCAGAGATACAAAGACTGGCAGGAGGCATGTTGTTGACACTCAATTGCATGAATGCACATAACTTGAGTGGCAACATACTAGGAAGCCTTGTGAGCATGCCATACTTTTCTTGCCCTTCAAACACAAGCTAAATATGCACCCATATTTGCACGAGTATTATTCTGTAGCAAAATTCAAGGCTGCATATGGAACACCAATTCCAGCACTTACAGATCAGTCTCAGTGGCCTGAAGTGGACATTCAGTTCTCCTTGTGTCCTCCTTTGATGAAAAGAAAGGCTGGCAGGCCCAAGCAGAGTAGATTCAAGGCTTGGTTTGATAAAGGTGGGAGCAGCAAGAAGGGAAAGAGAGATGAAAAGGAAGACGCCAAGCCAAAAAGGGCCCAAAAAGATAACAATAATAGATGCAAACTCTATGAAGAACTTGGACACCGAGCTGGCTCTACCAAGTGCACATACACTACTAAAAAGCCAGAGTATGTTCATCCAAAATCTATGTATTTCTTGTTGATGATTTTTCTCCCCCAGCTAACTTGCTTGTTT
This sequence comes from Avena sativa, assembly GCA_916181665.1. NCBI lineage: Eukaryota > Viridiplantae > Streptophyta > Magnoliopsida > Poales > Poaceae > Avena > Avena sativa. The sequence goes on from OV702294.1 coordinate 43,920,684, forward strand.
TTAGGAGGAAGCGTGGAGAAAAAGACCCACCTCTTGTTGTTGAAGAATGCTGGGCAGTAAAAAGGGCAAGAATCAATGGCCAAAGAAAGAAGAAAACTAACCAGATCATGTTTGGTGCTGCTGAGGTGCAATCTGAACTTGTTTTGGAGGCTGATGTGCAAACTGTTGAGGTACTAGGTGGTTTAGTATTTTTGAAAAATAGGATGTTACTATTTTGAAACTTCAATTTGGTGGTTGCTTCACAAATCCCCCCTCTTTTGGCACTCAGAAAATAGAAAATGGATTTTTTGTGCATCGAAAAGGAAAACTTTGTACTACAACATTGTTAGTCATCCCATTATACACATGCATGCTCAATATGGGCACATTATCACAAACTATGCCTTGATTCTATCCATATCATTGGTCATTTGACCCGAAAGCCAGAAAACTTCGGAGGAGATAGGTCATTTTGTGAATGGATTTTTAAAATATGATCAATATACCAAGTTTGATATTTTCCTCAAAACTATGTCACATAACATGACACCATGCGAAGGTTTTGTATTTTTTTTGATTTTTTTGAATTAGTTATGCACGTTGGAATGTCGGGTCAAACTTGTGAAAACCTCGTTGCTGCATCCTAAACCCAGCTAACCCTAAGGCCGACTGAGAAACATAGATCTAACCCTAGTGCGACACTGTGGCCATCCGATCGGGTCTTTTAGAAGGATTCCGCGGGTGGCACTGGACGATCCGTGAGAGGGCTTGTTCTTCAACCTGATTGGTTGGCGTCTCTTAGAAGGATTTCGAGGCTAGCTCTTGGCGATCCGTGGGATGGATGATTCTGGAATATGATTGGCTCGCATCATTTTTTTCCATGAACAGATAAGGTATAGCATGACACACTCCATTGACCGTTGGATCGAGCGTGGCATGCAAGGGCGCTGGGCGGGGCGGGATGCACCATGCATGCATGCCATGCAACTGCCTCTCGCGTCGCAGTCTAGCTATTTTGCGTGTAGTCAACCGACGCTGCAGCGTATATACTCCCTCCGTCGCATTAAATAAGTGTATGTCTAACTTTTTTCATCAGTCAAACTTACTCCCCTTCGGTTCATGCGCCATAGAAAAATATGCAATTCCAAAAAATTACTCCCTGATTTATGCATTAATTGCCTCCATTCTACTCCGTCTGTCCCAAATTACTCTGCGTTTTGAGTTTAATAAAAGTCAATATTTATAAACTTTGACTATGTATATAAAAAAATATCAAAATATAAAATATGTAATAAATATAATTAGATTCACCATAACACATACTTTTATATTATATAAAATTGATATTATAAATACTAGTATTTTGTTGAATATGCTTGGTCGAGTAATAATTTTTCGAGTACGCTAACTTATGCATTTATTGCCCTGATTTACTACCCTGCAATTACTTAAATGGTCTATTTTCCTCCCGCGGTTGTTTTTTCATGCATGCATGCGGTTTATAAATAGTGTGAACTTATAATTACATGGGACTAATAAAGACTAAGTGTTTCTTCTTTCCTTGTGCTACTCTGCATGCAGTGTGAACAAGGTTGCATGCGGTGACAACTCTTAATTTGTTTTTAAATTTAGTTTTATAATATGACAAATTTGTGTATATATGTTCATATATTTATCTACAAGGTTGGTCAAATTTGACAAAGTTTGACTTAGACAAAACCTAAAAGTACACGGTGCATGGGACTTAGGACTGTCAGGCTGTGAATGCTCTGCGGGCTCCGACATGGTGCGCAGTACGTGGGACTTTGGACTCAGCGTGACGCCCACCTGACTTTGGACATTTTTCTCTCCTTCCTATTAATGCATGCATGCATGAAGGGGGCGACGGTGTAGGGCAAGGTCACGTTGCATCCTAGCAATTTTTTTACACTGACCGCATTGATCACGCACGCGGCTACGTCCGCTGCCTATGCGCAACGCAATGCACGCGGCTACGCAACGCAGGATTCTCACGCCGCCCTTCACACTGAGCCCTGCTGATTCATGATTCCGGCCCTCAATAAATAGTTGCAATGCCTTTGCCTCCTCATCTTCAACCTCGAGTCCCGTTTCATCCTTTGCCTCCCGCTTCCTTTGCCTCCTCCCAACCCCAAAAAACACCTCTCCGGCGAGCGACCATGGCGACCTCCCCCCTCCACTGGCCTTCGGAATCCGAGGTCAGCGATGAGGACAACCACCCGGACCACAGGTAGATCTAGGAGGCGCCCACACGCCCGAGGCGTCACAACAAGGAGGGGCGACGCAAATCCCCGGCCGACCCTTGGGCCCAAGGACACTTTGTCCACAACCCCCGCCCCCGCCGCGGTGGCAACCTACCCGACTCCGGCCCCTTCGTCGAGGCCCTCAAGGCGGAGGAGTAGGAGCTGGCTGCTGCCGAGAAGGCGGCAAAGAAGGAGGCCGCGTGTGCCCGAAAGAAAAGGCGGCAACGGGAGGAGGATTAGCAACGGGAGGCAACTCGCTAGGCCTTCGAGGAGGAGCATAGACAGTAGGAGAGACCGAAAGGCGGCGTTTGCCCGAGCGGCACCGCGCCCACCGCCGATGGAGTAGGGCAACCTCCCGGCGGCGAGGTTGGCCGGCAGCCCTAAACCCACGTAGTAGCTAGGGTTAGGGTTTAGGAGCCCTTAGGGTTTATGTAATGTGGGGCCCCTCTCTATATTGTACCCCTCTCTATATTGTACCCCTTATATTATATAACGATGGCCACGGTAGAGGTGTCGTCGTCTTTATCTCTACCTCCGCCTCGCTAGTATCTGATGTCGGCGCCGTTGACGACGGCCCGGTCATCATCGACGGACAAGCTCAAGTTGCCGCTAAGCCGCTAAGGTCGAGGTTCTGGCCGAGACACCTGAGGAATGCGCCGTCGAAGGGCACGGCTCCGTCCATCCTGTTCATGCTCAGGTTGAGGTGGTACATGCGCTTCATCCGTCTCATCGCCGCTGGGATCCTGCCCGTCAGGTTGTTGTTGTTGTTGTTGTTGTTGTTGTTGTTGTTGTTGTTGTTGTTGTTGTTGTTGTTGTTATTGTTGTTGTTGTTGTTCTGCAGCGACAACGTGGTCTGGCTGGACAGCTGCCCGAACGTCTAGATAGGCAACAAACCAGTTGTCTGGATTCAGCAGTTCAGATACTCTACTATCGCTTATGTTTTATCTTGCAGGAGATCAACGAAAAATGAACTCGAGCAAGCCTTCAAGGAGAACTGTATGGTGCCAAAGAGATCAAGGATATCATCTCCTATGCTGGCACTGACAATGTAAGGAACATCAAGCATATGTTGCGTATACAATACAAAACTTAAATCATACAAAATACGACCTGGTTAACCAAATTGATATCCTATTTACTAAGTTAATGGTGATAGATTTAATTTCTTGCACATATGATTCAAAAAAATAAATCTTTCACATATAGGATGGGAGGATAGATTATTCAGAATTTGTTGCGATGACGAAGAAACGAATAGGCAGCTCTGAGCCAACAAACCCAAATAAGAGAAGAGATCTAATCCTACTTAGCTCTATGCAAAGTAGGATTGGTAGCACAATACCCTTGCATACCATAAATTCATACATGTATTGCTTTGAACTTCAGATGTCACTTGACTGTTAGCGTACAACTTTCTCATGGACAAATAAATTAATAAAATAATTATTAATATATGTTTCTTGGTACTTTATTATAAACTAAATTAACATGCATGGTTCATTACCTTATTTAGAACATGCCTTTGATTGTTTTTAGAGAAAGTGAAGGTGAATTCCAGTACCACAACTAAGGCTGATGACTTACATTGGGTTCTCTTGTATGTATCTTTATAAGAACAAGTACGGCTAGGTGATATATATTGTTAGTTTCGTGTACTCGTATTTATTGTTGTGTAATTAGAAGGTGAATGAGTATGTTTAATACTTCAGAAATTTAGACATATACTCTATGCAAGAGTTGAGACAAAGAGTCCTAGAGATATTCTTGCATGTATATGTACTTGTATATTGGACATAAACATCAAAGCCAAATTGTGACATCTCTTTTAGCCTAAGTTGGTTTGTGATGCTGCACTATATGTATAATAATATATTCGTTGTCGTGAGATCGATGAACTTGACAAACCTGGGAGTACGGATCTAGAAAGCAAAGGTCGATTGACCATGTCAGGTGTGGAGACTATCACGGGGAGGCAACTCTAATTCAATATGCTAATCCGCGGATGAACGATGGTGACATGGTTGAATTCGTAACCGGTTCCATATGGCCACGATGAATGTATTATGTTTACATTTGTATTGAGAAATTAAAAATTCGTGGCAACGCACGGGCATTCAACTAGTAATAAAATAAAGAACGCAACGGTTCTGTCAACTGTCCGTCTAGAAAAGACAATTTTGCCCTCAGCGATTCGGAGTAATTACATGAACTGCCACCGCTTAGTCAACTTCTCTTCCTTCGCTTCGCTTCCGCCGTTTCTCTTGCGTTGCCCGCATCCGTCGCCCCTGCCCTCCCTCCCAGTCACTCTCACCTCGACATCACCTCACCATCCCCGCCTAGAGCTCGGGCGCGCGCAGCAGCCGAGTGTGGCGATCCAGTTTCCGTCGTCCAGCGCCGAAACTAAGGGAGAGGAAGAGCAAGCAGAGGAGGAGGTTGCGTGCCCCCTCCTGAGAGATCCAGGGAGGGAAGGGAGTTTCTGTAGCCTCCATAGACACGGTGGTGGAGATCTCACATCGTATCGTCGGTTTACTGTTTTGATTTGTTGAACTGCTTCCGGGATTGGCAGCAGACGCCTCCCATCTCTGATGTCTCTATTAATTTCTCTTCAGATCTGACATTTCTTATCATGTACGTACGAAAGATGGATCATGATACAGAAAATCCCACATCTGTGTGATATCCATGTTCCTGGACCAAGCGGACAGTGGGGTGGACAAAATTAAATTTTTATGCCATCTATACTGATGAGGATCAGTCAGGATCTTGGGGAGGAGAGACGATGATGGCTTTGTGATCCCTTCCGACTGGGACAGACTACCACACTGTCAGAATGCAGAGTTGGGGGGAAGCTGCTGCTGGTCATGGTCCTGGTCATGAGGCACTGAAATTTGTTTCGAGTGTTTATGCAGGTCCGGTGCAGGTGAAAGTGACCGTGCTAATTTTGTATCTGAACTACAGTGCAAACATGCGTCAAAGTCAGTGATTGCTGGTGCTATTACTTAATAAGAAGATAAAAGCTTCTGTGCATCTCATTCCTATTCAGTTTTCATGAAGGTTAATCGATCATCATGGAACCAAATGACGCATCAGAGATTGCTAGGCTGGGCCGTACTATGTCGTGTTGGTTCATTTCAGTGATCAGTTTCTCCATGCGTGGTGAAGGACCTGGTTCACCGTGATGGTAAAACTCTGTTAAACATATCTATCCGATTGCAATATAAGAAAAATAAAAGAGTAGATTAAATGAGAATTAAATAGAGGATTAAAATATACTTCTTCAACTCAGATCCGTTACGATGTACGAGCACTTTGCTAATGAATAGTAAATTCATTATTATGGCCTAAAAAATCAGTAAAAATCGATCTGTCGTCCGTCCGTTCACCTGGATCGCCACAAGTTTCCGTTGGTCAACGTATCTTCATAGGCTGATCGGTCTTACCTGGTACAAGTTCCAATCTGGACTCACGAGCAGCCCATACACCTTGGCCTGGCCCAGCCATCATGTGCAACACACGTATAGTTGAGTAATCAATTTCTCTCCGGTCCTTTTTTCTAACGAAATTTAACTGCGTGTACAATATAGTATTGGTATTGAATAGTCCCATCTCGAGATCTCATGTGGAATCCTACCGATTCATATACAGTGGCCAGTTGCCCGGAACATCAAGGAAGAACATCAGGAATAACAAGCAGAGGCACCGTTGATTGGTCCGAAAATCTCCTGATTAAAGTCCCCCATTCAGGCAGCGGAAGAGTTGCCTATGTGTGTGGTAGTGTGGCTTGCTGCCCTCGGATCAACAAAAGTAAGAAGCAACTCAAAGCCACGGTCTCCAAGTTAGCATATTATGGGGCATAGCTCAGGTCAGAGCAAGGTGCCATCAGGCGTTCAACAGGCAGTCTCATGATCGGGCATGAGTGTCCTGAAGAAGAAATTGTATACTCTCTTTGGTCGGAAGGCGGCGGGGGAAGGAAGGGGACACTGGGCAGGATCTTGCATGAGGTGTGATATGTGATTACCTTTGGCAGTAATTAAATGGGATTGTGTTCACTTCAGCTTGATTGTCAAAGTTTGAATTTGTACTCCCGGGCAAGCACATGCGGCGGTGCTAATGATAGCGGGGTAGGCCTTCGGAGTCGTCAAAGACACGCTGATATAAGTTGACACATATTTTTTTCTAGTATTGTACCGTATATGTTTGTTGTCTATGGATATAAGTTGGAAAGTATTATTCAAGAATCTGCAAGGAATTTATAAGTCTCCGTGACATAGATTTTTCGCTCCCACGGGCAATTTTTGCTAGTTAGATTAAAAGAACACGACGACGGATGGCTTTTCCGTATGGGCACGTGAGGCTGGAATCTAATTGCTTTTTCTTCTCTGTCATTTTTCTTGCGAAAATTCACCAATTTGTTAATAACATCAACAACAGTATATAGACAACCAAAAGTAATAAATATTACAAATAAATCCATGAACAACCTAGCGGTAACTACATACACTAACACGAGCTTAAGACGCGTCACCCCTTAATCACCAGAGCCGCCAAAACTTGTCGTATTAGAGCTTGATATAGTAGACAGACGGAGAGTTTTTGTGCTAAAACCCCAAAGGACCAAGACACCGGAGCAGTAAACATCGCCAATGATAATAATTGTAGATAAAAAGAGACTGACCTAAAACCACACCAATAAATACGAGAACCAACCAGATCCCGAAAGTTCCACCGGACAAACGACTCCACACGCACTCCACTAGCGCTAGACGGACCACCGTAGCAAGGATAGGACGAAGAGGACTTTATTCTGACTCCAGGATGTAGCTGTCGCCTCAACACCCCAAAAGAGACACAAAAAGCATTTTAAGCAAAGAAACAGAAAACCATCCGCCGGCGAGAGGCCGCAATCCATCACAACTCCGAGGCCCTAAGGCCACTGGAGGTGGGACGGTTCAGCGGCGTCACTACCGAGGGGAACAAGGAAGCCTAGATGGATTTTTAGGCAATCATCGCCGCTATTGCCAGAGCTTTGTTCCATGAGCTACTAGCTAACTTAGCTTGCATTTCTCTATGGTTCGTCGTGCATCAGTTCGTTCCTCTTTTTTTCTTGTTTTGTACGTCATTTTATTTCCTTTTTATTTATTTTTCCATTAGTTTATATCTTTGGTATGTGTTTATTTTCTTTTTTTTCCTTTTCCATTCCACTCCATGTTTTTTCTTACTACTTTGTTTTTTCTTTTTTTCTTTTTTTACCCTGACTAGTTGAATATTCGTGCGTTGCTACGGAAGAACAATAATTGTTTTGTTCAGACATGTAGATATCTTTCTCCCTTTTCAAATTATATATTGACTCTCTTACTATCAACCAGCAACATCCTATTTTACATCACTGCATCATCGTTGTGTACATTTTCTTAATCCTTCAACCTCCATGGCTGAAGTCCCCTCCGGTGAACTCACCACATTGCTTACGGAAGTCTATATATTGACCATTGTTGACCCATTGTCGTTAATCTGCTATATATGTCGCCATCCATGTACTGTCTCCTACCTCGGGGAATGTTTGATGAGATTCATGTCACCTTTCACACTTCTTTTCCATCTATGATCAACTGTGTATTCAACTTTTTCATTGCGTTGAAGCTCGACTTCTTGCATTATCTCACTCCACCTACACTACTACTAGAAAGCGGAGTATTAGGCACACAAGCTCTGCCAGAAAACAGGGTATATGTGTTAGCACTTATTTTGGGCTCGTAGCTAATTAAGGAAAATAGTGAAAGACACTCAGAAAGGTCCACTTAGAGAACTATTAATTATCATCAAAGAGAAACCGTGTTAAGTCAAGTTATAATTAGGCTTAATAGCCAATTATGCTAGTGATCAGAGAAGACTCGAAGAGTGATATATGGAGGTTTCAACTATGAGTATTTCAAGATGACCTTAAATGAAAAAGTGCCGAACGCAAAACTTGTGCGCCTCGTCGAAACAAGCAACTTTGGTTTTTGAATCATCTTGATCCACGTTAATATGCAACTTTTAGAGCAAAAATACTACATTTGGCTGAATTGCTGGGCTTTAGGGGTGTGGCCGCCGGATCCTAGACATTGTCTGCCCCTAGATGAGTGCATTGGATCCGGGCAACCTAAAAACCTTCCTAATTCGATTAATCTGTTTACGACTTAAATTCAGAAGTCAAGATCAACTTGGATGAAAAAGTAAAAAAACATGAGAATTCTTCGTTTTTTTGAGACGAACAACTTTGCTTTTGGAGCTGTCTTCATCTAAGTAAGTATACGACGTCGAGATTCAAAATACGGTCGAACAAAGTTAAATTCGTTTGACCAAAATCCGGGTTTGATACGAAAACAAGGAGAAAAGGCCATCAAGATCAGGTCAGATGGAAAAGTGGCCGAAATCAACGTTCTTCTTTTTGAGACAAACAACTTTGCTTTTTACAAAATTTTGATCCGAGCTCATTTACTACCTCAAAAGTGATTGGGAAGGTACACACAAGTTTTTGGCCGAAAAGTTCGGACTAGTCCATCCGAAATTGACCCCAACTAGGATTTTCGACATGATTCCAAGCTTCTTTCTTGCACGGAAAGTTCAGCCGCTCCTTAAATATGTGCGGAGTGAAGGCCGATGGAACCAACACCAATCGAACAAACACATCTACTACTTTTTCGTGTTCATCTACTTTTATCCCTCTCCCTCTATATATTTCTTCTCATTTTTTGTCATTCTTCAAGATTGGAGGCTATGAATCCGCGAGGTCTAGTGGCGGTCAAGCCGATCTAGGACAGCCCATAGCCGCCGCTTCGCCCTGATGGGGTCCCTCCCGGCAAGCGGGATTTTGGGTCTTCAAAAGCGTCCGCCGAATTGTCTTGTATACCGCACTTCTAGCGATCCTTCCTCGGCGCATGCTGTCATGCATCGCGCTCGACGCCGAGGGTACACGGTGACGTGTTCGTCTACGAACCCAACCCGTAGTCATTTTCATGGCCAGAGTCGCACCACAGCCTAGGCAGACGATGTCATCATCTTCATGCCTACCAAAGCCCGTGTGATGTGGGGAATGCATAGCTGGGGGTTAGTAGCTGGCGATGTCAAGCAAGATCGTGATGTATTATCTACCTTTTTAGCGAGTGGTTCAATTGCACAAATAAAATTACTTGCATGTGAGTAAGAAAATATTAGGCATCTCCTTACTATTATGATCACACGTTAGCATAAGGTATCATGATATATTCTCTACCCTGCTTCTAGCAAGCGTTTTAATTCTTTAGTTAAAATACATGCATGTGAGTGACCAAATAATCTACTAGGTAAGGCATTTTTTCTCTGAAGAACTTACTGAGCGTAAATAATAAATCACGGCACTACTAACATGGACATTGCCAAGTTGACAAGTTTTTATTATTTCTGGCACTACTAGCTTCAACATGCGAAACCGATACATTTAGAATTTGGAATTAGATATGTATAATTGGACAGTACTTTATTGTTGTTGTATCTAGACACAAGAGCCATGTTGTCCATGAAATGCAACAATTTGAAGTTTTAGTTTTTTTGACATGTTTTAACTAAATCCATATGCGTTCGTACGTGCAGTGCACGTGCAAGCTTACTAGTGGAAAGAAAAAGATATGAGACACGTCCTTCTGATAGAATGATCCGTAAATAAATAAGCCCTGGCCACGCTTTGGATTTCTCCCTCTCTCGTCATGTACAATAAATGAAGAAGCTTGTTTTGTGTTTGTCCGACAAATACTTTGGTGGCGTGTTTGAGCGGAAATTCACGATTTTTTTTTTATCACGAAGCACATGAACTCTCCTAAGTTAAATTTAATGATCAGGAAAACACGAGCGAGAGCACGATCAACCAACATGAAACAAAACTTCTTAGTTAATTATATTCGGGCCACAGTGACGGATGGGTCGGTACGGAGAAGCCGAACAACCGGATATGGCGAGCAGTTGCCATGGCAGCGCCGGCGACGCACCACAGCACGCACACAGCGGCGCACCCGTGCAGCACGGCATTGCTAGTGCAGCGGCGGAGAAAGGCGGCGGCGATGGAGGAGACTGACGGCCAGCGAGAACCACAGCGCCTGACGCCTCATGGAGAGCGCGAACACCTTGTGTGTCTCCGTGTACTCCTCGAGCTTCTTCATCAGTGGCGACTTGGTCCGTCGCGCCCGAGTGATGTCATGCGTGGCCAGCGTCTCACGCCATATATGCTTATTATTCTCCCAGTCTGTCTCGGACATGTCTGCAATTCCCCTTTGCATTGATTGTCGTAGCCTCTGATGATGATTCGCTCGAACTAGCAGCTAGGGTTCCTCGTTGTTGAGATGGCTGAACATGGTAGATAGGAAATTTTATTCGGAAGAGGCTAAACTTGGCTGCCTTTTCTTATGGACCTCATCGCTATATTTAGTACTCCTACCTTGTACGTATTAAATAAGGATGGTTATACTTGCTTTCTAATACTTCTTAGGGCTGGTAAGGGCGATTGTTCTCGAGATTGGGTGTTTAGTTTTACCTCCTGCTGCGCACTGTTCTTGTTCGACGAATTCCTTCCCTGCAGCTCTCCACTCATGTCTTGGAACTTGTTGCTCCTAACCGACCACTGTTAGTTCTCTCGCGGTGTGGCATGGCTTCGGCACTTCTGCTGTCGAACACACCGCAAATGCCATGGACATCATCGAAGTGCCTTCCTCACACAACGTCGAACCTGGAGAAGATGATTAGCGGGAGGGGTCATCCGATGTGGTTGAGTTGACTAGTGTATCAACTTAATATAGTATCATAGCAAAGTGGTATCGAGTTCAAGACCCCTGTCAACATAGTATTAACAACAGTTCTATTGCCTACATTGAACAACGACTAAAACTAAAATAGCCTAGACGTGTGGGGACTGTTAAAATATTTTTGTTGATCCCCTTCCATCAATTCGGGCTTTTGTGGTTGGCCAGTGCATCAATTCAAAATGATGCTATAGACGCAAGGTCTCGAGTTTAAGACCATGCCAACACGGTATTAAAAAATAGTTGTGGTCTACATCGAAGCCATGTCTAAGGACTAAAATAACTTAGATGTGAGGGGTGTTCAAAACCTTGGTGGTGACGGATCGTGTCCAGTGATATCAAATCGGCAAAAGTGGTGCCTCCATGGCAACCAACAAAGATTAGTTTATTTTGAATTCTCTCGATGGTGTAAGGATATTTCGAAATGTTACAACCATATATCACCTTATTGTGTACCCACAAAGGAAATCCTGAAATGATTTTTGGGCGTAGTACACTAGTAGAAAACAGGACACTAGTCCCGGTTTGTAAGAGGCTTTAGTCCCGGATTGCAATCCGGGACTAACGTATCGGGACTAAAAGTTAGGCCTTTAGTCCCGGTTGTGTTACAAACCGGGACTAGATTATCTCCACGTGGCCGCTCTGTGCGCGCTGGGCTGGAGGATATTTAGTTCCGGTTCGTAACACGAACCGGAAAAGTTCTTCTGCCGCGGCAGCATTTTGCACCAAATTGCTGCCGCGGCAGGAGGTGGGGTTTTAGGGTTTTCTTTTTTTGTGTTTGATTATTTTTCATTTTGTGTTTTTATATACATATTATTCTACGCTACTACATGTTGTATACATTGATGCATATATAATATAATTTCACTCACGATAACATAAATACATATAAATATATACACAACCGAGACTAGAGCTCGTCTAATTGATTTACACCAAGATCATCATTACAACAGATACTGTCCTTTTGTGTCTATCCACGATTACACGAAGGTCTATCTACGTTGTACTCTTCTTTTGAGTTTATGGCGTCTCTGAGCAAAAATCCCGACAACTCCTCTTGAATTGCTAGTAGGCGTTCATGTGGTAGGAGCTTATCCCGCATCGCATCCAACTATATATAAAGAAGTAGATCATTATGAATGGAACTCAATAAAAACTATGGTATAGAATAAATTGCGAATATATTGTTTACGTACTTGAAGAAAGTCCGTGCCCTGCTCCATACACCCACGAATGAACTCACATACGTAATATCCACATAAATTAGTCCCCTGTGGCTGCGTCGCACACTTTTCGATCGAAAATATAATTCAATCAGATAATAATCAAGCATGATAATTGTAAGAATGATAATTGTAATATCCACATAAATTAGTCCCCCTAGCTCTCGTACTACTTACCGGGACCGTATGAAAAGTGAGCTCCTCACGCCATTCACCCTGAACCTCCTTCGTGAACCTTTTCCAAACCCTGTCCGGCAAAAAAGAAATGAATGAGTTATTAATTAGTTTACATCTCAGAGAATGAACGAAAGAGACAGATATAGTGATTGAAATTACTTTTGGAGGCAATCAATTATGCTACGGTAGTCTTCCATCGGCTTCTTAACGAGTCCAAGATTTCAACTTTTGCACGGTCAACGTCAATGTTTAGAAGAATCCAGTGGAAGCTGCGATCGTTTATATACACTTAACATCGAGTAAACAAAAATTGAATGTGTACAGGACAGTAAGACTCTTACTAGTATTTGTGTCTTGTAATGTTGCTCCATTAAAAACATTAGCAAGTTATCCTCTGTTTCCTCGAGGTTATTTATTAGCGTTTGTCCATTTACTCTGTTTGGGTCAATGAACCAAATGCTGTAGATTGACTTTCTTCTACATTCTTGAATCTTTATTCTGCATATATAATAGCATACAGAAGGAGATATAGTGAGGATAACGACAGGAAATGAATTGAACGAGCTGAGTTAGTGACTTAATTACTTACAGACAATATATGCTGAGGAGGGACTTGTCGAGGGCGTCTAGGTTGAATAACTGAAATAGTTCACAAAGTTCAATGGAGATATAGTCGGGACGGAAGTACTACTCTCCAACTTTACATAGGAGAAATTGTCGCCCTTCCTTTGTGACTTTCAAGTACCAGATATGCAACAGTCGCATATGTGTTGGCAGATCATCGAATACCTCATCGCTGACCAGAGGCTCCCCGTAGACAAATTTTCGTGCTATTGGTCCCTTGGCGACATTATCTCCGCCAGCTAGAAGTGCTTCGACCGGCACGTTACACTCCTTGGCTAATTTAATAGCTATTTCCATATCTATTCCACCTTGTGTGGGCTAGGGTAACACCTTGAGCGGGGAAATGGATTGTTTTGCCTGTTTGCCGAGCTGGGCAACTTCTTTTGATTTTTTCCCACTTGCAGTACTGCTTGATGACTTCTCTTTTAGTGTCTTCGTAAGACAGCGTGTATAGTCATCTTTACTATTTAACACATGTTGGGGTGGTTGGTCAAGGAATTCCTTGAAGTGCTTCTTGACTTTTGGATCAACTAGCACCTGTGGCTCGGGTTGTTTTGGTGCAAAATGGGCCTTCACTTCAGCCCGGTAGATCACCGCGCTTTCCTCATCAGTCCGGTGATAAGCTAACTTGGGAGGAGACGGCGGTACTCTTGGTAGGGGATCTTGTCGTTTTCGGCGTCGGGTCTCCCTCAACGTAGCGGTGTTATTCTTCCGCTTTCTTCCCTTTGATTCAGTGGGCGGAGGCGGAGGCGCCGGAGATGGAGATGCAGTTGCGCTGCGATCCCTCTCAGGAAGGGGTGGACTATTGTTTCTTGGTGGAGACGGTGGACTCGGAGGTGATGGTGGCCTTGGAGGTGATGGATTGCTTCTCGGAGGAGAAGATTTCCTTGGCGCCCAGCCTGGAAACACGATGGATTGTTTTTTCCAAAGAATGATCCCACCCTCCACTTCTCCAAGTGTTTTCTCCCCTTCGCCTGCAGGGATGTCAAGCTCAAGTGATCTACATGTCAGTTCAACTTCATCCACACCGACACGAGCATAGCCAGCTGGAATCTGACTTCCATGGTAGGTCGCTTCCGGTGGACAAGGTAAAGCAAAGCCGAGCGCCACCTTCATAGAAATGTTCTTCACTGTGACATGTAGCTCACAAGCTGTCCTTGCCTCGACTTCATCCACGGGGTAGCGAACCATCATTGCATTATTGTCCATCAGCATTGGATTATTAGCTTGTACCTCCGTGGAAGCCACGCTGCTTCTCCGCTGAGATGGACCCACCGGACTGTCTAACGCAGGATATTTCTGTCGGGCCAGTACTCTAAGTTCATTAATCTGCTCCTGCTGCAGCTTGAACATGGCTTGAAATTCCTCGTTCCTTTTTTCAACCGCCTCCAACCGCGCTTGCCTCCTCCGCCTTCTGCCGGTTCGTTTTTCTGGATCGGCTTCTATAAGTGTCGATGTCAGCGGGAAACCCTGTCTTCCATGGAACAGATGGGCCAAAGCCTCGTGTTCGTCCGACTTTTTCGGGATTCCCGAGGGCATATGTCAGCTCATCGTTCTCTCTCTCGGGAATGAACTTTCCATCTTTTCTCAGTTGTATCACTTTAACAAGTTCATCTTTGGGTTTAGTATTGGCCTCCTTTGTAACAATAATCTCCCCGGTTTCAGTGTCATACGACCCCCCATTCCCAAGGAGCCAATTTTTTGACCTCACGGGCCACTGATGTGTAGCTGGCGTGACCCCTTTTAGACGCATTTCTTTCTCGGTTTTTGTCCACTTAGGCACGGCCGTCTTGTAGCCACCTGTCCCCATAGTATGGTGATATTTCTTTTTGGCCGCATTTAACTTATTCTTTTCCGACTTGGCCGTAGCTGCTTCTGATTCCTTATATGTCACAAATGGGGCCCAGTTATCCCGCTGCTTCTCCAGCGGGCCAGTGAATGGCGGAGTCATCTCCTTCTTGGCAAAGTTGTTGTACAATCTTTTCTTCCAGTCCTTGAACTGTCCGCGCATCTTCTTAAGGGCCCACTTTCTGACTTGCAACCTCAATGCCTCAGTGAGTTCAGGAGTGTCCAATTCAGGCAGAGAGAAGTGTGCCATGAGTGAATTCCAAAGACCGTCTTTGGCTCTGTCATCGACAAAAGTTTCTCCAACTCGATCACTTCTCTTTCCTGGCTTATTCCACTTCTGAGTAGTGATCGGGATGGCGTCCCTAACTATCGCTCCGCATTGGTATACAAATACACTTGCGGCCTCTTTCGGCTCCAAAGGTTCGCCGAACTCAGACACAAGATCAATGGTGAAACGCATACCGTCGGCCAACTTTTTGGTCGGGCCTCGTTTCCTTGCAGAAGATTCGCCCGATGCGGAGGTCTAAGAGAAGAAACAGTCGTTAGTACATATATATATATATGAATCAGCTAATGCATCTACTAGCTCGTGATCAGCATAGGCTTTATATACCTCGCCGGTCTTTGCTATGGTGGTGTCTCCACCGTCAGTTCCACCGTCGTCTCCACCAAAGAATTCGTCATAGTCGTCTCTTCTGTCGGCTTCATCCAAGTTGAGGTATTGGGAGCCATCATCATCTCCATCATCGTCTGCTCCATCATAATTGTAACCTCATGTACCCTCATCTATCATGTTGTACATGATGTGCTCTTCGTTGTCTCTACCGTCCATAACTCGACTAATACAGAAGAAAGATAAAACCATTTTGCTTAATGCGATAAAATAAAGGAAGATAAATTAATCCAGCTTAAACAATGCGATAAGGAAAGATAAAGTACCAGTTAAACAACAATACATCTCGAATAATCCAGCTATTACAACAATAAAGTACCAATTAAACAACAATACAACCATATTACACATCTAGCTAGCTCAGCGAAGACGTCGAGCCCCGGCTACTGAGACGCGGAAGGTGTGCACCCAAAGTGTAGGAACCATCACCGGAGAATATCTCGGGTAAGGTGCCTGAAGAAGCTGTCAGGTATTGGCGTCCCGGACTCCTAAAATGTGCATGTAGCGCCGGACGTGCTCGTCCTCCTCCCTGACACGACGCTGTACCACCTCGTCGGGGGCCGGCTCCCTCTGCATCGCACCTGGACCACTCGGCCGCCAAGACGACACCCGGATTCCTCACGAGACGACGTCCCCCGGCTGGTAGCACCTCCCAGTGCCAGCCCGGCGGAGCCCAGCCCCGTGGATGCCAGGCGACACTGTCTAGTAGCGCTCCGAGGGTCACACAGAGTGAACGAGGATGAGGAATCGGCATATTCCTAAACACTAAATTAAACCTATATACTTTAAACATGATGAAAATAAATAGTATCAACTAAAATAAACTATATTAAACACTAACTAAATTCACTAACTAAAATAAACTATATTAAACACTAAGTAAAATCCTAAAATTCACTAACTAGGAAAAATTACACTAAAATTCACTAACTAAAATCCTAAAATTCACTAACTAAGAAAAATTACACTAAAATTCACTAACTAAATTCACTAACTAAAATCATAAAATTCACTAACTAAGAAAAATTACACTAAAATTCACTAACTAAAATCCTAAAATTCACTAACTAAGAAAAATTACACTAAAATTCACTAACTAAATTCACTAACTAAAATCCTAAAATTCACTAACTAAGAAAAATCCTAAAATCACTAACCAAAATCCTAAAATACACTAAAATTACACTAACTAATTAACACTAAATAATTTAACAACAAAATAACAAATTACACTAACTAATTAACCTAAAATAACCCTAACTAATTAATCCTAAAATACACTAAAATTACACTAACTAATTAACACTAAAAAAATTAAAAACAAAATAACTGACCGCAGGGAGAGGGGCGCCGGCTCTAGTGGTGTGGTGGACGGCGCGGGCGCGGTGCGGGCTCGGGCGGCGCGGGGTGGGCGGCACGGGGACGGACGTCGCGGGGACAGACGGCTCGGGCGGCGCGAGGACGGACGGCTCGGGCGGCGCAGGGACGGACGGCGCGGGGACGGACGGCTCGGGCGGCACGGGGACGGACGGCTCGGGCGGCACGGGGACGGATGGCGCGGGGACGGCGCAGGGACGGACGGCGTGGCAGCGCGGCGACGGATGTGCGAGAGCAGGAAGACGGCGCAGTGGCAGCTCTGTGTGCTCCGGTTCGGTGCACGAACCGGGGCGCACGGGGTGGGTATTTATAACCACGCCACATTTAGCCCCGGTTGGTAGCACAAACCGGGACTAAAGGGGTACCTTTAGCCCCGGTTGGTAGCACAAACCGGGGCTAAAGAATTTTTGGGGCGCCGCGTTTCGCGGGCAGCCCCGCACCCCTTTAGCCCCGGTTTGACGGTTTGTAGGTCAAACCGGTGCTAAAGGTCCTTTTTAAAAGCTTTTTCAAAACCTTTTTAAAAACCTTTTTTAAAATTAATTATTATTTGTCTGTTTAAAACCTTTTTAGAAACAAAAAACCTTTTTAAAAACCTTTTTCAAAACCTTTTTTAAAAACCTTTTTTAAAAACCTTCTTTAAAAATCTTTTTCAAAACCTTTTTTAAAACCTTTTTCAAAACCTTTTTTAAAAACCTTTTTAAAACCTTTTTCAAAACCTTTTTGAATTTTTTATGTCCGTTTTGAATTTTTTGCCATTTCGAACTTAGGTCAAAATGGCATGAGTGAAGATAGGGGATGAGAATGTTAGAACTTGCATTGGATCTCTGAAAAAATGACATATTGTGAGTCTAAAAATGATTTTTTCAAAAAATCACGGACGTTAGATCATGTACCTGTAGTTCAAACCGGATCCACTTACTACCGATTCGGCAAACATTTGTCTTTTTCACCCGGGAAGGATAGAAAGGTTTGAGATCCCCCAGTTGGGATATAGTTCACGTAACGTGGTCTACTATTTTAGAAAAATGGAATGGTAGCATTCTGTAACTGCATTTTGGTGGCTGCTTCACAAAACGACCCGTCTTTTTGCGCTCGGAAAATGGAAAATGGCTTTTCCGAGCGACGAAAAGGAAAACTTCCTCCTGCAACATTGTTCTACATCCCAATATACACATGCATGCACAATATGGGCACTGTATCACAAACTATGCCGCGATTCAACACATAACATCCGTCTCTTGGACCGAAAGCCATGAAACCGGGACTAAAGATATTTCCCGCCATATCCCACCGTTTCCCGCCATGTTTTCCCGCCATTTCCCTCTTAACGGTGCTTTTAGTCCCGGTTGTAGCCACTAACCGGGACTAAAGATATTTCCCGCCATATCCCACCGCTTCCCGCCATGTTTTCCCGCCCTTTCCCTCTGAACGGTGCTTTTAGTCCCGATTGTAGCCACTAACCAGGACTAAAGATATTTCCCGCCATATCCCACCGTTTCCCGCCATGTTTTCCAGCACTTTCCATCTATATATAGGCCGACCACGCCATGGCTATCCATACATATGCACCTTCCTCTCTCACAACTATGGACAGTGCCTACTGGGCCATTCTGACCCTCGAGGAGACCCAGGCGTTGTGGGCCTCCAACTACCCTTGCCCGCCGGGCTACCGGCCGGCCGCCGGCTGGATGCTGAGCGTTGGAGGGGTTCCTGTCCCTCCTGTGCCTCAAGGCTCCGCCAGACAGGCGGCCATCACGAACCACTTCTACCACGAGCTCACGCCGGAGCAGCGGATGGATCCCAGTGGGATCCCAACAACTATCACTCCTGGAATGCCTTCTTTGCTAACCGACGGGAAAGGGAGCTCGCCAGGTACGAGGGTGATGGCCTGCCCCCGATGAACCACAATGAAGCCAGTCGGCGTCTGTGGTGGGCGAACCGTACTATCATCGGCGTGATGCGCTACATCGCCGGGGGAGACCATCCTCGCCTGCGGTGCCCACAAGTCTACCCGCCACATAGCCACAAGAAGGCCCCTCCCCCGCTCGGCTGTAGCGGCATCGTCTTCCAGGAGACTCCTCTCCCGCCCGCCGTGAATCCGAGGCCGGAGTGGCAGGTGGCCCCGGTATATGCCATGGCTGGGCTGAGGATCTCTGGAGTGGCAGGTGACGATGACGATGATGATGACGATGACGAAGAAGACCCTGAAGCTGTGTACTATAGGACTAGGCATGATTATGACTAAAGGGGGTGGCTTTAGTCCTCAGTGTTAGCTAGTCCCGGTTTGTCCCGGTTTTTAATATTAATAAATGTCTAAGTGTTACCTAGTCTACAGTTTTGGTACCTGCCTACAGCAATCTCAGAAATTCCTTTATTAACCATGGAACATCTTCCTTTAATAAATGAAAAATAGGATGAATTCACAAAAGATTTAATACATTACATTACCAACATCCACATCTAGTGTTTTGGTTCTCTTCTTGTCCGTAACCATGGAGCATCTTCCTTATTTAGCGATATGCTTGGGTCAGTTTTCACTTTGAATGGCGGAATTTCATGAAATTTGTCATAATCTTCTGACATGTTTGTCCTGTCCTCAACTCTCACCATGTTTCTTTTTTCTGAAAGAACTATGTGGCTCTTTGGCTCATCGTATGATTCTTTTGCTTATCTTTCCTTTTTCTCGGTCTAGTAGACATGTCCTTCACATAGAAAACTTGAGCCACATCATTGGCAAGGACGAATGGTTCGTCTCCGTACGCAATATTATTGAGATCCACTGTTGTCATTCCGTACAGCTGGTCTACCGTTACCCCACCTCCTGTCATCTTGACCCATTTGCATAGAAACAATGGGACCTTGAAATTAGGACCATAGTCAAGTTCCCATATGTCCTCTATGTAACCATAATATGTGTCCTTTTTCCCATTCTCGTCCGTTGCATCAAATCGGACACCACTGTTTTGGTTGGTGCTCTTTTTATCTTGGGCGTGCGTGTAAAATATATTCCCATTGATCTCGTAACCTTGGAAAGTCAATATAGTTGAAGATGGAGACCTGGCCAACAAGTACAACTGATCTCCAAGAGTGGTGTCATTCATGAGATGTGTCTGCAACCAACCGCCGAAAGTCTTCACGTGTTCATCTCTAATCAACCTGTCAGACTGCCCCGGGTAGTTCGAGAATATTCTTGTGTACCTCGATATATGGAGCCACCAAGGTGGAACTTTGCAGAATTGTATAGTGTGCTTTAGTGAAACAATGTCCATCCATACATATCTTTGCTTTCTTTCCTAGCGTGCCTTTTCCACTAAGTCTCCCTTCATGCCGTGATTCAGGTACACCGATCGGCTTAAGGTCAGGAATAAAGTCAACACAAAACTCAATGACCTCCTCTGTTCCATATCCCTTGGAGATGCTTCCTTCTGGCCTCGCACGGTTATGGACATATTTCTTTAAGACTCCCATGAATCTCTCAAAGGGGAACATATTGTGTAGAAATACAGGACCGAGAATGATAATCTCTTCGACTAGGTGAACTAGAAGGTGCGTCATTATGTTGAAGAAGGATGGTGGGAACACCAACTCAAAACTGACAAGACACTGGACCACATCTTTTTGTAACCCTGGTAGACTTTCTGGATCGATTACCTTCTGAGAAATTGCATTGAGGAACGAACATAGCTTCACAATGGGTACTCTAACATTTTTCGGCAGAAGCCCCCTCAAAGCAACCGGAAGCAACTGCGTCATAAGCACGTGGCAGTCATGAGACTTCAGGTTCTGGAATTTTTTCTCTGCCATATTTATTATTCCCTTTATATTGGACGAGAAGCCAGAAGGAACCTTGATACTACTCAGGCATTCAAAAAAGATTCCTTCTCTTCCTTGGTAAGAGCGTAGCTGGCAGTACCTTGAAACAACTCTGGATGCCTGCCTTCTCGGTCTTTCGTCGTGCTTCTGGTGTATCTTTATTCTTTCCATACACGCCCAAGAAGCCTAGCAGTATCACGCAAACATTCTTCGTCAGGTGCATCACGTCGATTGCAGAGCAGACCTCTAAGACTTTCCAATAGGGTAGCTCCCAAAATATAGATTTCTTCTTCCACATGGGTGCGTGTCCGCCAGCTTCCTTCGGAATGGACTGTCCGCCAGGACCCTTTCCAAAGATTACTTTTAAATCCTTCACCATATCAAATACATCATCACCAGTACGACGGACAGGCTTACTCCGGTGATCTGCTTCACCATTGAAATGCTTGCCTTTCCTTCTTAGGGAATGCGTGGGCGGAAGAAAACGACGATTCCCTAGGTACACATTCTTCTTGCACTTATCTAAATAAATACTTTTAGTGTCATCTAAACAATGTGTGCATGCATTGTATCCCTTGTTTGTCTGTCCTGAAATGTTACTAAGAGCAGGCCAATCATTGATTGTTACGAACAACAATGCCCGTAGGTTAAATTCCTCACGTTTGTGCTCATCCCACACACGTACACCTTGTCCGTGCCATAGCTATAAAAGTTCTTCAACTAATGGCCTTAGGTATACATCAATGTCGTTGCCGGGTTGCTTCGGGCCTTGGATGAGCACTGGCATCATAATGAACTTCCGCTTCATGCACAACCAAGGAGGAAGGTTATACATACACAAAGTCACAGCCCATGTGCTATGACTGCAGCTCTGCTCCCCAAAGGGATTCATGCCATCCGTACTTAGACCAAACCATAATTTTCTCGCGTCACCTGCAAAGTCCGGGTACTTTCTCTCAAGTTTTCTCCACTGCGACCCATCAGCGGGGTGTCTCAACATCTCGTCCTTCTTACAGTTTTCTTTGTGCCATCGCAACAATTTGGCATGCTCTTCGTTTCTGAACAAACGTTTCAGCCGTGGTATTATAGGAGCATACCACATCACCTTGGCGGGAACCCTCTTCCTCGTGCGCTCCCCCTCAACATCACCAGGGTCATCTCGTCGGATCTTATACCGCAATGCAGTGCATACTGGGCATGAATCCAAATTCTCGTACTGCTCACCGCGATAGAGGATGCAGTCATTAATGCATGCATGTATCTTCTGTACCTCTAATCCTAGAGGGCAGAAAACCTTCTTTTCTTTGTAAGTACTGGCGGGAAGTTCGTTATCCTTTGGAAGCAGCTTCTTCATTATCTTTAACAACTTTTCAAATCCCTTGTCAGGCACACCGACCTCTGCCTTCCATTTCAGCAATTCCAGTGTGCTGCCTAGCTTTTTGTGGCCATCTTCGCAATTGGGGTACAACAATTTGTTGTGATCATCTACCATCTGCTCAAATTTCAACCTCTCCCTTTCGCTATCACATTCTCCCTTTGCATCAGCAATGGTCCGACCAAGATCATCATCTGGCTCATATGATGCACGTTCTTCTGCTTCTTCTTCATCATTGTCTTCCATTGTAGTACCACCATATTCAGGGGACATAGGATAGCTGTCATCATTCTCTTCATCTTTGTTGTCTTCCATCATAACCCCTCTTTCTCCGTGCTTGGTCCAACAATTATAGCCAGACATGAAACCGAACCGAAACAAGTGGCCATGAAGGACTCTTGAGGAAGAGTATTCCTTCTGATTCCGACACTCACCACATGGACAACAGATAAAACCATTCCGCTTGTTTGCCTCTACCACAACGAGAAAAGAACACATGCCTTTAATGAACTCGTCAGAGATTCGGTCAGCGCACATCCATTGTCGTCTCATCTGCATTTTATAAGTTCATCAAACAAAATCACGATGCTAAGAGTAGTACTAGTCTAAAAATAAAAGAGCACATCGTATACATCAAACAAGCACTGATTTAAAAACTTTCTACTATATCTTTAGTCCCGGTTGGACACACCAACCGGGACTAAAGGGGTTGCGGCAGGCTGGGGCCGACATGAGCCCGTTTAGTCCCGAATGGTGTCTCCAATCGGGACTAAAAGTGCGTGATGACACTATATGTCGTGAGTGGACACTATGCCAGTGAGTGGCGACACTGTTTCAGTGGGTGGCGACAATATGACAGGGGTGAGTGTTGACATTATGTCATGAGTGTCGACACTATGTTGTGATGCTTAATCTATAAATAGGCTTCCTTGTGAACTATCAACTGCAAGGAAGATCGTGTGCGAGACCAGGGACACCACTACGGCGGAGCTTCTCGAAGATGTCTTAGGACCTCGTCCTCAGACATCTTCGAGGAGCTCACCGTAGAGGCACTCCCTAATATGTGAAATTAGTTAGCTCCACCAGCATACTAATTTAGCTAGAAAAGATATGAACCGAAAGATGGTGTGCGAGAGCAGGGACACCACTATGGCAGAGCTTCTCGAAGATGTCTTAGGATTCCTCGTCCTCAGACATCTTCGAGGAGCTCGCCATAGAGGCACTCCCTAATTTAATTTGGTAGATCCTTGGCGTGTTCATGTTTTTGTTCTTAATTTCTTGCTTAACTGGCCGATACTTAACTAAAGTTCTAGGGAGCCACTATATATATGTGTATCTTCATAGTTTTGGTACTTATTTTTGTTTCAATGGATTTTGTGACGACAGGTAGAAGAAAGAAGAATATTTTGTTGCTCGACGGTGACATGATGCACTGTGAACCGACCGGATTTCAAGACAACGTGTCAAACCAAGATATGCATATAGGATGAACTCATGTATCTATGTGCTTCGATGAATCAAATGAATTTCGAGAACTATATGTGCCAAATTAACCAGATATACAGAGATAGAACCCACACAAAATCTATCCATTTCTAGAGCATGAAATGAGCTAAAACAAGCAATGAGAGATGAAATGATGAAGTTTCTAACCTCTTAGGACCCTTGATAGATGTGGATCCAAAAAATCTTCACAAATCTTGAGAAAATGGGGAAGAACTCGAGATTGAGGGGAGAAATTTGAGAGGGATGATTGTGTGAGCTTGAAATGGCTCGGGCTGGGAAGGGGAAGAAGATATAGTCGGGGACTTTAGTCCTGGTTTGAGAAACAAACCGGGGCTAAAGGTCCACGCATCTGCTCTTTTCCAGCGCCAGACCCTTTATCTCCGGTTTGTTAAACGAACCGGGGCTAAAGTTCACATACGAACCGGGGCTAATGTCTTCTGGTTCCCGCGGCCGTTTCTAGCCGTTGGGACCAGGGCATTAGTCCCGGTTTGTACCAGAACCGGGACTAATGCTCTGGACCAAAGGTCCGTTTTCTACTAGTGGCACCGTGGAGCCGCACCGCTACAAAGGGACTTATGCAAAGCTGCAAACATGTTTCTGCGGTGTTACATAAGCTTGTTATTTTGTTCTAAAAGGGTCTAAGGGAAATGTGGCAATTTAGCGAACCACACGCGCGACTCCTCCCACAAAGAAAAAAGTGGTAGCGGCTAGGGTGGAACCCTAGCCCGCCGCCATCATATGTGCATCATCTTCGTCGTCTATGATCGAACATTGACGGGTCCTCGTCTCCTCTGCTTACCGCTCTTGCGGTGGGACGGAGTGGGGACCTCGGACCTACGCTCGGTGCTTTAGAAGCGCCTCCAAAGTTAGAGTTTGTCAACCGGCATCGAAGCTATGGTGGCTATGGCGGCGTTGTACACGGCAAGAATAAAGTATATCCACCTCCTCATCCACCTCGTCGATGGCAATATCGCTGTTGGTGCCGAGGAGAGCAGGGATGCTTCTGGTTGCCGCTTCCATGGAGTGGTCAATCTCGTCAGATCTACGTGTGTTTTAGGTTTGGTATTTGAATCCTCAGATCGATTTAAGGGTTCAATGGCGACGACTTCGGCTATGGGGCGCTGGTTCTTAGAGACACGTGCACGGAGAGACTTTCCGACTATCATCAATAATGTCAGGCCAACTCTGGTGACAGCGGCGTGTCGACGGCTCACTCTTGCAGCGCTAGTGGTCGTTAGGTGGTCCCAGAATTTTGATGCAATTTTTATTATATATTCGGTGTACTTTGTAGTTCTTTTGAACTTATAGAATATATCCAAATATCTCTAGAGAAAAAGGGAATGTGACAATCCCACAATTTTTGAGACGATGGAAAGAAAAGTATGTTTTGCATAGACACGTAAAAATAGTTCCGCTCGCAAAGTTTTTGTTGCGACTATCAGCAATCTGACTCTAAGCTCAGGCCGAGCCCACTGGCCGGCCCGTGTTAGCCCATGATTAATCTACCGTCTTCCTCCTCTCGTCGCTGCGTCGCATCGCAAGTTTGAAACGTTCAAACCAAGGAAAGATCGATGGAAAAACGAAGCTGGATCACTTCGTCCATGCATGCATGCACGGCCATGGCCACGGATGGAGGATCTAAAAATAGACGCATGGCCATGGCCGGTCGCCAACCTGCGGACATAAAATGGCGCCGAGTCTCCCTCCCGACCTCTCATCTTCTCCTTCCTCTCCCATCCCTATTAATATTCCCCCGCCTCGCGCTCGCCGTGTCGATCCCTCTCTTTCTCCCCATTCCCTCCACCACTCGTCGTCTCCCCGACCGGTCGATCGTCACGCAATGAGGTTCACGGCGCCCGTGTGCATCCTCGTCGGGCTCGCCGTCGCCTTCCAGGCGGCGGCGCAGCCGGAGGAGTCGTGCGCGAACCCGGTCACCGTGTCGCAAGCCTGCAAGGGCGCTTCGGACACGCACCACGGCGTGGACTACGACCACTGCGTGCGGTCCCTCTCTCCCGACCCGCGCAGCGGCGAGGCCGTCGGCATCCACGACCTGGCCGTCCTGGCGACGAAGCTCGCCATCGAACACGCGGAGTCCACGGAGTCCAAAATCAGCGACCTGGCGGAGCTGGAGGACATGGAGTCGGACCCCAAGAAGCGCGCCCGGTACGAGCACTGCCTGGAGCAGTACGGCGGCGCGGCGGACCAGCTCCGGGACGCGCTCGACAACCTGCAGGCTGGCGTGTACGGCCGCGCCCTGGAGCTGATCATGGCGTCGCTGGGGGCCTCCCAGAGCTGCGAGAACGCCTGGCAGGGCGCCGACAAGGGGAGCATGCCCGTGGCGGCGCACGACAGGGAGTATGACAGGATGACGCACATCGCCGTCGGGTTCACCCATGCCGCCGCCTGATCTGTTTCTAAAGTGATCTCACATGGCAGCTCCATGCATGGTCCAGCGAATCATCATCTCCTTCATGATCTTCCTGCATGGATTTCGCTCATAATTCCCCCCGCAAATACTATCAATCTTAATTTCATTATGATTAAGCGTAGTTGGAGTGGTATGTGGTCCTTTTCTTGTATTTAATTTTCATTTTCGATTGTCCATAAAAGTGAATATTGTAGGCCGCCCATCTTCTGATAATATGGTAAAGAAATAACAACATGATGAATTTACTGTGTATTTCATACTATTGAAGATCACATCTGTTCCCTCTGTTGTCTCTCCGAGGATGATCAGCTCTGTTCTTTATTAAAAGGAAAACGTTTACTTTTTACACAATCAGGCACACAAGTATTCTTTGCCAAAACATGACAAAAATAAATCATGATTTCGAGATGGTCATGTACATAGTTGTAATTCTTTTCCCCGTGTGATCTGGTCTCAACTGTTCTGATATGTTTCCATGATCCCGCGAATCAATCATCTCATTCATGATCTTTCAGCAAAACAATTTAAGGAACATGAGCTTTATTAATTAGCATAAAATTCTTACAGTTATGTTTGATTATTGCAGTGTAACTAGGACTGTCTGGGTTTTCCCAACATTTTATTTTTCGTTTTCCATTCTATCCATAAAAGACAATAGTTTAGATCGTCAACAAGCAACAATAACAAGATGAATTTATTGTACATCTGAATTGATAGATCACCTCCATTTGGTGCATAGAAAGAGCATGTATGCTTCACTTTTTTTGAAAGGCCCAGCTTATATTGAAAGCAAACACCATCCAGATTCTCCCATACATGCAAATAACTAGTTCACTAGAGATGTTCTCCTTATATAAACAAACATGGTATGCTGGTAAACAAATTACAGCAGAACAATTGACAGGACTGAGAAGGCATAACAATGTAATACTAGACACAAAGATCCTATGAGATTCGATTGGGCAATACAACAATATACATAGACCGCTATCCAACTGCATCTATGACTAGAATTCCACCTTCAGGTTGGCATGATGAAGAAGAAGGCCTCCGGGATGATCTTCCCTCTGGCAGGGTGCCAGAAAGAGCTTCATATCCCCCAATCTAGGAACGATGGTGGCGGCGACTACAGACGGTTTCGTAGAATATTGATCAGGTGCCTAGGGTTTTGGCATCGGGGAGAATTTATAGGCGAAGAGGCGAGGCAGGGGGGCCACCAGGGCGGCTACACCCCCGGGCGTGGGGTGGGCCCACCCGCGCGGCCAGGGGGTGTGGCCCCCTGGTGAGCCTCCTCCGTCTCGTATTCTGGATTCGTGTTGCCCACGGTAAAATATTGACTGTGGAATTTGTCCCGTCCAATTCCAAAAATATTGATTTTGTGCCTTTCTGGAACAAAAAACAGAAGAAAACAGGCAACTGACATTGTGGCAACTTGTTAATAGGTTTGTACCAGAAAACATATAAAAACACCTCAAAGTATGGACAAAGCAAAACAAAGTAGATAGTAAACAAGAATGGAGCATAAAAAATTATATATACGTTTTCGACGTATCAGTTTTATGGTTGTTTTTATGAGCTATTGCCTACAGTTTTCGGGTTCCAAGGGCATTTGCATGGCATGTAAAGACACGATACATATTTGAGAGTTATGACCAAAAACTATTCGTTTTCGCGTTTTATGGCCGTTTTCATGAGCTATTGCCCATAGTTTTGGTGTTCCAGGACGATTTGCACGCCCTATAAAACCCAATACGTGTTTGAGAGACATGACCAAAAACTCGTCGTTTTCGTGTTTTATGGCTGTTTTCATGAGCTATTGCCCGGGTTCCAAGGGCATTTGCATGGCCCGTAAAGACATGATACATATTTGAGAGGTATGACAAAAAATTCGTCGTTTTTGCGTTTTACGGCCGTTTTCATGAGCTATTGCAGATAATTTTGGGGTTCTAGGGCTATTTAAACAACTCGTAACACCCGATACACGTTTGAGAGTTATGAGCAAAAACGCATCGTTTTCACATTTTATGGCCATTTTCATGAGCTATTGCCCATAGTTTTGTTTTTTCCAGGGCGATTTGCACGCCCCATAAAACCCAATACGTGTTTGAGAGACATGACCAAAAACTTATCGTTTTCGTATTTTATGTCTGTTTTCTTGAGCTATTGTCCACAATTTTCGGGTTTCAAGGACATTTGCATGGCCTATAAAGCACGATACACGTTTGAGAGTTATGAGCAAAAACTCGTCGTTTTCGCGTTTTATGGTCGTTTTCATGAGTTATTGGCCACATTTTTGGTCTTCTAGGGCGATTTGCACGCCCATAAACCCAATACGTGTTTGAGGGACATGACCAAAAACTCGTCGTTTTCGTGTTTTATAGCTGTTTTCATGTGCTATTGCCCACAGTTTTCGGGTTCGAAGGGCATTTGCATGGCCGGTAAAGACATGATACATATTTGCGAGTTATGACCAAATACTCATCGTTTTCGCGTTTTATTGCCGTTTTCATGAGCTATTGTTCACAATTTTGGGGGTTCAAGGGCGATTTAAACGACTCGTAACACTTGATACAAGTTTGAGAGTTATGAGCAAAACCTCATCGTTTTTGCATTTTATAGTTTTTTCATGAGCTATTGCCCATAGTTTTGGTTTTCTAGGGAGATTTGCATGCCCCATAAAACCTAATACATGTTTGAGAGACATGACCAAAAACTCATCATTTTCGCATTTTATGCATGTTTTCATGAACTATTGCCCGTAGCTTTCGGGTTCCAAGGGCATTTGCATGGCCTGTAAAGACACGATACACGTTTGAGAGTTATGAGCAAAACCTCGTCGTTTTCGTGTTTTATGGATGTTTTCATGAGCTATTGGCCACAGTTTTTGTGTCCCAGGGCGATTTTGGACGCCCCATAAAATCCAATACGTGTTTGAGAGAGATGACCAAAAACTCGTCGTTTTCGTGTTTTATGGTTGTTTTCACGAGCTATTGCCTCTAGTTTTCGGGTTCCAAGGGCATTTCAATGGCCTGTAAAGACACGATACATATTTCAGAGTTATGACTAAAAACTCATCGTTTTAGCGTTTTATGGCCGTTTTCATGAACTATTGCCCATAGTTTTGGTGTTCCAGGGCGATATGCACGCCCCATAAAACCCAATACGTGTTTGAGAGAGATGACCAAAAACACGTCGTTTTCGCGTTTTATGGATGTTTTCATGAGCTATTGCCCACAGGTTTGGTGATCTAGGAAGATTTGCACGCCCCATAAACCCAATACATATTTGACAGACATGACCAAAAACTCATCGTTTTCGTGTTTATGGTTGTTTTCATGTTCTTTTGCCCACAGTTTTCTGGTTCGAAGGACATTTGCATGGCCTGTAAAGACATGATAAATATTTGAGAGTTATGACCAAATACTCATCGTTTCCGCGTTTTATGGTCGTTCTCATGAGCTATTGTCCACAGTTTTGGGGTTTTAGGACGATTTAAACTACTCATAACACCCGATACATGTTTGAGAGTTATGAGCAAAACCTTATCTTTTTCGCGTTTTTTGGCTGTTTCCATGAGCTATTGCCCATAGTTTTGGTGTTCCGGGGCGATTTGCAAGCCCCATAAAACTCATTACATGTTTGAGAGATATGACCTAAAACTCATCGTTTTCGTGTTTCATGGCTGTTTTTATAAGCTATTGCTCACAGTTTTCGGGTTTTAAGGGCATTTGCATGGCCCATAAAGACAACATACAGGTTTGAGAGTTATAAGCAAAAACTTGTCGTTTTCGCGTTTTATGGCCGTTTTCATGAGCTATTGCCCACATTTTTGGTGTTTCAGGGCGATTTGCACGCCCCATAAAATCCAATACTTGTTTGAGAGACATGAGCAAAAACTCATCGTTTTCGCGTTTTATGGCTGTTTTCATGTGCTATAGCCCACGGTTTTTGGGTTCCCAGGGCATTTGCATGGCCTGTAAAGACATGATACATATTTGATAGTTAAGACCAAAAACTCATCGTTTTCGCGTTTTATGGCCGTTTTGATTTGCTATTGTCCACAGTTTTGGGATTCTAGGGTGATTTAAACGACTTATAATATCCGATACATGTTTGAGAGTTATGAGGAAGAACTCGTCGTTTTCGTGTTTTATGGCTGTTTTCATGAGCTATTGCCCACAATTTTTGGTTTCCAAGGGCATTTGCATGGCCTGTAAAGACACGATACACGTTTGAGTGTTATGAGAAAAAACTCATCGTTTTTTGCATTTATGGCCGTTTTCATGAGCTATTGCCCACAGTTTGGGTGTTCCAGGGCGATTTGCACGCCCCATAAAACCCAATACGTGTTTAAGAGACATGACCAAAAACTCGTCGTTTTCGTGTTGATGGTTGTTTTCACGAGCTATTGCCTACAGTTTTCGGGTTCCAAGGGTATTTGCATGGCCTGTAAAGAGACGATACATATTTGAGAGTTATGACCAAAAAATCATTGTTTTCGCGTTTTATGAATGTTTTTATGAGCTATTTTCGATAGTTTTGGGGTTCTAGGGCGATATAAACGACTCGTAAAATCTGATACACATTTGAGAGTTATGAGCAAAAACTCATCATTTTCGCGTTTTATGGCTGTTTTAATGAGCTATTGCCCACAGATTTGGTTTTCTAGGACGATTTGTACGCCCCATAAAACCCAATACGTGTTTGAGAGACATGACTAAAAACTCGTCGTTTTCGTATTTTATGGTTGTATTCATGAGTATTGCCCATAATTTTTGGGTTCCATGGGCATTTGCATGGCCTGTAAAGATATGATATATATTTGAGAGTTATGACAAAAAAAACTCGTCATTTTTGCGTTTATGGCCGTTTTCATGAGCTATTGCCCATAATTTTGGGGTTTTAGGGCGATTTAAATGACTC
The DNA here is from genome assembly GCA_916181665.1 of Avena sativa. Lineage (NCBI taxonomy): Eukaryota > Viridiplantae > Streptophyta > Magnoliopsida > Poales > Poaceae > Avena > Avena sativa. The sequence continues at coordinate 43,951,704 of OV702294.1, forward strand.
GTAACACCCGATACACGTTTGATACTTATGAGAAAAAACGCGTCTTTTTCACGTTTTATGGCCATTTTCATGAGCTATTGCCCATAGTTTTGGTTTTTCCAGCGATTTGCACGGCCCATAAAACCAATACGTGTTTGAGAGACATGACCAAAAACTCATCGTTTTCGCATTTTATGGCTATTTTCTTGAGCTATTGGCCAAAGTTTTCGGGTTCAAAGGTAATTTGCATGGCCTGTAAACACCCGATACACGTTTGAGAGTTCTGAGCAAAACTCGTCGTTTTCGCGTTTTATGGCTGTTTTCATGAGCTATTGCCCATATTTTTGGTGTTCTAGTGCGATTTGCATACCCCATAAAACCTAATACGTGTTGGAGAGACATGACCAAAAACTCATCGTTTTCGCATTTTTGCCTGTTTTCATGAGCTATTGCCCATAGTTTTCAGGTTCCAAGGCATTTGCATGGACTGTAAAGACACGATACACGTTTGAGAGTTATGAGCAAAAACTCGTTGTTTTTGCGTTTTATGGCTGTTTTCATGATCTATTGCTCACAATTTTGGTGATGTAGGGAGATTTGCACGCCCTATAAACTCAATACATGTTTGAGAGACATGACCATAAACTCGTCGTATTCGTGTTTTATGGTTGTTTTCATGTGCTATTGCCCATAGTTTTCTGGTTCAAAGGACATTTGCATGGCCTGTAAAGACATGATACATATTTGAGAGTTATGACCAAATACTCATCGTTTTCGCATTTTATGGTCGTTCTCATGAGCCATGGTCCATAGTTTTGGGGTTCTAGGACGATTTAAACGACTCGTAACACCCGATACATGTTTGAGAGTTATGAGCAAAACCTTGCCTTTTTCGCGTTTTATGGCTGTTTTCATGAGCTATTGCTAGGGCTGGAATTATAACCCGAAACTCGCGAGTTAAATGAGTAACTCGTGACATAGCTCGACTTGGCTCGAACTCGGTGTCTAACGAGTCGAGCCAAGTTTTTGATTTGAGCTTGTTTGTTCACCTAAGCTAAATGAGCTACTCGCGAGCTACTCATTTAGCTCGTTAAACTCTTTCAAATATAGAGTTTGAAAATTTTCATAGATAAGTGCCAAACTATGAATGTTTCTTGAACCTCTAATGGTGTAGAGCTACTATATTTTTATTGATCTTCCTTCGTGTTATTATGGAAGTAGTATTGTTTGTTCTAGTTTCAAATTAGTAGGTTAATTACTAATTTTTCTTATATCTGCTCATATTCATAATTTATAACAATCTAAACGAGCAACTCGTGAGCTACTCGCGAGTTTGCCGAGTCGAGCCGAGTTTCAAATATGAGCTCCTTCTGTAAATGAGCCGAGTCGAGCTAACTCGTTAGTTGAACGAGCTTTAGCGAGTCGAGCCGAGTTGGTTCAGCTCGACTCGAATTCAAGCCCTAGCTATTGCCCACAGTTTTGGTGTTCCGGAGCGATTTGCATGTCCCATAAAACCCAATACATGTTTGAGAAAAATGACCCAAAACTCATCGTTTTCGCGTTTTATGGCTGTTTTCATAAGCTATTGCCCACAGTTTTCGGGTTTCAAGGGCATTTACATGGCCTATAAAGACAAGATACACGTTTGAGAGTTACAAGCAAAAACTAGTCGTTTTCGCGTTTTATGACCGTTTTCATGAGCTATTGCCCACAGTTTTGGTGTTCCAGGGCGATTTGCACGCCCCATAAAACTCCATACACGTTTGAGAGACATGACCAAAAACTCATCGTTTTCGCGTTTTTTGGCTGTTTTCATGTGCTATTGCCCACGGTTTTCAGGTTCCCAGGGCATTTGCATGGCCTCTAAAGACATGATACATATTTGATAGTTATGACCAAAAACTCATTGTTTTCGCGTTTTATGGCCGTTTTGATGAGCTATTGTCCACAGTTTTGGGATTCTAGGGTGATTTAAACGACTCGTAACACCCGATACATGTTTGAGAGTTATGAGGAAGAACTCGTCGTTTTCGTATTTTATGGATGTTTTCATGAGCTATTGCCCATAGTTTTCGGGTTTCAAGGGCATTTGCATGGCCTGTAAAGACATGATACACGCTTGAGAGTTATGAGAAAAAACTCGTCGTTTTTGCATTTATGGCCGTTTTCATGAGCTATTTTCCACAGTTTTGGGGTTCTAGGGCGATTTTAAACGACTCGTAACACCCGATAAACGTTAGTTATGAGCGAAAACTCGTCATTTTCGCGTTTTATGGCTGTTTTAATGAGCTATTGCCCACAGTTTTGGTTTTCTAGGGAGATTTGCACGCCCCATAAAACGCAATACGTGTTTGAGAGACATGACCAAAATCTCGTCGTTTTCGTATTTTATGGCTGTTTTCATGAGCTATTGCCCATAATTTTCGGGTTCCAAGGGCATTTGCATGGCCTGTAAAGATATGATACATATTTGAGAGTTATGACAAAAAACTCGTCGTTTTTGCGTTTATGGCCGTTTTCATGAGCTATTGCCCATAATTTTGGGGTTTTAGGGCGATTTAAATGACTCGAAACACCCGATACACGTTTAAGAGTTATGAGAAAAAACGCGTCGTTTTCACGTTTTATGGCCATTTTCATGAGCTATTGCCCATAGTTTTGGTTTTTCCAGCGATTTGCACGCCCCATAAAATCCAATACGTGTTTGAGAGACATGACCAAAAACTCATCGTTTTCGCATTTTATGCCTGTTTTCTTGAGCTATTGCCCACAGTTTTTGGGTTCCAAGGTAATTTGCATGGCCTGTAAACACCCGCTACACGTTTGAGAGTTTTGAGCAAAACTCGTCGTTTTCGCGTTTTATGGCTGTTTTCATGAGTTATTGCCCACATTTTTGGTGTTCTAGTGCGATTTGCACGCCCCATAAAACCTAATACATGTTTGAGAGACATGACCAGAAACACGCCGTTTTCGCATTTTATGCCTGTTTTCATGAGCTATTGCCCATAGTTTTCGGGTTCCATGGGCATTTGCATGGCCTGTAAATACACGATACACGTTTGAGAGTTATGAGCAAAATTCATCGTTTTACGCGTTTTATGGCTGTTTTCATGAGCTATTGACCACAGTTTTGGTGATCTAGGGAGATTTGCACGCCCCACAAACCCAATACGTGTTTGAGAGACATGACCAAAAACTCGTCGTTTTCGTGTTTTATGGTTCTTTTCATGAGCACGCCCCACAAACCCAATACGTGTTTGAGAGACATGACCAAAAAACTCGTCGTTTTCGTGTTTTATGGTTCTTTTCATTCGCTATTGCCCACAGTTTATGGCCGTTTTGATGAGCTATTGTCCATAGTTTTGGGATTCTAGGGTGATTTAAACGACTCGTAACACCCGACACATGTCTGAGAGTTATGAGGAAGAACTCGTCGTTTTCGCGTTTTATGGCTGTTTTCATGAGCTATTGCCCATAGTTTTCGCGTTCCAAGGGCATTTGGATTGCCTGTAAAGACACGATACACGTTTCAGAGTTATGAGAAAAAACTCGTCGTTTTTGCATTTATGGCCGTTTTCATGAGCTATTGCCCATTGCCCACAGTTTGGGTGTTCCAGGCGATTTGCATGCCCCATAAAACCCAATACGTGTTTAAGAGACATGACCAAAAACTCGTCGTTTTCGTGTTTTATGGTTGTTTTCACGAGCTATTGCTTACAGTTTTCGGGTTCCAAGGATATATGCATGGCCTATAAAGACATGATACATATTTGAGAGTTATGACCAAAAAATCATTGTTTTCGCGTTTTATGGCCGTTTTCATGAGCTATTTTCCACAGTTTTGGGGTTCTAGGGCGATTTAAACGACTCATAACACCCGATACACGTTTGAGAGTTATGAGCAAAAATTCGTCATTTTTGCGTTTTATGGCTGTTTTTAATGAGTTATTGCCCAGAGTTTTGGTTTTCTAGGGCGATTTGCACGCCCCATAAAACCCAATACGTGTTTGAGAGACATGACCAAAAACTCATCGTTTTCACATTTTATGGCTGTTTTCATGTGCTATTGCCCACGGTTTTCGGGTTCCTAGGGCATTTGCATGGCCTCTAAAGACATGATACATATTTGATAGTTATGACCAAAAACTCATCGTTTTCGCTTTTTATAGCCGTTTTGATGAGCTATTGTCCACAATTTTGGGATTCTAGGGTGATTTAAACGACTCGTAACAACCGATACATGTTTGAGAGTTATGAGGAAGAACTCGTCGTTTTCGCATTTTATGGCTGTTTTCATGAGCTATTGCCCATAGTTTTCGGGTTCCAAGGGAATTTGCATGGCCTGTAAAGAGACGATACACGTTTGAGAGTTATGAGCAAAAACTCGTCGTTTTCGCGTTTTATGGCTGTTTTCATGAGCTATTTCCCACAATTTTGGTGATCTAGGGAGATTTGCACGCCCCACAAACCCAATACGTGTTTGAGAGACATGACCAAAAACTCGCAGTTTTCGTGTTTTATGGTTGTTTTCATGTGCTATTGGCCACAGTTTTCTGGTTCGAAGGACATTTGCATGGCATGTAAAGACATGATACATATTTGAGAGTTATGACCAAATACTCATCGTTTTCGCGTTTTATGGTCGTTCTCATGAGCTATTGTCCATAGTTTTGGGGTTCTAGGGACGATTTAAACAACTCGTAACACCCGATACATGTTTGAGAGTTATGAGCAAAACCTTGTCTTTTTCGCGTTTTATGGATGTTTTCATGAGCTATTGCCCACCGTTTTGGTGTTCCGGGGCGATTTGCACGCCCCATAAAACCCAATACATGTTTGAGAGACATGACCAAAAACTCATCGTTTTCGCATTTTATGGCTGTTTT